>JAYKYS010000022.1:0-1200000 GCA_036924285.1 Asterella californica | reverse complement strand
GACGTTAAGCAGATTTAACCCGAGAAGTTCGGAGACTTTACTACGTACTTAGCACTAATCTCAACGATAAACGTATATGTAGCGTTTTGATCCCAAGAGGAGCACGATGGCTGGCGGGCGGCGGGGGATCACAGCAGGACGGAGGACAGACGGACGGACATACTACTGGAGGGCGCCTGGGCGGGCGGCAGATACCTGACACAACATTCGGGCAGCGGAACGACCATAATATAGAAATCCGTCCATCCAGTAGGGAGGAGGCTATGAGTGCGAATATGGTCACGTGAGGCCCCAGCTACTGTTAGGCTTGTCGGCAAAATTCAAAGCTCCGGTGTTTAGAATCTACATTAGAGTCCGTTAACACAGACTTCAGACAGACTTTTTTGTTGCTAATTGCTTCGCTGTCTCTGCTGCATCTGGGCGCGTTGAGGTTTTGCGTGAGTCTCAGTTGCCCGTTGGGGTTAGCGGGCCTTAATTAATCGCACAGTAATTAGATCAAATCCTTTCGTTAGCAGCGTGT
Source organism: Asterella californica (assembly GCA_036924285.1). NCBI lineage: Eukaryota > Viridiplantae > Streptophyta > Marchantiopsida > Marchantiales > Aytoniaceae > Asterella > Asterella californica. The sequence continues at coordinate 1,199,480 of JAYKYS010000022.1, read as the reverse complement.
GAAAGTGAGAGTACATTTGAGTTTTACTTCACTGTAGATGTGGTACGAGCGTGGGTGTGTGCGAGAAGAGTGAACCAGTTGGTCGAGTTCGTGTTTGGAAGAAGAGACGTGCTCAGAGTATGAGCTCCGCCCATTAAAGACGCTCCGCGAGAGAAACAATGGTGTCAGAATCCAGGCAGAGTAGAGCAGAGCAAGCCACGGATACCGGAGGGCGAGAGCGAGAGAGAAAGAGAGAGAGAGAGAGAGAGCGCTTTTGAAGAAGGCGCTGTTGTAGTCCTCCTCTTAAGTGCGACTGACGATGATGATTTCCTAACAGCAGCGCACAACTTCCGAGTGAAGGAAGACAAGTGTGGTACTTACCACCACCTCTGGGTGGGCTTGCTTGGCTGGCCGGCGAAGGCTCGCTGGCTCTGTAAGCTTCGTACAGCCCGGAGTATTGGCCGATATTCTCTCCGGTGTCGAGAGGCTTTCCTGTCTAGGGACTCCTCTTCTTCCCATGTGATGTAACCATTTCTGGTCCTGTCTTCTGGTAATCCATCTCGAGCGCTGAATGCAGTTGTTTGCCCCTACTCCTCGAGTTAAGGTGACGCTTGGGAGTGTACGAGTTTGCCCCGGGGTGCTCGGAGTAGGAGACTTCTAGTGTCGTCACTAGTGTGTTGGCCTTGAATGTGTCACGGGAGAAGCTTTATCTACAATATATTTTTGTTCTGGTAGCGGCAGGGACATCGTACAGTAGATGGATCAGTTCGCCGGGTTCAATACTGGTGGGACAAGTGGATGGCAAGAGCTTAAGTAAGTGAGAGAGAACGTTTATGCACAGTTCTTGAAGCAGTGAAGTTGTTACGTCTTCTGAGTTCGGTGTTGAGGTAGAAGGGACTGGATTCGCAGTGCACAGCTGGGGAAACCACCGGCGTGGAGCAGTATGCGGGTGCCAGTGCTTGAGGCGTCAGAGGTTTTTGTAGATTACACTGGGGCGGTTCGTGGAGTGCACAAGGTTGTTGCTACAGCTCGAAATCCTTTCGTGGAGAAATTCTCTGGTACACAATCAGTTTGAGCAGCTGCGGACTTTTCCGGCAAATCCTGATCCGGACCGCTCGATGACAGGTTGACGAACGGGAAAGCTGTTTGTACTTTCACTATGCGAGCTTTTCCTGTCGAAGGGAGTCAAAGGTTTTGACGATGTACATGTTATTTCGTTCAAGAGTTGATTTAGGAAACAGTAAATAACGTAAGTCTGAAGGAGGGGAGGTATTTTCAACTTTCCCGAAGTCATGATGCAACTGTCGCCTTCGGGTGACTCGACGACGACGACCATGTCGTCAAATTTGTAAGTAATCAACCCCTTCAAAGAACTACAAAGGCACGTTGTGATTGCAAAACTCTCGTTTCGTGCGTCTTCCTTCCGTACCTGAGATCACTGGTCTGACATCCTTGCCTCGTTGATAACAGTGCTCAGGAAAAGCGCCAAACGCACGCGTCGTGCAACCTGGAGGTTGGTGTGAATGGAGAAGAAGTGTTTCGGCTGCGCATGGTATACTCCCTTTTTGTTCAAGTTCCCTTTCTGGAGTGTTAATTCAGCTCGTTGGCTAATGTTCTGGGTTGATTGATTCAATTGATCATGAAGAAGACGATACATACTCGATGTCCAGCATTCATAGCTATGGAGTTAAAGCTCTAGCACACTAATTGTCTGTTGCACAGGTGTACGAATTGAATGAGCTCTTGAGTCTCATAAGATTCTTTCAGGATCTGGCATATGGTGATTTTGTAGAAAGTCTCTTATGTACAAATCTGCTCCACTCAGATTGCCATGATTCAGTGTTGCCATCAATAACTGCCTGCTTTTTCGCGGAAATAATGCCGTGAAAGCAGCTGCTGATTGCCATACGCGTTCCTGCTTAGTGTCAAGCTTGCCGATTTCCGGGTTCCAATAGTAGTCAAGCGAGTCTAATATTTTCTGCATTGTTCACCGTGACTCTGCGACACAACGTCAATCTCAGAATGATATGCTTGTATTAGAGATAAATTTTGTGACAAACGGTAACTTGCCTCTTGTCAAATGTCATACGGCAAGCAACTTCGATTGTTTCTAACGCACGTTTTTCTCCTTCATGTTGCTCCAGAAACCTCTGCTCTCTCGCTGTGGGCTATTGGCAATGCTCGTGGAGGAGGCGAACACCATGCGACCGAAAGATATCGAGCCAGCGAAAAGCGTCTTGACAGTGGAATTGGACAACTTCCCTGGAGGGCCCGAGGCGTTTGAGCTTGCTGCTAAATTTTGCTATAATGAGGCAGACGTTACAATCACAGTCTCCAACGTCGCCACATTACGTTGCGTCGCCGAATTTCTTCAGATGACGGAAGAGTTCGGGAAGGGCAACCTACTGAAAAAGACAGAGTCATTTCTTAAACATGAGGTTTTCTGGAACTGGAATGACTCGCTGAGTGTCTTAAAAACTTGCGAAACATTTCTTGTAATAGCCGATAAGGCAGACATCATCCAGAGATGTGCCAACGCTCTGGCATCAAGGGCGTCGCTGAGTCCTGAAGCCTTGTCCAGTCCTTCTTTTTCCTCCGAATCACACGATCTTGGGGCCTCAAGTGGCAGCAATAGTTCCAGGAGCTCATCAAAGTCGCCAATGTCTGGAAACTGGTGGTTTCACGACTTCTCCTCCCTCTCCGTCTACCTAATGGAAAGAGTTGTGAGGGCGCTGATTAGGAATGGTATCGACCACAAAAACCTTGCGAAGTTCCTGCTGTACTATCTTCGATCTTCCATTCCGGCACTCAAGTTCGGTGCCTACGGCGTGTTCGGTTCCACAGTTCTCTCTCCCGGTGATTCTGGTCGAAGCTCGGAGGAGGAAGTGTCTCAGAAGCATACTCTAAGAATGCAGCAGGATGTCGTTGAGACTGTGGTGGAACTGCTGTCAAGTCTTCAACGAAGATCAGCATCATGCAGGTCGTTGTTCAGTCTGTTGCGGATCACTGTGGTGGTTAATGCGAGTAAAGCTTGCAGGAAGGAGATTGAAAGAATGATCGGCGTGCAGCTTGACAAGGCAACTTTAGATAACATTCTCGTTCCCGCTCTTCCGCGTCGAAGTTCGTCACTCTACGACGTGGATCTAATCATTCGCCTAGCCGAATACTTCCTTCAAGACCAGGCTGAAGCACTCTCATCTGCAGGCTTGACACAGTCTATTGATGTGGATACATGTACAAGAAGTGAGCACGAGATGACCGCCTGTCAGGATGCGAGCTCTCCTGTTCGAACCGTCTTATTTCGAGTTGGAGAATTGATTGACAAGTATCTTGCCGAAGTGGCTGCCGATTCTCATTTGAAACCAGCCAAATTTCGCGCACTTGCCGAAGTTCTACCAGATACTGCCAGGAACTCCAGCGATGGACTCTACAGAGCAGTCGAGATATTTCTTGAGGTACATGACTTAAGTTGAGTTGATTTATACCAAAAGGCGTAATTACTTGTGCATTATGTACGCGGCAGGCTCTGTTCAGTCTTGAATTATATTCATTATGATAAACCTGTCTAACAGTGAATTCTCCGTTTTGGTACGTAGGCACACCCAAATTTGTCAGTCACGGAAGCTACTGGACTTTGTAAGGTGATAAATTTGCAGAAGCTGGGAGTGGAGGCTTGCAAGCGTGTTGCTCAAAACACGAAGTTTCCAGCAAGCTTTGTCCTACAAGTAGTACTGGTGCACCAAAATCAACTACGCTCTGCGATGGATAGTTGCATTCCCAAGGAATTGCAGGAAATGAAGTCCTGCAAGCCTTCCAAAGACATGTACTCGTTCAGCAAAGACGGCCGTTTGAATCGCCAATCGATGGTGGTACATCTGGAGTGTTCAAATTTTGAATTCATGGTACGACAAAATCAGGAGCTGAAATCAAACTTGAAGAAGATCCATACGCGTGTAGCCGAACTTGAAAGTACGTACAAGCGACTACGGCTGGAGATGGGACGCCTTTTCAAAGCCAAGCGTCGTTCGAAGCCCGTGAATGCTCAGCCATGATGGCGAGGTGGTGAAATGAATTCTCTCAACTCCGGAATGTACAGTGTCAATCTCATAAGTCCGTGCAGAAAGACCGGACCTGCAAGGCGATATTTGACAGGATCTGGCAGGAATGCTGGACTCTGTGAGGCTAGATTCACATGCCTCTGCCTCACAGAGAAAATGATCTATTTCGTAAGGCAGCATATATAATAAGCATGACCGACTTACAGTCCACCTGAAACCTTCGAATTCACCGCGGAACATAGAGCGGTTCCTCTAACTGGTCCATTTAAGCTCTGTCCTCTACTTCGGAAAGTTTAAATGGACCCGGGAGGACCAGCCACTAATGATTTGGCACGCCTTATGCCGTATGTCGTAGCACTAGACGGCGCAGCTGTGGGTGCTCCAGGCACATCCACTTTACAGCCTTCACTCCCACTCATGTATCACGAAGAGCAGTTTATCCAATCGCGGGTAAGTTGTTGGTGAAGGTACACGAGATAAGCCACTATTCTTCTCGCGGGATTCTGTACATTAGACCAAGAGCACTTCATAGGGTAAGTAGGAGCTGTCTAGATCTGCACTCTTGAGCTTTTCCTTCAGGAAGGTAGGAGCTAGTTTTAGCTGACAGCACGTATCCATTGTATATTTACGGGGTTGCATCCATTTTTTCCACATCCAAACCACGTGTTGTTCATCATGTGGTTCTCCATATTAAGCTCGCAGTACTTGTGCTTCGCTACTTCCACAGTATTTTGTAAATGTTCCAATATTTCTTTCCCTATGTACTCTCATCGTAAGTACCGAAAAGTGCTTCATGATAACGATCGATTCAATCATGCGACTTATACATTCTGTGGGTTGGTTAAAAGTAGGGTGCATCTGTCAAGAACACAGCGACGCAGAAGTAACAATGTTTTTCGAAGTTCTAGCAGTTCGATGGCAAAGAGATCCACTCAGAGTTTGTAACATGGACCTTGTACCGTGTACCTCAGTTGCCCTCTTGATCCGCTACAGAGTATGCAATCGGTGTGACTGAACGAAGGGAGAAGAACTCCTCTGTGTAACCTGGTACTCTGTCAACGTTCAACCTCCCCTGTCATGAATGAATGGATTTCGCTCCACTCTTTTTCGAGCATCTATCAATGATCTCTCCAGTGGATCATGAGTATGACTCTCTGCTTCATTTGGCCTTTTCTACCGTTCGAAGGATTGTGAATTATCAGAAAGAATCTCGATAACAGTTTGGCCTGCCTTGGTAGCATCGACTTTTGCAAATCGATTCTGTTTCTTTACTATTGCCCCTGAGCTGACACCGGTGTCAAACAACCTTTTCTAGCAGATTGTTTGACACCTTCAGATACAATATCAGTAGTTAGTCAAGAAAGCCGACGACGTGGTTGCAACCACTGGGAGAGAGGTGCTGGACACATCTCGCGGTGGAGGAAGGATAAGGCCCTTCATGCAGGAGTTTCAAATACATAATGTATTGGGATCCTGATATGTTTACAAGTAGGATCGAGCTATTGTTTCCTAGTTAAGAACGAGGTACTATAGTAATAGTAGACAACTTCTAAACAAAGTCATGTATCTCATTTTGATGGTAGATACACGTATCCATAAGTTCTCAACAATCCAATTGAGTTCTAATTGAATCCAATCTATGCTACCAAATGCACTCAATTGGATTGAGTGCGTCTGGTGCCATAGAATCTGAAGTGCATTGTCTCGTAGACTGTAAAAATGCCATAAAAGTCTGGGATAAAATGATCTTTTTTCTTCACACATATTAAGAGTTTCAACGACTTAGATTTTTCGCAGAGGAGAGACTCTTCGGATACACCACCAAATTCTCCAAATCAGTGAGACCCCAAGGGGAGGACGGGTAAGAAGGATGGGTTAGACGTAACTGAGGGGGTTGAGTTTCTGCGAATGCTATCCTGAACGCTGGGTCGGGTTTAGGAGGCTCATGTTTCAGGATTCTTATGCGTCTATCCGGTGTTTGCATGTGTGTGTGACAGTGGATGGAATTGAAGGTCAAGACAACTCTGTGTGTCTGAATTCTGTGGCAGGGAGACGCTAGCAGGAGCCCAATCGGATAAAAGCAGAAGACCGTCACCGTGACACGTCCTTCAGACTCCTTAATGTTGTCCCCAACCCGAAGGCTCGTTGTCACTTCTCTATTGATACCTTTACATGCTCTGAGGCTGAGCCAGCCACTGCAGGAACATTGAGTCTGCTCCGGTCCTGTACTGTCTGTTCAGAGCGACGTTCGTGCTGGACTTCTTCACTCTCTCAATGAATCTGTACCCGAGGAATTCAAGTGGCAGCACAATGGTTCCCTAAACGGAGGGGTGGTTAACCAGTTAGATTCATGGCTCTTCTCCTGGCGTCGCTTACGGCTTCTCTCTACTAGTGCCTTGACTGTTCGTTAGTAGACTGTAACTTCAAAGTGAAGATTGAAACTATCTTTGCTTTCGCCGACTCACTAGTCACAGCAGCAGGCCACGGCGATTTCAGGAGAAGCGACAGGCCTGTATTCCCGCGCGCTGTATGCAGCTTATCCTTCATTGAGCATCTTTTCATGTGTCAGAGGCCGGTCCCGTCCCCACCCAGTGGTGTTCTCTCTCGCCACTTTCTGCTTGCCTGCCTCGTATCCCACAGTGGGTTCTTTCCAAGTTTTTTCCATGAATCTATTTCGTAGGAGTGTCTATGATTCCGAGCGGAAGGGAGCACAACAAGCATCTAAATCTACGCAGCCCGTTCCTTATGTTTCCTCCTTCCAGTCATGACCCCGCTGTAAAGTAGTTTACTTGCAGTTATGGGGAGCGTACGGGTGCGAATGTAACTTAATGCATTATATAACTGCTTCGGATTTGTACTTCTCAGGCAATCGCTTCTACTGCTTCCTTCGCTGCTACCTACTTCCCAGGTCCTCCTCGAAGCTCTCGATCAATTTGGAATCAGGGAATTACATTTCCCTGCTGCGAAATTTGTGCACACTTGCAGACAGTTCCTTGTTCTTTTGTCCCCTCCTGATTAGAAACGGGCGTTATTCTCGCTAGATGGAAAATGCCATATAAGTTAATATATGTATAACTTGTGCATCTCGACAGTAATCGATCGATTCTTGAGTCGAGTGCTCCCTCTTCTCTTTCATGCAGGGAGGGTGATCAGAGTCGGACAGTTTCTCGGACATCTTCATTACACTGCCTGAAGCATCTTGTACGGATGATCCATTAGTATCAGTCGCCCAGCAAGGAGCATTTACTGATAGTACTTCCTGTTTGTCAGTTTTCTGCTCTAGCACCTGCAAAAGGCTTGTTCGTCCAGAACTGTGTTTCTCGCGAGAGAATTGTCCAGTCTTTTCCTGCTTGGTGCATTTAATGGAATGCGTTGGCCATCCCTCCCACGGTCATTCTCGCCATGGACGAGGGCTTGAAACCGGCCTACGACAGACGATTAGGGCTGCCAGGCAGATACATGGTTCACGCTTTAGCGCTCATGCTCATGCACACACTGACTCCTTCTCTGATGTACATGATGATGATAACATTCTGAACTGCCAGTGCTCTCTATGGTAGCATCTGGAAGAACTGCACCGGTGCAGTATAGACTCGCATCTTTCCCGTATACTTTTGAGTGGAACCATGTCTCCGTCATGGTTCGCTAACTTGCTGTATATAAGCCTTTTTTGTTGCAGATCTGAGATCTCCATTTAAGGCCCTGAAGCTGAAGGATATCAACAACGAGCTCCCTGTTGCTACGTACCACAGTCAGTCAGTCAAGTAAGCTTTTTCACTCCCCATTGATTGCTAAAATCATAACCTCTGCGCCCATCCGCCGCAGAACAAGTACAGAATTTCGAATAGCAGCCAGGCGAGTTTGCACTTAATCTCTTTCTCGAGCTTTTTCCAGGGTGGAGAAATACTAGGACTGCGAACCCTGTGCTACGAGCGTCTCGTCCCGTCCCAACCATATCTGCACTGGTATATATCATAGGAAATGAATGCTCTCGCCTTAATGATCTCCTCGAAAAGCTTCCCCCAGACCACGGTGTCACTTTAGGTGTACTGTTTCTGATGTATTGCAAGCACAAAGTAGTACTTGTAAACACTTATCATGTTGTCCAGTTGTTTAGAACTTTTTTTCCGTTTCTTTTTGAAGACGTCGGCTTGTCATAAGACTCATGATTCATCGAGAACCGCTGCGTGATCACTTTGTCGTAAGAATGTGTGTATAGCAACGAAGCGAGTCGGGGCTAGACAAAGGCTTTGCGGCTTATGCTTGTCTAAATTCTAGATTTCTACTCGGGAGTTTGCACATGAAGTTAGAAGTACTTCATCGTTGAATATTTTCACGTTCAAGAAGATTGCCGTAGTAACAGTTCAAACCACGGATGTGCAATAATATGTGTATGGGTAAGGAGAAACGTTCGTTCAAGAGAAGATTTCGCCCCTAAAATCAAAACTCGATATCATTTTAAAGACAAGTTACCGTATTAACGTACTAGTCAAGAGCGTACGTACGTCAATACTACCGTATTAACGTACCTCAGTATAGACTCTCTAAGTTCTCGGGCAATCTTTATAGGAAGAAACCACGCTAATTGCTAATTGTTTTTATCGTGCTAAAAAACTGCAACTATTAGTTTGATCGTGATATGAATTGTTATTACTGGATACGAGATCAAGAACTTCTGGCTGATAAGCGACAAACAGAAGCAAAATATGTAACACGAAAAGTTGTTTCTGAAACTGTGATGGGAATGGAACCACCAATTAAACTGGAGCGAGATTATATAAATGTTTCGGCTTTGATTTTGCCAAATTATATTTACCGGGGAATTATATTTCTCTTTTCTGTTTCGAGGTCTATGGTACAGTATCATGAATGATGAACCTGCATAGTGTTTAAACCGTTGTGAAAGGAAGTGGAAAAGGAAAATATGCATGGTAAATGGTAAATGTTGTTCCCTGTCCTTTGGGGTCTTCGCGGACCCTAGGACTGTACATGTGAGTCCACCACGGGGGACGCAGACTAGAAGCTTCATTAACAGTTTGTAATCGCAGGTATAATGATTGAAATCGACAGGCAAAAAATTGAATCGATGATCTTTCTCTCAGAGGACTGTAGGTTAAACCACTTCGGTCACCGACCTTCAGTTCAGTTCTTCAGTTCATGCAACATGCACTTCTAGCCAGGAGAAGAAAGAAGAAAAGGGTGAAGAGAAGAGCTAAATCTATTCGCGAATTTAACAAATAGTGCATTGAGGTGTTATCGAACTTCTGGAGCTATTAATGAATGTTAGATTATTGCTGTTTAAGAACGGTTAGTTGTAATTTTTAAAATATTAAAATAAAAAATAAAAAATAAAAAAGTAATTTTAAAATAAAAATATATTTTAGAAATAATTGTTAAATATTATATATAATGCATACAGGGACTTGTGGAAAAATCTATAAGACATGTAGTTAAAGCACACTCTAGGATCCATAAGATAGAATTTCTATCTTATCAAAAATTCAATTTTATTTTCAAATTTTATTTATCATCTAACTCTTCTTGTCAGAAAGATTAAGTGATAAATTAAACCACTTTGCGTTATTCCCTCGTCCAAACTTGGAAGAGGTGAATGCATGCAGGCCTAGGAAGTGGACAAAGAGAACCATAACAAACATTCCAACAAGGAAAGGAAATTGACAATAAAAACATATAAAGAATAGGAAAGTAAAACTGCGTGTATGAGTAAAATGAGTTTAATATTTGTTAATTGGAAAGCTGCACATGGTTAAGTTATGCGTGAAATTCACATACAACAGTTTCCACAGAAATGAGGAGTTGAAGTTCGTAGAGTGGTGAGAAGGTTACCACATTGAATCAGCTCGCGGTAGTTCCATTGGCAGGAGATCAATTCATTTACATGCGAACCAATTTGTTTTATTTTTTCACAATACATTTCACAAACGTATCACAATATTTAATTATTCTTGGACGCTGGTAATAGCACTACGTGCTTACCGCACCACTTTTAAGATTACCACATGACACACACCATTCTAGTTAGTCTATTGATAAGAGGATATTCTTCTTGTACAATTTCTTGTACCCACACTAAGGATAAGAACTCAAGATTTTACTCTAAATTTTCTTGTCAATGGGTAGGACCATACATAGTGAATGAGGTATTTGACAATGGGACATTGCAGCTAGAAACTCTGCAGGAAGAAATCTTTCCTAACCGAACTAACATTTGCAAATGTCGCTTGTACAACCCACACTATGTACCCATAGAGAAAACCAACTCCAAATTACCCACGTACACCAAAAGTGTTTTCTTCATCCAGAAAGAATATCTACAAGAAGTTGAAAATACAAGAGATGCTATATTATGGACTATTTCTCATCAAGTAAAAGATAGCAGGAGAAGATCAAGTACATCATCTTTCTTCCATGAGATAGAAGGATGGAAAAGAAAAAAAGAAAATCACTCGTCACTTCAGGGAACCATACAACTCAAGGAGAAATGTCTAGAGAACAACTCGGACCACAAATCAGAATGACCATTGCTAGAACCCTAACCCTCAAGGGACACTACAGAAAGAAGTGAGACAGGAATCGAACTAAAAGTACACATCAGCCACGTGTCAGATAATCAGATAGAGAGTGCCGTCAAATACTAAAATTAAATCATCCCAAGCAGATAGAAAATAAACCTCTTCATCTTCGCTGCTGGATGAGGGAAAGACGTTTCTCTCTAAGCAATGTTTCTTGTCGAGGTCTTGATATATTTTGCAATCTTCACATTAGTTGACAGGAGCTTGGTTTGGACACTCCATGTTGGTGTGGCTTGTGCCTCTACAGCGGGTGCATGTGACTTCTCTTCTTGCTGTTGTGTTGACTACATTGCGGGTAATTTCCTCTTGTGTCATCTACAATTGTTCTAACTTCACAATCGAATCCTTAAACTCAGGGGTCGGTGTTGTTAGGAGTGATGAACTACACGAACTCAAAGACCATGTCTTTGTTTAAGAACTTCAGTCTGAAATGGAGATGTCACAAATGCTAGCATGGCTTGTTGCATCGATATGTACGGAGGTTGTGGAGGAGTTTGTGCTACAAGGGAAAAAAGACATTTATTGGTAGTTGTCCATATGCATGTGGGTTCATTCCATAGGATGATGAGGTATATGGATTAACCTTCATTTGTTCTTATATCATGATATTTGGCAGGGGTCAAGTATTTGTAGGTGATGTACATCATGACTTTGATCATTGTTGCTGATAGATCTTTTACTTTTGACAAGATCAGACATTTCTGAACTACGTCTAGTAGACCTTTTTGAACCAGCTTAGGAGATGAGCATCTCCCATAACTGGGTCCATTAGAGATGTGTAGTATGAAACCTCTGGGTGAAGACTTGCATTGATTCGTGCTTTGTCAGAGAATCTACCTTGTGTTGAATCTACTCTTACAACATTGATGAAACAAATTTCATACGATCGGCTTCCACAACACGTGCATAGCTTAGTCAAGTCTATGATACCAAACGGCTGTAATCCCTACAAAGCATTGGCCGATCTGCTTTGCTTTATCTTCGTATAATGATATTACGAGAAATATATATATTTTCAAACATATTAATGGATGCGTTGAAATCTCCGACACTATGAGAGTGAAGTACTCCTGGTGGAATCACCTGTGGACGAGTTATTTCTTCCTTTGGTTCTTCTTCTGACTCTTCTTCTTGTTCCTCCTCTTCATCTTCTTTCGCGTAGAGACAAGAAACCTAGAAAACTGAGACAATATCTTCTGTGTCTTCTTCTGTCATTGTATTGCTGTATTGTGTAATACATATCTGCAGTTACTGCCCTCCTCTTCAAAGTAAAGCGACCTCGCTTGTTGGTGATGGATATATTTACTTGATCGTAGAATCCATACAAATGATATACGAATTTGAACGAAAAAGACATCAAAATGTCATATGTTAGTCGAAATTTCTGGAATTATGCAATCTCCTTGAGGTTCATGCAAGGATCCTTGAAAGAGGTGTCACAACTATGTCTCGTCAGTTTGGCACCTCGGCTAGGTTGGCCGAGTGCGGAGTGACGAATCCCGGTAGGGCCGTTAGTGCCGTTAGGGCGAGTTGGTGAGATAGCCCACTAAGGGTATACTTCGCAAGTAGGGTTTGGAGGCTTTAGTTCTATGAGTTGAGTCTTCAAGCTCCTGGCTATGATGAATAGTCTTGGTGAGTGCAATCTGGAATCTCTGCGAGCACAAAGTGGATTTGGCTCGACTTTAGTGATTGTTTAATGCCCGTTGGCATGGTGGAGTGAGTACATACCTTTTATCACTCGAAGAACTCGAATTGCGAGGTCTGATTGAGAGCTTTCATGTCACGGATTTCAGCCGGTGGTATCTCCCGAGTGAGCAGATCGCGGTATCTTCAATATGCGAGTGCGCTGTATCGTGATGTGAATTGTTTCACATAGTGAATAATTCACCTCTCAGTTAGAAGTTAGTATCTCTGAGCGAAGTTAGGACCTCAAAGAAGTCGATTCTGGAGAATGTTATATATTTTAAGTCTTAGTAGGTTGTTTACCATGTTGATAGAGTTTAAGCTCATGGGTTGTATTTACATGTCGCCCATGTATGCTTTCTAGCGTGTTTAAGTTATCTTTCAAAGTTACGTGTCGTTTTACATATCTTCGCATGTAGTTTAAGATTTACGTTGGCACTTTAGGGGCTTGACGTGGTAACCTATGTGTGAAATTAAGTCACCACGTGGTTTGGAGCACAAAAGGACATGGAAGTGAAGTTATGAACTCCCATTGGTCCAATTTTGTGCTTTGTGAAACTCTAAACTTAGAAGTAGGAGTCTAAAGAGGAGTTAGAGCAATTGTTAAGGACATTCTTAAATCTGAGAACATAAGAAGATAGGACTGTTCGTGCCAGTCGCTGTTAGTGAAATTCTTGATCGATTTGGAGCAATAAAGAAGGAGTTATGGCATATTGAAGTTCGGATTGTGTCAGAACTGCATCACTTTTGTTGATTTTGGGGTTTTCGATGTCAATCGTAGCATAACTGACAAAATCGCTCCAAACCTTCATAATCGCGTTCATTGTCAGCAGGGCTACGACTATCCACAAATTTTCATGTCAATTGAGTGAGTGAGTAATTCAGGGTGATCGTTGAAGCAGAAAGGGTCTAAAAAGCTCTCAGTCTAGAGCAACAACTTCAGAGATCGAGATCTAGAGAACTGTGTATAATCAGGAGGTCAAATTTCACAGGGATGCTCAGCATGCTGTAGACCCCAAATCCTGTAAGAATCATCGAAAGTTATCGAGCCAATTCTCTGTTATAGGTCAAAATAGATGTGTGGGTACCAGAAATAGTTTTAATTTCTTTGCTCATAACGTTTCTACCCATATCTCGGTGCTCAAATTTGATCTCAAGCTGAAACTTCGTATGTGTGTTCAGTAGAGCCCCATTTACATGTAGGAGAAGTTTTGAGGACTAAGCCATCACATGTTTCTTATTCTTGACTGTTAAAGTTCATCGTCTGACCGTATTACTGCTAGTTCGACTTGATTTTTATTTTCTGAACATATTAGAGGATCAAATCGACCTGTGTGAGTGTTTATTGTGCCCTTTATGACCTAAAGCTTACCTCTGTAGTAAGCAACCACAGCCAGAAGCCCAGTGCTTCCCTGAGTAGTTGTATCACAGCTTACGATCATATCACAGCTAGAAGGTTATGCCCTTCCCAAGAAACTCTCACAACGACATCTGGTGCTTCCACTGAGAGATCTTGGGATGATTGACCGTGAGATTGAGTTCTAAGACGAAGAAAGAGATGGATCGGAAGAGCGGAAGCGCTGCTGCTGCTATCTCTACGGCAGAGATCATGTTGATACTACGTCTATCAAAGTATTCTTAGACGTGGATAAACACGTTGTCGTGATGTGAATCATTTGACATAGTAAATGATTCACTGATCACTGTTGTCGCGTTACTTGGCGCATGTTACTTCTACTCCGACACTTGAAGTTCAGTAGCCTTAGAAGTTAGCTCTGTACTGTTCCTAGTCCTTTATGCTTATGTTTGACACCTTTTGTATATGGTGTTAACTCTGTCATATATTTTGAGTCCTAGTAGGTTGGTAGTATGCTATTTATCTTAATCAAGCATTCGTGCACTTGTGCAAGTGAATTCATACTTATCTATGATATTCAATGTACATGACTTAGATTTACCATGTAGATAGGGTTTAAGCTCGTGGGTTGTACTTACGTATTGCCCATGCACGCTTTTAGTTGATTTAAGTTTACTTTCAAGGTTGTGTGTCGTTTTAGGTAGTTTAAGTTATACGTTGGCACTTTAGGAGACTTGATGTGGTAGCCTCTGAGTGGAATTAAGTTACCACATGGTTTAAGGCACAAAAAGACAACCAAATGGAGCTATGAATTCTCATTGGTTCATTTTTGTCTTTTGTGTAACTCTAAATTTAGAAACAGAGGTCTAAAGAGGAGTTCGAGCATTTGGTAAGGACACTGCGAAATCTGAGAGCACAGGAAGATAGAGCTCGTCGAGCCAAGCACTGTCAATGAAATTCTTGATCGATTTGGATCAATAAACAAGGAGTTATGCCCAATTGAAGTTCGGATTGTGCCAAAACTGTGTCACTTTTGTTGATTTGGGGTTTTCAGTGTCAATTGCAGCAGAATCGAGGAAATTGCTTCAAACCTTCGTGGTTGCGTTCACTTTCAGCGGAGCTACGACTGTTCAAAAAGTTTCAATTCATTTGATTGAGTGTGTAATTCAGGGCGGCCGCTGAAGCAGAGGGGGTCTGAAAAGCTCTCAATCTAGACCAGCAACTTCAGAGAACGAGATCTGGAGAACGGTGTACAATCAGGAGTCCCAACTTCACAAGGGTGTTCAGCATCATGTAGACTCCAAATCCTGTAAGAATCTTTGAAAGTGATCGAGCCAATTTTCTGTTATAGGTCGAAATAGCTGTCTGAGTATCAGAAACTGCCGCAATATCTTTGATCAGAACATTTCTATCCATATCTTGGTGTCAGAATTTGATCTCAAGCTGAAACTTCGTGTGTATGCTCGGAGGGGCCCCTTTTACATAGGGGCCCCTTTTCCTCGGAAAACTCTCAGCTCGACAACGTTCACTGGCAAGATGCTTCTGTGGAAGAAAAGAGGCGACTTGAGGCCTCTGAACTTGATACTAGAGTTTCTGAGGAGATTGGAGATAGACGGAGGGTCACAAGGAGGCGAGCAGCTCCTCCAGAAGACAACCCCTCTACTTCTCAAGCTCCTCCACCTGCACCAGGTCCGATGGAGGACGTGCAGAGATCCCAACAGGAGCCAACGGTGGCTGGAAGGAGGTTTACTGACCAAGAGAAAAGGAAAGGACCGGCTTACAAGTTGACGATTGATATTGAAACTTCTACTGATCTGAAGAGCATCTTGGAGCCATATACTCGATGCACGAATCGAGTTTTCTCCCCGGGAAGTTCTTGGTATTGCAAAGAGGGAGTTTCACGAACTGATCATCGACATCATCAAGCGCAAGAGACAGGTGATGTCTGAACAAGTGGAAAGCCAAATGATAGATGTGGTAGGAGCTTCTGTGAATGATGCAGAGTTTAGAAAGGTGTATTTTCAAGAAACTGATGACCAGGGTTACCAGCAAGAAGCGTTAGTTGCTGGTACCAACACTATTGAGTTCAACGATGAGGAAGCTGGCGAGGAGAGTCCAGCTAGTGATAATGACTTCAGAAAAAGACATTGGGCTCGTGCTACGACTGCTACACGAGTTCGTCTTGGGAGTTTACTTGTACCTGTTGCTGCCTTAGTTGATCACGGATCTGAGATCAACATCATGTCACGGGAGGTGTATGAGAGAGGTCAGTGGCCTATCGAGCTGAACCATGGTTGGGTGTTACGTTGTCGTGTTGTGAGACGTCTCACATGTGAATTCAGTGTAGAACGGGTGTTGTGTTTTCTTTTGTGTTCGGTGAACCTTTTGTGTAGTTCGCATGAGAGGGTATTAGGTGTCACGTTCACAGAGCTCTAGATGTGAGATCGCACGATAACAAGATGTGCCGACTCAATGATCCGTGAACGTTCACGTGAATGGCTCTTGTTGTCAAACATAGGTATAAGATAGTGGGTTGGGGGTTTGTGAGACGTTCTTCTTTGGGGGTAGTTTTCATGTGTGTGTCTTAGTGTCTTACGTGATAAGAAGGAGCGGCAGGAGTTGTATTTATGGATGAAGGACTGAATCGAGTTCCAAATCTGCCATTTTCGAACCCGTTTCATATCAAGCTTCACTTGATCCACAACGATCACTTTCGACAGTGGTTCGTCGTCTACTTTGGAGAAGAGTTCATGGAGAGGATGATGGACTCGCCTACTCCGGTGATCTTACCAATCGTCATGTATGGAGAGGCTTGGGACTTGACAGTATACATCTTACTTTGACGAGGGCCAATGGACTTGAATTATCCAGCCAACATCCCTTTCAACGTCTGGGTGGACGTTCGGTGTCACTGTCAGCGGAAGATCAATCATCATGTGTGGATCGCAAGGAACTTTGGCGAGGAGTACTGTAATCAAGTGATGACTTCTCCATTCCTTTTTGTAGTACCTTTCATCGTAGATCGGTTCCAGGTCGTCATTTTGACGTTCTATTGAATCTTAAGTGTTAAGTATGATCTCTATAGTTTGATGAGTGTAATTACCCTAAGGTTGGAGCTGAGGCCTTGAATGCATGAGAGGGTGTTAGGGTTATAATTGATCTAGGGTACCAAGTAGGGGAAAATAGTGATTTCCAGATCTGTTTTCTTATTGGTCTACTTTCGATCAATCAACTTCATTATAGATCTGCAGACGACTTTAGGGTTTTGGGGGTCTTCCCGGGGGTCATTTGGGGAGTGAGTGGTCTTGTTGGAAAGCTCTCGAGACGGGCTACACTCTGGAGACGAAGATCAAGCGATTTGGAGTTCTGAGGAGAGAGTGATGGACCTTGAAAGTCAAAGGGTCAAATTGGTACCCCGAGCCACGTTTTGGAGTGATCCGAGAGTTTGAGAGGTGATCTTTAGGAGCTGTCAAGGGGATCGAGTAGTTCACTCCGTGCTGGTAACATTGATGTAAAACAATCTTACATTTGGGTTGGATTTGCTCTTGAAATGATCGATTGAAGTTGGTTGTTACAGTTGACAGGTATGAGTAAAACCGCTTTCTTTGGATTCAAAGCTTGAGTTGCTCCGTGCACATGGGATTGGATCTGTGAGTGAAACTTTCCAGGATCAGAGTGTGCCCTATCAGCTAGTCACATGTGAAATTTTAGTTCAATTGGGTAAGAGAATGTGTGGAGATCTAGGATTTGACCATCGAGATCTGTAAAGCTCATAAGTTAGCACAGGCGGGTGGCTTGATTCATCGCGGACGTTGGGTTCAGATCTGAGACTGAAATTTCATACAGTAGTAGAGAAGGGTCAGAGAGGATGTCTTGTGAAGTTTGAGCCTGATTGGATGATCGAGGTGAAGGCACGAGGTTGTCAAAGTTCAGTTTGCAGCGGGGCGAGAAAGACGTAGAGAGATTTCGCTTAAATCTCTTGGTTGGAGTTGAACAAAAAACGACTTGAAGATGAGAGGTGTGCTTCTTGGAGGTGTCGTGTGGATGACAAGGAGGCTGTATTGTGAGATTGGTACGGCGATCACGCTCAGTGGAGGTGTCACGTCTTGCTGAAGCTGAGGTACCGTTATCCTCGGTGTCACGCCCCGAGTTTCTAGCTGTTTGCTGTCGATATGTCTTGTATCGTTGGGAAACATGTGTAGTAAGCTGTCCTTTTGTTGTGGACACCTTCTTGAGCGAAGCTCATATCAACGAACAATAGAAAGTCATATTCTAGCATTTAGGTAGTTTTGACGAGAAGAAGTAGTGAAGCGGATGTTGATGAGAGATTGTATGAAAAGTGCTTGGGATCTAAAGCAGACACGTACCGTGTACGAGCCTTGCCTTTATCTAGAGTGGAATCGAGCTCCGAGTCATTTGTGCGATGCACGTGTGTTGCACTTGGGTCAAGTTAGATCGCTAGTAACCTACAAAAAAGATTGATAGATTAGATAGTGAGAGCATAGGTTTTCATCGGTTAGGTCGTAGATCCAGTTGTATCTCTCTGTAGCCAGATACCCCGTGTATTCCCAGACCATATTTCACGCCCTACGACAACGTGCTGCAAACAACCAGAAAGGTGAGCTATACGGCGCTTGTCCTAACGTGAAAGTGAAGATAGGTGATGTAGATATAGATCAGCACTTCTTCGTGTAGTCTTCTGCTTCGTATCCTGTGATTCTTGGTCAGCCTTATACCACTGCGGTTAGAATGAAGACTAAGGTGATGGATGCCGGATCTCATTATGCTAGGATCCGTAGTCCAGATGATAGACGTTCTGTGCAGTTTCTGATCATTCGTACGAACCACGAACGAAACTGACAGACTTTGAGAGATTCTCCTATCTGTAGGAGTAAGGGTTTTCTGAAACCACTCTCGTGTGACGAGATAGCGAGAGTGATGGATCTACTGCTACTATGATCTCGCTTGAGCAACCTGAGGGATCACATGAGGCTGATGAAAGGGCTGCTCAAGATTTAGAAAGTAGTTGTACTATACATAGTTGGAGGTATGGTTTGATGACTTTCAGTTCTGATGATTGGAGTGTAAACACACCGATAGAGGATTTGACTGAGAAGAGTAGAAAGCAGATGGAGAAGTGTGCAACAAATCAGCGTTGTACAAGAGTTCTGAAGGAAGACGAGATGATTTCTGATGTTTATGTAGTGACGCAGGATTACTCCTTTTGCCCATTTAGTATACAAGATATCGTTCCCACAGAGGATTTACGTAAGTAATCGCTGCTCTAAGTTCTAGGATCTGTTCAAACACACAAACACACGGGTTTTGTCTAAAAAGCCCGTCTTCTCATAAAACCACACGTCTTCCAGACACGCCACATGGTGCTCTGGAACTAAACAAACAACTACCAACTAAAATATCACACAATTATTCACAGGGAAGCTCGGGAAGACGATCTTCCTGCTTCCAGGTTGCTTCTTCCGGTCTTCTCGATACCGTCTTCCCGAAACGATTCTTGTCTTCTGGGGGTTCAGCTCGTCTTCTCACACTTCCAGAAGGCTGTCCTGCTTCGCAGAAGTCGACTAGTAACGGTCGTTACGTCTTATTCTCACACTCACATTCCAACGGGTTAGATTAATCACGGGGTGTATGCCCCCTGTAGCCTTCCCAGGCTTTTGCCTACGGAAGTGGTCTTCCTGCAGCACTACAACGACATTCACCTTCACGGAAGCTCAATAGAAGTATCGGAAACTCACTAGAAGAAGGTAAGAAGATGAGGAAGATGGGAGAAGATGGGGAAGATAAGAAAAGCCAAACAAGAGAAAACAAGATGAAAAGAGTAAATTAAGATTCCGACAGGCTTCTAGTCCGGATCCTGACTAACAAGCCATCCCTGCTTGTAATAGTTTGGGGAGGAAGACAACAAACATGAGTACTGTTGCACCGTCTTCTACTCGAGGATGTCGTCTTCTGTTGCGGGAAGAAGGCTTCTTTCTTCTTCACTTCGCTGCTCTGACTACTCTGTCTTCTGGGATCCCTTACCCATAAGATCGTTCGTACGTAGATCTCACGTGCTCTACTGAACGAGTCAAGCTACACTTCCACAACTGCTGACAGTCACCGCCACTCAAGAAGAACATTTCCCATGCACAATTGGGAGCGAATTCAAGGAACCCACCATCCAAAAGACATGAACAAAGCTCCTGCACTCAAATCCACAATCTATTCTCCGAGAAGTCACAATGGCATTGGGAAGCTCACTCCCTCTACTTCCTGCGTCTACTCCTCGACACACCAGTCTAGCTAACAGGACTGCACGAGGATGCCGTTCCCTGTTCCTAGACTGCCCACTACTCATCTACATCTCCGAATCGCTGCTGGTGGTAAGAGAATGCAGACTTCTTCCTGCGTTATCCCCTTATTCCAACATCGAGTGTAGTGTACACTGTGTACCTCTAGTGTCTAATCTGTCTCCTGCACCGTAAGATTGGTATGTGTGTGCAGGCAGCCAGTTTCTTCGAAGACTCCCATGTGTGTCAAATCTGTCTGCACCGTAAGATTGGTATGTGTGTGCAGAACTCAATTCTCCACACAGGTCTAATGTTCTATGAGTCTGCACCGTAAAATGTTGGTGTTTGTGCAGAACTCCTAATTCTTACGCTGTGATCCTACTTAAGCCATCTGCTTTGAGACGCAGAGAGAATCCCCTCCAATCTTTGACTGCAATCAGGGAGGGATGGGCACCGCCAGCAGGCTGCCACCCCACATGCAAAAATGGTTCCCCTTTCCTAATTAGCCATCTGGTTGTTTACCCTGCGCTGCCTACTCTACCACATGGTCACTGATCTAAAATTAAATTGGACTTGTCTTTTCTTAATATAGCATATTTAGTACTTTATTAAGTTTGGACAAGCTCTTGGTCTTCTGGGCTTTGCTTACCTATTCTAATGGCTCGGATGCCATTTCCACCTAATCTATTCCTACTTGAACTACTTAAATCGGCTTCTGATAGGCTGGGAAGCCCTGTAATTACCTCGGGTGTCACTGAGGTGATCTCCTCCTCCACGTTCATCGCTGACTTTGCTGCTGCTGCTGCTTCGGAAGACAGAAGCGTCTTCTGGGAAGCTGGGTCGACTTGTGCTTCCTCGCTCTTCTGAAGGACTGGTTCGACACTGGGAGCCATGGTGACCTCCTAGGGGTCCGGGGAAGTCGCTTCCTCCACGCAGAATACTTGGAAAGACGGTCTTCCTTCCTGTCTTCCAGAAGACGTCTTGTCTTCCGAGGCGTCTTCCGGAGTCTTCTCGGCTTCCAACGCTGTCACTGCCAAGTGTACAACGAGGTCGAACTCCTCCTTCTCCAAGTCTGGTCTTGTCGATGATGCTCGTGCTTGGGAAGACGTGTTTACTGATGGCGAGATCAAGGGAAGATCATAGAGCGCCTTCACTCCCTCTATCTGCCGGTCCAAGTACCTGAACATACTCTCCTTGCACTCCACTCTCTAGCTAAGGTAAAGAGCTTCCTACCCGCGGTGAAGTTGAACTTCTTTCGAAGCGCTTCCACCGAGTGAGCTAGTAATCCCTGCGCACGAGCTTCCGCTGCTTCTCTCTGAGTCTTCTCGGCCGCAACCTGCGCTTCTGCGGCTTCCCGCAGAGTCTTCCACGTCGTCTTCTCTTCTGCAAGGACGGTGAGCTTATCCCGTACTTGCAGAACCTCCTGGTCACGCTGTTGTAAGCGCGCCTGCAACTCCTGGTTGCTCTTCTTCAGCTGCGCTAACTCCTTGGAAGAAGTGACGTACTTGTTGTGAGTCGAAGGCTCAGTCCTTCCCTAAGTTCTCACAGTCTAGCTTCTTACTCTCATAAGATGAACCTAGTCTTCCAGAAGACAGCTACTCCGTCTTCCGAGACTCTAACAGTGCTTCCTAACTTCCTCTTGTCTTCCGAGCTGTATCTAACCAATCCTAACTAAGCAGGGCCTCGCATGGATCCCTAAGAAGACAACCCACCTTGCATTTCATCCTACTTCCTAACAAAAGATACAAGATATGCGAGAAGTAGCGTATAGGAAAGGTTTAGAAGATGGTTGCGGGCTCCTGCGATGACAGTGACCTCCGAGAAGACACCCGAGACAGCTTCCGATTCAATGTCTTTCTCGGAAGATCTCCCGAAGTCAAACTCCTCTTCACTGGTCTCACCTGTCTTCGTCTTCCTACGCGCAATCTATCCTCACAACAGACTCAAGACAATTGCACTCTGTTCTTCTGACTTCTCACCTCTCATACACACTCAGAAGAAGCTTGCTGCATGATAGGAAGACCTGACCCTCGACCATTCTCTCCAGATTTTGCCAGCAAGACTTCTCACAACTCTTCTAAGTTCGGGAAGAAGAAGGAATAGGCTGCTATGGGTCGGACAGAAGAGATCCGATATGGACCCTCACGTCTTCTCGCTCATTCTGCCAGCCGTTCCAGTCTTCTAGTCTCTCTAGGAAGATGTGGATTTGAGAAGCTTGGAAGATCGGGAGGCACATGCCTAGTTCCCGACTTCCAACTTCTCGAAATAACAAACAACTCACCAAGCCACTCGGAATCCGTACCAAGCCTCTCTTAACACAAAAGCAAATCCAATCCACTCTTGATACGAATTGTACACAGTCGTTTTCCGAAGATAGTCAAGCTTCCGAAGCGTCTTCCGAAGATGTCTCCCGTCTTCTGCCATCTTCCGTCTCCGCCGTCTTCCGAAGACACCATCGAGAAGACGCTCTTCCGAAGACGATCGTCTTCCGAAGAAGTCAACTTATTATTACAAACAGCCCTTAAGATCATCTTCCTGATAAGGAAGCCGTAATCTTAAATAACAACGCTTCTTCAGTTATACAAATAAGTTATTAATCTCAAAAATTTCAAAAATTCATGAATCATGTAATTTGTGGGCACCATAGTTTATGAGGAGTTTGTGGGTGTACAGTCTTTTGTTCGTTGGCTGGATGATGTAGATAGGTTGATGAAACAGATGGGAGGTAAGGTGGTGATCCCCATCCATTCTCGTGAAGTATATGAGGAGATTGTCTCGTACTTGCAATATCATCCTCATCCGAGACTAGAGAATGGATGGAAGGATGCAGTCTGTTGGTGTGGCTCTCATCAGGAAGCAGAAGTACATGCAAAGTATAAAGCTGTAGCGAGGAAGGTGAGACCTGTGGCGACCCAATTACTTGTTGATTCTCAACAGCAGATGGAGTTAGCGGTTGCTGAACTTGTGCTTAGAGATCCTACACAAGTAGGACACAAGTTTACTCAAGAACCGCTTGAGCAACTTCAGATAGGAGGAGGTGGCTTCTTGACTGAAGAGGAGAAACGAGCTTTTGAGTAGATGATAGTGAGCAATGGTAAGGCATTTTCTTTCTCAGCTGAGGAGATTGGTTGTGTAGATCCTAGTGTGATAGCTCCGATGGTTATCTTCATTGTTCCTCACGTACCTTGGGACTTGAAGCCGATTCCAGTCCCTCGTGCCTTGCTACCGAAGGTGATTGAGTTACTGAAGGAGAGAATGCGGATGGGTATTCTTGAACCATCTATGGCTCCGTACTCTAGCCGATGGTTCACAGTACCTAAGAAGACATGAGCTTTGCGCTTCATCTAAGACTTACAGCCTGCCAACAACATCACGATTCGAAACGTTGGAACAAGACATGTGGTTGATGAAGTAGCTGAGGCGTTTGCTGGAAGGTCAATCTATTCTATCGGAGATCTGTTCCAGGTTATGATCAGTTTCAGCTTGCTTTGGAGAGTAGTGATTTGACTACCATGCGTATACCTTTGGGGTTGATGCGGATGTGTACTCTTCCTCAAGACGCAACAAACTCAGTAGCTCATATGCAAAATGCGATGCATAAGGTGTTACGAGAGTTTGTACCTGAGGTCACTATCTCGTTTCTGGATGATATTCTCATGAAAGGTTGTCCGATGGAAGACAAGGACGAAGCTGTGAATGTGGTGTGCAACGAACTTTTTGCAACAAAAAGTTCGTTGCACACCACATTCGAGATGTGGAGAAGATTCTGATGCGTTTGGAGGAGGTACACCTCACTCTGTCTGGTACCAAATCTTGCTTTGGGATGTCAGAGATTGTGGTGGTGAGTCATTTGTGTGGTACTTTAGGGAGGCGTCTGAACCCGGAGAAGGTAGATGCTATAGCAAGGATAGCTGACTGCACTAACATCACTGAGGTTCAACGGTTCTTGGGAGTTTGTGTGTTTTTTCGTGTGAGTATTTCTCATTATGCACACATTGCCGAGCCTCTATATGCACTTCTGAGAAAAGGAAGGAGGTTTACTTGGCGGCAAGAACATCACGAGACGATGAAGCAACTGAAGGAGATTCTAAAGTCTCCACATATACTAAGGAGACTTAGCTACGAGAGTGGGAGACTTGTGGTGCTGACTGTTGATACGAGTCCAAAGACGATTGGATGGGCGGTTGGTCAAGAAGATGCAAAAGGTGTGCGGTTTGTTTCAAGGTTTGGAGCTCGGATCTTAACAGATAGACAACGTAACTATCCTCAGGTGAAGCGTGAGTTGTGGGGAGCTGTTACTGCTATGAAGGTAGATCGAGAGTTCTTGATAGGAGCCCGTGTGATATTAGAAACAGATTGTTTCCTTTGTTGAGTATGATAGCGAACTGCAATACACCAGACATAGTAATGCTGCGATGGATTGCTTATGTCTGGAGTCTGAACCCTGAGCTAAAGCATATCGCTGGGAAAGACAATCCAGTTGCAGATATGTTGTCTAGAGCTCGTTATACAGATGAGGATGAGATGTTTGCAGAGGTGGAGAATGAAGAGAAGAGAGACGTTTGGTGCCAAGTTGGTCAGCAGACTTCAAACTTGGAACCACTGCCGTTCAATGAAGAATTCTACTTAGAAAAGTTCCGCGATATTGGATTTTATCTGAGTTCGTTATGCAGAAGAGAAGGATGGAGTGATGCAGAGTTCAAAGAGATCAAACGGAAGACGTACAGTTACCTTCTACGTGAGGGTTATCTGTGAAAACGTCCGAAGAGAAGAGATGGGATGCTTGCTAGAGTAGTGGATGATCAACCGACAAAGCTTAATCTGCTGAAGGAGTTTCATGATGCCTTGTGGGCTGGACATCGTGGAGTATGGGCTACTTACACGAAGATGAAGGAGCGTTACTGGTGGAAGGGTTTGTATCAAGACGTGGTGGACTTTGTTGGGTCGTGTCTGCACTGCCAGTTCTACTCTAAGGTCCGTTACAGAGATGGACTTGTACCTACTTATCCACCTAGTATCCATTTTCAATGGGTTCTTGATCTTGTGGATGATGCCATCGGGATTATGAGAGATGCGTTATTTGGTGTTAGCTCGAGAGGATCTTTCTAACTATGTAGAGGGACGAGCGCTACGGACGAAGACTACAGAGAACATATGCAGGTTCTTGCTCGAAGATATCATCTGTCGCTATGGATATGTTGGAAGGTTACGTGCAGATAGAGGCGAGTTGAGAGGCGCAGAGGTGAGGGAGTTCTTTGCTCGTTGTGGAGTAAAGCTTCAGCTTACTACTGCTTTAAATCCAGAGGGCATTGGTAAGAGTGAACGAGGACACCCTTCTATTGTTCACGCTTTAGTGAAAGCATGTGATGGTAGGCCTAGAGAATGATCGGGACTACTTCCGTTTGCTTTGTGGGCTGATAGAACTACACACTGTACTACGACTGGCTATATGCCAGTTGAGCTTCTGTTGGGTAAGAAACCGATCATGCCTGCGGAGGAGTACTTTTCTACGTGGGTCATGCTACCGTGGGAAGATGGTATAGATCGTGCTTCACTCCTAAATTTACGTATTAGGCAGTTGGAGCGAAGGGAGGAGGATCTTGCTGATGCGCAGGAGAGGCTGAAGGTGGCCCGAGTCAGAAACAAGGAACGTTTTGACAAGACTCACCGACTATGACCGAAGCCAATACATGTTGATGACTGGGTTCTGGTATATGATAGCATGTTGGAGAATCAACATTCTACACTTCGTAAGTTCTCTTGAAGATGGTTCGAGCCTTATGTTGTGCTAGATGTGTATGAGAATGCCACTTATAGTCCGCGTGAGTTGGATGGTACTCCTTTGAAGCTATCTGTGGCTGGCAAACGTGTGAAACTGTTCAAGAGACGCGGAGGGTTAGTTGAGTTATTCAACTTTCTGGAGTCAGAGCTGAGGACAACAAGAGACGGAGACGTCCCAATGTCTGATGAGGCTGAGTCGGAGGAGAGCGATGATGATGAAGATCAAACAGAAGATTGAGGAGATTGGCACATACCGGGGGATGTGCAAGTTCAGAGGGGGTGGATGTCGTGATGTGAATCATTTGACATAGTAAATGATTCACTGATCACTATTGTCGCGTTACTTGGCGCATGTTACTTCTACTCCGACACTTGAAGTTCAGTAGCCTTAGAAGTTAGCTCTGTACTGTTCCTAGTCTTTTATGCTTATATTTGACACCTTTTGTATATGGTGTTAACTCTGTCATATATTTTGTGTCCTAGTAGGTTGGTAGTATGCTATTTATCTTAATCAAGCATTCGTGCGCTTGTGCAAGTGAATTCATACTTATCTATGATATTCAATGTACATGACTTAGATTTACCATGTAGATAAGGTTTAAGCTCGTGGGTTGTACTTACGTGTTGCCCATGCACGCTTTTAGTTTATTTAAGTTTACTTTCAGGGCTGTGTGTCGTTTTAGGTAGTTTAAGTTATACGTAGGCACTTTAGGAGAATTGACGTGGTAGCCTTTGAGTGGATTTAAATTACCACATGGTTTAAGGCACAAAAAGACAACCAAATGGAGCTATGAATTCTCATTGGTTCATTTTTGTCTTTTGTGTAACTCTAAATTTAGAAACAGAGGTCTAAAGAGGAGTTCGAGCATTTGGTAAGGACACTGTTCCGCCCTTCCTAGGAAAACTCTCAGCTCGACAACGTTCACTGGCAAGATGCTTCTGTGGAAGAAAAGAGGCGACTTGAGGCCTCTGAACTTGATACTGGAGTTCTAGAGGAGATTGGAGATAGACGAAGAGTCACTCAGAGGCGAGCAGCTCCTCTAGATGACGTCTCGTCTATGTCTGCAGCTCCTCCATCTGCAGCAAGTCCGATGGAGGACGTGCAGAGATCCCACAGGAGTCAACGATTGCTGGTAGGCGGTTTACTGCCCAAGAGAAAGAGAAGGGACCGGCTTACAAGTTGGCAGCAAACATAGAAACTTCAACTGATCTCAAGAGCATTTTGGAGCAGAGAATACTTGATGCGCGAATTGAAGTTTCTCTTCGGGAGGTTCTTGGTATCGCCAAGAATGAGTTTCACGAACTGATCATGGACATCATCAAGCGGAAGAGACGATGATGTCTGAACAAGTAGAAAGTCAGATGATAGATGCAGTAGGAGCTTCTCTGAATGACGCAGAGTTCAGAAAGGTGCATTTTCAGAAGTTGATGACACGGGATACCAACAAGAAGCGTTGGTTGCTCGTACCAACATTGCTGAGTTTAATGATGATGAAGTTGACGATGAGAATCCAGCTACTGATAGTGACTTCAGAAAAAGACATTGGGCTCGTGCTACGACTACTACGCGAGTTCGCTTTGGGAGCCTTGAACCTGTTGCTGCGTTAGTTGATTACGGTTCTGACATCATCACGGGAGGTGTACGAAAGAGGTCCGTGGTCTATTGAACTGAACCATGGTTGGATGCTACAAGCTGCAAACAACCAGAAGGGTGAGTTATACGGCGCTTGTCCTAACGTGAGGGTAAAGCTAAGTGATGTGGAGGTAGATCAGCACTTCTTCGTGCAGTCTTTTGCTTCATATCTTGTGATTCTTGGTCAATCTTATATTACTGCAGTTCGAATGGAGACCAAGGTAATGGATGACGGATCTCATTATGCTAGGATCCATAGTCCAGATGATAGACATTCTATGCAGTTTCTGACCGTTCGTACGAACCACGAACAAAATTGACAAACTTTGAGGGATTCTCCTATCTGCAGGAGTAAGGGTTTTCAGAAACCACTCTTGTAGGACGGGATAGCAAGAGTGATGTATTTGCTACTACTATGATCCCGCTTGAGCAACTTGTGGGATCACATCAGGCTGACGAAGAGGTTGCTCGAGATTCTGAGAATATGCATACTGTACATAGTCGGAAGTCTAGTTTGATGACTTTCAGTTCTGATGATTGGAGTGAGTTTACGCGTGTAGAGGATCTGACTGAGAAGAGTAGAAGGCAGATAGAGAAATATGCAACAAATCTACGCTGTACAGGAGTTCTGAAAGAAGACGAGATGATTTCTGGTGTCTACGAGGAGTTTGTAAGTGTACAGTCTTTTGTTCGTTGGCTAGATGATTTAGATAGGTTGATGGAGCAGATGAGAGGAAGGATGGTGATCCTCATCCACTCTCGTAAAGTCTATGAGGAGGTTGTCTCGTGCTTACAATCTCGTCCTCATCCGAGACTGGAGAGTGGATGGAAGGATCCAATCTGTTGGTGTGACTCTCGTCAAGAAGCAGAGGTGCACACCAAATACAAAACTGTAGCCAAGAAGGTGAAACCAGTGACGACCTAGTTACTTGTTGACTCGCAACAGCAGATGGAGTTAGCAGCCACTGAGTTTGTATAGAGAGATCTTAAACAGATAGGACACAAGTTTACTCAAGAGACACTCGAGCAACTCTAGATAGGAGGAGGTGGCTTCTTGACTGAAGTGAAGAAAAGAGCTTTCTAGCAGATGATAGTTAGTCATGGTAAAGCATTTTCTTTCTCAGCTGAGGAGATTGGTTGTGTGGATCCTAGTGTGATAGCTCCAATGGTTATCTTCACTGTTCCTCACGTGCCTTGGGACTTGAAGCCGATTCAAGTCCCTCGTGCCTTGCTACCAAAGGTCATTGAGTTACTGAAGGAGAGGATGACACGAGACGAAGACGTCCCGGCAACTGAAGAGAGTATCAACATCTACTGCTGCACCTTCAGATGCACCTACGTCTTCTGCAGCGACACCTACATCTTGTTTGGATATGGCTGAGATCTTGAAGACACTTGCGGCCCTGGTCCAACAACATCCGATCGTTGGAGGGGGTGAGTTAAGATCCACCAAGGCTTTACAAGCGAGAGTGAATAGGTGTGGAAGGTGTGAGGATAGAGATACTTCTAGATATCTGCATGAGTATAGAGGAGAGATGGAACTGGTTAGAGTTACTGATGTTGAGATGATAGTCAGTTTTGAGTTAGCTGTGATTCTTGAGTTGCAAGATCAAGTTAAGGATGTGCAGAGAAGAAATCTTGGTATCTGGATGAGTTTTGAGCGATCTCTTCGAGAGGAGTTTCTTGAAGAGGATTCAAAGAGAGTTACTAGGAGAACGTTTCTAGACTGGGTTGAGCAGCAACCTGGTCGTATGATGAGCTTGAATGAGTTGCTGAGAAAGTTTGATCGGAGATACCGACAACTTTCGACTCTAGAGCGCATAACCTTAGATGCTAAGAGAATAGAGCTTTTCTTGCAAGCTACCGATGATGCTACGGCAGATCGACTATGCTTCATGTTGGCTAATCGATCCGCTGAGGGTGGAGTTACAACTGATTGGAGAAGAGGTCGAGGATGTTGTGGCTGTACTAACAAGATAGAGACGTGGAAGAATGGTCGTGAGAAGGCGTCCGCTTGCAGAAGTGGTCTCTCAACCTCGTGTTGCTCCTCAAGTACAGCAACCTCCCGCTACTGCTCCCAGACTTGTTGTCTCGGCCGTAGTTCCTTTGATGCTAATCGTGCCAGTTCATGCACAAAGGGCACTTGTTCAAAGACCTACAGAAAACCATGACCAGCAGAACCAGATCGAAGACTTGATTAGGAAAATGCGAGAACTGAAGGTAGAGCTAGCTGGCTAGCTGACTTGCAGCAAGAGCAGCCACCGGCGTCTGTTGCTACACGTCCAGGAGGTACTTCTGTTCGTAGATGTATCTGGTGTGACAGTCCTGATCATTTTTGAGGAGACTGTCAAGAGCTTACGGTTGTTTTGCGAGATGGTGTGGTTCGCTACCAGAACGATAGCTTGCATCTTTTTTCGACTGGAGAGCCGCTGAACACACAGTTTGGGCGAGGAGGCATGAGAAGTATGCCTCAAATTGTTGTAGCTGCAATTGTAAATGCATTGATGGCACCATTGATAAATTCTGATGTATGTGCTAGACATATTGAAGTTTCTTCTAGTCCTACGTTGCTAGATAGGACTATTGAGAAGAATAATGCTCAAGTTCCTTTTGAAGTACTGAAGAGAGGAGTTGAGACTATCCATAGAGTCATAGGGTGGGGAGATCCTGTAAACACTACGTCTATCAAGGTATTCTTGGACGTGGATAGACACGTTCATTGGCAGGATGTCTCTATGGAAGAAAAGAGACGACGAGAAGTCTCTGAACTTGATACTAGAGTTCAAGAGGAGACTAGAGATAGACGGAGAGTCACCAGGAGACGAGCAGCTCCTCTTGAGGACATCCCCTCTACTTCTCAAGCTCTTCCTCGTGCACCATGTCCGATGAAGGACATGCAGAGATCCCAGCAAGAGCCAACGATTGCTAATAGACGGTTTACTGTCCAAGAGAAAAGCGGCTTACAAGTTGGTGGTTGATCTTGAAACTTCAATGGATCTCAAGAGCATCTTGGAGCAGAGAATACTTGACACAAAAATCAAGTTTTCTCTCCGGGAGGTTTTTGATATTGTGAAGAAGGAGTTTCAAGAACTGATCATCGATATCATCAAATGGAAGAGACAAGTGATGTTTGAGCAAGTAGAAAGTCAAATGATAGATATGGTAGGAGCTTTTGTGTATGAGTGGTGGCCTATGAGTAAAACTAAGTTGCCACGTGGTTTAGGGTACTAAAGGACAACCAAGTGGAGCTATGAACTCTCATTGGTCCATTTTTGTCTTTTGTTAAACTCTAAATTTAGAAACAGCGCTCTAGAGTGGAGTTCGAGCATTTGGTGAGGGATCTTCGAAATCTGAGAGCACAGGGAGAGAGGTCTCGTCATGCCAAGCACTTCCAGTGAAAATTTCGATCGATTTGAGTCAATAAAGACGGAGTCATGAGCAATTGAAGTTCGGATTGTGCTAGAATTGAATCATTTTGGTTGGATTTAGGGTTTTCAGTGTCATTCGCAGCAGATTTGAGGAAATTGCTTCAAAACTTCGAGGTTGTGTTCTCCGCCAGCAGGGCTACGATTTCACAAAAAGTTTCATATCGATTGAGCAACTGAGTAATTCAGGGCGGCCGCTGAAGCTGAGGGGGTCTGAAAAGCTCTTAATCTAGAGCAGCGACTTCAGAGGAGGAGATCTACAGTTCTGTGTACATTCAGGAGTCCCAACTTCACAGGGATGTTCAGCACCCTGTAGACTGCAAATCCTGTAAGAAACTTTGAAATTGATCGAGCCAAACTCCTGTTATAGGTTGAAATAGCCAGCTAGGTACCAGAAATTGCCGTAGTTTTCTTGCTCAAAACTTTTCTGTTCATATCTCCGTGTCAGAATTTGATCTCAGGCTGAAATTTCGTCTGTGAGTTCAGTAGTACCTCATTTGCATGTAGGGGAAGTTTAGAGGTCTAAACCTTCATAGTTTTCCTCTCCGTGAGTGTCAAAGTTCACCGCCGAATCTTATTACTGCCAGCTAGACCTGAATTTTGCCTTCTGGGTATATTACTAGATCTTACACATCTGTGTGAGTGTTTATAGCCTCTGTTGTAACCTGAAAGCCAACCTCTTGAGTGAACAACCACAGCCAGAAGCCCGGTGCTTTCCTAGGTAGACGGATTACACTCCGACATACTCTCTTTTTGGTGAACTCGACGTGAAACACCTATGGTGGGAGTTTTCTTAAGAGTGTTACAGGATCAGATATCATGGCCAACCAAGGATCATCAAGTGGAGGTGCTGCTGCTGCTCAGCAACCTATTCAGTTTGATGCTGCTACGATGAAGATGTTCCAGGCTTTTTCCATGTTCATGCAGCAGCAGCAGAGCACAGAGAGGAAGGAGGTGTTAGCAACCAAGGCGTTGCAATCTGTGGTGCACCAGTTGGACCAGTTCAAGGGTACAGATATTTCCAAGTATGTGCGATACTATGCTAGGGAGATGGAGGTGAACAAGGTGCCTGAGAAGGAGATGGTGGAGAACTTTGAGCTTGCTGTTGTCCCTGAGATTCGTGGGCGTGTGAAGGAGCTCAAGCAGCAGCAAGGACAGAGTTGGGAGAGCTTTATGCGAGCTTTGAAGGAGGAGTACTACACTGAAGATTTAGAGAGGGTGACCAAGAGAACGTTCTTGGAGTGGGTGGTTAAGCCCAACAAAGGTTTGTCTGTAAATGAGTTGTTAAGGGAATTTGATCGTCAGTATGCTCAGCTTTCTAGGACAGAAAAGCTTACATTAGAGGTGGAGAAGACCGAGCTTTTCCTACAAGCAGCAGACGTGACTATTCAGGAGAAGCTTGAGCTGTTGCTGGAAGACAAGAGTGAGGAGAGAGGATTGAAGACTGACTGGAAGGAGGTTGAAGAGGCTGTCTCTTTGCTGACCAAGAGACAGAGAAGAAAAGACAAGGTGGTGGTAAGTGAAGCAGCACCTCTGATAATTCCTGTCAAGCAGTTGCCTGCTAAGCCCGCTTTGGTAATTGCTAGAGAGGAAGACTCACCGCTTGATGAGTTGATTAAGGGTATGAAGGAGCTTAAGCTTAAGCTCACTAGGTTAGAAGAGAAGGAGCAGAATGTACAACCTGCTATGCAGAGACCTCAGATGAGAGAAGGCTTTGTTCATCGTTGTATATGGTGTGATAGCCTAGACCATGTAAGAAGAGATTGTGGGGAGTTTTCAGATGCATTGAGGAAGGATCTTATCTTCTTCAAAGATGGTAAGATCCATTTGAGAGAGACTGGGATGATGTTGGGAACCAACTTTGGCAAGGGTGGTATGAAGAGACTTGTGAATGATATATCAGCATCACATGCTGTTTCTCTTGTGAATGCTGCTACCTGTGGAGTGAAAGTGGAGATGGAGAGAGAGAAAGGGACTACTAGGTTGTGGTCAGATGTAGTGCGGTCCGTAGCTAGAACAGAGCTAGACAAGGATGTGCTACGAAGGATTGGCAACTCAATTAGAGAAACTACAGGATGGAATGACCCTGTGGATACTATGTCAGTGCATGCTTATGTTGCAAGAAGTCAGCATGAAGCTGTACTAGAAGAAAAACGCAGAAGGGAGGATGCAGGTGAAGCTTCTACAGCCAAACGACCTGCTACAAGGAGTGAAAGGGCTAGACCAGAGGCAAGACAGGAGACAACACCTACTCGGGAGGAAACTATGGAGGATCTACCACCTACAACACCAAAGGAGAAGGAGAGAAGCAAGGAGAAGGGTAAGATGCCTGCTTACAAACTTCAGTCTGACATTGAGATTGCTACAGACTTGAAGCAGGTGTTAGAGAACCGTATCTTGAATGGGAAAGTCGAGTTTACTTTGGGTGAGATTCTTGGGATTGCAAAGCATGAGTTCCATGAGGTTATCATAGATATCATCAAGAGGAAACGTCAGATTTTGGGTGAAGCAGCTACGCTTAATGCTCTAGGGATCAAACTGTCGGATGAGGAGGAAGATGAGATTGCTGGTTACTGCTCTCAAGTATCAGAGGGAAGATCCTATCAGCATGTGAGGTTTGAAGATGAGGTGGAAGCATCGCAGAAGAGCCATTACTCTCACAACCATTGGGCAAGAGCAACCACAGAGACCTTAGTGAAGCTGGGAGATCTAGAGGAACCTGTGGTGGCATTGATTGATCATGGCTCAGAGATTAATCTGATGTCTAAGGAGCTGTACAAGCGTGGGAGGTGGCCTATAGACACCGACCATGGATGGCTTATCCGTGCTGCCAACAACCAGCGAGGAGAACTCTATGGTGCTTGCCCCAACATCAAGGTAACTGTGGGTGACATTAGTGATGTTCAGAATTTCTTTGTGCAAGATATGTCAACCTATCCTATCATTCTAGGACAGCCTTACATTACTGCTGTTAGAATGGAGACACGAGTTATGGATGATGGTTCAGCCTATGCTAGGATACGTAGTAGAGACGGCAAAAGAGCTGTTCAGTTTTTGACCGTTGCTGCAGAACATGAGAGGAATCGTGATAGCTTGAGAGACCGTCCACTACCTAAGATTACTCAGGAGTTTAGAGAGTCTAGGGGTTTTGGCAGAGTACCATTGAAGAGCGAGACTTCACCGGTACAGTAGAGATAGGATTCTCGCCTGATCCAGTAGAGCAAGAAGCTTTATCCACTAGCTTCTTAGGACTGACATCATGTGGATCAGTGTGTTATAGGAAGGTTGAGAATCTGAAGAGGTTTGAGAGACAACATGTGAAGTATGTACAGCAGTCTTTGAGAGATAGTGGAGAGTTAGCAAGAGATGAATACATATCTGGAGTGTTTGAAGAGCAGTATTTGGTAGATACTATAGGGGAGTTGAAATCTATATTAGAAAGCTCTACAGATGATGTAGATAGAGTGGTGAGAGTGAGCTCCAAGGAGCTTTATGATGTAATTGATAAGTTTATAGATCGACAAGAAGTGTATGTGGAGACCAAGTACAAGTCAGTGGCAAAGAAAGTCAAACCAGTGGCTTTGCCTTTGCCACTCGATTACAATCAGAAGATGGAGCAAGCTGCACGAGAACCCACGCTCAGAGGACCGAGAAGAATTGGGCACCAGTTCACAGAAACAACACTGAAGGAGCTGAAGATTGGAGGT
This sequence comes from Asterella californica, assembly GCA_036924285.1. NCBI lineage: Eukaryota > Viridiplantae > Streptophyta > Marchantiopsida > Marchantiales > Aytoniaceae > Asterella > Asterella californica. Next base: position 1,164,974 of record JAYKYS010000022.1, on the reverse strand, counting down.
GATGGATTTCTTACCGAGCAAGAGAAGAAGAGCTTCAGGGAGATGCTATCTAGGCATGGTAAGGCGTTTGCATTTGAGTCACATGAAGTAGGATGTGTAGATCCAAGTGTAGTTGCACCTATGATAATCTTTACTATACCGCATGTGCCTTGGAATCTACGTCCTATCCCTGTACCTAGAGCTCATCTACCAAAGCTGATAGACTTGCTCAATGAGAGGATTAGGATGGGTATCTTGGAACCATCTATAGCTCCCTACTCTAGCAGATGGTTTACTGTTCCGAAGAAGAGTGGAGCTTTGAGATTTATTCAAGATATGCAGCCAGTTAACAAGGTGACTATCAGGAATATGGGTATAGGACCTATTGTAGACGAGTTTGCAGAGGCTTTTGCTGGTCGTGCTATCTATTCAATGGGAGACTTATATTCAGGTTACGATCAGTTTCAGTTATCCTCTGAGAGTAGAGACTTGACTACAATGAGGACACCTCTGGGGTTACTAAGGATGTGCACCTTGCCACAAGGTGCTACCAATTCTGTAGCACATATGATGAATGGCATGAATAAAGTTTTGAGGGATTTCATTCCTGAAAAAACTATGCCATTCCTTGATGATGTGCCGATCAAAGGGTGTGCTGAGGAGGAGAAGAATGAGGTAATAGATCAGAGGGGGTGCCGTAAGTTTGTTGCAGATCACATAGCCGACTGCGATAAGATATTGAGTCGACTGGAGGAGGTTCATTTGACTTTATCAGGAGCAAAGTCTGTATTTGGAGAACATGAGGTGTTAATAGTGGGACATCTGTGTGGATCTTATGGTCGGAAACCTTGTCCAAACAAGGTTGATGCCATCCGAAGGATGAAGGAGACATGTGGATCGGTTACTGAGGTGAGAAGGTTTCTAGGTGCATGTGTGTTTTATCATATATGGATTCCACACTTTGCACATGTAGCAGATCCGTTGTACAAGTTGCTGAGGAAGGGACAGAGATTTCAGTGGCACGAGGAGCAAAGCGAGTCTATGAAGAAGTTGAAGGATCTGTTGTCTTCACCACCAACTCTACGGAAGGTAACATATGAGTTGGGCAGACCTGTTATCCTTACTGTTGATACTAGTCCTATTGGCATTGGGTGAGCTATAGGACATGATGATGAGGATGGAAATAGATATGTGGTGCGTTTTGGAGCTAAGGTGTTAAGTTCACGGCAGAGAGACTACCCTCAGGTCAAGAGAGAGCTATGGGGAGTAGTTACTGCGATGAAGAGTGATAAGGAATACTTGATAGGAGCACCTGTGGTTGTGGAGACAGATTGCTTACCTCTCTTGGGAATGATCACTAGCTGTACAACTCCAGATATTGCTATGTTGAGGTGGATAGCATATATCAAGTCCTTGAACCCAGAGTTTAGACATATCGCAGGAAAGGACAATCCTGTGGCAGATATGTTATCAAGGGCTAGGTATTACGATGAGAAAGAAATGATAGATGATCAGGAGGATGTGGGAACAGAGTTCTATTCTAGTGCTCTTGCTAGAAGGGATAGAAGCTGTTTTGCAGCTCCATTGGAGTTATTTGAGGAAACTATGTACGATGGCGAGTGGTTGGATCTTGGGCGCTATTTGAGTTCATTGGAAAGACAAGAAGGCTGGTCTGATGCAGATTTCAAGAGGATCCGTAGAATAGCTTATGGGTACTTTTTATATGGAGGACATCTATGGAAGCGCCCTAAGCTACAAGGAGGTGTACCACAGCGGGTGGTATGTGACCTAGAATTGAAGCAGAAGCTGATCAAGGAGTTCCATGAGAGTCTATGGGCCGGTCATAGAGGAGTTTGGGCTACATTTGCCAAGATAAAGGAGAAGTATTGGTGGAAGGGTATGTATAAGGATGTAGTACAGTTTGTTTCATCCTGTATACCTTGCCAGATGTATTCCAACGTACGTCATCGTGATGGATTGCATCCTACTTATCCTTTAGTCATTCATTACAAATGGGTAGTTGATCTGGTAACTATGCCATTTGGACTTGGACAAATGAGGTATCTAGTCTTGGCTAGAGAAGATCTATCTAACCAAGTTGAAGGTCGTGCCCTGAGGACGAAGACCACTGCTAGTGTTTGCCGCTTTCTACTTGAAGATGTTATTTGTAGGTATGGGTGTGTGGGGAAGATCACTGCAGATAGGGGTGAGCTGGATTCACAAGAAGCAGTTGAGTTCTTCAAGCGATTGGGAATCAAGTTGGCGTTAACCACTGCTTACAATCCTGAAGGGAATGGTAAGAGCGAAAGAGGTCATCCGCCAATCATCAAAGCTTTGGTAAAAGCTTGCAAGGGTAAGATCCGTGAATGGCCTAGACTACTACCGTTTGCTTTGTGGGCAGATCGTACAACTCATAGTACCGTTACAGGTTACATGCCAGCAGAGTTGATACTAGGACAGAAACCTGTGATGCCGATTGAGGAGGTTGTGCCTACTTGGAATGTTTTGCCATGGGAAGATGATAGAAGTACGGAGGATCTTCTTGCATTAAGGATGCAGCAGTTAGAACGAAGACCTGAGGATGTTGCCAAAGCTGTCGAAAGATTAAAGATTGCTAGAGAGAGAAACAAAGGAAGATTTGATAGAACGCATAGATTACGACCCAAACCAATTAAAGAAGGTGATTGGGTCTTAGTCTATGATAGTAGTCTTGATAATCAGCATAGCACTATCAGAAAATTCTCCAAGAGATGGTTTGGACCTTATGTGGTGTTAGAAGTTTATGATAATGTCACATACTCCTTGAGAGAGTTAGATGGTGCAGTGCTCAAGATACCAGTCGCAGGAAAGAGAATCAAGCTCTTTAGAAGGAGAGGGGAGGATCGGAACGTTGCAGAGTTTACAGAGGATGAAGCTGAAGACTCAATGCAGGTTGAAGATGAGTTTGAAGCCGAAGCTGAAGAGTCTTGATCTGGATGGCACATACCGGAGGATGTGCAGGTTCAGAGGGGGTGGATGTCGCGCTACTTGGCGGCTACATGTTATATTTCTACTCCGACGCTTGAGTTTAGTAGTTCTAGAAGTTAGCTTATATTTCTTCTAGTCGTTTATGTATATATTTGACACCTTTGCATACGGTGTTAACACTATTTTGAGTCTTAGTAGGTTGATCACCATGTTGATAGGGCTTAAGCTCATGGGTTGTATTTGCGTGTCGCCCATGCACGCTTTCTAGCTGATTTAAGTTATTTTTCGGGGCTGCGTGTCGTTTTAAGTAATTTAAGTTTTACGCTGGCACTCTAAGGGGCTTGACGTGGTAGCCTATGAGTAAAACTAAGTTGCCACGTGGTTTAGGGTACTAAAGGACAACCAAGTGGAGCTATGAACTCCCATTGGTCCATTTTTGTCTTTTGTTAAACTCTAAATTTAGAAACAGCGCTCTAGAGTGGAGTTCGAGCATTTGGTGAGGGATCTTCGAAATCTGAGAGCACAGGGAGAGAGGTCTCATCATGCCAAGCACTTCCAGTGAAAATTTCGATCGATTTGAGTCAATAAAGACGGAGTTATGAGCAATTGAAGTTCGGATTGTGCTAGAATTGAATCATTTTGGTTGGATTTAGGGTTTTCAGTGTCATTCGCAGCAGATTTGAGGAAATTGCTTCAAAACTTCGAGGTTGTGTTCTCCGCTAGCAGGGCTACGATTTCACAAAAAGTTTCATATCGATTGAGCAACTGAGTAATTCAGGGCGGCCGCTGAAGCTGAGGGGGTCTGAAAAGCTCTTAATCTAGAGCAGCGACTTCAGAGGAGGAGATCTACAGTTCTGTGTACATTCAGGAGTCCCAACTTCACAGGCATGTTCAGCACCCTGTAGACTGCAAATCCTGTAAGAAACTTTGAAATTGATCGAGCCAAACTCCTGTTATAGGTTGAAATAGCCAGCTAGGTACCAGAAATTGCCGTAGTTTTCTTGCTCAAAACTTTTCTGTTCATATCTCCGTGTCAGAATTTGATCTCAGGCTGAAATTTCGTCTGTGAGTTCAGTAGTACCTCATTTGCATGTAGGGGAAGTTTAGAGGTCTAAACCTTCATAGTTTTCCTCTCCGTGAGTGTCAAAGTTCACCGCCGAATCTTATTACTGCCAGCTAGACCTGAATTTTGCCTTCTGGGTATATTACTAGATCTTACACATCTGTGTGAGTGTTTATAGCCTCTGTTGTAACCTGAAAGCCAACCTCTTGAGTGAACAACCACAGCTAGAAGCCCGGTGCTTTCCTAGGTAGACGGATTACACTCCGACAACGTGCGTACAGTTACACAGTCTTCTACTTGAGGATGTCGTCTTCTGCTGTGCGAAGAAGGCTTCTTTTTTCTTCTCTCGCTGCTCCGACTACTCTGTCTTCTGAGATCCCTCATCCATAGGACCGTCCGTACATGGATCCGAAGTGCTCCACTGGACGAGCCAAGCTGCGAATCTGCACAACTGCTGACAGTCACCGCCACTCAAGAAGAATGCTTCCCATGCACAATCGGGAGGGAATCCAAGGAAATCCACCACCCAGAAGACACAGGCTAAGCTTCTGCACTCAAATCAGCAATCCATTCCCCGAGAAGGAGACACATTGGTACTGGGAAGCTTCACTCCCTCTATCTGCCGATCCAAGTACCGGAACATGCTCTCCTTGCACTCTACCAACATCGCTCTGGACTCGTCGTCCCATTCTCTAGCTAAGATAAGAAGCTTCCTACTCGCGGTGAAGTTGAACTTCTTCCGAAACGCTTCCACCGATTGAGCTAGCATCTTCTACGCACGATCTTCCGCTGCTTCCCTCTACGTCTTCTCGGCTGCAGTTTGCACTTCTGCGGCTTCCCGCAGTGTCTTTTCATGTCGTCTTCTCCTCTACAAGGACGGTGATCTTACCTCGCACTCGTAGAACCTCATAGTCACGTTGCTGTAAATGCGCTTGCAACTCCTGGTTGCTCTTCTTCAGCTGCGCTAACTCCTTGGCAGAAGCGGCTGCTTCCGTCTTGTACTTCGCTGCGAGCTTCTCCGTGGTGCGGAGGTTGGCTTCTAGCGCTTCTACCTTCTTCTGGCCTTCTTCCTACTGCATCAGGGTGCGCACACCGAATCAAGGCTGTAGTGGCTTCTCCTAAGCCTTCGTCCTCTTCTCGATCAACTCCATAGCTGGCTGGATCTCTGAGTGGAAGAAGGCACTGAACTCCTCCAGTCTTCTTCTCACGGAAGACAAACTTATCTCCACAATCCGATGGAAGGTGTCGATCTTGTCTTCCCGAGACAAGGATACCTCTTCCACCACTATGGTCTTCTGTTTTTGCGCACAAGAAGAAGCTACTCTTCTCATCTTCCGGGGTGGAAGATCTCTCCCCATGGTAGAAGCGGTCCTCTTTACTGCGCTGCCTCGCATCGCAATAGGAGTATCCATCCATCCTTCGTCTTCTGGAGTCTTCGGAAGACTCCCTGGTGTTGCAGAAGCGGTCTTCTGCACAGCTCGGATACTCAGTGGCTCATCCGGTGAGTCGGACTCCGATCTAGAGTGATTAATCGGGAAGGAGGTAGTCTTCCTAGGTGACGTATGTCAGTCGCTCCAACAATTCGGTGAAAGCGAGATATAGTTCGTATGAGGGGGAGTGTTTGGTAGCAGTGTGGGCAGTTGCACACTTTCGATGTTATCTGTTTGAGAACTCTTTTACTCTCATCACTGATCACCAACCGGTCAAGTGGTTGATGAAGTCCGACAAGCTTACAGCGAAGCTTGCATGATGAGCTCTTATCCTACAAGGGTATGACTTCTAAGTAGTGCATAGATCTGGAGTTGCAAACCTAGATGCCGATGGGTTGAGTCGCAACCCATGCACGAGTCAGCAAGATCAGACTGGGGTTCGATGACATGACGAGGTTGATGAGACAATAGTACCAAGGTGGTATGCATCTATCTTTCTTTGTGTATTGACCATGAACTCTAGTATGAAGAACCAAGTCGTATCTTTCTCTGGTCGGAGAGTAGATGATGAGTCTCTAGTTCCAGACCAGCGAGATATCCAGGACGATGTGACCGTAATGAAATATCTACGTACTGGCATGATGATAGACACAATAAGTGCCAAGGAGCGAGATCGTGTCCTTCAACGAGCGAAGAGATTTCCACGAGAAGGACGACATGTACTTCGAGTGTGGGATGATGAGAGAGTACGGATAGCGTCACATCCATTCTAGAGGGCACAATTAGTACGACATGCCCATGAGGATTTGGGACATTTTAAAGTGAAGCGTACGCATAGCTTACTCCAATGATAGTATTGGTGACATGGTATGCACGTCGATGTGCAGCAGTTTGTCACACGATGTGTGGTTTGTGATCGAGTACGAGCATCGTTTAATGCTCCTATTCCACAGTTACACCTCTTATCAATTATGAGATTGAGTTACCATTGGAGTTTGGATTTTGCGGGACCCTTATCATTGACCGTACGTCACTACTAATATGTGTTGGTGATGGTGGAACACTTCTCCAAGTGGATTGAGATGATGACATTACCGTACAATGCGAGTAAAGAGACGACGTATGCGTTCTTAGATGGAGTGCTGAGTCATTTTGGAGCACCAATTGAAGTGTTGATAGACCAAGGTACAAAGTTCATCGGAGAATTTCAAGCCTTGTGTGACCATGCGTTGATTGATCATCGGATTACATCTCGAGATCATCTTGAGACGGATGGTTTGACGGAGAGGGTAGTTCAGACGGTGAAGAGAGGATTGTGCAAGTATGACTTGCAGAAAGACCACTTGGGAGACTAGGATGTGCAGTTACTATGGTTGGCTATGGGTTACTGTTTTAGCCGACAAGCGTCTTTGGCTTCCTTCTCACCGTAGTTTCTATTGTATGGTCGAGATCCAGATCTATCTTCGGTCATTCGTCGTGATTCTGCTGAGGTGCTGAATCTTGATGATCCGGATCAACATCTCTAGAGCATACAGACGGAAAGTTATTCAAAGTCTTTTTGAAAACAGATTTTACTGTCCCAAACTAGTTTTCACTCTTGAGATTGAAAACATCGAGTCTTCCTACATATTTTCCTCAAATATTTAGTCATCTCCTTGAAACTAACAAGTTAGAGATCATGAGTTGTGGAAATATGCTATCTCACTAGGTTTTTCTGATTCTGATGATTTTTGATATAATGACAAATACAAAATTGCATTAAAATACGTGATCAAAATACAGAGTGAGTTCAGATGTTACAGAGAAAGGTGTAGAATGTTCTTTTGTGCTATGAATACGATTTTTATACAAATAAATGACTAATTTTATACAATATTAAGATTCTAAAATATTATGTTGGATCTATTGAAGGAATATTTTCATTTAAATTATAGTGTGTGGTGTTTAGACTAGTTTAACCATTAAAGTAATATCTGGAGTTTGTTATTTGGACACTTTACGCTTCTTATGTGAATATATAGATATAGATTTTGGACTATTTACTTTCTCATTTTAGAAATCTAATGTTTCAGAACTGAAAATTATAAAAGTCCAGTTTTATCGAATACACTGATTTAAATGATAGTCGGATCTGGAGTTGACAGCAGATATGGATCTGCTCTCAACTCCAGATCTAGATCCAGACAGGACGCACGGCTGCCGAAACTACAAGTATAAGAACCTGGTTAGAGAAACACTCTAATCCAGACTTAATATATTAGGTTATTAAACTCGCTGCACTTTCAGATGGAGGAGGTGAACTGACACTATGCATCCCAGTGAAGGATGGCGAAAAACTAAACGCTACTACGGAGAAACCCTTAGTTGTGTATCTTATGGTATTTAGTAAATCCTGCTTATTGGCGTTTCCTCCACCGGCTTGGACGAACGACGACACAGTCGGACCGTAGATATCCCGGTTTCCCTGTCAACTCATGGGGGACGTTGTGCGTAGGCCTCGGTCCCGGTTTAAACCGGTTTGAGGAATCTTGGACTAAACCGTTACGAACCTAACTATCTGGTTAAGGTGAATTTGAACCGAAAGCGAACCCAACCATCTAAACCAGAAATCGTATAAATTGAATTATTTAAACCAAACTACTCAAACTACGATATCGACCATTTAAACCAAAAGTCGTATAATTAAATTATAAACTAAATTACTCAAACGATGATATCAATTATTTAAACTAGAAATGGTATAAACTCAAATATTTAAACCAAACTACTCAAACCACGATACCAATAAGCCAAATCATTTAAAATAATATGAAGATGAATCACTTTGAACCAGACTGTAGAAATCATAGTCCCAAACGAATTAAACTGATTAAAGAATAACTCATAATTTATAATTTATAATTTATAAAAATTCTTAAATTCAAAATTACACAAATATTTTAAACTATAAATTATTCAAACCACCATTTGATCAGTTCAAGTCGAAGCAGTTAGAACTATCTTAACCTGAACTGAAGCATTTTTGTTGAATGTTGAACCAAACCAATTAAAATTTAACAGAACGGTTTAAACCGAACACATATAATTTCTGTTTAAGTAAACCGAACCGTGGTTGACCGAACCTAAACCGCTTTAAACCACAATTTCGAACTGGGGGCGAGGCCTAGTTGTGCGAGACTTGCCGCGCCTGCTTTCCCTTCTCTTCTTTCTCTTCTCCTCTTTGCCTTTGAAGTGGCGGTAGACTGTTTGCTTGCGTTGCCGCGCCGTTTGTGCTTACTGCGATTGGATCCTCGTGAACCAAGGTCAGTTCCAGCGAATCCTTACTGTCGTGCAGGTTTCTGCCTACGAATACTGGCGAAATAGACCTCGAGTTTACGAAACATATATTTTCTCATATAGTTTAGCGCTTCTGATACACGGATGGACAAAGCAGACAATCATTCTCGAAGTTCTGTAATCAGGCTTACCTTTCTGATGAGTGCATGAAGCAGCAGCAGAGAAACCTGACCTGAACCTGACATCATTCTCTCACGTAGAAACTGTTCCTTCATCGCAGGCGTTCACCGCCATAAAAGTTACATTCTCACAACTCATCCACTCACTACCTTCAGTTCCTAGCATCATGTATGAATCTTTCTGCTTTGAATTTAGTGACTAACAACAGAATCTGATCCAGCAGCTCATTCCAGGCAAGCCAGTATGAACTCGTAATTTCTTTTCGTCAATTCAGAGGTTCTTTATTCCTTAACATGATCGTCCCCTCCCGCCGTAGAACATGCCAAGTGCAATTTCCTAATTTTCCTGTAAAAATGGACACTTCACCGTAAGAGAAAGCTACTGTGACACACTACGAACATGGCACTATAAACGGTCCATGCATGCATACTGAAGGACATGTAGTCCAATAGCTTGAGGGTCTAGGGCGTTCATATTCATAACCGCGCTTTTTCTGAGCTGGATCGTACGTATGTGTGGACGGACTCCACCAAAACATGTTAACAACAACCCCAAATACTCGACGTGTGTACATGTACTTGCATTGCGTCAAAGTCACAAGGCGCGCAAATGTTTTGACCATTCGCATGGATACAACAATTTATAAAATAAGATGAGATTAACAGAGTTCATGTACATGTTGTCTGATCGATTTCTTGGACAAAGAAACTAAGGTGGCTCGATCGGCCTCCGGATCGAACGCTGAGCTAGAAGCCAGCCTATAGTGGTACGTTTTCTTCGTTCCCTTTCTAATGTTCTGATCGGCTGTAATATCCATCTCTCAGGGCTGACTTGCAATTGATAACTTTATGCTCGTCCGAACGAAGTGCAGAGACTACTTTGTGGATAGTTTCTCTCTCAACTCGAGGCAGTCCAAGCCTAGAGAAGAAGGAATCAATCAACTGGAAAGACTGATTGACTTAGACTGTACGATACAGGACCGTAATTAGGCTCCCCACGGAAGTCCGCTCCATCGATGGATCCAAATGAGTAATAAAGAAACAAGGAAAGGCATGCGCACATAGCACAGCCAGATACACACTTAGATTGTTCACTGGTTGGTAGTCTGATGAATGTCTTTCAGCTGTATCTGGAAGAACGGATATACTCAAACAAATCTGTTCTAGGTGGTGGAACAACGAAGCTCTGGCGTTAGTCTAAATGGATAAATCGCTCTATGTGATTACTGTCGGTCGTTGGTTGTTCGTTGTTGCCGTATAGTTGGCTGCTCCTAACAGGTAACTACCGGTAAGGCCTTGAGAAGTTGAGAGAAAACACCCTTTTAAGTCTGAAGTACCGACAGAAACACTTCTCCTGCATCTGCATCATGTTGAAAGTTGAGTACTCCAGTAGTAGTAGTCAGTTCAACATTCTTTCTTTGTTGGTCCATGGTATGGCCGGTTAGTTGCCCCCGACTTGAAATGAAAGAGCTCATAACTCATTGGAAGACTTAGATGTATAGTTTACGGAAGCTCTTGCAAATGGGATCATGCCAAACGTCTGATATGATATTCGAATTCATGTCTTCAAAGCTAGGGAGCCTGGAATACTGTTGCAGACCACCAGGTCCAGATAAAACTGCTGCTTGTGAGGGATGATGACGATCATACTCATGATGATTATTGAACTGATGATTCAACGTTCACAGGTCGAAGTCGTCAAGGGAGTTCATGATGTGCGGCCCTGGAGAATCACGGCTCGGGGGACTTTCGCGAGGATTAAATCCAGCCCGAGCCGGCGAGTGGCTGCGCGAGGGGAGCCGAGAAGGCATTCGGGACGGGACCCGCGAAGGATTCCTGGACGGCATACGAGGCGAAGCGCGAACTCCAGGTGGAGTGTAATCCCCTCGAGTCGAAGCTCCGGACGTGCCCGATGCTCCTACGCCACCCCTTTTCGGTCCCCTCCTTCGAGCCGCGGGATTCGACTTCCCCCTCCTTCGAGAGAACACGGCTCGTGATTTAGCTTTGGGCTTGGCTGCGGCCTTCTTTCCTCTTCTTCGTCTTCTCCTCTTTCGGCCTTTCTTTTTCTTCCTCCTGCGACGCGCGCCCACTCCACCACTGCCGGTGAACGTCCCTCGTCTGCGACCTCTACGTCTTCTCCTCCTACGCCTCCTCCTCCTCCTGCGTCTGGTTTCTTGTGCACCACCTCCTCCGTGAGGCACCAGCTTGTAGCCCTGCTGCGTTTTCACAAGCTTTCCTTCTTTCTGGAGTGTCCGCAGTGCCGTGTTGAGGCGCTGTGTGTTGTTAGTCCCTGCCATGGTAACTCCATAGTTCTCCTCAATTTCCTGTTTGATGGTTCGGACTGGTGCACCACTCTTCTTCTTCAGTCTCGCCACAGCAGAGTGAACTACTCGCATCAGTCCGGCGTTGCTCCTCATAGACGCTCGGACGTCGCGCACGTCCTCCCTTCTCGAATACTTCTCTCGGGATGGCTCTCGCGATCGCGATGGCTCTCGAGAGGAGTAATAGCTGTCGTAGTCGCTACCCACACTTCCACCCGGGCTGCTCCGTCTAGATCTAGACCTGGACCTGCTGGAGGCCATAGACGTATCGGAGTAGTCCGAATATCCATCATCGTCATCCAGTTCACTATCTGAAGCCACACTGGAGACACTGTAACTTCTCGAGCGGCCTCTCATGGTCAAGAGTCCAAGGTTCGAGAAAGTTAACAAGTATCTGCGTTGATCAGATCGATCAGATCTAGCAGCAAGCACAAGTTTCTTCGTTCCCTTGACAGCGGAGGAATTTATAATCCGAGGATGGCTACTATGTAAATCGCTGATGTGATCGATTAAGAGAATGAAGAAGAAATGATAGAGAGGTAGCTTAGGTGAAGAGCTCGAGATGTACAGCGCCTAGATAGAGAAAGGGAAAAAAAAATCAAAGAACTGGACGCACGACGAAAACCTTCATAGGAGCGAGAATTTGCTACGGGACCATAGTGGCGATAGAGCGAGGTCGACGGGCCAGGAGACAAGACTGACTATGGGTAATAGGTGGTGTTCGAGCGGACCTAATGACGGACCAAATCGTGGAAGAGGCGCGTATCGGCACCCCCCAACATCAGCACCGAGCACACGGATCGACTCTCCAAACGACGCGGAGCTCACGCCTCCGCGGATCATAAGGTCGTGGCCTTCGAATTCTGCTCATCGCGTCTGTCCGATTCTGACCAGTAGTATCATCTTTCTTCTTCCGGTCTTGAAAATTCTGATATGTTTCGCTTGCGGCATAGAGTGAACGCCAATTTTGAGACAATGTGGAGTGTCTTAAGAACTGGTCCGGTGTGTCATGATTTAAAAAGAACCACTTCTTCGTCCACACTGTCCCGACGCTGGTGTAGTTCGGGTTGTTGTTTTACCGAATCGTCGTGAAATGAACTAAATTCGATGTTCGGCAAGCACTGATTCAGGTCTCCAGTGGTCACGAAGGGCAGCGTAGCTCTCTAGGAGCTCGAGACTTGGTGCAAGCGTCATGCATCCTAAGAATTCGCCAACTCGAACAGAATCGTCACTCCGAATGATCCGCAGATTCAGAGCTACACTTCTCGAGGATTACTTGATCTTCACATTCGAGTCTGATCATGGTAATGGTGTGTCATCAGAGTAGACCAATAGCAATGACGGTTTAGATTCTAGAATGCTTTATGATCGCACTCAGCGGTAAACATCACCTCCTGATAATGTAGTTCAAGAGAAGACTGGTGTGAAAGTGCCCAACTTCAGTGGATGCAATACAGCGATGTGAAACTGTTTTGACGTCAGTGACTGCAGTACGTACTGACGTCGATCTTCCGGCGAGGTACGAAACCGTTGAACCTCCTGCTTGGGGGAGGACTCAGGACAGTAGTACCCGCGATCATGTTGTAAGTAGTCGTGAGTAGTCGAGACCTTGTAGACTGAGTCTTGACTTCTGATATTCAACCGTTAGTGCTATTCACTCTCGTCTGCATAAGCAGACTTGTGGATCAATACTTGTTGACTGCATGAGCGATGAAGATACGAACAATGTCGAGTTCCTTAAAGTGAATATAAAGCTACGCACTAACTATACGACGTGACCTCTGCACATGTGAGCCGCAATTGATTGAGCGTTCTTAGACTGTAGAGTGCGAGTTATTCAGTTGATAATGTCCGAGTAACTTAAATGTTCATCAACTTGAAGCCTTGGAAATTTGACCACCTGTTTCAAGGACCTGGTGCTTGGGTACAGACAGAATCTCAGTTTCTCCTTTTCCCTCTCGGTGATTTCAGCTCCATATTTACTGCAAAAAGTGCAGAGTAACCTTGGCGCCGGAGCTGGAGGAGTTAGCAGACCTGCAAGCGTAAAGGATTGTATTAGATTGTTGTTAACGTTCTTATTTCCTTCTCTTCGACGACTAAGTCGTAACTTTTTCGAAACCGTTGAGTTTAACTTCTGTTGGAATTAGGCTGTATAGTATGAATATAATTACAGCAACTATTTCAGGTTATTTCAGGTTATTTGGGCTTATTTTCTTTTACTAAAGTATAAATACTTGGACTATGGACCTCCTCATTATTATCATTCAGTAAACAAGCTTACACATACTTGATCTCTCTTGCATCGATTCTCTTTCTTTTTTCCTATATGATATGAGAGCTTCGGGTTGTTATTTTCTCAGCACAATAAAGTACTCTTCAAATAGACCCTAGGCATAGATGAAGGAGCAATTAAGGGATGCCTTGATTGCTAAGCGCGGAGGACGTTCCTCACTCAGACGATTGCAGAGCTCAATAAAACCTTAGTAGTTCAGCGACATATTTATCATGACGAACATGTTCAGCACGAAAGGCTCGGTGAAGTTCGACGGGACGTACTTCACATACTGGAAGCACAAGATGAAGCTTCAGTTAGACGCAGAAGATGTCTTTGAAATTATCGATGATAGTGCACTTTGATCAATTGTCACTTCCGGTAATCCTCTACTTGCGATCGGAGTAGGTAACATTGTGGAGTGAGATCGTCAGAGCAAGAATGCTCTCACGGCGATAAACCAGTGTTGCGAGAACACTGTTACATTATTTCTTGCCGCTCGGCTATCGACACTTGGAACATATTGACTTCCAACTTTGCCGCTCAAGACACAGTGAACCAAATGCATTTGAAAGAAAAGCTGCGAACCCTCAAGATGAGGACGAACGATAGTCACATCGCATGTAAACACTTTCAAATCCATCATCGAGCAGTTGGCGTCTGCATGTGTACAAGTAGACGCACAAGAGCAACTGCTCACACTCATGGATAGCATGCCTGACAGCTACCAAATGTTCCTACAAGTGATGAGATGCAACACCAACTTGATGTTGCAAAATCTTATCTCGTTTCTTTTCACCAAAGAAATCTTTCATCGAAGAATATAACACGAACCTTCAACCGCATTGTTTGTATGAAAGAGACAACTGACAAAGCAAGGCAAGAACGGCAACCGTTCCGGATTGGATCAGCTTAAGAAGCCATCATCAGATTCCAACATTCAGTGTTTTGGGTGCAATTTAACTGAACATCGTGTCTAGAATTGCTCACATCAAGCCTCAAGCAGCAGCGCTCCGTCCAGTCAACCTCAGCAGCAAGGCGAAAATCCAAATCAGAATCAGCGATCCGGCAACCAGAAAAACAGCCAACGCAACAACAACAACAACAACAACACTAGGCGATGACCCAGCTCCATAACGAATTTGCACCTTCTTACTTTCTCTTGGGTTCAGTATGTCAGGAGTTGATGATAACGTATACTACATCGACAAGGATAATCAGTTTGTCATCCTAGCAGTTTATGTTGACGACACAATCATAACAAGCAGCAAGCGAAGGATTGCTGACATACATCAAAAGTAACCTCAACGCAAGATTCAAGATGAGTGACAGCGGTAATATCCACCATTGCTTGAGTATAAAGATTAACCAAAACCGAGCAGAAGGATGGATCAGGCTCAGTCAAACCTTGTTTGTATTTGACCTAAAAGTTATTCCAGTTTAGCTAACAGAATTTCCAACCTGTTAGTATATCATTAACCCGAGGAGAAAAATTCTCAACTGAAGATTGTCCCGCTTCTTCTGAAGAGAAGACCCAATGTGCTTCTTATCCATATCATAGTCGACAGACTCTATCAATTGGGTCGCCGTCTGCACTCGACCTTAGCTTTTAGCATTAGTGTATTAGCTCAATACATGACTAACCCAGGAGTAAAACACATCACCGGCATAAAGCACATATTCCGCTATATCAAGGGTACTTTAGAGCAGTACTTAGAATACAAATACTCACCTCAACCAATTTCTCTATTTGACTACACGGATGCTGACTGGGGATGTCACATCGAGTCACGACGTTCAACTTCTGGAAATTATTTCATCTACTCTCAAGGAGCAATCAGTTGGTCGTCGAAGAGACAGAAATCTATCGCACTGTCAGGTACTGAAGCTTAGTATATGGTGCTCAACGTATGTTCATCAGAAGCAATATGGCTTCGACAACTCTTAGTGAATATAGGGTTAGCTGAGAATGAGACTTGTATTATGATAACCAAAAACGTCCAAGAAATGCCTAAGTTCCATGACAAGACGAAACACATAGATATCTAATACCATTTTATTAAGGACCAAGTTACATCCAAGACAATTGAAGTGAAGTACTGCCCTACTCAGGAGATGGTAGCAGATGTCCTAACTAAGGACCTACCAGCTCCTAAGTTGGACTACCTTCTACAAAGACTAGGATTAAAAGTTAATTCTACAACAACTAGTCGTTGAGTGGGAGTGTTGGAATTAAGCCGTATATTATGAATATAAGTACAGCAACTAGTTCAAGTTATTTGGGCTCATGCTTAGCCTGCACTTGGTATCAAAGTATAAATACCTAGCCTATGGGACTCCTATCTCATTATTATCATTCAGTAAACAAACTTACACCTATTTGATATCTTACATCAATTCTCTCTCCTTTTCCTATAACTTCCGGTTCACACAAGTCATGATATTATTCACGTTCTCTTGGTATGTAACGTAAGTACTCCCAGAATATATGCTCGCCGGGTGTTCGCAACCCGGCGAGCTGCCTTGTTTATGGGTACGCACTGTACACTCGGGGCATTGACACTGCAATCAAGTTAGAAGCGTACAACACTCTCGAATCTGTACGCATATGCAGAAGTAGAAGCAGGGATCGCAGTCATCTCCACAAGCAGGTACAGTAGGTCCCTGAAAGCCTATGATCAATATCCACTGTGACAGCTCTTTGAATCTTGAATCAGATGCAGATCCTGTTTCATACACGATAGCATTTTCAGGGACCCACTGTAGGAGCGTACTGTTTTGCCGTATCTGTACGCATATGCAGACGTAAAAGGAGGGATCACACCCCCTGAAAGCCTATGCATTCACAGCTTTTTGAATCTTGAATCAGATGCAGATCCTGTCTCATATGCGCATGCACAATATGCATTTTCAGGACTGCATAGCCACCCTGTAGAAAACATGATAGATTCTGTAAGCCTACAGATCCTTAGGATTTGAAAACCTACATGCTTATGGTTGGGTTTGACAGACGTACCAATGACAACAAAGTTACCTTGTAAATTCAAACTCGATCACACTCAAAACAGTAATATGAAGCAGTACGATATCCTGATTACGAGTACAAGCGAAGGGGAATTATTGGAACAGTACTAATCACCTGATCGTACTCATTGAATGGTAGAATAAGCAGAGGGGAAATCTAGGGACAGCCGTAATCACCTGATGGTACTCACTTACACAACTGAGTTCTACTCCGTAGACCCAACCATTCTGAACAAGATGGATGTTTACCACTCTAGGAAATTGGTCGGTTGGAGAACCGTTCTTGTTCAGGCGTGTTCTGACCATGTGATAACTGAGCTACCGTAGAGACAGCATTTTACGCGAAAGGAGGTTGCGCGAATGCGCGAACTGGTCATTTCGGTCATTTCGGGTTTTCGCTCAGTGCTCTTTTCGTCGTTTCGAGTTTTCGCTCCACGTTGAGTGTAGTTCTTTTGAGTTTCCTCGCGCGAATACACTTGAGTAATGTAGAGTATTCGCAAGGTTAAACTTCTTCCGACAATTCGTGCCATCCAGGGATTTGTTTCCCCACACTTCTCCTTTGACGATTCGTGTATTGTCAGTTAGAGTTTTCACTTGAAGTGTCTTGTTTCACCAGTTCGCGTAAGAGAAATTAAACTAGTTCGGGTATTCACTCAATACCACTAGGACCCTTATCAAGGTTTCACGAATTCTAGAAACAAATCTTGTTTTGGTTCGTGCAGTGAAAAAAATGACTTATTAATTTCGCGTAAAGAGCTATCACTACATTACGTAAGCTTAGGAAGTCGTACAGTGTACAGTTAACGAACCGTGGTCTTCCAACTCAGTAGATCAATTTCAGCAGTACTGTAAGAAGTGGCTGAATACCTTGACTAATGGCGAGTTTAGGGCGGCTTTCCGTGGACCCTTATTTAAGTGAAAGAGTTTTCTCTACGGACGATGTACATGGCTGAGAAAGCAGCCTCACTACTACATTAAATAGACGACAGTGCCGCTCCTCATTCCCGGTGAAATATATTTCAGTATACGGAAAATGACAAAGATTTGCATAATTTTATTTTTCCCTTCTCATTTTTAAATTTAAATACAAGCAAATGTTACATAACTAATGCAAACCACCTCTATCGCCCGTTTGATATTGACGGACCGACTGCGAGAATTCGCAAACAGCGGATGCAGAACATACCCAAAAATAAGGAACCAAGCCAAGCTTTCACGCGTCCATGAAGAACCGCTCTGTGAGGTGAGCTGTACGTAGTACGAATTCCACAGAGTTCGCTATACAATGGAGAAACCGATGGGTTGGAAAAAGTTTCCAACCCTTGTGTATGTTGGTTTAGAGTTTGATTAGTCTATTTACAGCATCCCCACCTGGCTCGCCAAACGCTAGACTATATTCGGAATTTATTTTCTCGCATTGTTTCATAGCTTATTGTCATTTCCAAAATGTATATTTGTTATATTCGAGAATTCAAAACTAAAATCTGTAAATTTGTGCTTTACATAATCGACTACAAACACACATCTACTCTTAGAATGAGTCGGTATCACTCGTGGATCGCCGATAGAGTCCCACGTGTGGAGGTCTCATTTCAAGAATATCTTTATCCTTTCACCCTGTTCTGAGTTAGGACTTGCTTCAGCGGAACTCTATTGCCATGTCACAAAACTCAAAGCAATGCAGGGCACGGCGCAAAGTAATGTTGTGCAAAAGTTAATGCATATTAGGAGGGAATTTAGGTGAGCGTGGGAAGGTTAGTGCAGATTAGGAGGGGATTCAGGTGAGCTACACCGTTACCATGACCGTTTCTGGCTGTCTATTGTGCGGGTTACTATGTAAGGCATGATCACAGTGCACTCTACACATTGAGACTTTTACCACGGCCAAAGTATTTCAACTGGTGTGCTCGGTGTACTTGAGCATCATCACGAGCATTTTGTTGGAAATGAACTACTGGTAGAATAGGCTAAGGCAAAACTCTAACTCACGGCATAAGGACAGTATGAGAGTGTGAGAGAGCTCCTCAAGAGAGTGTGAGCAGAATCAAGTAAATAGATTACTCAATAATGTACAATGGTCTTGGATCTGGATAATATACTCTTCGTCTTGGTCTTGATCTTAGTGACCTTACGAAAGGTCACCACCTAATAACCTGAACTAGTTACTGGAAAAGAGGTTTCATACTTGTACAGTATTCTAACACTCTCACTCAATAACAGTTCGGATAAAAACATTATTAGCTAGAAAACATTCCTAGCTTTGGCAGTAGATAATCCAACTTGGGAGCTGGTAAGCTCTTTGTCAGAATATCTGCAACCATGTCCTCAGTAGGACAATATCTAACTTCTATAACTTTTCCAGCGACGTGATCTTTGATGAAGTGATATCGGATGTCGATGTACTTCGTTCGGTCGTAGAACTTGCTAGTGTCGACAAGGGCCGTAGCACTTTAGTTGTCACAATATGTAACAGTGGGCTCCTTGTCGTGCAATCCGACGTCAGTCAGGAGCTGATGCAATCAAATTATCTCTGAACAGCTCGTGCTAAAAGCCACATATTCTGCCTCTGTACTTGACAGGGCTACTGACTTCTGTCTCTTAGAGGACCAGTTGATGGCTCCTCCATAGTAGATGAAGCAATGACCTGACGTGGATCGTCTTGTCTCTGCATGTCCTCCCCAGTCGGCATCGGAGTAACCGAACAGAGAGTAGGGCTAGGGTGACTGAGCATACTCAAGGTATAAATTCAAAGTTCCCTTGATGTAACAAAAAATCCGCTTCATAGCGGTAATGTGTCTAGGTCCAAGACTACTCATAAACTGGGAGAGTACACTAATAGGATAAGACAAATCAGGACGAGTGCATACTGTGGCCCAATTAATAGAGCCAGCTGCACTCTGGTAAAGACAATTATTACATAGCTTCTTTTCATCCTCAGTGATAGGAGAGTCATCCGAGGAAAATTTCTCACCTGTGACTAGAGGGGTGCTTACAGGTTTGCAGTCCTATAAGCCAAACTGAAATAGTTTTTATGTCAAATATAAAGTTTGACTAAAGTCTGATAGTGCCAGAAGATGGATCATGGTTAATCTCAATGCTAAGGTAATGATGGACTAAGACAATGATGGACTGATGTCAGTCATTTTGAACCGTGAGCTCAATTTCTCTTTTACGTGGCATAGTAGGGCCTCACTGCTACTGGCAATCACAGTGTCATCCACGTAGAGGGCAAGGATGACGAAGTGTTGTTTCTGGTGCAAGTAGTAAACGTTTCTATCTGCACCGGACTTAGCAAATCCAAGAGAAAGCAAGAATTTATTGATGATCAAGTACCATTCTCTTGATGATTGCTTAAGACCGTAGAGAGTCTTAAGCAATCTGCATACTTGACTGCGCCTTGTGTAGTCACTCCTTCCGGAACACACATGTATATTTTCTCGTTAAGTGTTCCATCAGAAACGTATTTTAACATCCATTTGATGTACATGTATGTTATACTGCGCTGAGATGGCAAGGATGAGCCGTATTGACTGAATACGGACTACGGGAGAAAAAGTTTCTGTGTAATCCAACCCGTAGATCTGAGTGAAAGCACAAGCCACGAGTCTCGCCTTGTAACGAGCAATGGACCCATCGGTATTAAGTTTCAACTTAAAGGTCCACTTACATGTTATCGATCGGCGTCTTTGTGGCTAGTCGGTGAGCTTCCAAGTACCGTTAGATTTGTGAGAATCTAACTCCTTCTCTATTGCTCTTCTCCACTGATCGGCATCAAGAGAAGATACTGCTTCTGTGTAAGAAACAGGTTCCATTGGCACAGGTTTGAGAGTTACCATCAATGCACGCTTGGTGTTCTTCTGAGACTTCGGGATCAGCGATGAAGAGTCATAGCCTTCATCTGGGTTCCGTTGTGGAGGAACTGAATTTCGGGCTGATCGTCTCAGTGGAGGCGGTGCTGGGAAATCCAATGGAGGAAGGGAGGACTCGCTATGGTTAGGACCGGAACCACGTGGTGAGCGGGGTGATGTGCGCCTAAGATAAGGATGGCGAGGGCTCAAGTTCTCTGCAGGAGGAGAGGGATTGTGTGTATGATTTGAAGAGTGAGAACGTGGAGGTCGACTACTCCCACTGGACTGTGTACTGCTGGTGACTCCTCTGCCAGGGCCATGACTGCTAGAGGCTCCTCCTCCAGATCCAAGACCAACGGATGGGGTTGGAGTTGGACCGGCAGGAGATGGCAGAGGAACTCCCATTGAAAAGAAACCGGGAGAGACGGACGGAACGTAAGCTGGGCCAGCAGAAGAGGCAGGCACAGTATGATAAAAATGGACGTCGGTCTCAGGAGACGCTTGAGTGAGTGGGAGATCAGCAGAGGGGACGGATGTGGGAGGGAGAGTCCAGGAAGACTCATCGAAGATAACATCACGAGGGGTGAAGGTATGACCGTCAGATTTTCTTTGGAAACGGTAGCCCTTACTCTGGTCGCTATAGCCAAGGAAGATACACTCGTGAGAGCGATAATCGAGCTTGTGCGCTCAACTTCGGAACCTGGGAAAAAGCACGACAGCCAAAGACGCGCAGAAAGAAGAGATCGGATCGGTGAGGAGTTCTGAAGGCATAGGAGTGCCAGAGTTCGTAAGGTGTGGTCATAGACGAGATGGCCTTAGACGGACACCGGTTTTGGAGGAAGGTGGCGCAGGTGATGGCTTCACCCCAGAAGGGCTTGATAAGACTGGAAGTGAAAAGCATAGAACGGACAGCATCAAGCAAGCTACGGTTCTTACACTCAGCAACATCATTCTGCTGAGGAGAATAAGGGACTGTGAATTGACGCTGGATGCTGCGTTCACGACAAAAAGCGTCAAAAGCAGCTGAACGATATTCCCCATCATTGTCAAATCGCAAAGTGACAAGAGATTGACCAGTGGCGCACTCAGCAAATACGAGATAGTTTCAAAAAGCAGCAAAACAGTCACTCTTGTAGTAGAGAAGACGAGTGACAATGTAGCAAGAGTAGTCATCAATGAAGGTGATGAAATATTCATAGCCAAAAAAAGTGCAAGGAGAGATGTGACCACTAATATCAGAATGGACCGGTGTCAGGGGACAAGTTGATCGAGTGGAGCTGGCACGTGGGAATTTAATGCATGCATGCTTGCCGTATGCACAAGCTGGACAAATATCCTCAGAGAGTGGGAAGGAAACGAAGCCGGTAACAGCTTTCGTAGAAGCACTTTTGTGATTTTTGAGTACTAGATGGGATGATTGAGTGAAGAGTCAGATCTGAGTAAACTCTTTTAGAGCGAGTTTATTGCTAAGCAGACGAGGATATTGATCGATAGTTACTACGACTGAAATGACAAAGATTCATAATCCTCTCAGTCGGTGCACTGCAACTTCTTGCTGTGCTACCGTGAGATCTTAGACTATGATATTTTGTGAGTGTGATTTTGATCTCGAGGTCTTCAAACACTTTGAGTTTCGGCACGAGTTAAAGATTGGGTTGAGAGAGATCGCCATGAAGAGATATTCGAGAGATGAGAAATATTAGAATTCATGATTCTGTGTGCAACTTTACCTTGAGAGTTCAGTTCGAGATAGAATCTGAAAGAGGAGAAGATCATGAGCTTGCAAGCACCACGAGGGGTCTTAGTTAGCTTCGACCATCTATGCAAGATCTTCGGCGTTCGTTTTAATCTTCCAATACCAATCACAACTAGGCGTTCTCTCTCTCTTAAGAGTCTCTCCTCTCAAAAACGTGCCTTATTTTTATCACACTCTCGTACATTCTCAGACAACAATACAACCTTGACCTCCACACACTATCCTTTCACCCACTCCTAGGATAAGAACTATCCACAGCCATCTCAACAGTCATTAGATAGTAGACACGACAGATTGAACCGACAGAGAAGCTCAACCATCAACGAGTAACACTGCCAGCAATCATACAAATTTTTATCACGTAGTCACCAAGCAGATTGTAGTTAACTAACAAGATGGACCATGTAGACCAAGAAGTGCTTTTGGCAAAAATGGATTTACATCATCTAGAGGTACGGCAAATCACAAGTTACAAGGTTCTATGAAGAAATCCGGATATAATCTATCAACATGTTTCCATGCTTTCGAATCTCATACATGTCTCACCAATCCATCCTCTAGCATATTCTTGACTGTCCATTTCATCATCGAAGCAATGCTCTTAACTTTGAACATCCTTTGCATTGGATGGATAATGAAAGATCTTTCATGCACAAGGATGGATCCCACATGCACATATCTACCCTTCGAACATTTCAGTGACGTTTCTAACTTTTCAAACTCTTCACAAAACATAATACACCCATTTGTGCAAGCATGGTTGTTTTGTAATTCACATCTAGCTTGAGATCAATTGTTTTGCATGGTAGTGTTTAGCAAGCACCTCATTATACTCAAGGAAGGCAAATGGGCTTATATTAAGAGAGTTATGGAGATAGGAAGTTTTAAGATTTTGGTGGCAAGTTGCAACGGATGTTGACATGGCATCTGAGTGCTGACATGACATCAAAAATCTGATATGGAAAGTTGCTGATGTGGCGTCTGCTGACTTGGCAGATTTTTGCTGACATGGCAAAATTGTTGAGATGGCTTTGTGATGCTGAGATGGCAAAGGGTTGGTGACATGACCGGTTGATGACATGCATGCTGCCACGCGACATTTTAGTAGGTGACAGGTGGATGACAAGCAGGCGGCACATGGGATATAAAAGTTGTGATTTTTCTTTGTTATGGGTATTCTTCGAGTCTAGAGTCGTCATGGTACGACATACACGGCAAGTTTCTCGAAGCACTTAGCTAGGTTTCAATCTCAAACCTTGATTCTGAAATCAAAGTTGGGAGAGAAAGGATCTAAAACCTCGATTCTGAAGTCGAGGTTGTACTCGAGTCGGGTAAAAAGTCGTAACTTTTAAAAGGCTGTAAGTTTTTACTAGGGTGTAAATTATTTATGTATCTGATGTCATTAGAACAAGCTCGACAAGTGCTTTCCAACGGCATAAAAATCATTATTTCTTGTCAAATATCATGGAACTCCGAGTATTTGAAGCCAAATGTATAGTTTTTTATTCAAATAAATTGTATTTGGGGAATTTTTGAATGCAAACATACATTATGGATTGGATATTGGGGTTCAAGGACTTGAACATCGAGGTTGATGCTGTGTCTTTGGGAGAATATTTGGGACGGGTCTTAAACCTCAATTCTGATATCTAGGTTCTACAAGGACTTGAAAAAACTTAAACTCTGAGGCTACTTTTGCTGTAGGTGTTTGTGTAAGGACATACTGGTATCACCGAAAAGGGCTTTCCAAGGGCTTTCCAATGCCACCAAGTTTGTAGTGTTTGGAGCTATAACAAAGGAAGTTACATAGATGTGGTGTCCACATTTTCTAAATTTAGATATTTTCTAAATTTTTAAGTTAACGTCGTGTATATGTAATTGAATTAACCTTGTTACTTAAGTTTACCCTCTGCTTAGCAGGAAGATGAACTTAAGATAAATTTTTGAGAAAAAGTCTACTTCTTCCAGAAGCTGGAAGACATACGTCTTCTTGGAAGACAAAATCCAGAAGGTACAGTGCGAGTCTTCTAGAGAGTCACGTGACTGTAATTGCGAGATATACCAACCTAGTACCAACAAGACACAATATGTGTTAAGTGGACCTAAAGGACAGCCACCTAAGCAGTAGGTAGGACCAGGGCTGACATGGCATCTACCTAGAACGCGGGCAGCAGGGAAAAAGCACGCTGGCAGCAAGAAGAAGCACGGGGGCAGCAGGGCAATAAGAAGAAAAACATCGCGTCTTTCTCTCTCTCGCTACTTGAATTCAAAAATACTTTTGAGGAAGATTTCAGAAGTTCGTGAAGAGAAATTGTTGTGACCAGGTTGTGAGGACGATTGCGTTTCAACAAGAAGAGTGTAGAAGTAGTCACAGACGAGATTCTATCGAGGAATTTCTAGGAAAGATCACTTGCGAGTTGACAGCAATCAAAGAAATCGTGCTCACACCAAACGTACGAAGGAGGCATTGAGAAGTCGAGTAGAGATCAGCGCGTCGTCACCAGCATATCATGAGGTTCTTCTCTCTTCTCTTCCATTCCCACCGCCTTATCTCCTTTCTGTTTCTGCATTTCTCTCTTCCATGAATTCTTGCATGAACTCTTGCTTATCCTCCCGCTCTTCTCTGAAAATTCTCATGAGTGAGATTTCAGACGGAAGCGTTGCTCAATATATGACAACCGTCGCTCTTCCAGAATCTCACTTCCAAAATAGAATTTGATCTTCTCACCCTCTATCCCGAACCTCTTTGGTTTTATCTTTTCACATTGTGCTTCTGTCTCTCGAATCTATGGACAGAAGACTTGTCTTAAATCTGAAGATTTCCAGAAGCTAAATTCAATTCACATCAAGTAGTGTGGATTTGATTTGAATTGTGAGAAGCTTGATTTGAATCTAGAGTGGAATTGTGAGTTGGTGATTCTTTCGGAAGAAGGAAATTAGGATTTAAGCCCGAGCCTCCCAATCCGTCTTTGCAATCAACATCTTCCTAGAGAGCTAGAAGACTAGAAAGACTGACAGATGCGCGAAAAGATGTGAGGATCCTTTGCGGGTTGTGGTACTCACAATTTATAAGATTGGAGATTTTTTTGAAAATTTTAAGATAATGACGTGACTATATAATTGAAGTAACCTTATTTCTTAAGATAATAACATGTCTGTGTAATTGAAATAACCTTGTTGCTTAAGATTACATCTTGCTTAGAAGAAAGATGGTCTTAAGAACTTTTTGTAAGAAAAGTCGACTTCTTCCGAAGACGGAAGAAGGACATCTTCTGAAAACACGTCTTCCCGACCAGGTCTTCGGAAGACGGAAGACAGAAGATGGCAACCACGACTGCATGAGTACCCACCACGCACCATCTAAGAGAGGGATAGGTGTACCTACCAGGTAGCCACCATGGTAGTAGGTAGGTCAAGGAGGTCGAACCCCTAATTGCGCAAGGAAGATACGGGAGAAGGCACATTAGCACGAAATCAGCTGACTGCTTCTAGCCCGAAGGGCAACTGCGCATTAAGAGGTCGATTGCAATCAAGGTGTCGAATTGGACATGAAAGCAAGGAGAGTGTAATTGAGAACTCAGAGAACCGAATTGAGGCTAGAGAGAGAGAGCGAGGACGATTCTGTGAGAGCTGGAAGCACAGTCGAGCTGAAGGAATCTCTTCGGATTTCAGGAAGCAGACATTGAGGGTCGATTAGAGAAGTTTCTAAGGAAGAGAAGGATCGATTGCAGCAGCAGAGGGGTGCAGCTCAGGATTGACGACAGGAGCAGATTCGTGGGATCGCATTGGAGTTGGGATTGAGACCAGAAGCACGCAGAAGACTGAAGGTGCACCAGAAGCAGCCAGAAGCTGTACTGAGGTTCTTCCCGTGTTCTTTCTCCTTCCCACCACTTCCCGTCTTTGATTTGATGTTCTTCGTGCTTCCTCGCTCGTTTGCAAGAAGCCCATCAATCGATTCCCCTATCCTGAAATTTCCTCTTGTGAGAATTGAGTGCGGAAGTGCCGTCCAATTTTCGACAGTCATCTTCCCACTTCTTCCCAAGTTGGAATCGAGCTTCCCCATCTCTCATTCTTAAAATTTGATCACCTGACTATCAATTTCTCTATCCTACCACACCTTTGTTCCCGAACTCATGGACAGAAGACGCTTCTGAAGATCTGAACATCTTCGGAAGACGCTTCTGAATGTCTGAACGTCTTCGGAAGACGACCGTGTTCAGTTCGTATCGAGATTGGATTGGATTGGTTTTGTGTTAAGAGAGGCTCGGTACGAATCTTGAGTGACTTGGTGAGTTGATTGTTGTTTCGAGTAGCTGGAAGTTAGGAATCAGGCCTATGCCTTCCGATCTTCCGAGCTTCTCAAATCCACATCTTCCTAGAGAGACTAGAAGGTTGGAAAGGCTGGCAGAATGCGCGAGAAGACGTGAGGGTCCTTTACGGGTCTCTTCTATCTGACCCATAGCAGCCTATTCCTTCTTCTTCATGAACTTAGAAGAGAGTTGTGAGAAGTCTTGCTGGTAGAATCTGGAGAGAATGATCGAGGGTCATGTCTTCTCGTCGTGTAGCAAGCTTCTTCTGAGCGTGTATGAGAGGTAAGGAGTCGGAAGAACAAAGTATGGATGTTTCGTGTCTGTTGTGAGGTTAGATTGCGTGTCGGAAGACGAGGACATGTGAGATCAGTGATGAGAAGCTTGGCTGCGGGAAGTCTTCCGAGTACGTCAATTAATCGGAAGCTGTCCCATGAGTCTTCCTGGAGATCACTATCACCGCAAGAGCCCGCTACCATCTTTTGAACTTCTCGTATACTCTTCTTCTCACATATCTTGTATCTTCTATTAGGAAGTAGGATGAAATGCAAGGTGGGTTGTCTTCTTGGTAATCCATGCGATGCCTTGCTTAGTTAGGATTGTTTAGGTATAGCTCGGAAGACGAGAGGTACTTAAGAAGCATTGTTAGAATCTCGGAAGACGAAATAGCTGTCTTCTGGAAGATTAGATTTGTCTTCTGAGAGTGGAAGCTAGACTGTGAGGACTTGGGAAGGACTGGCCTTCGGCTCATAGCAAGTACGTGTGACTTAGTGTAACAGAGGCTTGAAGCATGTCGATGCATCCTCGAGGGTTGGTGTTGCCGGCAACAGAGTTGGCAGAGGCCAAACTCTTCATCAAGGAGTTGGGTCTCGACTTCTTTCTGTGGGACTAGAATCTCGCGGACCAGGGTCTTCTGGAGGAAGTTAGGACAGCACTACCTCCTCGCAACCTGGTACCTGCGAAGGTAGGAGTAGCTCGTGGAAGATCATCTTCCTGGACGACGGAGTGGTGACGCAAGGCCTTTCACATGCTAGAATCAGAGAACCGAGGATACGAGCTCGAGAAGAAGATCTTACCCATGATCTCGGAGAAGTGGCATGTGCCTGGAAGCACGACTTGCTTCTTCTTGGAAGATAGACAGGGAAGGAATGGATGGAAGGTAGAAGCGTTCTGGGAGCCGCGGAATCGTCTTCTGGCGAAGCTATTTTTGCACCTCTTTCTCAAGGGGAAAACACAGAAGACGAGATACCTTGGAGATCAGGACGTGGAGTTCTTGAAAGCCGTTTGGAAAGAGCTGCCTATCAACTGGGGCGCCTTCTTCCATGCTTACGTTCAAGCAGAGTTGGTGTACTTGGGCACCGCAGCAGGAGGACACCTCACCCCGTTCTTCTGTTATCTCTACGTGTCCAAGGGGACTTGACAGAAGACCAGTTGGCAAGGTATGGGTCAATAGGACAGTGCGAGGTGAAGGAAGCGACCTCGGGAGAAGACGATCGAGTAGTAGCCGTAACTCCCCCTCCCACTCTAGTGACTCAGACGATCAGAAGACATTTCTGGTGCGAGAAGACGACTCCAACGGTGCGAAAAATGCGTCACCGTCGAGGAAGATGGGGCCTAGGAGTGTGTCTAGGAAGAGCACATCTTTCTCGATCATTCATTCTGGATCGGAGTTGGATTCACAGGAGGAGACGTTGAGCACCAGAACTGCGTAGAAGACATCTTCTGTAACTACAGGGAGTCTTCCGAAGACTCCAGAAGCCGACGTATGGGTTGACATCCCAACTGCGACTCGAGGAAGCGCAACAAAGAGAACCGCTCATGTAGTGAGAAGAGATCTTCCACCCCGATGTCGTGATGTGAATCATTTGACATAATAAATGATTCACTGTTCACTGCTGTCGCGTTACTTGACGCATGTTACTTCTACTCCGACACTTGGTGTTTAATAGTCTTAGAAGTTAGCTCTGTACTGTTCTTAGTCTTTTATGCTTATGTTTGACACCTTTTGCATATGGTGTTAACTCTGTCATATATTTTGGGTCCTAGTAGGTTGGTAGTATGTTATTTATCTTGTTCAAGCATTCGTACGCTTGTGCAAATGAATTCATATTTATCTATGATATTCAATGTACATGACTTAGATTTGTCATGTAGATAGGGTTTAGTTCATGGGTTGTACCTACGTGTTGCCCATGCACGCTTTTAGCTGGTTTTAGTTTACTTTTAGGGCTATGTGTCGTTTTAGGTAGTTTAGGTTATATGTTGGTGCTTTAAGGGACTTGACGTGGTAGTCTATGAGTGGAATTAAGTTATCACATGGTTTAAGGCACAAAAGGACAACCAAATGGAGCTATGAACTCTCATTGGTTCATTTTTGTCTTTTGTGTAACTCTAAGTTTAGAAACAGAGGTCTAAAGGAGATTTCGAGCAATTGGTGAGGACACTGCAAAATCTGAGAGCACAGGGAGATAGAGCTCGTCAAGCCAAGCACTTTCAGTGAAATTCTTGATCGATTTGGATCAATAAACAAGGAGTTATGTCCAATTGAAGTTCGGATTGTGCCAAAACTGCATCACTTTTGTTGATTTTGGGGTTTTCGGTGTCAATTGCAGCAGAATTGAGGAAATCGCTTCAAAACTTTGTGGTTGCGTTCACTGTCAGGAGGGCTATGACTGTCCAAACATTTTCGAATCATTTGAGTCACTGAGTAATTCAGGGCGGCCGCTAAAGCAGAGGGGGTCTGAAAAGCTCTTAATCTAGAGCAACGACTTCAGAGAAGGAGATCTGGAGTTCTGTGTACAGCCATGACACCCAACTTCACAGGAGTGTTCAGCAAGCTGTGTACTGCAAATCCTGTAAGAATTTTCTAAAGTGATCGAGCCAATTCTCTGTTCTAGGTCGAAATAGCTGTCTCGGCACCAGAAATTGTCGTAATTTCTCTACTCAGAAAGTTTCTACTCATATCTTAGTGCTCAGAATTGATCTGAAGCTGAAACTTCGTATGTATATCCAGTAGGACCTCATTGACATGTAGGAGGAGTTATGAAGTCTGAACCTTCACATATTTCTCAATCCTGAGTGTCAAAGTTCACCGTCTGATCTTATCATTACTAGTTAAGTCTGAACCTTGCTTCCTGAACATATCAGAAGAGCCAAGAGACTTGTATGAGTGTTTTTCAGTATCACCTTGTAACCTGAAGCCTATTCTTTGAGTAAACCAGCCACAGTCAGGAGTCCAACGCCTCCCTGAGTTGATTGAACACAACCTTCAAGATCATATCATAGCCGAAGGTTCCGCCATTCCTAGGAAAACTCTCAACCTGACATCTGGTGCTTCCACTGAGAGCTCTTGGGGTGATTGATTGAGAAGGTTAAGTTGCTACAAGGAAAGAAGATGGATCGCAAGAGCGCTACTGCTGCTACTTCTACGGCTGCTGCATCTACGTCTACTGCAGCACCTTCTGTAGCACCTGTGACTGCAGCGACCTCTGTACCTGATCTGGATATGGCTGAGATTCTGAAGACGCTTGCGGCCTTGGTCCAACAGCATCCGATCGTTGGAGGGGGTGAGTTAAAATCCACCAAGGCTTTGCAAGCTATTGTGAACAGATGTGGAAGGTTTGAAGGTGGAGATATTTCTAGATATCTGCGTGAGTATAGAGGAGAGATGGAGCAGGTTAGGGTTACTGATGCTGAGATGATAGCAAGTTTTGAGTTAGCTGTCATTCCTGAGTTGTGGGACCAAGTTAGGGATGTACAAAGAAGAAATCTTGGAATCTGAATGAGTTTTGAGCGATCTCTTCGAGAGGAGTTTCTTGAGGAGGATTCAGAGAGAGTTACTAGGAGGACGTTCTTAGACTGGGTTGAGCAGCAACCTGGTCGTGTGATGAGTCTGAATGAGTTGCTGAGAGAGTTTGATCGGAGATACCAGCAACTTTCAACTCTAGAGTGAATAACTCTAGATGCTAGGAGAACAGAGCTTTTCCTGCAAGCTACAGATGATGCTATGACACATCGGTTATGTTTTATGTTGGCCGATCGATCTGCTGAGGGAGGTGTTACTATGGATTGGGGGAGAGTTGAGGATGTTGTGGCTGTACCGACAAGGCAGAGGAGAGGAAGAGTGGCTGTGGAAGGACGTCCGCTTGCAGAAGTGGTCACTCCACCTTATGCTGCTCCTCAAGTACAGCAGCCTTTGGCTCCTACTCCCAGACTTGTTGTCCCAGCTGCAATTCCTTTGATGCCAGTTGTGCTAGCACCGGCACAAAGGACACCTGTTCAGAGACATGCGGAGAACCATGGTCAACAGAACCAGATCGAAGACCTGATTCGGCAGATGCGAGAGCTGAAGATAGAGCTAGCTGGATTGCAGAGAGAGCAGCCACCGACGTCTGCTGCTGCACGTCCAGGAGGAGCTCCTGTTCGTAGATGTATCTGGTGTGACAGTCTTGATCACTTCCGAGGAGACTGTCAAGAGCTCACAGCTGCCTTGCGAGATGGTGTGGTTCGCTTTCAGAACGGTAGGCTGCACCTTTCTTCTACTGGAGAGCCGTTGAACATGCAGTTTGGGCGAGGACGCATGAGGAGTCTACCTCAGATTGCTGCGGCTGCAACAGCAACTGCGTTAATGACACCGCTGGTAAATTCTGATGTATATGCTGGGCATATTGAGGTCTCTTCTAGTCCTACATTGCTAGATAGGACTGCTGAGAAGAGTGTGGCTCCAGTTCATTCTGAGATACTGAAGAGAGGAGCCGAGTCTATTCCTAGGGTTACAAGATGGAGAGATCTTGTAGATGCTGTTTCTATCAGAGCATTCTTGGATGTAGATAGACACGTTCATTGACAAGATGCTTCTGTGGAAGAAAAGAGGCGACGAGAAGCCTCTGAACTTGATACTGGACTTCTTGAGAAGACTGGAGATAGACGGAGAGTCACAAGGAGACGAGCGGCTCTTCTTGAGGACATCCCGTCTACTTCTGCAGCTCCTCCATCTGCACCAGGTCTGATGGAGGACGTGCAGAGATCTCAGCAGGAGCCAACGACTGCTGGTAGGCGGTTTACTGCCTAAGAGAAGGGGAAGAGACCTGCTTACAAGTTGGCAGTTGATATTGAAACTTCTACTGATCTGAAGAGCATCTTGGAGCAGAGGATACTGGATGCGCGAATCGAGTTTTTTCTTCAAGAAGTTCTTGATATTGCAAAGAGAGAGTTTCACAAACTGATCATCGACATCATCAAGCGCAAGAGACGGGTGATGTCCGAGCAGGTAGAGAGTCAGATGATAGATGCAGTAGGAGCTTCTCTGAATGATGCAGAGTTTGGAAAGGTGCATTTTCATGAAGTTGATGACAAGGGATACCAGCAAGAAGGTTGGTTGCTGGTACCAACACTATTGAGTTCGAGGATGAGGAAGCTGACGTCCAGCTACTGATAGTGATTTTAGAAGGAGACATTGGGCTCGTGCTACAACTGCTACACGAGTTCGTCTTGGAAGTTTGGCTGAACCTGTTGCTGCTTTAGTTGATCACAGATCTGAGATCAACATCATGTCACGGGAGGTGTATGAGAGAGGTCAGTGGCCTATCGAGCTGAACCATGGTTGGGTGTTACTTGCTGCAAACAACCAGAAAGGTGAGCTATACGGCGCTTGTCCTAACGTGAAGGTGAAGATAGGTGATGTGGATGTAGATAAGCACTTCTTCGTGCAATATTCTGCTTCATATCCTGTGATTCTTGGTCAGCCTTATATCATTGCAGTTCGAATGGAGACCGAGGTAATGGATGACGGATCTCATTACGCTAGGATCCGTAGTCCAGATGATAGACGTTCTGTGCAGTTTCTGACCGTTCGTACGAACTACGAACGAAACCGGCAGACCTTGAGGGATTCTTCTATCTATAGGGGTAAGGGTTTTCAAAAACCATTCTCGTAGGACGGGATAGCGAGAGTGATGGATCTACTGCTACTATGATCCCGCTTGAGCAGCCTGAGAGATCACAGGAGGTTGATGAAAAGGCTGCTCAAGATTCAGAAAGTAGTTGCACTGTACATAGTTGGAAATCTGGTTTGATGGCTTTCAGTTCTGATGATTGGAGTGAGTTCACACGGGTAGAGGATTTGACTGAGAAGAGTAGAAGGTAGATGGAGAGGTGTGCAGCAAATCTGCGCTGTACAAGAGTTATGAAGGAAGAAGAAACGATTTCTGGTGTTTATGAGGAGTTTGTAGGTGTACAGTCTTTTGTTCGTTGGCTGGATGATGTAGATAAGTTGATGGAGCAGATGGGAGGTAGGGTGGTGATCCCCATCCATTCTCGTGAAGTCTATGAGGAGATTATCTCGTACTTGTGATATCGTCCTCATCCGAGACTGGAGAATGGATGGAAGGATGCAGTCTGTTGGTATGACTCTCAGCAGGGAGCGGAAGTACATGCCAAGTATAAAGCTGTAGTGAGGAGTGAAGCCTTGTGGTGCCCACAAATTACAGGATGCACGTATTTTTGAAATTTTTTAAGAATAATAACTTGTTTGTATAACTGAAGAAGCGTTGTTACTTAAGGTTACGTCTTCCTTAACAGGAAGATGATCTTAAGAGCTGTTTGTAATAAGAAGTTGACTTCTTCGGAAGACGACTGTCTTTGGAAGAGCGTCTTCTCAGTTGCGTCTTCGAAAGATGAGAAGACGGCGGAAGACACCTGTCTTCCAGAAGACAGCGACCGCGAAGGACCAACCACGAATTTTCGGATAAGACAGTAGGTGTACCTACTGAGACGCACCGAATAGGTAGGTAGGTCAGGAAGACACCCAAGGTCGAGAACCCCTAATCTGCGGGGAAGATGCGTGAGGAAGCACATTAGGTACATTCAACTTCCCGCAGCACAGCGCTTGAGAAGATCGATTGCCCAATTTCTGTCAAGACATCTCCTTGCTTCTTCCCGAGCTCAATTCGAGCTTCTCTACTCCCAGTCTTCAAATTGGAGACCCCAACTATCAATTTCCCTACCCTACTACCTCTCTACCCCCGAAACTTGGAACAGAAGACGATTCGGAAGATGAGAACATCTTCGGAAGACACTTCTTAAACTTGACTGTCTTCGGAAGACTATCTTCGGAAGTCGACTGAACACAATTCGTATCAAGAGTGGATTTGCTTTGCTTTTGTGTTTAGAGAGACTTGGTACGAATCCTGAGAGGTGTGGTGAGTTGTTTTGTTATTTCGAGAAGTTGGAAGTCGAGAACTAGGCCTGTGCCTCCCGGTCTTCCAAGCTTCTCAACTCCCCATCTTCCTAGAGAGACTAAAAGACTGGAAGGCTGGCAAAATGAGCGAGAAGACGCGAGGGTCCATTCGGGTCTCTTCTGTCCGATCCATAGCAGCCGTTCCTTCTTCTTCCCGAACTTAGAAGAGAGTTGTGAGAAGTCTTGCTGGTAGAATCTGGAGGGAATGGTCGAGGGTCATGTCTTCCCATCATGCAGCAAGCTTCTTCTGAGTGCGTATGAGAGGTGAGAAGTTAGAAGAACAGAGTGCAGTTGTCTTGAGTCTGTTGTGAGGATAGATTACGCGTAGGAAGACGAAGACAGGTGAGACCAGTGAAGGGAAGCTCGACTTCGAGAAGTCTTCCGAGAAAGACATTTAATCGGAAGCTGTCCCGAGTGTCTTCCCAGAGGCCACTGTCACCGCAGGAGCCCGTAACCATCTTCTGAACCTTTCTTATACTCTACTTCTCGCATATCTTGTATCTCTGATAGGAAGTAGGATGTAATGCAAGGTGGGTTGTCTTCTTGGTAATCCATGCGAGGCCTTGCTTAGATAGGATGTTTAGATATAGCTCGGAAGACGAGAGCTATCTAGGAAGTACTGTTAGAATCTCGGAAGACGGAGTAGCTGTCTTCTAGAAGACTAGTTTCGTCTTCTGAGAAGTAGAAGCTAGACTGTGGGCATTCGGGAAGGACTAAGCCTTCAGCTCATAGTAGGTGCTTGTGGTTTAGTGCAACAGATCTTCCAGGTATGTCGATGCATCCGCGGGGCTTGGTGTTACCAGCGGCAGAATTGGCCGAGGCCACTCCTTTCCTCAAGGAGTTGGGTCTCGACTTCTTCCTGTGGGATTGGAACCTCGCAGATCAAGGGCTTCTGGAGGAAGTGTGGGCAGCGTTACCACCGCGTAACCGTGTATCTGTGAAGGCAGGAGTAGCTCGGGAAAGACCGTCTTCCTGGACTGAAGACTGGTGGCGTAAGGCGTTTCACAGGTCTGAGTCCGAGAACCGAGGATATTGGTACGAGAAGAAGATCTTGCCTAGGATTGTGAGTTCGTGGCATGTACCTGGGAGCACCACCTGCCTTTTCGTGGAAGACAGGCAGAGGAGGAACGGTTGGAAGATAGAATCTTACCGGGAGCCGAAGAAGCGCCTCCTGGCGAAGTTATTTCTGCATCTCTTTCCCAAGGAGAAAGCGCAGAAGACAAGGTACTTAGGCGATCAGGACGTGGAGTTCCTGGAATCAGTGTGGGATGACAGAGTACCCATCTAATGGGGCGCGTACATCCACAACTACGTCCAGACGGAGCTAGCATACTTGGGTACCCCGGCGGGAGGACACCTGACGCCTTTCCTCTGCTACTTGTATGTAGCCATGGGGGATCTTAGGGAAGATCAGCTGGCAGTGTATGGGCCAACGGAGCGACAGGAGGTGAAGGAGGAGACCTCGGAAGACGATGACCGAGAGGCAGCAGCAACGCCCCCTCCCACTCTGATGCCACAGCTGAGGTCCGGCTCTCACCAGAAGATGCTTCTGGTGAGGGAAGATGAGTCTAGTGGGTCGGAAGACGCCACGCCACTGAGGAAGATGGGTCCCAGAAGTGTACCAAGGACACCCATCTCCCTCATTCACTCAGGATCGGAGTCCGACTCGGAAGAAGACATGTTGAGTACCCGATCGGAGCAGAAGACTGCTTCTGCAACGCTTGGGAGTCTTCCGAAGACTCCAGAAGACGAAGGATGGATGGGCGCTCCTGCTGCGATGCGAAGAAGCGCAAAGAAGAGAGCCGCTCCTGCCATGAGGAGTCTTCCACCCCGGAAGATGAGAAGAGTAGCTTCTTCTCGTGCGCAGAAGATGAAGGCCGTAGTAGTGGAAGAGGCTTCCTTGCCTCTAGAAGACGAAGTCGACACCATGGAGCGAGTGGTGGAGATGAACTTGTCTTCCGCAGGAAGACGACTGGAGGAGTTCAGTGCCTACTTCCAAAAGGAGATCCAGCCAGCTATGGAGTTGCTGGAGAGGAGAGCGAGGGCACAGGAGAAGCCCTTACAACATGGATTCGGCCTGCGCATTTTGCTGCGACAGGGGGAGGACCAGAAGAAGACGGAGTCGCTGGAAGCTAACCTCCGCACTACGGAGAAGCTTGCAGCCAGGTACAAGGCGGAAGCAGCCGCTTCTGCCAAGGAGCTGGTACAGCTTCGGAAGAGCAACCAGGAGTTGCAGGCGCGGGTACAGCAGCGCAATCAGGAAATCGCCCGAGTGCGGGAGAAGATCACCGCCCTCGCAGAAGAGCAGACCATATGGAAGACGCAGCGAGAAGCCGCGGAAGCGCGAGCTGCAGCTGAGAAGACGCAGAGGGAAGCAGCAGAGACCCGTGCGCAGAAGATGTTGGCACAGTCAGTGGAAGCGCTTCGGAAGAAGTTCAACTACACCGCGGGTAGGAAGTTACTTACCTTAGCTAGAGGATGGGACAACGAGTCCAGAGCGATGTTGGTGGAATGCCGGGAGAGTATGTTCAGGTACTTGGATAGATAGATAGAAGGAGTGAAGACACTTTATGGTCTTCCCTCGCTTCCGACATCTGCAACCGCATCTTCCCACGCTCTAGCACCATCGACTGGATCCGGAATGGAGAAGGAGGAGTTCGATCTCGCTGTGCACTTGGTGGTGACAGCGTTGGAAGACGAGAAGACTCCAGAAGACGCCCCGGAAGACAAGATGTCTTCTGGAAGACAGGAAGACGAGCCGTCTTCCCAAGTATTCCGCGTGGAGGAAGCGACTTCCCCGGATCCCCATGAGGTCCACATGGTCCCTAGTCCCGCACCCGTGCCTCAGAAGACGGAAGAAGCACCGGTCGACTCCGCTTCCCAGAAGACGCTTCTGTCTTCCGAAGCAGAAGCCGAAGCCGAGGAAGACACAGCAGCAGCGACAGCAGAGCCAGCAAGAGACGAAGAAGAGGAAGCCACCTCAGTGACACCCGAGGTAACTGCAGGGCTTTCTAGCTTATCAGAAGCCGCATTAGGAGCTCCGATAGGAGCAGATCAGGTAGAGATTGCCTCCGTGCAATCTGAGTAGTTAGTAACTCCATTTCCAAATATAGTAAAATCGAACATGCTATCTTAAGGATGGCAGTTTTCCCATGTAATATTAGTTAGGACACCATGTGGCAGCATAGGTAGCGTAGGAAGGACAAGGTGGATGACCAATTCGGGCAGGGGAACCGCTTGCATGTGAGGTGACAACCTCCTGTCAGCGCCTCTCTCTCCCTGGTGGTCGCCTCCCCTGGTTCTCATGGCAGCAACATAAGTAGGATAGCAGCGTAGGAGAAAGAGCTCTGCCAGTTCTGTCAGTTCTGTAGAATTCTGTAGTAACTGAACATACACACCGATTCTACAGGCAAGCAGGCGAGACACATTAGAGCAGAGACAGTCTTAGCGCACTACACCCGTCGTTGGAAACATACGAATAGTCTTGGAATATACCGGAGGGGTCTGCATACTCGCACCAGCAGTGGGTCGAAGATGTAGATAGAAGTAGTGGACAGTCTAGGAACAGGGAACGACATCCTCGTGCAGTCCTGTTAGCTAGGCTGGTGTGTCGAGGAGTAGACACAGGAAGTAGAGGGAGTGAGCTTCCCAATGCCATTGTGACTTCTTCTCGGGGAATAGATTGTGGATTTGAGTGCATAAGCTTTGTCCATGACTTCTGGATGGTGGGTTCATTGAATTCGCTCCCAATTGTCCATGGGAAGTGTTCTTCTTGAGTGGCGGTGACTGTCAGCAGTTGTGGAAGTGTAGCTTGACTCGTTCAGTAGAGCACTTGGGATCTACGTACGAACGGTCTTCTAGGTAAGGGATCCCAGAAGGCAGAGCAGTCAGAGCGACGAAGTGAAGAAGAAAGAAGTCTTCTTCCCGTAACAGAAGACGACATCCTCGAGTAGAAGACGGTGCAACAGTACTCACGTTTGTTGTCTTCCTCCCCAAACTATTACAAGCAGGGATGGCTTGTTAGTCAGGATCGGACTAGAAGCCTGTCAGAATCTTAATTTACTCTTTTCATCTTGTTTTCTCTTGTTTGGCTTTTCTCATCTTCCCCCATCTTCTCCCATCTTCCCCATCTTCTTACCTTCTTCTAGTGAGTTTCCGATACTTCTATTGAGCTTCCGTGAAGGTGAATGTCGTTGTAGTGCTGCAGGAAGACAACTTCCGTAGGCAGAAGCCTGGGAAGGCTACAGGGGGCATACACCCTGTGAATGATCTAATCCGTTGAATTGTGAGTGTGAGAATAAGGTGTAACGACCGTTGCTAGTCGACTTCTGCGAAGCATGACAACCTTCTGGAGGTGTGGGAAGACGAGTTGAACCCCCAGAAGACGAGAATCGCTTCGGGAAGACGGTATCGAGAAGACCGGAAGAAGCAATCTGGAAGCAAGAAGATCGTCTTCCCGAGCTTCTCTGTGAATAGATGTGTGGTATTGTAATTGCTAGTTGTTTGTTTGGGCCCAGAACACCATTTGGCGTGTCTGGAAGACGTGTTGTTTTGTGTGGTTTTGTGAGAAGACGGGATTTCTAGGCAAAACCCGTGTGTTTGTGTGTTTGAACAGATCTTAGAACTTAGAGCAGCGTTACTTGTGCAAATCCTCTGTGGGAACGATATCTTGTATACTAAATGGGCAAAAGGAGAAATCCTTCGTCACTACAAGCCTGTGGCGACCCAATTACCTGTTGATTCTCAGCAGCAGATGGAGTTAGCGGCTGCTGAACCTGTGCTTAGAGATCCTTCACATGTAGGGCACAAGTTTACTCAAGAGACACTCGAGCAGCTCCAGATAGGAGGGGGTGGCTTCTTGACTGAAGAGGAGAAACAAGCTTTTGAACAGATGATAGTTAGCCATGGTAAGGCATTTTCTTTCTCGACTGAGGAGATTGGTTGTGTGGATC
The DNA here is from genome assembly GCA_036924285.1 of Asterella californica. Lineage (NCBI taxonomy): Eukaryota > Viridiplantae > Streptophyta > Marchantiopsida > Marchantiales > Aytoniaceae > Asterella > Asterella californica. Next base: position 1,126,363 of record JAYKYS010000022.1, on the reverse strand, counting down.
CTAGTATGATAGCTCTGTCATGTCAGTTTGGCACCTCGGCTAGGTTGACCGAGTGCGAAGTGACGCATCCCGGTAAGGCCGTTAGTGCCGTTAGGGCGAGTTGGTGGAAGAACCCACTAAGGGTATACTTCGCAGGTAGGGCTTGTAGGCCTTAGTTCTTCGAGTTGAGCCTTCAAGCTCCATGCTATGGTGGATAGTCTAGTTGAGTGTAACCCGGATTCTCTTCGCGTTTAGAGTGGGTTTGGCTTGACCATTTGTGAGTAATCAGTGTTGTAGTGTTGGAGATGGTAATTTCTCTATTCAGATTACTCGAAGAACTGAGTGCAGGTCGAGAAGGAGTTCAGTAAGAGCTCGTTGATCTGAAATCTGAAATCGTCCGCTGGTATCTTTGGGCGTTGTCGTTCGTGCTTGATTGTGTGAAGCTGTGATCGAGGTGTGTGGGTGCATGCTACATTGCTGGTCGCAGATCGATTTGCTGTTGTTGGGGTCGAGTGGAGATTTCTGTCATGCAGAAGCGCTGCAGAAATTTTGCGGAATGTTCTTGAAGTGTCTTGTTGGAGCCGGATTGCGCGTTTGGGCATGACAGACGGAATACTTGTCAATGTCAAACAGGAGTGGGCTCTTAAGAAGCGCATTTGAGAGACGATTCTAGTGCACTAAGTTTCGTGGAGTTTGGCCAAGGATTGAAGAAGTTATGGCATGTCGAAGTTCGCTGCCGTGACACCCGCAAGTGCAAAAAGGCTAGTTACGTCAGATTTTGGTACAATTTCGTGTGGAAACTCGAGTTTAGGAGTTTTGTTGTGTGTGTGTGCATTCGCGAAGTGTGTCTTGTGTATTCGTGAATCTGTTGTGGTGGTGTTCGGGTTGGATTTGGGTGTTCTTGCTGTTTTACGTCAGATTTTGGTCACCCGTGTGCACCCGCAAGCTGTTTTCGCTGTTTTGGAGCCTCTTTTGGTGCAATCTTCTGCAATTCGAGGTGGAGCCGAGCCTCTTCTGGTATGTTGTACCTGTTCTACTCTACTTCAAGCAGAGCGGAGCGGAGAGTGTCGAGGTGTGGAGGCGTTTAGAGGCTTCGAGGAGCAGAGGTGCGTGAGTGCGGAGGCGTGAGAGCGGAGTGCGAGAGTGCAGAGGCGGAGCGGAGCTGAGCCTGAGCCTGAGCCCGCCGCAAGCCAGCTTGCTGGTGTGCGTGAGAGAGGTATCCAAGCTTCAGTTGTGTGGGAAGGGTAAAACCAGCTGGTCACCCATCCCAACACTATTCCTGGACCTGGACTTCTGACTCTGTAGTCTTAGCTTTGGCTTTACCACTAGACCAATAGCTGTTAGTGTCCTACAAGGATGCGTGCAAGTACTTATGGACTTGTTTAAGGTAGTAGGAGACCTTCTCGCACGTTCCTAGAGGAGTGGTAGGACGACCCCATAGTATTAGGGGTAAGCTATAGTTGTGGTAGTGCTTGTCTATACCGTTGAGACGTGTATAGAGACAATTGGTGGTAGTTGTCTTGGGTGAGCTAGTAGAGCTACCACGTGGATGTTTTTGGAGCTACTAGAGGTGTGGACATCTAGTTAGTGACCTCCAGTGTCAATTACGACAGTTGGTGACCATATATTGTGCATGTGATCACCGACAAGGAGACGTCAGTCCGGGTGGGGCTGGGTTTCTCTTTATGTGAATGTTTGAGTGTGGAGGGTTATCGTTTGGACTTCTTGTGGTTGGAACCCCTCCATATTCTGCTTCCTGTTTGTGCGCCGCGTTTGCTTGTGTTGGTGCTTGATTTCCGGAGTGAGTTCACTCCAGTGTGCTGTCGGTAGTGAGGTTGGAGTTGCAGACCAGTCAGACTATCTTTGTTTCTCTCACGGTGCGGTTGGAGTGACGACCAACAGACCGTGAGAGGCTGCCTGTGGTGATGGCAGGTACAGGTTGCCCTTACCTTGACCGTCCTAGTAGGGGATAGGTGAGCTCAGTAGGAGCGGGGTTAAGCAAGTGGTGGTTATGGTGGTGACGGAGATTGCGACATTCCGGTTGGGGAGTGTGTTAGCGGGATTCTCTCATCACGGAGTTCTCGAGAGGTTCTGGTGAAGACTTCTCGGACAGTGAGTATACACGGAGTGGGGTGAGATATCGACTACCTACACCATTGTCGTCGGTTGTTACAGAGGACGAGTCAGACGCAAACAGAGCGTTTTCTGGTGGTGAGTCTAGTGTCGCCACACCGTTGTTGTGGGACATGGACGAGATCTATGGGACCACGAAGGGACCTCGACGTTACTCGAGTACAGTTGGTACCATTGAGCTGGATGACTTCATCCAGGAGTTCGACAGTTGGTGCGATCTGCAGTAGATGCGGAACCCATAGCTGTTTACACCCTTCATGGCGTGGAAGGGTTTGTTCCAGCACTTGGAGGGACCGCCGATGGACGATTATCATGAGTTCAGGCTAGATTACAGTGTTGAGATCGAGTTGTGGAGACAACATTGGTCTCTGGCGCAGTTTCGGAAGGCGTAGCACCTGCGAGTTCGGGTGCCAGTAGCAGTGGTACAGCCACAGGTGGCGGAGTACCTACTACCAGCGGTGTGTCCACAGATAGTGGAGGAGGTGGTAGTGTGAGCGGGATACCACCAGGGTTTAACCCTGTGGTTCAGTTCTTCCAATGTTTGAGGAAGAACTATCAGGGTGTGCGGACCGACAAGTTGAGGAGTCTGTAGGAGTTTCAGCGGAAGACTGGAGAGAGCTTACGCGAGGCGTTTACTCGCATGAGGCGGTTGATCAGCGTTACCCAAGGGGTGACGGAAGCACAAGCAGTCCAGTTCTGGTATGGGATACTAGACCGGGACTCAACATGGTGGAGGAGAGGGTGGTGGTTGCTGGGTTCAGCAAGGAGACACCACATGGAGCGACCACCTCTTCTCGAGGATCACAGGCTACGCAACAGCGTGGTGGTGGTGGTGGTGGTAAAGATCGTGCGGAGCAGTCACGATCTCATGGAGGTGTTGGAGGATCTGGTGGGCAGAAGCCCATGCCATCCTTCTCTAGTCAGCAGCAAGCGGATCCTTGCTGGACGTGTGATGGTCCTCATCAGCAGAAGGACTGTCCACAGAGGAGAGGTTATGAGACGTCAGGAACGTCTCAAGCAGTACCTAGGCAATGTGAGCATTGCGGACGACCTGGTCACAGTAGTGACCATTGTTTTGATCTCCATCCCGAGTTGCGGCAAGGGAAGGCTGATCGTGGACGAGGCGGAGGAGCTCAAGGAGGCCGTGGTGGTCGAGCTGGAGGTAGAGGTCCAGCACCTGGGAGAGGACCGGTCGGACCACCGTCTGCTACGACATCAGAAGCAGGTATGGCTGCTCGGATTGAGCAGAGGATAGCTAGTATGGCTATGGCTCAGCGGAGATCAGGTGGAACAGAGGCTTCCACGTCTTATGGAGGAGAAGGAGGTGACTTCGACTTCATGGCTGGTGTGGCGCAGATTGAGGCATCTGCGGCAGTGACTAGAGGTGCAGTACGTGCCTCTGAGCCACGAGGTGCGTCAGTGGAGTTGGATCCACAACGCGGAGAGGCTGATAGACAGGCCAGGCTTCCCCAATCGTTCACGTTATCGGAGGCGTTGAGGACCACATCTATGATTCCTAAACGGCCTACCGATGGTGCAGTAGAGTTGGAGGCATCGACATCCAGGAGTGGGTGTGATATGAGTCCACCTTTGACGTCTGTGGATCCGACGTCGAATCCGATGTTGGGGGCGGCTACAGCAGTTTTGCGAGCCCCACTATTCTCAGCCACGGATATGAAGGCATTGGGAGTCAACTTGGCTCCAGTGTTCCAGTTGGCGGTCACGCTCAGTGAGAGCAAGGATGTAGTTACCTCTAGTGCTGAAGTAGTTCAGCAAGAGGCGGTAGACGTGTCCATGGAGTCGAGGATCAAGACAGCTACCAGTGGTACTTGGCAAGCGGCGGCTGCTAGGTTAGATGAGTTACCAGCTAGGCCGGCGATTGACCGTACTGGTTTGGCACCAGGTGCGATGTTGTTGGACAACAGAAGTGGTATCTTCTGTTTGGTGGCACCTTCAGGGAAAGTGTATCGACCCCAGAAGGTCTTGTTAGACTCTGGAGCCCAACCGTTGATGTTGAGAAAGGCGGCGTGTATTGGTTTGGGTCTGAAGAAGTCCGAGATAGAGAGATGTCCATTCCAGTTGCAGACATCTCTAGGGGGATCAGGAGGTACGGCTCTACACATGACACGTGAGATGTTGACGGTGAGAGTTCGGCCGGATCATCCCACGGATGGCTCTATGGTGAGGATCAAGGCCATCGTTACAACCGCAGAGTCTTATGATGTATTGGTGGGAGGTGTTGTGTTATACCCTATGGGATTTGTGATCGACTATTGGACGGAGACAACATCTTATAGACCAGGTTGGCAGTCCGGTGAGGGACGAATGAGCCGCTTATCAGTGCAGTTCAGTGTTAGAGTTGAGACGACGGAGCCTACATCAGGGACGATGGCATCTGTTGCAGGGTTCAGTTCGGTCATCACTTGGCCGGACGAGTTGTTGGAGGGCAATGCCCATGCGGAGGATGCTCCGGTCTTTGAGGAGGTGGAGGGCATGCCTAGCATGTCTACGTTAGTACCATCTGCCTTAGATGTCCCGCTCTGGAGTTCGAGTGGAGAGTTGCAGCAGTATGCTGATCAGTTGGTGCAGCAGGCTTGGAGTGAAGCCTTTGTACCACCAGTAGAGGAACAAAGGGGTGTTCCTGCTACTGACCATGTGATCTTATCACCGTTGGATACGACTCCCATTGTGTGGCAATATCCACAGGAGGGTGTATGTGTGCTGGAGCTGTTTGGAGAGATCAGCACAGGTTTGGCTGCGGTATTGCAGGCAGGCATACAAGTACAGCGATACTTGTATGTGGAGAGAGATGAGATTGCGAGACGCATCTCATTGCGACATGTGGCACGTTTGGTGCAGAGATATTCTGAGTTGTTGCCCATATCAGCTGTTAGAGGATACCAGCAAGCATTACCGTCAGATATTTCACTGCTGGGGGCGCAAGATCTTACGTTTGTTGACACCATTCACTTGGTGATAGCCGGATGGCCATGTCAAGGTCACACACGTGCTGGGAGAGGTCAGGGTTTACATGACCCGCGATCTAGGATGTTCTCGGAGATGTTACGGATCTTACGACATCTCCAGATGCATTAGATGGATTCTCCAGCGTACATCTTGGAGAACGTTCCTTTGTTGGTGATGCTCGTACACAGATGATGGCGAGTGTGCACCAAGTGCGGTCTTGGATTGGACCAGCAGTGTTGTTGGATGCAACGAGAGTAGGATCTCGTGCACATCGTCCACGGTTGTGGTGGACAAACTTGTTACCGAGAGAGGTGCTTAAGCGAACACACGATGGAGTGAGACGACCAGCACATCTCACGGTTGATAACATCTTGGATGCAAGACGACGATCTCAAGTAGTGAGAGTCGTCGATATGTCACCCATGGCAGTGATGAACCTAGTGGGACGGCCCATGGTAGCGTTACCTACTTTGGTAAGCTTTCCAGCGTCACATGCTTACAGAGATGGAGGACCTGGGCTTGTGTGGGATGCTCAATTACGGCAGTTGGTGGAGCTCAATGCCGATGAGAGAGAGCGAGCGATGGGTTTCGCTACGGGTACGACGGTAGTAGCTTCGGTGTCGGAGGCTTCACGTCGTCAAGTATTGGGTCAAGCAATGGACTTGAATTGCTTGACATGGATTGTTAGCCTTGGATTGGCTGAGCAGCGTCGGATGCGATCGACGAGTGTTACTGCTCGAGCACTCTTGAGCTCTTTGCCTACCGAGTCGGTGGAGGCAAAGGCTGGGGGCGAGGCACGTGGAGTTCGTCCATGGGATGTCATAGGAGAGAGTGTGGAGTTTGCAGCTAGAACTGCAGAAGTTTTACGCACAGTAGCGGTGGAGGTTGTTGGTGGTGAGCAGAAGGAAACTGCTCCAGAAGCTGCAAGATAGCAGTCAACGACTTCGTCTTCTACCTCTAGCATGGTGACAGAGGATACTTGGGAGCCGGAGATTGGACCCAAGCTTATAGGAGAGGAGAGACGAAGAGTCCAAAGATTCCTGAAGAGCTATAGGAATTGTTTTGCCTTCAGTATGAAAGATTTGGGTACCTTGAAGGGACCTGGTATACGGATCGACTTGGCTAATCACACGCTAATCTTTTGACGTCCTTACAAGTACAGTGACATGGAGAGAGCCTTGATCCAGAGCAGGACTCAAGACTTGTTGGAGGTTGGGTTGGTAGAGATGTCGCATGGAGAGTATGCATCTGCCATAGTTATGCCAGCCAAGAAGGATATGTATGGCAACTACACGGATAGACGGATGTGTGGAGACTATCGTCCTATCAATCGGCAGACGAAGTCCGATAAGTATGCCATGCCGACACCTGAGGAGATCTTTGATGCAGTGGGGCATGTGAAAGTCTTCAGTACTTTGGATCTTCGAGCAGGGTATCATCAGTTGCCAGTGAGAGAAGAAGATAAGTCCAAGACAGCATTCTGGGGAGTTGACTCTCACGGCAAGGATTGTTTGTATCAGTGGCGGTTCTTACCATTTGGGTTGAAGAACGCCCCTGCTGAGTTCCAATGGGTGATGGACAGAATCCTAGCAGGATTGGATTTTGTCAGATGTTATATCGACGACATCTTAGTCTATAGTGCTATAGTGGAGGGAGCACGAGAGACACTTACGGGATGTGTTCGAGCGATTGAGAGCTCATGGGTTGAAGTTACACCCTGGGAAGTGTAAATTCTTCCAGGAGTAGGTAGAGTATCTGGGCCACACTATCTATCCATGTGGATTGGGTGTTCAACAGACGAAGGTTGAGGCTATTGCACGTATCCCGTGCCCCACAGATGTGAGTCGAGTTCGAGCATTTGTTGGTTTGGTGAACTTTTATCGTCGGTACGTGAAGGGATTTAGTGCAATTGCAAAGCCGTTGACCAAGCTGATGAAGGTGGACCAGGAGTGGCAGTGGAGAGATGAGCAGGAGCGAGCTTTCGTAGAGCTCAAAGATAGGTTGACATCTGCTCCCATCTTGAGGAGACCCGTTAGGGGGCGTCCTTTCCAACTGCACATCGATTGAAGTATGTTGGGACTTGGAGCAGTGCTGACTCAGCATGATGATGAGAAAAAGGAGTTTGTGGAGGCGTATACCAGTCGCTCCAACAATTCGGCGGAGGCGAGGTACAATTTGTACGAAGGGGAGTGTTTAACTGCAGTGTGGGCTGTTGCACACTTCCGATATTACTTGTTTGGAAATCCTTTTTCTCTCATCACTGATCACCAGCCGCTCAAGTGGTTGATGGAGTCCGACAAGCTTACAGGGAAGCTTGCACGATGGGCTCTGATCTTACAGGAGTATGACTTCCAGGTAGTACATAGACCGGGAGTTGTAAACCTAGATGCCGATGGGTTGAGTCGTAACCCGTGCACGAGTCAGCAAGATCAGACTGGGGCTCGATGGCATGACGAGGTTGATGAGGAGATAGTGCCAAGGTGGCATGCATCTGCCTTTCTTTGTGTGTTGGTCATGAACTCTAGTATGGAGGGCCAAGTCTTATCTTTCTCTGGTCAAAGAGTAGATGATGAGTCTCCAGATCCTGAGGGTGGAGATAGTGTTTCAGACCAGTGAGATATCCATGATGATGTGACCGTGATGGAGTATCTACTTACTGGTGTAGTAGTAGGCACAGTAAGTGCCAAGGAGCGAGATCGTGTCCTTCAACCAGCGAAGAGATTTCGACGAGAAGGACGACATGTACTTCGAGTGTGGGATGATGGGAGAGTGCGGATAGTTCCACATCCGTCCCAGAGAGCACAGTTAGTACGACATGTTCATGAGGAGTTGGGACATTTTGGAGTGAAGCGTACGCATAGCTTACTCCAAGGACAGTATTGGTGACGTGGTATGACGTGGTGTCGCACGATGTGTGGTTTGTGATCGAGTACGAGCATCGTTTAATGCTCTTATTCCACAGTTACACCCCTTACCGATTATGGGGTTGGGTTACCGTTGGAGTTTGGATTTTGCGGGATCCTTATCGTTGACCGTACGTCACCACCGGTATGTGTTGGTGATGGTGGAGTACTTCTCCAAGTGGATTGAGTTGGTGGCATTACCAGACAAGGCGAGTGAAGGGACAGCGTACGCGTTCTTAGATCGAGTGCTGAGTCGTTTTGGAGCACCAGCTGAATTGCTGATCGACCAAGGTACAGAGTTCCTTGGTGAGTTTCAGGCCTTGTGTGATCAGGCGCTGATTGATCATCCGACTACATCTCGAGATCATCCTGAGGCGGATGGTTTGGCGGAGAGGGTAGTTCAGACGGTGAAGAGAGGATTGCGCAAGTATGGCTTGCAGAAGGGTCACTTGAGAGACTGGGATGTGCAGTTATCATGGTTGGCTATGGGTTACCGTTTCAGCCGACAAGCGTCTTTTGCTTCCTTCTCACCATATTTTTATTGTATGGTCGAGATCCAGATCTACCTTCGGCCATTCGTCGTGATTCTGCTAAGGTGCTGGACCTTGATAACTCGGATATGTGGGTGAGAGCATGTTCTCAATGAGCAGAGACATTTTGGAGAGTTATGTCTATGGCTTTTGAGAACCTAGCAATTGCTCAGCATAGAGACACGTTGCGATATGCGACTATCCGAGGAGGAGGTTATCGGCCGTCGATTCGCAGGTTTCATCCTGGCGATTATATCTATCTACAACAGACTGCACCGACGACGTTGGACGTGACCGCAAGGCGCACTATTTTACGAGTGCGTGAGGTGTTACCTTCTGGAGTACTCATGTTAGAGGGCCGTGATGGTGTTGTGTGGAAGGACCATGTGCGTAATTGCGTGCCATGTCATCTTCTCAACATTGATGGTACCGTTGACCCAAGCTTGGCAGTTGTACGCGCGGGCTTGAGGTGTATGTTGTGTGGATTTGCTGGTGGAGCAGCCCGTATGTTGGTGTACGATGGTTGTTCGAGAAGTTGACACATGTCATGTTTGACTCCACGTCTCAGTGTCGTTCCTACTGGACGGTGGGTTTGTACTCGATGTATATAGCAGGGATAGCCGATTAGATCTTTGCGTGGTATGGATGGCAGACAGGCGACTAACGATGGGGCGATGTAGCACTCGGTCTCTTGATCCTTGCACCCATGAAGGTGTATATCACGTAGTTGGGATATAGAGCTATATGGAGTTAGAGGGACCTAACCGTCAGTTAGGGGGGCGATTGTGGTACACTTGTGTACGTGTATGACATCTTCCATGTGTTATGTGTATGTGTGGTGTACCTCTGACAGCGATGTATGTTGTGTAGCGATGTGTATGCGCACGACAACTGTCATGTCAGTTTGGCACCTCGGCTAGGTTGACCGAGTGCGAAGTGGCACATCCCGGTAAGGCCGTTAGTGCCGTTAGGACGAGTTGGTGAGAGAACCCACTAGGGATATACTTCGTAGGTAGGGCTTGGAGGCCTTAGTTCTTCGAGTTGAGCCTTCAAGCTCCAGGCTATGATGGATAGTCTAGTTGAGTGTAACTCGGATTCTCTTCGCGTTTAGAGTGGGTTTGGCTTGATCATTTGTAAGTAATCAGTGTTGTAGTGTTGGAGATGGTAATTTCTCTATTCAGATTATTGTGGTACACTTGTGTACGTGTATGACATCGTCCATGTGTTATGTGTATGTGTGGTGTACCTCTGACAGCGATGTATGTTGTGTAGCGATGTGTATCCGCACGACAGCTCCGATGGTTATCTTCACTGTTCCTCATGTACCTTGGGACTTGAAGCCGATTCCAGTCTCTCGTGCCTTGCTACCGAAGGTGATTGAGTTACTGAAGGAGAGGATGTAGATGGGTATTCTTGAACCATCTATGGCTCCGTACTCTAGCCGATGGTTCACAGTACCCAAGAAGACAGGAGCTCTGTGCTTCGTCCAAGACTTGCAGCCTGTCAACAACATCACGATTCGAAACGTCGGGACAGGACCTGTGGTTGATGAAGTAGCTGAGGCGTTTGCTGGAAGGTCAATCTATTCTATTGGAGATCTGTTTTCAGATTATGATCAGTTTCAGCTTGCTTTGGAGAGTAGAGACGTGACTACCATACGTACACCTTTGGGGTTGATGCGGATGTGTACTCTTCCTCAGGGTGCGACAAACTCAGTAGTCCATATGCAGAATGCGATGCATAAGGTGTTACGAGAGTTTGTACCTGAGGTCACTATCCCGTTTTCGGATGATATTCCCATGAAAGGCTGTCCGGTGGAAGACAAAGACGAAGCTGTGACTTCTGATGGTTGCAGAAAGTTCGTAGCAGATCACATTCGAGATGTGGAGAAGATTCTGATGCGTTTAGAGGAGGTACACCTCACTCTATCAGGTACCAAATCTCGTTTTGATATGTCAGAGATTATGGTGGTGGGTCGTTTGTGTGGTACTTTTGGGAGGCGTCCGAACCCAGAGAAGGTAGATGTTATAGCAAGGATAGCTGACTGTACCAACATCACTGAGGTTCGACGGTTCTTGGGAGCTTGTGTGTTCTTTCGTGTGAGTATTCCTCATTATGCACATACTGCCGAGTCTCTGTATGCACTTTTGAGAAAAGGGAGGAGGTTTACTTGACGACAAGAACATCACGAGACGATGGAGCAACTGAAGGAGATTCTGAAGTCTCCACCTATACTAAGGAGGCTTAGCTACGAGAGCGGGAGACCTGTGGTACTGACTGTTGATACGAGTCCAAAGGCGATTGGATGGGCAGTTGGTCAAGAAGATGCAGAAGGTGTGCGGTTTGTTTCAAGGTTTGGAGCTCGGATCTTAACAGATAGACAGCGTAATTATCCTCAAGTGAAGCGTGAGTTGTGGGGAGCTGTTACTGTTGTGGGGAGCTGTTACTGATCGAGAGTTCTTGATAGGAGCTTGTGTGATACTAGAAACAGATTGTTTGCCTTTGTTGGGTATGATAGTGAACTGCAATACACCAGACATAGCAATGCTGCGATGGATTGCTTATGTCCAGAGTCTGAACCCTGAGCTAAAGCATATAGCAGGGAAGGACAATCCAGTTGCAGATATGTTGTCTAAGGCTCGTTATACAGATGAGGATGAGATGTTTGCAGAGGTGGAGAATGAAGAGAGGAGAGACGTTTGGTGCCAAGTTGGTCAGCAGACTTCAGACTTGGAACCACTGCCGTTCAATGAGGAGTTCTACTCAGAAAAGTTCCACGATATTGGATTTTATCTGAGTTTGTTATGCAGAAGAGAAGGATGGAGTGATGCAGAGTTCAAAGAGATCAGACGGAAAGCGTACAGTTATCTTCTGCATGAAGGTTATCTGTGGAAACGTCCGAAAAGAAGAGATGGAATGCTTGCTAGAGTGGTGGATGATCAACCGACGAAGTTGAATCTGCTGAAAGAGTTTCATGACACCTTGTGGGCTGGACATCGTGGAGTATGGGTTACTTACACAAAGATGAAGGAGCGTTACTGGTGGAAAGGTTTGTATCAAGACGTGGTGGACTTTGTTGGTTCGTGTCTGCACTACCAGTTCTACTCTAAAGTCCGTTACAGAGATGGACTTGTACCTACTTATCCACCTAGTATCCATTTTCAGTGGGTTTTGGATCTTGTGATGATGCCACCGAGTTTATGAGGGATGCGTTACTTGGTGTTGGCTCGAGAGGATCTCTCCAACTATGTGGAGGGACGAGCACTACGGACGAAGACTGCAGAGAATATCTGCAGGTTCATGCTTGAAGATATCATCTGTCGTTATGGATCGGTTGGGAGATTACGTGCAGATAGAGGCGAGTTGAGAGGCGCTGAAGTGAAGGAGTTTTTTGCTCGTTATGGAGTAAAGCTTCGATTTACTACTGCTATGAATCCAGAGGGCATCGGTAAGAGTGAACGAGGACACCCTTCTATTGTTCACGCTTTAGTGAAAGCATGCGATGGTAAGCCCAGAGAATGGCCGAGATTACTTCTATTTGCTTTGTGAGCTGATAGAACTACACATTGTACTACGACTGGCTATATGTCAGTTGAGCTCATGTTGGGGCAGAAACCGATCATGCCTGCTGAGGAGTACTTTCCTACGTGGGCTCACTACCGTAGGAAGATGGTATAGATCGTGCTTCACTCCTTGCTTTACGTATTAGGCAGTTGGAGCGAAGGGAGGAGGATCTTGCTGATGCGCAGGAGAGGCTGAAGGTGGTTCGGATCAAAAACAAGGAACGTTTTGACAAGACTCACCGACTACGACCGAAGCCAATACATGTTGGTGATTGGGTTCTGGTATATGATAGCACGTTGGAGAATCAGCACAAGTTCTCTTGGAGAATTGGCAGTCTAGACGGCTGATGTTTGAGGACGATGGGTGGAGTCAGTTTACAAAAGTTGAAGACATATACAAAAAATGGGATGACAAAATATGTATCAAAGTTGTGGCGTGCAAAAGTTCTACACGAAGATGATATAGTCTCTGGTTTGTTTCAAGAATTTGTGTTTGTATAGTCAGTTGCTAGTTGGTTGGGCACAGTAAGCAGATTGATGGAGGAGAGAGATGATATGATGATCTCTATCCACTCTCAACAAATATATGAAGAGATTGCTGCGTACTTGCGGTTTTTCTCTCATCCGATGTAGAACAGTGAGAGAAGAGAAGTATTTTGTTGGTGTGCACTCCCTCAAGAAGCGGACGTCCATGCGAAGTACAAATCTGTTCTGATAAAGATGAAGCCAGTAGCAACTCAACTACCTGCTAACTCCCAGTAGCAAGTACAATTAGTAGGAACTGAGCCTGTATCGCGTGATCATAGACAAGTAAGGCATCAGTTTACCGAGGAGACGTTGAAGGAGGTCTGGATAGGAGGGGGTGATTTTCTGACAGAGGTTGAGAAAAAACTTTTTGAGCAGATGATAGTAGATCATGGTAAAGCATTTTCTTTTTGCACAAGGGAGATAGGTTGTGTGGATCCAAAGGTGATAGCGCCTATGGTTATATTCACCGTCTCTCATGTGCCTTGGGATCTGAAACCGATTTTGGTTCCTCGTGCCTTGTTGCCTAAACTTATTGAGTTGCTGAAGAGAAAGTACGGATGGAGATACTTGAGCCGTCTATGGGACCGTACTCTAGCAGGTGGTTCACTGTACCCAAGAAGTCAAGAGACTTGCATTTCATTCAAGACCTACAACCTACGAATAATGTGACCATTCGTAATGTTGGGATGGGTCCTGTGATTGAAGAAGTAGCAGAGACATTTGCAGGGAGAGCTATCTACTCCATTGGAGATTTATATTCTAGTTATGACCAGTTTCAGCTGGTTGTAGAAAGTAGAGATCTGACTACTATGCATACGCCTTTGGGGTTGATGCGGATGTGTACTCTTCCTCAAGGAGCGACGAACTCGGTGGCTCATATGCAGAATGCGATGCATAAGGTACTACTGGAATTTGTGCCTGATGTTACCATTCCATTTCTAGATATATTTCCATAAAAGGTTGCGCGGTTGAAGGCAAGGATGAAGCAGTACTTGCGAGTGGATGTAGGCGGTTTGTTGCAGACCATATCAGGGATGTAGAACGTATCTTGACTCGCCTGGAGGAGGTACATCTCACCTTGTCAGGAGTTAAGTCCAAGTTTGGTGTGTCTGAGATTTTAGTGGTTGGACATTTGTGTGGTGCTTTTGGAAGACGACCAAACCCAGAGAAGGTTGGTGCTATAGCTAGGATGGTAGACTATAAGAATATCACGGAGGTTTGACGCTTTTTAGGGACTTGTATATTTTATCGTTTATCCATTCCTCATTATGCTCACATTGCTGAGCCTTTGTATGCATTATTGAGGAAGAGTAGGAGGTTTGTATGGATTTCTGTCCATCAAGAAGTAAATGAGTAGATTGAAGGAGACTTTGAAGTCTCCACCTGTGTTGAAAAGGATAGACTATGGGTGTGGAAGGTCTGTCATTGTCACAGTGGATACTAGCCCAAAGGCGATTGGCTGGACGATATGTCAAGATGATGCGAGTAGTGCGTTGTTTACCTCCAGGTTTGGAGCTAAGATCTTAACAGACATGCAACAAGATTATCCTTAGGTGAAGCATGAGTTGTGGAGAGGTGACAGTAATGAAGACAGACCGTGAATTTCTGATTGGTGCTTATGTAGTCTTAGAGACAGATTGTCTATCTCTACTAGACATGATATTCAACTGTAACACGCCAGACATAGCGATGTTACGTTGGATTGACTATATTAGAAGTTTGAATCCAGAGCTGAAGCATATAAAAGAAAAGGAGAATGTGGTTGCAGATATGTTGTCAAGGCTTCGTTTTATAGACGAGGATGTCATGTTTTCAGAAGTTGAGAAAGAAGAGAGAAATGATGCTCGGTGTCAGGTTGGTCGACGGGTTACAGACCTGGAGCCGTTGATGTTTAGAGAAGAGCTTTACACAGGTAGACTTCGTGACATAGGGTATTATCTGAGTTCGTTGGAGAGACAAGAGAGGTGGAGCAAAGTAGAGTTTAGGGAGATAAAGAAACAAGCATACAACTATCTTCTACGTGATGGGTATCTTTGAAGACGGCCACAGAGGAGAGACGGGATGTTCATATGAGTAGCAGACGATCTGCAGACTAAGCAGCAACTAATGAAGGAGTTACATGATACCTTGTGGACTGGTCATGTTTGATTCCATCTCTCAGCGTCATTCTTATTGGAAGGTGGGTTTGCCCTCGATGTATATAGTGAAGATAGTCGATTAGATCTTTGCGTGGTATGGTTGTAGCGATCGATCTAATGATTGGACGATGAAGCATCCGGCCTCTTGATCCTTGCACTCACAAAGGTGTATATCACGTAGTTGGGCTATGGAGCTATATGGAATTAGAAAGAACTAATCGTCAATTAGGGGGACGATTGTGATACACTTGAGTATGTGTATGACATCGTCCACATGTTCTGTGTATGTATGGTGTATCTCTGACAGCAATGTATGTTGGGTGACGATGTGTATGTGCACGACAGCTGTCAAGTCAATCTAGCACCTTGGCTAGGTTGATCGAGTGCGTATTGACTAGTCCCGGTAGGGCCGTTAGTACCGTTAAGGCGAGTTCTTTGACTAGCCCCACTAGGGGTATACTTCACAGGTAGAGCTTCTAGACTTTAGCTCTTCGAGTTGAGCCTTCAAGCTCTGGGCTATGATGGATAGTCTTGGTGAGCGCAATCTAGATTCTCTGATGCACAGAGTGGATTTTGCTCAACTTTAGTGTTTGTGTAGTGCCGGTTGGCATGATGGAGTGAATGAAGATTGTTATTATTGTGGTACACTTGTGTATGTGTAGGATACCGTCCATGTGTATGTGTGGTGTATCTTTGACAACGATGTATGTTGTGTGACGATGTGTATGCGCACGACACTTCGCTCTTTCACCAGCACGCTACTATCTTCATATGACAAATTGTTCATAGGAGTTTTTTTACTGATGAAAGAGCGAGCGTTGTTATACGCATTTCACAGCAATGTGTAGCATGCGCACATCCTATTGAGAATATTTACATGTTCTCTTGCGATGTGTCACTGGAGCTTTGTGCTTGCTTGGGATAATGTTATCATGAGCTAAGGCAAGGCATTTCGATTATCTTGCAGTAGGTCCTCTTCCTTCACTATTATTGTAGATCTCCAACCTGCCAATGCCTCGGGCTCAACTCTCATTTTACTGTTTTTTTTTCTTGGATACATAGGTGCTCTTAGTTCTTGACAGAATGCTCCAAAGTTCTCTATTCATCGACCATGTGCTTTTGGCACTTGACTTCCTTCATTATACTCTCAAGAGAACTACTGGGGACAAACAGACTTTGCTGCTTCATACTACTCTTAGTTTTTTGTACACTACATTACCTAGGTTTTATTATTAATGCTCTCAGAATATTCGGATTATCAACTCTCCTTCTTAGCTCTATTCACTGAACTGTCAACTCCTCTCTATAGTTCAGGTCTTGCTCTGATGTTCGATGTTTATACAACACTTCAACTGCAGCTTGTAATCTATTTTGTAGTCTCTTTTGCTAGTTTACTAGCCTGGTGGTCTGGTGGTCTCATGGACTATGTTTCGGCTGGTCAGTTTCTTGGGTGCTTTTGGTGTTCGAGTGTCTATCAAAGCTGAAGCGGTTGTGGACTGGTGTGATGTTTTCACTTAATAAACATTTAACTGAGAACATGCCCATTGCTTTGTCTAGCTTGCGACTACTCGTAGTTCTTGACAGAATGCTCCAAGAGAGACGAGTAGTCGCAAGCTAGACAAAGCAATGGGCATGTTCTCAGTTAAATGTTTATTAAGTGAAAACATCACACCAGTCCACAACCGCTTCAGCTTTGATAGACACTCGAACACCAAAAGCACCCAAGAAACTGACCAACCGAAACATAGTCCATGAGACCACCAGACCACCAGGCTAGTAAACTAACAAAAGAGACTACAAAATAGATTACAAGCTGCAGTTGAAGTGTTGTATAAACATCGAACATCAGAGCAAGACCTGAACTATAGAGAGGAGTTGACAGTTCAGTGAATAGAGCTAAGAAGGAGAGTTGATAATCCGAGTATTCTGAGAGCATTAATAATAAAACCTAGGTAATGTAGTGTACAAAAAACTAAGAGTAGTATGAAGCAGCAAAGTCTGTTTGTCCCCAGTAGTTCTCTTGAGAGTATAATGAAGGAAGTCAAGTGCCAAAAGCACATGGTCGATGAATAGAGAACTTTGGAGCATTCTGTCAAGAACTAAGAGCACCTATGTATCCAAGAAAAAAAAAACAGTAAAATGAGAGTTGAGCCCGAGGCGTTGGCAGGTTGGAGATCTACAATAATAGTGAAGGAAGAGGACCTACTGCAAGATAATCGAAATGCCTTGCCTTAGCTCATGATAACATTATCCCAAGCAAACACAAAGCTCCAGTGACACATCGCAGGAGAACATGTAAATATTCTCAATAGGATGTGCGCATGCTACAAATAGATTTCATGTCTGCATGCTTTCGCTCTTTTAAAAAAATAAAATGTATTACAGTTTCTAAGCTAATATACATCCCAAACGACCTAAAAGACAGACAAGATATGAAAGAACAAATAGAAAAAATGAATTGGCTAAAAAATTGAGATAAGAGTGACTATCTTCATTTCTTTTAAAATTTTCCGTATCTATTTTGTTATTTTACAGATAAATATATATATAATAAATTTAAATTTAAATCTATTTTATTTTATAATATTAAACATTATAAGTATAAAACCTTAGTTATCATAACCACAAGCTGCGATGAGTTTAGAAATAATCCATAAGTACCAAACCTAGTATATGCTGCTAAAACCATTAGATCGAAGAAATGTTCTCAAATCATTAAGTTAAAATTAAACCTAACTTAAATGATTTGAGAACATTTCTTATAATCTTATTTAATCTTTCCCACCGAAAGGGTTGAGAAAAAATTAAAACCTAACACCTTCTCCATCTTCAGGTAAATAAATTAATCCTACCACCTTCAGGTAATAAATTAAACGTACGATTGATATGATGACATGTTATTGGGTAACCCTCTTGAACAACGCCATATTGGAGGAAGACGACAATCCGTCCGGTTTACAGAGACGAAGACGACAATCCGGTAAACCTCTGTAAACTTTATGTATGTAGATAACAATTGTAAACCAGGTATTTCGGATGTCGATTGAGCATGATTAACAATGTGATAACTAATTCAAAAATCCAATATCTTTTTAAATCATGTAACACTGTCAATAATCACATGTGCCACGATAACCTGGAAAACTCTCGGCTGCCGGTGGATGTAAGTTCTCTGCTACCTGTCAGAGGATGGATCAAGCAAATATGTATTCACTAAGAGGAGGTAGCTCGAGTTCATCCTTCTGGGGTTGGGACAAGTAAAATACCTCAGTTCTAGACGAATACTCCCCCTTCTACTGCCATTTTCGTAACGCATACAGAGATAGACCGGGTTACTCCTCAAAGAAACGACGAGACCGGACCCGGCTCTTTTCCTTACTTCTTGCGAAACCACTCTATGTCTGTCCGAAATCCAGACCACTCCGACCTTGGACTGAAGCTTTCCCTTGCCAAATTTCTACTCTCTTTCGAAACGAGAAGTATCGAACGCTTTATTCATGCGACAAAAGTAGGTGACCCACGGATTCGGCTCCTCCACTACACAGTATACTTGCTACGAGCCGAAGGGAGAATGTACAGCACACAGAACACCGCACTCCCGCAATCAACTGCCCTGTGGAGGGTACTGTAGTGCAGGGAAGAAAAAGGCTCCACCGTACAGAAGGTTAAACTAACCTACGAATTTACACCTACTAACAACCTGCAGGAGTGCACTATGATTGATACCAAGGTAACTATAACACACACCTGAGAGAGATCATACCCACAAAGTCCGAAAAGTGCACAACGCCAACCATCAGCAGAATACAAAATTGGCCAGAACGCACAGGAGGCGAGATACAGTGAGACACCGGAATAACAGGTGTTTAGCAAGTAGGCGTATGCTTCGATTATATCCATTGCACACTCGAGTACATGTATGAGGCCCATAAGTACGGTCACAGTCGAGTTACCCTGATTTGCTACCCGCTACAGTCTAGAGCTGTTAGTGAGAACTTTGTACAAAGATGACCTCTTAGAAGGTGCCTTCCTATCTAATTCGCTAGTATATACTGCACCTTTCTGAAGTATTAATAACCACCTTGACATCACCAAGTGATCTAGCTCCACGGCTAACTTTTACTGCTACCGCAATCCTCCTATCCGGAAACGAAACCTCCTACGAAACTGTGGACTGGGGAGATGACAACACCCAAAACGACTCGAGAGGTAATTTAACATTGCCGCGGTGGTCACTACTATCTGAGTATCAATTACAAGAAGCTTCGACAGCTCCTAACGTCCCCAAAGAAAAAGTCGCCGAACCCAATATACAGAAACAATTTTTAAAACCTAATCAAATGAATAGCTACCTACCCCGGCCGACTCCCCGTATAACATCTAGATCACGGTACCATCTTTGATGGTGGAGTTCTTCAGAATCACTGTAATACCGGATCGGATATAAAAGCCTTCTGATGGCCTTTCTGCTTCTTGAACATTCTGGGATCAAAAGAATTTCAACATTAATATGTCAGAAGTCCGCACCAATGCGTTCATACCATCAATCTCGTCAGTCCAGAGGAACCGAAGCACTTGAATTCACTCCACCATAATACTCAGTCCTCAGGCTTCTCGTCGCCCTGATACTACTCAGTCCTCAGGCTTCTCGGCACTCAGGGCGACAAGTATGACGGGTATTCTATGCCAAAAAAATGGTTTATGTTAACGGTTACGCAAGATGTCAGAGGAAAAAACACTCACCATTGTTCTAAGACGAGACCATCTAAACTTAAACGAGACCATCTAAGCTTAAACCGTTCTAGGGCACGAGACCATCTGAGCTTGAAGCATTCTCACCATAGAACATGTAGGCTCAAAGCAGTCCCTATACCATCTCAACACTTTCTAAGGCGGGACCACCCGAGCATAAATAAAGTATTAACACTCACATCTGTGTTCGTAATTATAACATTTCTGCCGATCCTGGAGTTCTTATCAATTATACAGTTCCTGCACGAATGGGGAATATAAATTAGAGCCAACAGCATTCCTCTGAACAGCAAACCCAACCTTTCGCCTGAAAAAGAAAGGAACATTCGGAAACAGCTGCAGGCTGAAAATCGGGCTCACTTTTCAAACACTCACCTAATTTTAGAGTTGGAGCCAACGCCCAAAGGGACTTTCCCGGACGCAAGCAAACTTGCCATTTCCGCGTCTGTCTCGTAGTAATCGGCACCCATCATCATAGTATCCTGGTAAGAGATTCAGTACCACCGAAACCTCTTAGGCAAAACATTTTAGACAAAAGATGGAGGTAAGACGCACCAAAGATGCACATCACCAAAACGACGTGCTTCTGTTTTCTGTTTGCATAAGATAACATTGGACCGCCAACCACTTAACGATAACTTCCTCACCTTCAGCTGCACCCCACTATCAATGCGAGATCGAACACCAACAACAGAGTGCTCAACGCCACAATCCCGTAAGAAACAACCATGAGACACAATAGAGTCGATGATCTGCAAGGAGCCTACAGCAGATTAGATTCCACTTAAAATATTGGCTGTCAATACCTAAGCGCTAATAAAGCACCTGCGAAACAGTGATAGTGAAACTCAGAACATGTAAGAGGTTAAGAAACACATACTCTGCATCTTTCCACCTTAGTGGGTGGCAGATATCGGGGAGATGTGAATATAGGCTTTGCAACATCGTAGAACTTGAACTTGGGGGGCTGCAAACGGAGAACAACGAGAATTAGCTGCTTCGGTGCCGGCATGGCAAGTGCAGTAGCAACGAAACTATGCACACAAACTCGGTATCGAAGGAAGAGCTAAGTTAACGATGCAACTCATCAAGTAACTCTATTAACCACCACTACTTAACACGTTCCTACCTGCTCAGCGAGCGCCAGATTGGCATCGAAGAACGACTTGATGGTTCCAATATCTTCCCAGTAATCGTTGAACAGATAAGCCTGACAAAAGGAAACAGAATCAATCTCAAATGAATTTGATAGACAAGACTCTTCGCAATAATCCCACTCGACTTTGTTCTTGCCCATGATACTTAGAGATTGAGCTTAATTCTCATGGATGAAGCTCATTATTACCTGAACATTGAACTCCTTCGCCGAAGCCGGGATAATTTCGGATCCAAAATCGTTGGCTGTCGGATAACGCCATCTGTGAGCAAAAAAAACTTTAGCTTCACAACCCGTACAGGTGAGCTGGATTCCAGCAATCATTAGTGATTGTTCGAAGTTTAAGGTCTCAAAAATCGAGGTGCAACGGTGAGGGTTGTCTACTTATGTCACCGCTAAAGCAGCGGGGTCCAGCAATCACAAACAAGCGAGACAAGCTTCACTTAAGCTAGATATATGTTAAAGGGAACATACAAAGATTTTTAAATTGTACTTAGACGCACCTCTGTTTGATCTCTACTTATGCAGCGTACTCTCACCGAGAAGCATCACCACACTACCACCTTGATTACCAAAAGTACATAAATTGTGCATGTTACCCCAAGCTATATTACCTTAGGAGCTTGAGAAGGATATCTTTCTTGAAAACGTAGATCCCCATGGATGCGATGTATGGCATCTTTCTAGCCTCTTCCGGTGACAATCCCAGAACAGTAGTGTCCACTTGCTACAGGGAACGAAGAAAACCCATGCAAAAGAACACAGCGAAAGGGAAGAATTAGTGCTGAGACAAACGGCAGAAAGTGCGCTGCTTCTACTCCATCTCTCTACCGGGTAAGGTTTCAGATCAAGGAGACTCGGATTGGAACACCACTGAAAAGCATACCATGATGGATGTAACACTTACCATGGATCTTAACTGCTCCCCCTTCGGCTTCTCGTTAAAGTACAACACCTGGCCTCTGTGGTCTATCTTCATCAAGCCATAATCCGAAGCTCGACTGCACATTTTCACATGGGATGAAGCAGCTACTACTACTTAGAAACTTGAACCAAATGTAAACCGGACGCAATAAATCACTACAACTGAGACTCATAGTTGCCACTGCATCTGACGGCTTGACCGCTGGTGTTCTATCCGGAGAACTCCGGATACACTATGGAAACGCAGGAAGTATATAGTCAACATAATTTCCACCACACTGCATCTGGACGACTTAACCACTGGTGCTTTCCGGATAACTCCAACACACCTATCACTCTCGAGACGCAGGAAGTATACAATCAACGAACTCTAAAGCTAGAAACAGAACATTTCGACATTCTGTAAGTGAACATCTCGACCCCCATACTCTTTAGCTTGAAAGAGAACATTTCACATTCTGAAAGTGACCATCTAGACCCCCATATTCTCTCCGAGCATACCTGTCATCCATTGGGACGCAGGAAATTGTAATGTCAGCACCGCTGTCTGAATGCTTCTGCGAGTAGAAGCAGATACAGTATAGTTAGCACAATTGCCAGGTTCAGCGAGAACCAAGTCTCAAAACCATTGCTCGAGATTCCACAGAGGTAAACCAAAAATAGGAGTAACGGGAGAGAGAGTACTCCTTTACCTGCACGAAATCCATGTAATCCATTCGATACAGATGATCACCAGACAGAATAACAACGTGTTCCACACCCTTATTCTTCACGTCCTGCAAAGAAACATTTCTGAAAATCAACGCGGAGTCCCGTGGAATCTTCCATTTTACATCTTCAGGTGTACGCTCTTGCCTGACCAAGGCCAGCAGACGAGGATGCTCTTGCTAGAAGTTACTGATATTTAGACTGACGGCCTTGACGGAGATCCACAATTCCCTCGACAAGAATCAATGTTACTAGGCACATGCTCCTGTTAAACAAGTTAATCTCGTCACTGGTCACTTACATCAAAGACCCAACTAAACTGGCGGACGGCATCGGCCGTTCCCATAAACCAGTTCATCCCGGACTCTCCGGGTGTCTGCGTGGCTGCCAAGACCTGTTCGCAGTGAAATCAGCCAACATAAGCGTTCAGATCACGAAAAGACGAGCTGACTACTCAGATATGCGTTGGTCATAAACCTCATTTCCGACTTGAATGCTTTCACGAATCCCCATCGGTTGAATAGAAAGGACAAAATGCTCGACTGTTCTCCAAGACTAAAACATTGGTAACAGTGCCGATCAGTATAATGCAACGAATAACTCTTATTGTGTACTCCACTATCATCCATCCACCCGCAGGTACGGGAGAATACACCTAGAATCAGAAATCGAAGCATTTAACAAACAGATAATAAATAAATCTTCGACGAGCACTTTCCACACGCAAGCAAAGCAAACGGGCCTATACCTCCACAAAACCGCTACCAAAATTGACACCATTTCCAAAGTTGTATGTCTTCGCAATGTGACGATTCAAAGACGCTGAATTGAACTGCGTAAGAATGAACACTTTGTTGATGCCACTGTTGATACAGTTACTCATGGGAACATCGATAAGCCGGTAGGCGCCTCCGATCGGGACCTGAAATGCCCAAGGAAATTAAATGGCCTCAGCACAACTGCTTAATAGCATCATGCAGATGAGCAAGCTGGCGCTGTAACACGCCACGAATCGTTGATTAGAAAGACCCATAATTATAGAAAACAGATTCAGTTCGAAACTCACGGCTGGCTTCGCCCTTCTCTTGGTGAGAGGGAACAAACGAGTTCCCGCTCCACCTCCTAAAATTAAACCGGCAACAGTTTGTGGGTCCACTCTGGGTTTGAATTCCGTCAATGGTGCCTGTAACGGAGGTGCCTGCACTTGCTGTATAGACGATGGAAGCGAACGTTAGAAACCTACGGGACAAAAGCTTTACTTACTTACTGCGATCGACAATGACGGAACTCAATAACAGCCATCGATCCATTTCACTTAAATTGCCAACGTCGATCGGGTCCAGTCGAGTCATGCACAGGTTAAATGCGTCCATGACATAACCTCCCACATTCTAAAATCTCTGCTACGGCCTCTTAAAACATGAACCATCCGCCAGAACTTAGCACTGTTCGCAGACACCTCGCAACGAAAACTGAAAGTCGCCAGTACATCTGCGGGCGTGAGCTCTGCCTCTGAAACACTGTAGAATTCGACTGAGCGGTGCCACGTCCGCTACAAGCTAGCTGGCTACAGCGTACACAACTGGCGCAGCGCGATTCCCACGCTGGGACGGATCTCTAAGTAAGTCTATATTATAGAATGAAACTCCCAAAGTGTGATGATACACAACTTCGTTTGATGGAACCGCACCAAACAAAATGCGTTATGATACCCTGAGCTTTATATAGACGCCAAGAAGCCTGCATACTAGCATTTGCACGCAATGCACCTACGAGAGATCACAAAACTCTCCAATCGTGCCTCCCAGCTGCATGAGGAACCTAGGGGACTAAGGAGGAGCGTATGCGGTTGCCGTACACGCAGAAAATACTTTAACAGAAGTATAAAGCGAAAAGGGAAAAACGCAATGTCATAAAGGCATACAACCGTTCCGAATGCACAACATACAATCGTTCCGAATTGTGCATTACGTTCGCTTGTAAATCACTCATGGACCAACCCCCTCAAAATCCAGCTCAGGAAGCAGGAGCACGAGACATGATGTTGCACAAACGAGGACCATACCGCAATCTCCTTGGCAATTTCTGCAAGCAGAGAAGACGCGCGTGGCTGCACCAAGCTTCCACTTTTACATCTCTTCAATCTGCCTTCCCCAAGCTGGAAGTCCAACTTGGCCTTCCTGAATGAGCTTCTCACGGCCTCTCCGCCAAACGCCTTCCGCCCAAGCCCTGATCCCAAACTGGTCGTAACAGCAGTCGATCCGGGGACCGAACTTTGCGACAAACCAACAGCCGATCGGACGTTGCTAGCAGCTGCGGCCATTGTGATCCTACTTGACAAACTCCACTCACCTTCTCTTTCCCCTTTCCTCTTCCTTTCCCTCACTCTAAGCAAGTAGCCTCCAATTGCGCAGGCAAAGAATGCCCTCTCAAAAAACACGCACTATTCGTCCTCTCAAGCGAAATAATCGACGAACGTCCCTACAGTCAATCCTTGGGACTCAAGCGCCTTACTTCCGTCTACGCTATGGAGAATCAATGCCGATATCACGTCAACAACAGAACTACGGGTCCGCCCGAATCTACACAGGTCCACAAGCTTGGCCTCTCGTCTCGTCTTCCTGGAGCTCGCGTTCTGCGCTGTTTGCTGGTCCGCGCGCTCTTTCAGTTGAGTGCACTTGCGCACCGTTCCTACTGCAGCTACTGAATGGTGCTCCTTCTTCTACTTGTTCTGCTTCGCCTCTGTCCAGCTCGGTGCAGCGGTGGAGTCGCCACCTCACTCGAACCCTGCCCCGCCCGAAAAAAGATACCATAATCCATGCAGCAGAGCACCATGCTCATATGTTCCCCATGCCACATCAGACTCGTCACCAAACCCATTCCGTGTCGTCAACCCAGCAGGGGCTGCCACTATACGTACCCACTCCATACCTGTTCTTTCTCGGACCGAACTCCCCAGGGCCCCAGCTATGCGCCGGACACATGGGACCATGGAATTGCATGCATGACTAGCGTAGTTCGGCGGCCTCCTGTAACCCCGACATTCCATTCCAACATCACCCATCAATCCATCCCATCCCATCGATATCCAGACCTTTGCTACTGTATCGTAGTGCATCTCAGTATAAGGCATCCTACAGGTAAATAGTATGTTCCCTAAATTGCAGGCTCAAGTGGTCCGTATACCCTTCACACTATCTGCGTTGTACAGCTACTGTAAACTGTATCCATACTTCTCGAGCTGGTAAAATCGCGAAGCCCCGATATCCGGGACGTGGATGGACAGGACTATTCTAAAGTTCGCGATGTAGTTATGGACACAGTACCGAAGTCTCCAGACACACTCTGTTCGATGTGGTGTCCTGTAAAGTATTCGCAGTGGTGTCGCGTGTGTAGAAGACGTTAGAACAACTAACCGTACATACGTAGGCGGGCTGGGGCTCCTGACTCTGGTCCAGAATTTTAGTCCGTTAGACAAAGATCTGTCTCCCAGGAAGGCCAAAAGGACAAAAGAAGATTTGATTTGTCTTCAGGCTTGGTATGTTATCAAATTCTGATAACCCATCTTGAAGTTCATTGTTCTCTTATACGTTAGTGCTTTTCTTTTGCTCTTTCTTGTTCCCGTCTTTGAGGTCTTTCTTTCTTTCTTTTTCTTTTTGCTTTAAATCCCACGGTTGAGACTTTCCAACCATCGTTCCGCGTTACTGATGCACAGTATTCTCCTCTCGTGAGTCTACCAGGTTGCCTAGCTCTCACCGTGTTGAGCCCCAGTTTCTGGGCAACATGCTGCCCGTGTAGGGCAAGAAAAGCGTCAGGGCTGGTCAGTTCGGAAGGATCTATATCTCAACTGACGGAGAAGGATGCGGTGGTCCAGAATTCTCCTGGACAACACGTGGCATAGTAAATGATGGCTGAGATTGCTGCAGCGACCTGACCGTAATGCAGATGCGGCTTATGACAATATTTGACAAAAACGCTTTTGTACCGGATAGGCGAGGTGATACATCTTCCAGAGTACAGATCCAGCATTTTGTTTTCTTCCGTTTCTGCAATTCATGGCAGCCAGAGCTCGCTGGCCTCGAGCTCATCCAGTGGCCAGACGGACGGAGATATTTATGCTCGAATGCCCTCTATAGATTCGTATAGGCCTAGAAGGATAACTCGATCGCTGAATCAGGCCTCCTCTTTTCCAGGTCACCCTAGTGGATATCGTTTATCGAGTATACCATGCTTTCCTCGTTGGGACCTAGAATACCGGAGGAGAAGCGAAACTTGGTGGTTTTACATACATCGAGTCCTTCATGTTCGTGGACATAAGTGTTCGTTATTCGCAGCCTCAGTAGGTCTAGTTTCGCTCGAAAATAATCCCTCACTTGAAGCAGAACAGCGTTGGGAAACCACAGGAAGGCAACACGCGACTCAACGAACAGCCAACGGATAGAAAGACCCCATCAAGCCTTACAAGGGAAAGAATGACCTGAAGGGCCAAGCAACTAACGTCCCGAAGGGAAGAACACCGGGGTTAATCCTCACTATCAGTAGCTCTAAGATCGTCTATCATTCTTACAATATCAGACACGAGTAAGTCAAAACTCCTGCATACAACAGGTGCACATGAAGTAGCATCGTCTACTGTAATTGCTCTCCTGTGGACCGTGCTTGCTAAACTTTCTGTAGAGCAATGAAAACTCGCTGTCTAAAAAACATAATGCAAAACGAAAGAGAAAGTGGTACCCATGACGTCTCTCATGATAAGCTCTGACACAATCTCAAAAGAAGACGTCAAAACTCCAAAGCTATCGATCCATATATCTCCAAAACTAAGGAGATGAAGTGATGTTCCACCTGCATACTCTTATACTTGGTCATCTTCGCTGCTGTCGTCACGCCTACGACCCATCTTGGGAAATGAGTGATCACCGCTGTGTTAAACCATCAATTTTAAATATTTCCTTATACGAACTAGGCTCGCACTTACTCACGAAATAAATTATTCAAGGTGTCGAGCAATTGATCCTCCTCCTCCCGATAATGATTTGCTAATGTTGCTACGGCTACTGATATTCCATTCCTTTGACAAAAACACAAATAACGATTTATTTCAGGGACCTTTAATCCTTAATTTAAGACCCCATGTAACTATTTTCGTGGAGTCCGATGAAAAATTCATTCTCGACTATGTCCTACGACTCTCACTAGAGTGATGCTTTCATGTTGCGACGACTTCTGATATTTAATTTCTTTCATTTCAACGCATAGTATGATTTAATTATAACTATTTTTGTGGATACCGATGGTTTAATTTTCCATACAGATTTCCTCCTCCTCCCGATATTTAGGATTACCGCTTTGTTGATAATTATTATGCGGGCGTCTACAAACAAGTCTCAGCTTACACCGGGACTTATCTACTCCTATTCAATACATGATCACACGTAGATCCCCACAGACCTTGTCATGTCTTTGCAGACCGATCTACTCCAAGCAGGTCAATGCTAGAAAGATGTTCTACGAGTCGTACGGAAGATGCTGGGATTGAGAAATTAAAGACCGACCTCCCGACACACACGAGGACCTATTGCCCAAGACTCCGCTCTGCTAAAGACAGAATCGTGACGGTGTGTCGTCATTGAGTCTCGTGTCGGATCCGTGACAACCACATCTGTCATTGAGACTTGATCCTTCCTCATCGTGTACATGTCAACTCTCATTGATTCTCTCGTCTGAAGGACATACCACTCTCTCCACGTCATGTAATTGCTATCCCGAGCTAAGACAAACACGACGTCTCTGGTGACATCGTGGATAGCTATCCGCTCTCCACTGTGAAGACAACGGGCAAGATGTCGATCTGAGGTGTTGAGCGAGACACCATACTCGCAAGTGGACAGTGCCGAAGCAACAAGCTGGACCAAGCCTAGACGGATCCTTATCGCTGTAGAGAAGATAGTCATTGCGAGTCGGAACGCTCTATTGCAAGATCGAGCTATGAGTCAAGAACCTGCACCTTTGTCCGAACAAGAGCGGAGTCGTCTAGTATCTTATGAGATGGAATGATCCACTAAGAGCGCATCGAGAACCTGCTCGAAGTGGTGTCTCGTCAAAGAGGACTGTAGTCTACGAGATCCATCTGTAGTTAAGATATCGAATCGGGGGTTGCCTCACGTGCCTCAAGAGTCAAACGATCTCTTGTCTCACGAAGACACATCTGTAGTGGATAAGAATCATCTTTCATCTCTGTCACATAGCTCTTTGGAATAAGTCTATCTCGCACGAGGAAACAACAACAGAGCCAAGGTGCTAAAAGGACCCAACTACTCAAAAAAACTGCCGGAGCAGTTTCCTCCATGGATAATAAGTCCACCCCACCACATGATATCGGTAAAGATGTATGCTTACGTGCGAGAGGTCCTGTCACACAGTCAAAGATTCTCGGTCATACAATGTCACCAAAGACCTCCATGCCTCCTATCAAACTCTCTAAAAGTGCGAGATGAAGATAAGAGATGGAGATACTGTACGGAGTAAGTAACCAAGACGGCGTGCAATGGAATAGGAAAGGATACCAAAGACAACATGTGAGTCCTCTAATATAAGGAGATCCTCGATATGCAAATGTTTTCCGTCATGACAACATCTAAGAACCGGGAGACGAAGTCTTGTGTATCCACAAGTACTCCGAGGATACGTAAACCATCTCTAGGTGTAACAAGTCTTTGTGGGAGGTGGAGATCTGACGGTATACTTATGGGAGACCAAGCCTTGCACTTTGACACCTTCACTCTTAGTCCTACCAAGGTCAATTGAGAGACGAGATGATCAAAGACAACACAGACTTGGTCCGCCGGACCTACAATATGCGTATCATCAACTAAAGATGGACTAGAGCAGTCAAGGCGGTGGCCAAGAGAGCTCGATAGTGAGCTAAAGCAAAGAGGGTCAACCCAAAGGGTCTCCTTGACGAATACCTGCAGCGCAGCTAATGATCGTAACTCTCTCTACCGAAAGACCGTGTTGGTAATAAAGAGAAGAAGAAGAACTATAGAACGATCGCACGAATGAAATGAGACTTGTCAGAGATCCACCGCCATCCATGAGCTCCTTAAAGATGAAAAGCACGTAAAAGTATTTTCCACGTCAACTTGTAAGACAACCCAATCGGGATGGATGTCCAAGAGAGTCTTAATGCCGAAGGACACAGACTCACAACTTCCAGGAGTCGCAACTCCAAACTATGAATTCTTATAGAATGAAGAATATGTCCTTGAGCTACTATTGTTACTACCTGAAAAAGTTTCATGAAACCACTAGAGAGGTCGTCTGCCTGAAAATAATCTCGTAGGTGCTCGTAGACTATCCCAGACAGACCTCCAGAAGATAGACGTGGAGTTGTACACAAGGCCTAGGCAAACAAACATTTATTGAGACATAATGTCTCCCTAGGATGATAGTCCTGAACCTCAGGTGGTGGAGGATCACCCGATGGGGGGTGAAGAAAATGCAACGAAGTGATCGTCTCCTTAGTAAGACATGTCATTGACAAAAAATGCAATGCTCTAGCAGCTCTACTATACTCTCCAACCTGACCTGACATCCTACAACGTCATATGCGAGCGAAAAATGAGACATCATGTGTAAAGACAGACTTACTCCTACCTCGTACATCACGTATTGATTCCTCTTATATGACCGCTCAATCACCTGCAGGGAATCTCTGAAGACGAGTCGTCATCTCTCGATGTCTCTTTCTGTCACCTCGAGTATAACGGAGGCACCAAGGATGAAGTAAGAGGAACAATAATCACGCCGTCTCATCCTCAGTATTCCGTGTCAACATGTCAAGAGATAGACGGAATGCTTGCCTCGCCACGTCATGAAGAGCACGGGGTAACCAATGAAATACACACGGACAAGAAAAACTTGTCTCGAACAATTTCAGAATAATGTCAGAGTGAACTCTCAACCACTCTCATGAATCAAGAGAAACTCCAGGAAAAAAAATTAACGGTGTCATAATGACTGCACGTGTAGACTTCTAATCTCGACTAACTTGGGCATCCTATGTAATCTTATGATAGCTCTTGTGCATCTTTCTCACATGAGATTTTACCCCTTGCGAGATAAATGATGTCTCTCGAATCAATCTCGGTCTCATATGAGAAAGAGAACTCATAGCTCAAAAAGAGATAATCTCTACCCAACGATACTAGTAATAAAAATAGTAATAAAAATATTTCAAAAATGAACTCACAAAAAAGTACAAGTTTTTCACGGTTGTAACTACGGTAGAGCAGTGGACCGTGACTGTTATATACTGTACGTGGTGCGGGTGGACAAGTATAGCCTTTTCCTCGCTGGTGATACCCGTAAGCCTCAGCCTGTACAGGATGGATCCCTTGCTGTTTCTGTGAAATTCTGTCCATGACTTCCAGTGTTGCGTGAAAGGGGTATGTAATGCATGACGATGGGCATGAGAGGCAGCAGGAGGGAGGGATGGTAGGCAAGGCAAGAGAGCATACCACTACGGTAGCAGAGAAGTCGTTTTACACCACACCACACAACACCACACCACCATCTCCCTACCTTCCGATTTAATTCCGATCGGTGCCGGTGCGTCATTCTTACTCACGGCTCCAGCATGTGACTTCTGTCGACCACCCATTCGTACTCGTCGCTCGTTTCCGACCGGGACCGATCGTACTCCTGCTTTTCGCGACCTCTTCGTCGCTCACAGCTCTGGTGTCCCCCACTCTGTCACCCGCGCGGCCTTGGGCAACCGTCAGAAATCCGTCGGATCTCAGCCGTATGTACTTTAAACTATTTATTTCTACGGACGTACTTCTGACGCATCCGTTTAAACCTGTTACAGTAGTAGCCTTCTCAACAGTGAGGAACTCTTTTTCTATTGGTTTTGCTTTTGTGTGTATTATACATCGCTGATACGAAGTTGTCAGAGGACAAATTTTCAGCTTCATTGCAGTGCCTCAGGTGAGGCGACACGTGTTCTGTAATATGGGAGTTTTCCGTCTGCTAAGCGCGTGAAAGCAGTATGAACAAAGAGAATGACAACTGAAGTACAGCGAAAAGCTATCATCGTGGTTGGAAGTCCTTGCTTGCACAGACGAAACTTCAAGCCTTGCCTTTCCATCCGTAAGTGAATGCTCGACACGTAACTACTGAGACTCAACACTCTTCCTCCGGCGGTTGGCTGCAGTTGTAATGGCTTTGTTGACGTACGAGGAAATCTCAGAAAAATATTTGTTTGGTCTTGGTTTGGTACTGATTTAAAATCATAGTGCGATAGTGCATGAAAAGGTACTTACGGATGTTGGGAATCATTCTGTCCGTGGACGGTGGCAGACACCGCCGTCCATGTGCGGACATCACACGTGGGTTATTCGGAAATTATGTTTTCGTAGTTTCATGGGGAGCTCGTTATTAATTGCCTTCGATCTTTTACCAGAGAACTGAACACTACTGCGACACTTGGAAGATTATCTTCGAAAGTCGGGACTCCAGCTCCAGTATCACAGCCGCCTCCCGGACGTGTTGGCCGGATATACTCTCCTAGTATTGACGCTCTTGTGCTTGACATTTTCGGTCAACTGTTCGGCTTTGACACTTAGCAGCCTTTGACTTCAGTGTCAATGGCGAAGTTATGTAGTGTCAAACTGCGACACGTAACAGAAAGACATGCCATTTGACGTACCGTAGTCCCAAGTATATTCGCGGTTGCGCGTTTCACTTTGCAACTTTTAGCGAAATTTCTTACGGTATTTTAGCTTCTAGCAAATAGTAAGACCAAAATCTATACTTCACGCGAATTTCAATTCACAATCGGAATATTACTTTTACATATATAAATTCGATATTATATATTATTAGATGTGGATGATACATAAAATATGATAAACTTTGCTGTTGAAGACATGAAAGATCTACAACTATTCGCACATACAAATTACATATACAAATTCAAGATCCGAATAGCTTCTCAAATGTATATAACTATTCGCATAAAAGACTACCACGAATATACTTAGAATTACGATAATCTCTGGTCATATGAGTGGTGAAATGTAAAAAGAGTATCATTTAAGTATTGTTTAAACCCCCGTTTTCTTTAGAAATAATTAGTCGTGGCAACCAGCAGGACTCCATTTTGCATGTTCACAGTATGAGAGTGAAAAATTTAACCATTAAATCTAAAATGATTGTGTTGATAAAAATGATTACAAGAATAGAATCGGTCGAGTAAGGATTTAATAGAAAGCTGTATATGAGCTTTACAATCTGAAAATTCATTTCAAAGCAAACGATTCAGCATCGATGGAGAAATGTTCACTTGAGCAAAACCGAATATATTCTCAACTCAAAAGTACACTGGGAAGAAAAGAGGAATAACTTCCTTCTGCTTATATACCCGCACTGGGGGTTTAAGCTCATGGATGTATCGGAGAGCAAATGGAATTTGCTGCTGCTTTACAGCTCCGTCTTTTTGAGAACAAAGTTGCATTCACATCGGGGCGATTGGTGCCAGTGCTTTTGTATAAAATGGGTATTTTGATCAGAAATTTACACTGAAGGGTAAATTATCCAACGGATTATTTTTCAGTTTAAAAAATTCAAAACTTGATCTTAAGTCAGAAAACTAAATGTCAGATTTTCCCGATCTTAGGCACCAGGCGCACATAGCTTTTTGCAGTGGAAATTTATCACCCTGTCTAGGTGAGGTAATAAGAGTAGCAGCCGCAAATACCAGTTTTGTTTTTCCAATAAAGTGGGAGTGTAGACGTTCACATACATTAGCGATTCCTAAAGGGTACCCTCTCCAAGTAGTTTGGGAGTCAAAATTTGCATATGTCTACAAGTGTACTGTATTTTGGTGACACGGTCTTCTTACTAGTGGCCTCGCCTTCTTCCATTACATGAGCTCAATACCAGAATGGTTCAGAGAGTCCAACGAGGTGATGGTTGTGTGTTCACGTGTTCCAAAGAGAACACTTTAGACAGAAACTAAGTTCACATGTGCGACTATGTCAAATTTCCAGGTTACTTGGAGGGAAAATTTATCAAAAGCTTCAAACATCAACTCAGGTTCGGTACAAAAACTGGTATGTGCTCTTGGGACCTTAGTCTGATAGATGCGTTCACATTTTCGTAGCTCTGTTTAGCATTTGCATTACTCTCTCCTGAAGACCTTCTCCATGTGGAGAAACAGTTTCTGTTTCTGGTGAGGAGACAGAACAGGAGAAGCGTTCGACGCGGACCCTGATAATACCGGTGGCTGATGGGAAAGCGCGGCTGCGAGTGCAGAAAGCAGCTTCTGAGAACTTTTGCTCGCTTGCTGTTATCAGAAAAATATATAAGAGTTACACAAAAATTTTATATCATGTTGATAAGAAAAATTAAATTATTATATATATATTAATTATTAGCTAAACCTGGAAATACAGGATGACCCGGACATAACCGTAAAGGGGAGCGCTTACGGACACGTTCTCTGTAACACCTTTTGCTTTTTCCCCAAACCAGATGGCATTCGGGCAGTGATTAATCAAAAGTGGCAGCTGCATGGCACAAGGCAGGCTCAAGAGACTAGATAAAAGAGTGTCGTGAACCCTAAAGGAGGCCATTCTCAGTTTTTCAGTTTTGGAGAGAGAGCTCTTGGTGGTGAAGGAGGAGACTGTATTTTTCAGTGTAGTGTACATTGCCTTTGAGGTCAGAAATCAAGAGCTAGAACTGATGCACATCAAGCTCCTTGGAGAGCAGATTTGAAGAGGGACCTTGAGAGCAGACTTGGGGTGTTGATTAGATCGCTGACTTGGGGTCTGATCTGTTGAGCAACAGAAATCAGGGCATTCAGAGTGAAAGTAGGTTCTCGGGTGAAGTCTTAGTCACAGCAGAGTTGCTGAGTAGTGAAGGATTGCCGGTCCAAGAGCGCTGCGTGACCTTGTCAGCAAGTAATGCCATGTAATGTATATGAGCCCGTGACTTTCTCCATTCTGATAAGTAGGCTTGAGTTGTGTGCTAAAACTGAGTTGGGCGCATCTGGTGTCGTGTTGACTTCATTTCGGTGTAATTGCTTTGCCTTCCTACTTCCTAGCATCTACTAGGTCTCCTAGTCTTGGCGGTTGCTCCTTGTGGGTCCTGGCGTTCCGACTTGATCACCAGTAGCGGAAGCGCTGCCCAAATTTTATGCAACCCAGGTCTAGAATAGTTCCACCTGTATTTAGCAACCTAAGATTGACCAGAGACCTACAAAAGACTAGTTGGTTATTCGAAACCCGTTCAACAGTTATCAAATCCTCGGTGCTCATTAGTGGATAGTTTAACGAACTGGATTTGGAGACACAAATAAAGTATACAGGTCTCTAGGGAGGTTCACGTTCGGCAGTTCATTGGTTAGAGATTAAGGAATCTGTTCCGAGATCTGCGGTAGAACGTTACAGTTGGTATCAGAGCAGGCTCAAGTTGAGTCTTAGCTAAACACCATCGACAATGGAGGCTGTGTCGACCGAGTTGGACGAGATGAAAGCATTGCTGAGAGAGTTGGAAGGCCGACTTGAGCAAGTGGAAGCTGAGAACAAGGTGCTGAAGGCGGATCTAACTCAAGCAAAAGTGACACAAGAAAAGGAAGCGGAGGTCCCTGTACTGCAAATCGAGCAAGTCAAGGATTTCGCACTACCAGGTGAAGGAGCAGTTGATATTGCTCAAGCAGATAAGAATGAAGATGGGTCACAGAAGGTGCAAGAGAATGTTGCAGAAGGCAGCTCGGCCAAAGAAGGGCACAAGCGGAAAGTGAAGTGGGCTGAACCAGCGACACCATCAGCCTTCAACGGTGAGAAAAGCTTTTCCAAGTTTGAGTTATGGGTTACTGAGATGGAGAATTACTTGGAGAATTTCGATGAGCGCAGCTGGTTCACCTATGCTGTTAGTAGACTGGAAGGAGAGGCTAAGGAATGGTATGGAGGTCAACAGCGGATGAGGAGTTTGAACGGTACAACTCTTATGTCCACTTGGCCGGAGCTGAAGGATGAACTCAGAAGACATCTGGTACCGGTGGATGAAGCTACACAATTTCGGCTGGAGCTCATTCATCTGAGACAGACAGGAAGTATCAGACAGTACCTCCAGCGATTTTCTGAGTTGGTTACTCGTTTGCACATGGTGGATCGCACCGACTTGCTGTTTCACTTGAAGAAAGGTCTGCAGGGTTTCTATGCTAGTGTGTTTGATAGCTGGGTTATGTTTCACAAGTCCGAGGACATGCAAGACTTGTTTGCATTTTTGGAAGCAGCAGAGAACACTAGGGAACGTAATTACATTGTGCAGCCCTCCAAGTTTCAGCGTGGAACAAGTGGTGGCGAGCCTAGTAGAGGATTTTGGCGCAATCCTCAAGGACAGATAACGTCCTCTCAGAGTAGAGGTGGTAGAGGACGTGGTGGTGGAAGATTTGGTGCAGCGGGAAGGAGGTTTCCTCGTGGATCTCAACAGCAAGGAGTTTCTCGTGGTCCTACTCAGACACGACCTACTGGATCCTATGCATCCAATGCAGGATCCAACCAAGCTTCGACTTCAGGTGCTAGGAGCAGTGGAGCTAGCAGTGCTACACCTTCAAGGACGATCATCTGCTTTCGATGCGGACGGGACGGTCATATCGCTCGTGATTGTCCTCAACGTTCAACAACGAGCAACGTGCGTGGGTTGACAGCTGAAGAGACAACCAGTATTGAAGAACCAGTTGAGGCGACTACTGAAGCAGAGGTATGTGTTGATGAGCATTTGGTAGAGCATGGGGATTTTCTGCCGTGGATTGAAGTGAAAATAGGAAACCACCGGTGATGTTTGCTTATTGATACTGGAGCAGATGTGAATGTCTTGAATGAAAAACTAGTCAGGACCTTAGGGGTGACTAGAACCAAGATCATGAGCCCGTTGTTGGTAAGGTTTGTGCAAGGTAGCACAACCGTTACAGAAAAGCTCATGAGTGTTCCTGTTACTGTTGGAGGGGTAACTAGGAAGCACGAGTTTTTAGTTATGAGCTTAGGCGACACGATGGAAGGTATCTTGTCCTGGTCTTGGTTACAAGAGACCAAAGCCAAGCTAGATGTTCAAGAAGGGAACGTCATAGTCATGGATCGATGGGGCTTGGGTCAACCACATCCTTTGATCATCAAAGAGAGACCCAAGGAGCCAAACCATGCTGCTCATAAGTTCCAACGAGCCAAGGTGGCATTTCAGATCTGCACGGCCAGACAGTTTGGAAAGCAGATCAAGTTGGTTGACGAAGCTTGGGTTGCAGTGATGTCTAAACCCAAGGTGGAGACGGATGAGGAAGAACGTGTTGCTGCTCTTCCCATACATACTGATATGCAGGCATTGATTGAGAGATATTCTCATCTAATGCCGGACCAGTTACCAACAGGACTTCCGCCGAGGAGAGCCTTGGATCATGCTATTGATCTGGTTCCTGGGGCTACCCCTACTGTAGTGCCATCAAGATGGATGTCGTTTGATGAGCTGACAGAGCTGAAGACTCAGTTGAAAGAGTTGGTAGCTCAGGGTATCTTACGACCTAGTATATCACCTTATGCTGCCCCGGTGTTGTTCGTGGCCAAGAAGGATGGTGGTATTCGCATGTGTGCGGACTATCGTGCACTCAATAAGGTTACTGTCAAGAACAAGTACCCTCTTCCTCTCATGGATGAAACCACCGATCGGTTGGCCATAGGAAGGTATTTCACCAAGCTGGATCTGCGTTCTGGATATCATCAAATCCGGATCAAAGAAGGTGATGAAGAAAAGACAGCTGTAAGGACGAGGTATGGCTTGTTTGAGTATACAGTGTTGCCGTTTGGATTGTCCAATGCACCTGGTACTTTCTGCAGGCTAATGAACGAGATCTTCAGAGATCTCTTGGATGAGAGTGTTATCGTGTACCTAGACGATATCATCATCTTCTCATCCACTTGGGATCAGCATCTAGTAGATGTTGAGATGGTGTTTAAGCGCCTAGAAGAACATCAACTCTATCTCAAGAAGAGCAAGTGCTCTTTTGGACAAGAGAGTGTAGTGTTTCTAGGATGTTTGATCGATGCGCAGGGCATTCATCCTAACAGGGCTAAGATTCGAGCCATTGTTGAATGGAAGAGACCTGAGAGTGTTCATGAGCTCAGATCTTTTCTTGGATTAGCCACATATTTTCGACGCTTTGTTTATCAGTATGCGCATAAAGCCGCACCTTTGTTTGGCTTATTGCGCAAGGCTTCCAAAGTTGTTTGGAATCCAGCAGCTGAACGAGCGTTTCAAGGATTGAAACAAGCACTGACAGAGATGCCCGTGCTAGCTCTTCCAAAGATGGGAGAACCTTTCGAGGTTCACACAGATGCTTCTCAATGGGCCATAGGAGGAGTGCTGATGCAAGGAAAGCATCCGGTGGCTTACGAAAGCCACAAGTTCTCAGAGACTGAGGCGAAATGGCCTGCTCATGAACAAGAGATGTTCGCAGTTGTCCATTGTCTGAAGCGTTGGGAGCATTATTTGTTACCAAGCAAGGTTACTGTTGTGACGGACTGTGAGGGTAATACATACTTTCAGAGTAAACCTCGTTTGTCACGTAAACAACAGAGGTGGCAAGTGGAACTTGCACGTTTTGATATCGAATGGCGGTATCAAAAGGGGAAGGAAAATATTCCAGCGGATGTGTTAAGCAGACGTGTCCAGGCGTTAACAACCCAAGACACAAGTGAAGAGCTTTTGGATCGAATCAGACAAGCATTGTCAGATGATCCTCAGGCTCAACGTTGGACCAGCCAACAAGGGAGAGATCCATTGGTACGTCATCTCTCATTTCGCAATGGCCTTTGGTTTTACAAGCAAACCAAGGTCTATGTTCCAGCTGGATCTCTAAGGACACTCGTCATGCAAGAATGTCATGATTGTGAACTGGCTGGACATGGAGGACAAAATAGAACATTGCAACGAGTTAAAGAGCAGTTCTATTGGCCGTCCATGTTGGAGGATGTAATCAAGTACGTGCAGACTTGCTTGACATGTCAGCAACAACGAACTGAGCGGAGGAGACCTGCAGGGTTGCTGAGGCCATTGCCAATACTTGATGGGCCTTGGGAGAGCATAAGTATGGACTTATGCACAGGTTTACCCGAATC
The DNA here is from genome assembly GCA_036924285.1 of Asterella californica. Lineage (NCBI taxonomy): Eukaryota > Viridiplantae > Streptophyta > Marchantiopsida > Marchantiales > Aytoniaceae > Asterella > Asterella californica. Next base: position 1,087,910 of record JAYKYS010000022.1, on the reverse strand, counting down.
AGGAGGTTTTGATGCTCTGTTAGTTGTTATAGATCATTTCAGTAAGCAAGCTCACCTTATCCCTTGTAGGGAAACAGTGACGTCAAGAGGTGCCGCTGAACTGTTTATACGATATGTTTTTAAGTATCATGGGATGCCTAAAGACATTGTTTCAGATCTGGATAGGAGGTTTGTAGCTGATTTTTGGAAGGGTTTGTTTCAAAGGCTCGGAACTACCCTCAAGTTCAGTTCCTCTTATCATCCTGAAACTGATGGTCAGACGGAAAGGATGATCCAGATAGTAGAACAAGGGTTGAGAAACTATATCATGCGAGATCAGAGTGACTGGAGCGAGCACTTGGACTTGGTAGAGTTTACATATAACAACACCAAGCACTCGAGTACAGGATTTAAACCATTTGAAGTGGTTTATCGGGGCTCTCATGCACCTTGGACTCCTATAGCTTTAGCTACCAAGGGGCATGAAAACACAGGAAGGTCGAATCAAGATCCTCCAGATCTAGAGACTTTCATACGTGTTCAGGGGACCGTGTTTCAAGAAGCCAAGAAACACATGGAGAAGGCACAACAACGGTATGCTAAGTATGCAAACCGTGGTAGGCAAGACGTACAGTTCGAGGAAGGACAGAGAGTTTGGTTGAGAACCAAGAACTTCAGAATACCAGCAGGGGTGGACTTAGCCAAGAAGCTGCTTCCAAAGTAGGCAGGACCGTTCCTGATCGAAAAGAAGTTAGGTCATGTGACCTATAAGTTACGTTTTCCAGCTAGTATGAAGCACTATCACCCCATCATTCATGTTTCTAACTTGAAAATGTTCCGTGAAGAACTAGAATCGTTGCCAGGAAGATATCAGAAATGGCATCCAGTGTTAGAAGCATTACCAAGAGCTGATGATCTTGAGTTGATTGAGATAGTAGATCATCGAGCATCACCGAATCCAGATGGAGCTGGAGAACCCGTTACTCAATACCTATGTCGTTGGACAGGTAGAGTTCCGAGATTGGTAAGTGAAGCTTGGGAGTACTTAGATGATCTAGCATTGTACAAGTTTCAAGAACCACTGCGTAGATATTTTGTGAGACGACAATCTGCAGTGGTTTCTTCCAGCTAAGCGGTGGATTGAATCGAGTCAGAAGAGTCATGCCTAAGGGCCCTTCAAGGACACTGGAACCGAGTAGATCTGGTCAATCTGCTCGTCTAAAGGTGGAGTTGTGGTCTGCTGACTTCTTATGACTGTCGGATGTCAATCAGGTTTAGGCTGACGCTACTATGGTGTATCATAGTAAGGAGGTGGATAAAAAGAAACTGACGAGTTCACCACCTGGAAGCTAAGGTTTTGTCTCACCCGAAAGCTTCAACGGATGCTCGGTAATGGAGCATAGCCTTGAGAAAGGGCTTAATCTTACCCTGGATGGGGTACTGTTCCTCTGGATTTGAGGAAGTGTTGTTTCTAATGTGGTATTGTAGATACCGCAGTTCAGTGGAAGAACTGCGTTTTGCTGGTTGGGGCGATTGTAACACCTTTTGCTTTTTCCCCAAACCAGATGGCATTCGGGCAGTGATTAATCAAAAGTGGCAGCTGCATGGCACAAGGCAGGCTCAAGAGACTAGATAAAAGAGTGTCGTGAACCCTAAAGGAGGCCATTCTCAGTTTTTCAGTTTTGGAGAGAGAGCTCTTGGTGGTGAAGGAGGAGACTGTATTTTTCAGTGTAGTGTACATTGCCTTTGAGGTCAGAAATCAAGAGCTAGAACTGATGCACATCAAGCTCCTTGGAGAGCAGATTTGAAGAGGGACCTTGAGAGCAGACTTGGGGTGTTGATTAGATCGCTGACTTGGGGTCTGATCTGTTGAGCAACAGAAATCAGGGCATTCAGAGTGAAAGTAGGTTCTCGGGTGAAGTCTTAGTCACAGCAGAGTTGCTGAGTAGTGAAGGATTGCCGGTCCAAGAGCGCTGCGTGACCTTGTCAGCAAGTAATGCCATGTAATGTATATGAGCCCGTGACTTTCTCCATTCTGATAAGTAGGCTTGAGTTGTGTGCTAAAACTGAGTTGGGCGCATCTGGTGTCGTGTTGACTTCATTTCGGTGTAATTGCTTTGCCTTCCTACTTCCTAGCATCTACTAGGTCTCCTAGTCTTGGCGGTTGCTCCTTGTGGGTCCTGGCGTTCCGACTTGATCACCAGTAGCGGAAGCGCTGCCCAAATTTTATGCAACCCAGGTCTAGAATAGTTCCACCTGTATTTAGCAACCTAAGATTGACCAGAGACCTACAAAAGACTAGTTGGTTATTCGAAACCCGTTCAACAGTTATCAAATCCTCGGTGCTCATTAGTGGATAGTTTAACGAACTGGATCTGGAGACACAAATAAAGTATACAGGTCTCTAGGGAGGTTCACGTTCGGCAGTTCATTGGTTAGAGATTAAGGAATCTGTTCCGAGATCTGCGGTAGAACGTTACATCTCTAGAGTACGTATGCAACCAAAGTGGGTGTTTGGCGAGATGACAAAACGAGACAAGCATAAAATGCGGACACTGATAATACTGGTGGTTGATAGAGCAGCGCGACTACGAGTGGGGAAAGTAGCTTCTGGAAACTTCTGTTTACTTGATGTTATCGAGAAAATATATAAGTGTTAAAAATATTTTATAGAATATTTTATTATAGAATATTTATAATATTTTATAAACATTTATTGTTAATTAAACCTAGAAACGCGAGATGACCTTGATAAATCATAAAAGGAGCACTAACGAACGCAATCTCCAGATTACGTATGCCAATAATATTTTATAAAAGCTTTAATTTATTACTTAAGCTTTCTCAACGGAAAGGTTAAATAATAAATTTTAACCCTTGCATGTTTACCTCTTCCGTCAAGAGGAGGTTAATAATATGCATGCAAGATCATAATTTCAGTTTGAATCTAATAGCATCAGGTTAAAATCAGTTTGAGCGAATCATCCTAATTAGATTTATGGTGTATAAATTTAAATCGTTACTATATTACAATTTTAAATTTTATTTTGTATATCGCATTTTGAATTCCGTCGATATGTCAATACCCACAAGTAAACCCGAAGTGAGCACACATGTACTCCTTGTCACCCAAACACATTCTTCTCGGGTTGGGCACTTTGGGGTTTAACCAAAAGGGTTTCCCGACAAATATAGACGGAAAGCCGAACGCAAAGCCGTTTGATATGAAAGCAGCCAACATACAGCCAAAGTACGCCCTCACACCGCACAGACAGAAGAAAACTGTTCCGGCCCTACCCATTACGGAGCTCCTAATCCCAAAGGAACGTCGTCATGGACAGGACGAGCGGTTCTTCTTCAACCGTGTTTGGAAGGAACGCAGCAAATCGTACCGCTCTGTACCGTAACTGCTAGGACTGGACCAAGATCCTTGTCGCAGCGGACGTGGACGGACGTCCTCAGCGGCTCAGCTGGTGAAAGGTTCACGGTCATGAATGTCTTCTTTCTCTTAATTTGTTTTAAAGGCTATAATAAGATTTTATAGGATTATACTGTTAATGGCTATTATAGGATTATACCGAGAGCTATAAGTCGCCGTGGAACTTAGCGCTTAAACAGTTTACTGTGTACCACGGTATTACGACCCCTCGTAGTCCCCGCTTCGCCGATGGGAACCCACTTGGGTTACTTTGTCTGACCGCCACAAGCCAACCCGCCGACGGGGGAGTTGAACCCCGGAATCTCAACTTCCCAGTTCTACGGTCCTCAATGTCTTCCAGACCCGTCTTTCCCGGCGTAGTGGTACTGTAAAGTTGTAGCCAACCAGGTAGGTCCTAAGGCTGGTCAAAACCTACAGTAGTTGAGTGGTTACTGCGGTGGAGAATGGACAGGCCGAAGCGGTGATACCACGCGAGTAGGGGTCCAAAAGGAGTACGGACGTTCGGTCATGCACATGCCCTAAGAGTTTCACATTTTCTTTTTGTTCCGAAGAATTTTTTTTATTTTTTTTTATTTTTTTTTAATTATTTTTTTTTTTTTTTAATTCAAAGCGACCACGGTGGGCCGGACTTAATGGTGGGCCGGACTTTTTGTCCGACCACGGTGGGCCGGACTTTTTGTTCCGAAGAATATAACTCTCCCACCGCCATCGCCCTGATTCTGAGGCAGTGGGAGGCACGTGTTCTCTTTTATCAGAACCAGCTCATTGGACACATCGGACACGTGTCTTGAGATGTCCGCACTATTCTTAGTTAATGGAGGACGTGAGCCAAGGTCCACGTGCTGAAACTCGTCACGTGCCTCGTCGCTATGGTCAATTGGGATTCAGGGCCTTCATACAGTATTACAAAACTCGAACGCAGTTCAGTTGTAGTCACGGAATCAGCTTTATTCACCTACCTAGTACCCTCCTCTAAGGTAAGTATTCTTCCTCTCCTCAGCAACGCTCGGGGAGAATTTCCCGGGCGAATATACATCCAAAGTGCACTTCTGCAACCGGAAAGGAAGCCGACAAGCAAATTTATAGCACCTAAAATTCAAGTTTTTGATTCCTTTATCACCTGTGATTTTATTGTCAAGACACAGTCATTTGATTTTATAAAAGATTATATAGATTCTGTTCCCGTTGGACTGGTAAATATAAACACACTGTCTATTTTTATACAATAATTTTGGAGTTGTCGCCACTGTTATGTATATTTATACTGTCCATCTCCAGTACAGAAGCCACTGCACTGATGTGTAATAAAACAATATCCTTTTATAGACATGTATAATCACTGGATGAATGTACGCTAACTTATGAGATTTTATAGAGTTCAGATTTTACATCTGTTGAAGTTAACACAATAAGTAGTGTCTATGACTAGACGCACCACGTCAGGAGTTCAAAACCGAAACAGAGTTCAAAACCTAAGCAGAGCGGACGGCGGATTGAAGAGTAACTGATTGTGTCACATAATTAATGATTAGAGGATTGATTGATTGTCTTACATAATAATCATTATTCAGAATGTTTAGAGGGGTAGTCTAAAGATTAAAATATGCTTAGAGTACTCAAAGGTGAAATCTGATTCGGTGTGGAAATAAATTATTCTATTTACAAATATGAGAACACAGTAATACATGAACTGAACTGAGCTTGGGTGCATATACATACAAAAGCCAGGAAATATTGTTTCCCGGCAAATCACAGTTGGCTCTTCCTCTGCACCTGGTTAATAGGCCATGTAAAACCTCTAACCTTTGAGAAATATTCGTATCTCACAGGCAAGTGTTATTGCTGCGACCAAGAGATAGCCGATGTTTTTTACGATTATTTCCGGAGGCACCTGCAGGAAACCGTCACGATCGTCTCTAATTTTTTTTTTCAAATCTTATGTGAGTTTCAGCCGTAAGTAAATTCAGAACTTCAAAAATTTATTGAAACTGTCAAAAGTTCAAAGAATGAAAAACTAAAAAGCTTAGAGCAATTCAAAAACACCCCCTCAGCGAAACACAACTCTAGACAAAACTCTTCTTATATAAACTATGGAAATTTTTCTTCTTGCCGTTAGAGAATCTTTCATTTTAGCTTGACACCCCTAATACCCTGAAAAAATAGTTTTAAATTTTTTGTTCTAATAATGGTTTCGTCTCTTTAATCGTAACCGGTCTAAAATAAATAATTTATAGTTTACTAAACAACTGGTTAAAAGTCATAGACAGTAGCTTGTTTTCAAAACACTCTACAACTTGCTACAACCGGTTAATATTTTACTGAGAAGCGAGTGAAGCAGAGAAAACAATCATTTGATATAAACAATTATGTTGGTTTTTTCTCTATTTTGAAACGGGAAAAATCTCCAAAAAAATACCCTCATTCTCATAAGCACACGACAGTATTCAGAGGATTTGTTCGTGATGAAAATATCTTCAGTCGCGTTTATAAAAATCCAGGGGATGTGGTCGTGACGAAAACATCTTGAGTCGTGTTTCAGCCACATCACTTTGTGTATGACTTGCTATAGAAGGTAGCCGTGTTTCAGCCATTTCAGTTGCATGCTCAAGGTAGTCATGTTTCGATTCATTTCAATTCATTCATGCTTTCTTCTACTTTCATAAAGAAGAATGCATATTATTCACCATTTCCATCTTCGGATGGAAAGTTCAATTATGATAGCAGTTAAATTTATGATCAAATTCTTCTTGATGAAACTATTTGATCATAAATAAACTGATGAAAAACTAAAGTCTCGACCGGTCATTATGTGACCCGGTTTATGCTTCAGACGCGATATCGCTGTATTTATATATTTATGTATTATTTTGGACCTATCATCTGCATTTACAGTGAAGAAGATAACCCTACTATAAACATTTCTCTACTGTTGAGTCTAACTGCAGGTCTCGAACTCACCTGTATTCAACGTAATTCCTGTCTACTAATTTAAATAGAATAAAATTTAAAATAAAATCAACCAAATGAAATAATTCGTCGAGTTATTTCTCATCTGTCAATGCTTGCTATCACTAAATAAATAAATAAAACTAAAATGATCTTTAGCGCCCGAAACGCATTGGGTTGCGGAAACGCGAGGTGAATACTGCCTGAAATGAATACAGCCTGAAATGATTTATGAACTATGGTTACCGTGAGGAAAGGTGTAAAAGAGCTACCCAATCTTTTGATGCGAGGGAATGAAGTTTTACCGAAAGGGAATTAACCTTACCGATAAACCAAGTTCCGTATACCCTTTGGACTAATACATCAATTTCCGGACCACGTTCCTTCCACTCAAAATCTATCGAGTTTCACTCACGGCGATTGCTCCTCAGTGATGGGAACATGGTACATATCACGGAGTCTGCGGATGTGTACCACGTTCGTTATATTCAACGTACAAAATGGAGTTTAACGATATCAAAATTGAATTTAGTGAGAAACTCACCTCCTGTACCCAGGTCCAAAAGGCGAAACCAAATAGGGAATATAGGATAACTTGGTAAATATAGGAAACCAAATCAGAGAATAGAGTGAACATGGATAGAAATTATATATTGTTCCGTGACTCGTGATGATCATACTACCAACAACTATTGGTGTCATTTATTGGTTCTGCCGTGAGTGCGTGCAGATCTTTCTACTGCACAAGGTCATTTCTCGTTCTACAGCATCTTATTGCCGTGGGAGCTTTCGAACGACTCTAGAGTCGATACATCTAGAATCACATAGGAGGTCTGAGACTCTGAGGCTGAGTGGAGGTTGAAACGCGGAGAAGGCAGGATCCATCCATATGTCCAACTTGGATCTTCTCCTTTATAAGAAGAAACTTTAGCTCACAGGCCAGACATGAGCAAAAGTGGAGAAGATCATTACATGGCCTTTGACCGTGAGACAAACAGCTGAAGATCCCACTGTATATAGAGTATGCTTGACACGTTTGTTGTGTGTATGGCTACAGATTCTGAACAAGCTTCATTAGCATCCGGAAGCAGGATAGAGAATGTCTGTAATTATATTGCAATCACAACCGAAGAGATCTAAAGTGGTACCTACGATTCCCTTTCCCTTTCAGAAAACTCTTGTAGGTTAGATTTCGTCGGAGCATAAGCCCCTTGACAGACCAGACCACCCCAGCCCAGCGGAGTCTTAACCAGTACCGAGTATGGTTGGACACTACCAGCACTTGGGACCGTCGGTGAGGTGAGCCGTTTGTGCTTTAGCTGCTAGTGCCACATCAAATGCTTCGAAGGAACCATTCACATGACCACGCTTCAGCGCGTGAGTGCTGTACTACGGAAACGAACGAGTAGTGGCCATGGCAGTCATGTTGCCATGTTGCCATGTTGCCATTCTGGCTACAACACGACACTATAATGTCTAAGAAAGACCTCCGTTCGTTCCCTGGTTCCGGTGACGTCCATAACATGGACAGCAAATATTCTCTCTAGCAAGAGATGCCCAGTGCTCAGTCAATCGTCAGAGACGCGATTGGTACGCACCGATATTGTTGTATGGTTTGCTTGCTTAAGCGATGGTTGGCAGTAGGTGAAATCTGCAAAAGCGAAAAGTCGGCTTGTTGCAACCCATACTTGGGAATCAGAAGAATCGAATTACTTTTGAAGCTCACATGCTTGCTGAAGAGCTGGGGACTGAGGGTACCATTAGTCTCCAACGGCTGGACCCACACACGAGCAAATTGCAAGAGTAGTCGGCCATGCTTGTTTGTACACAACACCAAAAGGAAGGGCTCTCAGAGCAACCGGACCTACAAGCCAGACAAAGAAGAGTAGCCAACCAAATCTAGTATTACAAGATCCATAGACCTCAACTTGAACATAGCATTTACCCAATCTGAACGGTCCATAAATCTCGGCTTATCAAACTTACATTTCACACTCGCCTTCTTTTCAGTTTACGATTTTGAGTCAACTGACTTTACGACTGTTCTGCAAGAAGACCACCAGGCCAAATAACCATCCTATGCATATATATGGCCGTGGGGGTCGGACCCTCCTGCACGGGTGGCCCAGTTACTGTAAGAACCCCGACTCCCTGCAGGCGAAAGCTCCCCTGCGAGAACATGCCCTAAGGACAAATTCAGGAAAAAGAAAAACTATTGGTCTCCAAGCTTGGAAGAAAAAGACGATTATACCTCGAGGGTTACCAGCAAGTGTTTCTAACCCTACACACCTTACCGAACATGGTTTGATTCTGGGTCCTCTCTCCAGAGGGTTACGATGTTCCGGTCCCTCGCTTAGTAAATTGGGTATATTGTAAACGCCTGTCTCTCGCTTAGAAGTTGGGTAATTGTTCTACTATGTTTTGGTCGGGTGACCGAAAATCTATGCTGGTCTCTTTGAAGATTCGTCGGTCATTTACACACTTTGAGGATTGGTCGGTCATTTACACACCTTGGGTATAAATGTCTTCTTTGCCCCAGTCTCTCTAACCTAAGGTAATGGAATCATAGCTGGCCATGCGACAACGGATTAGATTGGTAAGAATGTCCATGTCTTCGTGTTTCAGTGTACTCTCTAGACGTGATTTTGCATTTACGATTATCTATCAATCGGTTAATTGTCAGATCTTGTACCCAACTACCACTAGCAGTAAAAAGTTTTGAAAAAAGGTAAAAAGAATGACGATTAGAGATTCCCGGAGCTCATTCTTACCACGGGATTGAAAAGTTTCATGTGGATCATTTCTCCTGCAGCAGCATACATAGGAGGATGGTGATAAAACCACGGTTACTGGCAGATGATCAATGTTTAGGTTCATTCGATTGGTAACTTGAGGCTTCCCATACCCTTCGCGGTCTCTTCTCTTGAACAGCCGGGAAAAAGTTATGGACAACACAATCAGGAGGTCTCATTCATGAGCTCAAAATAGTCTTTCTCATTTTCATGCACTAAGCCCGGCTGAGCTCTTCCCCTTTTGCGCGGAAGGTGTTCATTCGCTGCATGTTCTCTAGCAAGTTCTCAACGCCTAAAGTTATAAGCTTGCCATTCGCCTCTTCTCCCATGCTGCTATCACTCGTAAAGGTAACCTCGTGACGAAGCAACCTGCGACCATTCTGCTTTCAAGTGCTCTAATTTAGGAAGTAAGAATTCACCGAATCGCATGTTACGAGAACCAAAGACCAAATCGTCAGCCTTGACCATTCCTCTTCACATCAACTTTTTGCTCCCTGTCTCCTTCATCCTGATGTAATGAGGGCTATTGGCGGATCTGGCTCCTTACGAGAAGATTACAGTATTGCCCCGCCCCGCCAGAGAAATACCGCCTTTAGTTGGAGAAAAAATTCATCAGCTTTTATGCGGTTAAGACCATAGCATCACGTTCAGATCAAATCAGTGCTCTCTTATTGGCTGGTTTCTAACCTAATCTCCTCTCGCCCATTTAGAACAAGACTCTACCAACCTCTAACCTTCTACTGATGTACTCATGTCTCGCCTAGGTAATATCACGCGCAGCGCGATGTGAAACCTGTCGCCTTCACCTGCGGACACGAGAATATACTGTCCGTAGTAGAGTATCATGTCTGTACTGTATTTACCCTCCGACACATCATCTTGCAGCTAAAGGTTCGCGGTCGGTTAAGTAATATTTTCTGGATGCGTGATCTTTGAACAGGTTACATGCTCTGGTCCCTGATTATACAGTACTAAAATTATAATACCCATGAATAAGCTCCAGCCTCTGCGAATAGGTGCCAAGGGATTATGGTGCTGCTTGTACTTTTTTATCCAGTTGTAGTACTCTCTCACACGCATACACGAATGGATTTTGTATGTACGATTTATGATTTCATTGAATTTGAATGTACTATACTAGTACTGCAGGTAATAGTACAGAGTCTAATATTTGTAGGTAAGTTTGCTTGCCATTGACTGGGTTACAAACCCAAGACTCAATATCGCTCACTTTGACTTAGGCAATAGCACATGCGATAGCTGCGGGGTACTAGCTTGGAAAGAATCTTATGTTGCAGATGTGTGAAGCCACTGACCTTTGAGTTTTCCTTCAGATCCTTCTCAAGTTCTCAGCATGTCAGGGAAGCATTCGGTTGTGTGGCCAACAGGCCGGTCCCTCGATCATGCGATAGTCCGGAAATTCATTGAGACGCAAAGTGAGAATGAGACAACGTCGAAGGTGGACACGGGGGATTGTCTATGCCGGTGAGTGCATCTATGTTCATCGGGACGCTTCTTTCTCTAGTGCTTGACAGTCTAGTCGAGTGTTACATTCATAGCTCTTGAATAAAGCACTCGTCGATGGTGGCCTTCTGTAACGCCAGTTCAAAAGCAGTGAAATGTACCAACCCTTAGTTTTGTTCCTTGTATGAACTGGCAGGTTGTCATGGGTCGTGCAGCCCAGCCAGTGTTGCCAGTGAACTGAGAAGAACTCATCAGCAGTGGAAGCAGGAATAAGGAAGGGAATGTTCCACGGTGAATGTGTGTATACTGTCTGTCAGCAGAGAACAAGTCCATAAAATGCACCGTCAAAGTGTATCTCGATAGCAGCATCTTAAAAAGCACTGGGCATTTGTGGCCTTCCATTCTGCCAAATTATAAATATCACGGGAAGAACACTGGTTCACTTTCGTCGTGGCAGCCAAACCAGTGCGCTGTTGTATGTACTGAAGGTGGCGACCGCGCGAAACAGCACCTGTGAGAATTGTGGGACAACATGAATCACTTGGAGGAAGTTACTGTAGCAATCATTGGTCATCCACGATTCAAGGAAACCAGCAAGGTTCTTGGAAAGAGTCCCAAGATTTGCAACCTTCGAAACAAAATAGTTCAAAAATACAACTTGACTTCTTACACATATAAGCCCCCGCACTTAACATAACGTGGTAAGTGGACTAAGATTTCTGTTTTGGTGTTGTAGTTCTTTTCAGGAAGACTACACGGAAGATAGTACACCTAGAACAGCAGTTTAAACTTGCGATTCGGTCTTAGTACAAAGAAAATCTTCTATTCGATGCCTTCCCTTTGGATTCATGGGCTTGGATCTTAGATGTCTTGTTGTGGTCAGCAAAATGGCGTACATTGTCTCCAACCAGAGAACGAGCACCTTAGTCAGCATCGCATATCGGCTAAACGAACAGTTATCTCTCTTGACTTGGAGCCAACAACAACCATAAGCAAGGGCCAACTCTGAGAACGGCTACTAATTTTACTATTCTTGTGGATCTACAACAATCACGAGGCAAACGGAATCACGATTTCCTTTCCCTCCTTTTCGTGCAACAGTGGACACCAGCATCTCTTGCCGCACCAAAAAGGATGGAACGAACTTCCTGCGAGACTCATTTCCTGCCCAGGTCTATGTGACGTAACGGTCTGGAGTGTCCCAGCGCCAGCCTAGATCCGGCATCCCGTGTAATGTGCCCCGGCAACTTTTCTAAAAATGCAGGAGAAGTAGAGAATGCGTCGGATAATTTCTGTCTCAAAACAACCAAAAAAGTGAAATTTGCTAAAAAGTCGCCGGTGAATTAACACAGTAGTCCGTCAATTGTCAAAAACCGCCGGCAAATTACAGGTAAGCATGAAAAACCTTGGCTGGGCCTGGCTCAGTGTCCTCCGTCCGGAGAAGAAGAAGGTGGACGGGTGGAAGACGAGGCGCTGGTCGAGGGGTCAACCACTACTCTTTTAATAGAAACTGGACATCATTGGTACTTTAAGAAAAACGATGACACTCCTCAAATCTTGCCAACTTTTGAGGATATTCGTCATGTAAAGTTTTGCTCTGCCCCGATAGTTGCAAGAAAAAGTCCTGTCAGCGCACTAAAATAGTGCACAACTCAAACGATCGACCATAGAGGAGGAGATCACGTGACTCTGATCCCCGTTGTTTTCGTCGAAAATGCTGTAACCCAAGCTTGTTGTTGAGCCCGGATCGCAACATTTGAGCTATAACGAGACGGAAGTATCAACCATAATTACAAAAAGTTACTTAATAGCGGACGGTGTTTAAATCGACACTTATCAGAGGCCACATCTGCCGAATAAGATGAATCCCATGTGGAGGAGCATTCGGTCCTAAAATGAGCAGGGACATCAAGAGCCAAGAGTGTAGTCTTTAACTTACCGTAGAGTTTGGACTTAAGTGCACCAAATGAAGGTGAAGTTGCAGCCGTGGTAGTGGCACGCAGCGGAGCTTACGAGATCGTCTGGTGGTTCGAGCTCGTGTCATAGTAGGCGCCAAAGGAATTACTTTCACGCCCAAAGCAACGCAACTGCTCATCATTCTTCCGCCATCCCTCTTCGACTGCTGAGTCCCGCTGCCATTGCTCTCGGCCTCAGACGGCCATCCTGTTCTCTCGTGTATATGGAAGCTGAAGCTTCTAACTATTATTATCCGTCTGCGATTAATGTAATAAAGCTGGTCAGACACACTCCAGTATGTGGCATTCCTCAGTCACTTACACGAGCACACGTCCAGATATGTGGACAAGAGAAACTGCGTGGCTCTGCTTCTGTGCAACACAAGACACTTCCCTACAATATCCACGTTTGCTAGACAAAGGACTTGATTTCAAATGATCACAACCATGGTTTTAGTCTTAGTCCCAATTATGCCGTTTCAGTTTTACGTGTCATTCTGTTACCGCATCTCCACCGCAACATCAGAAACGCCACGAGGGAATCCAGTTTCCAGTTTTCCTTTAATTACATACCCGCGAGGAAAGATTTAGTGTTATTTTCTTTATTCGTGGAAGATATAACGTGATGGTTTATCTCTCCAGGTATAACGTATCGGAAACGATGAGAGTGTGATGCGAAGAAACTCGATAGATGGGAAATGGAAGCAAAGGGACTAGTCCTTATATGGTGTAGATAAATATAACTGTTGGGAAGATATAAGTATGGTAGAATAGCTACACAATTACCTCGATAGATGGGAAACGGAAGCAAAGGGACTAGTCCTTATATGATGTAGATAAATATAACTGTTGGGAAGATATAAGTATGGTAGAATAGCTATACGTAATTGTGAAAATCGGAAAGGAAGGGAAGAATTCTTTTGTCATACAAGTCATAACGAGACGCACCGCATGTGAAGTCGAGCAAATGGATCGTGCAAATGCAGAATCGCTGCAAGATCGTTGACAAGTTTTGCCTATGCTGTCTATGGATATCAAAACACGTGAGTTCAGATATCAAATTACTGAATAACGGAAAGGAGTACTATTCTCTCTCGTGAATGCCAACAAGCAACAGCTTGTTGGCTACCCCATCCGCCTGTTACCCGGGCGGCGTGGGGTCGAGTCCACCTGGCGGGGGGACTCATGCTGTGCAAGGGTAGCAGCATACGGTTGCAGAAAGCCCCACAGCGAAAAGAGACCTAAAAACAAATCTGAAAAAATAATAATAATAATTTCTCTCTCGTGAATTGATCAATGAGATGAAGATAGCATGTTGAAGGAGCCATGATCTAATAGTGATGTCAAGTTCCGAAAGCATCATATGTTTAGAACAGCATTGGATTTCATACCACTCTTGTCTTCCTTCAAGTTCCTTGTGCTCTTAGATGAAAGCATCAGGAAGTTCGGTTCCAGAAGAACAAAAGAAGAATCTCATCACTGCAGTGCCACGTTATAAGATCTCACCGTCTCTTTTCCGTTTTATTTCGTTGATACTTGATCCTCTTTCAGTACTGGACTCTCCAAAACATGTATTTAGTCAACGCTCTTGTCTTTCCAGATATTTGCTTGAGATTCCTTGAGCTTGATCACACCCCTCTTATATATGGTTTGATCGCATCCCCTGACTGGTTATCAACAGTAAAACCAGTCATTCTTTCTTATTCTTATTTGTTTGACTACTTTATATTGTGATTAAATACTTCTTCTATCCAAGTCGTCTAACGATTAAAAACACATCAGATAATACATACTCAAGGATCTGATGTGTACCGTTCGAAATGTAATTAATATAACAAAACTGGTTTCACAGTCTATAGCCAATGAGGGGTGTGATCAAGCAAATTTCACTACTTTCTCACCTTCTAATCATCTGAGTGTTATTATTAGTTGATTACTCAATATCCTCCCTTCATAAGATCTATTTGTAACTAACTCGAGTTCACTCGACCTTTCTTGACATCCTCGTTACAATATTTTTATATAAAAGAAGCAGTTGCCAAATTCTCTTTACAAAATAGTTTTTATGTATCTTTTATTAAAAACTCAAAAGTGAATATAAAATGATTTTATTTCTATGAATCAATTTTCTTAAAATTTTATATTTTGGGATGAGGAATAATAATTCTACTATCACTTAAGTTCAGCAAAGTAAAGTAATGAAAATCTCGAGGAAAGGAGGCGGGATATATATGTAAACTGACCAAACGATTAATGAAAAGTGAAGTCAATATTAATGTGAATGAGTAATAAGTAAAAATAGGAACATTTTGAGAAGGAAATTCTAAAAGGATTGATTAAACATACTCGTAATACATACATTTTGTTTCGAAAAGCATCGATATTTTAACGGTGGAAGATATTGTAGATCAGAACACGCAAGAGGTAACACAATCACCAGGTATTCTTCAAGAAATGTATTTATTATTAATTCTATATATTGTAAAAAAACTAATATAAACTTGTGTCCATCATTTCTCGTAACAAGTTTTGCTGTCTCGTAACATGACCTTGGATATTACTTTCTTCCATAATTTGTAGAAATTATACTAATCATAAGTCCACAGGAATAGTCATGTGCGGATAATTAATGGTGCTATGACATAATTTTCATCTTCAGAGCATTCGAGTAGTTTTTGTACTGTTGAAAATGGCAAGACTGCTAATATCTCTTGGTGTCAATTCACCACCTATCTAAGCAGTAGTTGCAAGTCTCAAATAACTCCAAGATTCATATACCTTTGAGCTGTCGGGTGCCTACGTTGTGTGCATCTGAAGGACGCAATTCTCGTCCGTTTAGAATCCCAACCAGAGAATGAAGCATTTGCAGGAGTAGTTTTTCTCCTTTTATTACTTCACTTGCTGCTTTTGCCAGAGATTTTCTGTTTATCAAAGTAACTTACATTTATCTTTCTTCTATTCCGTGTAGTCTTCTTTCTATATTTCCAAAAACTTCTCCAGGAATTTGAGTTCCCGGTTTCTGAATAAAAGTATCACAATTTCAGAAGCTGGATTCTCAGTTTTCCGTGGAACAACGCATGGATCAATGGAAAAGAACACTTTTGACTAAGGAAGTGACGAATGTGGAGGAGATTGCCTTAGACTTTACCTCCAATTTTAGAGGACAATCCGGAAGCATCATCCAGATGTAATCATGGTTTAATACGGAACACAGATCTGATAGATACGATATGAATGTCTGGATTCACACTGTATATTCGTATTGTTACTGACGGATTAGTTCGGATAGTTAATCTTACGGAATTTTATATGAATACATCCACTCGTTAGACAGTTAGTCAATTCTTGATTTCTTGATCTTGACCTAACGGTTTACCTTCGTGTTGTTAAACGACTAGTATATAAAGAGTTTTGTCTCTGAGAACCGTATTCTTCGATTGATCAATCAAGTGTATAGAGAAATTTTGTATAAAAGAGATTTATAATTTTGAGAGAAACTTGTCCATTGAATCTGAATGTATGTTTGATGATGAATCAATGTTCGGATCCATTTACAAGAGACTCTGGTGTATTGATTTATATCACGAGTAACAGTTTGACGATCATGTTGGAGAACACAACAAGTAATCAGCAAGATCTTTAAGCGACAGCCTAGAACGGATTGTTTGCAACATGGAACGAGAAGAGACCCTGGGATAATTAAGCAAGTGATTGAAAGATAACTGGTCGACTTGGTCGGATGAACAACTAGAACAAAAATTGTCGAAGTATACTTGTTGCAACCAGAAGAATTAATCTACGGAACGGATGAAGAAGCAAAAGTGTTACAACATGGAGAAATTGCGGATAGAATGCTGGTCCTAACTCTCAATATGGACTACATTCCTTATCACCGAAGTCCAATCGTGATATGGTGCGGGTACATTCGGTTGGGAATCAATAGAAATAATATAGTTCTGTTCTCATCCGTATTCTTATACTGATAACATGTTGTTCCACAATCCAAAAGAAGAAGATCTTAGCATCATACTACAACTCTACTGGAGGAATCTCAAAGTTGTTATCCAACTCTATAAAGATTCACAATGGAATGATGTTCTAGATAGAGATTAAGTATGAAGTCTTTGAAATAACTCCAAGAAACATAGAAGATACAATCGAGCTACTCGTCTGGAACAAAATCTCCAGATACGTCAGAAGATAATGTAAAATCAATCCGGAAGGTTGACTTCAAAAATTTATATAAAACATCAACCGGACGAACTTTTCATCAGAAGATCTTGAATGAAAATGGTAATAATCTACATGTGGTATTGGATGTCTTATTGACCAAGAAAGTCAAACAAAGACTTAAAAACCATGAAGATATGAGAGAACTATGAGAAAAATTTACTCACCTCCTATAGAAATATGACGAACAACAAGTACTTAAAGAAAAAAGGAAATGTTTGAAACTTAAATTTAGTAATCAAATGACAAGTGGTTCTGAAGTCACCATTTCTCCAATAAATCCGAAAGAGTTCTAGAAGGAGGCATAAATTGAAGATGAGTAAAGGCATAAAGTAACATAAGGAGACTAATATACTATACGTTTTGGTTGAATGTATCCTACAACATAAATCAAATACATGGATATACCGATGAAGATTAGTACCAGACGAAGATACATATACAAATTTAAGGTCGATAAGACAAAGCAGACAAACAAAACCAAAAACCACTTGGAAAAGAAATATCTTAAACATCACTTCAATGAGGACTTGACAGTGAACCGCAGAGCATAACACTGGAGTTTTCAAAGCTATCAATAACGCAACAATTTGAAAATTTTTCTTGTCGAAGCTCTTATAACTTCAAAAACTAAGTCATCATAAACTTGTTAATAGAATATGTGAGGTTGTGCTTGCTTACTACACATGATGATAGTGACCCGAAAGATCAGTTTGAGAGAGATTGAGTAAAAGAATCAAGACTCACCGGTAGCTTTAGAACGTTGGAGAATAACAAGAGCTTGTGGATTTTCCTGATTACTTATTTGTATGGAAAACCCTGAAGAGAATTAGAGAAGTTTAGACCTCTAGAGAGATTTTCAGTCTGGAAGTGAAGTTCTATCAATAGAGTGTCGGAGGTAAAATAGTTAACCAGCTTAGGACTCGTCCTTGACCAACGCCATGTAATATATACAAGCCCTTGATTTTATCATTAGTGTGAGAATAAAGCTTCAATTTGTGTACTGGAGCTGAATTAGAAGCGTTTGTTGTGTTGTCCAAATATCTTCTAATCCGAAACCAGAATGATCTCATCTATCTTCTAATATCTCAGATTAGAAACCAAGATCTACATAAGACTAGTTAGTTGTTTTAAATCGATTCGGCCGTTATCAAGCTTCTCGTATTCTTTAGCGGAAAGTTTAACAAACTCGATCTAGAGATAGAACAAATATAACGATCTTCAGAGAGAGTCACGTTTGATGACCAATTCATTACAAACAAAAGATTTCATTTCAAGATCTAAGATCAAACATTTCATTATTAAATAATGTGCAACATATAGATCGCACATACGGAAATTGGAGAGATAGAGTTGTCGCTAAAGTTAGCTCTCTCACGATGATATGTGAGAGAGCTAACTGACTTGGAACACTGAAAGACAAGGAGAAGGAAGGGGAGCAAATTGTTGATCCTTGTCGAAGGTGAGTGCTTCGTTGTTATCTGCACTCATCATGCAAATATGAACTTATCTCATCGTCATTCACGACAACTCCGAGGTTGGCATTCATCTTCTGAGCTTTTGCTCTTTTCCAGTTGTGGAGCTTCAGTTCTCAGCTGATATGTGTGAGGAGCGCATTAAGCAGTTGTGTGAAGCATAATGTTGTTCTGTGGGGTGCTCACTGATTTGATCTGACGATAAAAAATCTTTTGTTTGCATGGTTGGCAAGTTGTGTCATGGACTATGATAGGATTATTAGTTGAGTATGGATTTTGGTGATGTTTATGTTTCTCTTTGTCTGGTTGCTCGTTGGGTGCAACCAGACAAAGCCGTTGCATGATAGCTAGCAGTTTTTATAATTTAGTTATCTTTTAGGAATGTGCTGTCGCGTTGTGCAGAAATTATTTTCCTAATGTTGATATTTAAGCCTAAAGAGTTGCAGGTGGAAGCTTGCAAGCTCTTCACAGCGGTCGTCTGCCCCTGGACGTTCCATAATGTTGGAACCTCCAGGGATCATTTCCGTCTTGGAAAAAGAAAAAAGCTACAAAGTGACTTTGCTTCATGGGTATGATATTGGACCCGAAATTGTGGTGGTTGTAGATGTTATGAGTGCCGTTGGAGATCACGAAGATGAGCAAAAATCTGTTTTTCAGAATAAAATTTCCAAGTTGACACTAGTTATTGCACCAGAAAATATGTACCTTCTAACTTATGGTTCTTTGAAGGAGACAGTTTACAATAATCTTTTGTCACTACATACTGTTCCTTTCACATCTTGACTGGTTAAGTTTACGGAGCTGAAATTTTTGCCACGTTTCTGTTTGAGGTCTCGTTCTGTTGCTCAGATTTGTTGGGATGATGTCTCACAAATCTGACCAACAGAATGAGATCTATAACGGAGGAAAAGTCGAGTTGTCTGTGTTGTTCGGAGTATCTTACCTCAGCATAAATTCTTTTGGATCTAGGAATGAAGTTTGATTTCACGGAGAAGTTGGTGGGAGATGTAGCACGTAATGTGGTCGGAGTTTTACTACCCGATAACACTTTGGCGGCTTGCTCTACATCCGGTGCTGTTCTTCTCGCTGCAATCGAATAGGTCCCAATGTTTGGATTTTTCTTCTCTCTGGACTGTCTACTGTCTCTCCTGTGAAATCAGAATGTCTGCTGAGTTCTTCTTTTTCCTCCCTTAAGATGCATAACTCTTCAGTTATAAATCAAGACTCCAACTTTCTCTTCATGAGCTTATAGCTGCCACGTGTCTTTGCTCGATGATCTACTATCTCAATCAACTCATGATCATCAGCCTTTGGTAAAGCTTCTAATACTTGGGTGCCATTTTTTGATAGCTTCCGTACAATGACTCTAGCTCCTCACGAAACACTTTCAAGTTAGATACATGAATGATAGGGTGATAATGCTTCATACCAGCTGGAAAATGCAATTTATATCTCACAAGACCTAACTTCTTCTTGACCAAGAATGGTCTTGCCCACTTTCTTGACCAAGTCTACCCTAGCTGGTATTCTCAAGTTCTTGGTTCGTAACTAGACTCTCTATCCTTCTTCAAACTTCACATCTCGTCTATCACTGTTTTTGTACTTAGCACATTGTTGTTGTGTCTTCTCCATGTATTCCTTCGCCTCTTGATCATCTAGATCTAGAGACTTTCATACATGTTCAAGGTTTAAATTATTAATGAAATTGTTTGAATAATGAAACAATTTCATTATTCAAACAATTGTATGAAAGTCTCTAGATCTAGCTGATCTCGATTTGACCTTCTTGTGTTTTCATGTCTCTTTCTAGCTAAAGCTATAGGAGTCCAAGGTGCATGAGAATCACGATAAACCACTTCAAATGATTCAAATCTAATTCTCGAATGCTTGATGACGTCATATGCAAACTCAACCGAGTCCAAGTGCTCACTCATTTTGATCTCGCATGATATAGTTTCTTAACCCTTGCTTAACTATATATATAGTCTTTTTTGTTTGTCCATTAGTTTCAAGATGATAAGAGAACTGAATTTGAAAGTAGTTCCGAGTCTTCAAAACAAACCCTTCAAGAACTCAGTCACAAACCTCCTGTCTAAGTTTGAAACAATGTCTTTACACATACCATGATACTAAAAAACATATCTTATGAACAATTCAGCTGCAACTCCTGAAGTCAATGCTTCTCTACAAAGAAAGAGGTGAGCTTGCTTGTTGAAACAATCTATTACAACTAGCAAAGTATCGACACCTCTTGATCCAGACAGACTAGTGCATAAGTCCATACTTATGCTCTCCCAAGACCCATCAGGTATTGATAAATGATGACATCTGGTCTTGCATCTCTGTCCTTGAATAGAAGAGGTTGAGTGAAATTCAAGTAAGTTCTCCTCCTGCTTTTAATAACCAAAGATGAGTGGACCCTATACCTCTCTCTAAATAGAATAAGTTGACTTTCTATTCTTGAAATGGAGTAAGCTGCACGGAAGATTTTATCCTCGACCTATTTTCTAGTGCTCACATGGTCACTGATTTGGTTCTTCATCTCTTAATGGACTATTTTGTCTATTAAAACGACCCTTCTTAAATGCATGGCTTTTGGTTGTTGCATCATGTCTTCTGACGTCGACCTCCGTCACAACTTTTGGATGCAATTCCAAACCTTCTAACAGCTCCACTGAAAATATATTCTTTTCACAAATTAATATTTTCCAAATATTTCTTAGATAAATATAATAATTCTGCTCCTTCACTCCCTATAATCTCTATTATAGTGAAATATAAATCAAAAGTAAATAAAAGATGGTAAAAATAAAAAGTTGACAATATATGAACATCACACATCTTATGGAATGTTTTCCTTCCCCTTTCGATACCTCCATTCGACATCAAGACATGCAAGTTTCACTTGTCATCTTTGTTGCTTACTTGACAAACATGATTTACACCGGAAGTATATATTTCTCTTATAGTCTATTATAATAGTAATCTTGCTTGGCAACAAATAATGCTACTGACGCTTCAGACAGTGAACAATAGCTAACATCTCTTGTTCATGAGCAGCCTACCTTGCATTTGTCTCTGAAACTTGTGACTTTTGTAAGTCATTGGATGCTTTCTTTGCATCGACTCCTCCAATGGCTCATTGAGAAGTCTCTGTGTGAACCTCAAAAGGTTCTTCCTTCTTTGGAAGAGCTAGCACAAACATCTCTGTCAGTGCTTGTTGCAACTCTTGAAACGCTCTTTCAGCTAATGAGTTCCATATAATCTTATACGTCTTGCATAATAAATCAAACAGAGGTGCGACTTTATGTGTAGACTGAAAAACAAAACGTCAAAAGTATGTGGCTAAGCCAAGAAAATATCTGAGCTCATGAAAACTCTTAGTTCTTTTTCATTCAACAATGGCTCGAATCTTGGCTCTGTTAGGATGAATGCAATGCGCATCAATCAAATATCTTAGAAACACCACATTTTCTTGTCCAAAAAAATACTTACTCTTCTCGAGATACTGTAGGTGTTCTTCCAGATGGTTGAACATTGTTTCAACATCTTCTAAATGTTGATTCCAAGTTGATGATGATGATGATGTCGTCCAAGTACACGATAGCACTGAGATATATGAAGATCTCGTTCATAAGCTTATAAAAAGTACCAGATGCATTGGACAACCCAAACGACAGTACTGTATACTCAAACAAGCCATATCTTGTCCTCACAACCGTCTTCTCTTCAACTCCTTTGATCGGATCTGGTGATATCCTAAACGCGTATCCAACTTAATGAAATATCTTCCGGTGGTCAACTGATCGATGGCTTCATCCATGTTCTTAACAATAGTCTTATTAGATGCACGATAGTCTATACACATGTGAATATCACCATCTTTCTTGACCACGAACAACACTAGGGCAGCATAAAGATGATATGTTATGTCCCAAGATACCACGAGCTACCAACTCCTTCAACTCTATCAGCTCATCAAGCGACATTCGTCCTGATGGTACTGCAATGGGTGTAGCTCCAAGAACAATATCTATATATATATGACATGATCCAAAGCTCATCTTGGAAGAAGTCATAGTGACAATTGATCTGACATTATGTGAGATATCTTCAATCAGTGCTTGCATATCAGGAGTATGGAAAGAGTAGCAATGGGATCTTTTCATCAATCTCTACCTTGGATTTAGATATCATTGCAATCCAAGCTTTGTCGATAAACTTGATCAGCTTTCAAATTGGCTGACTGTGTAGATCTGAAATGCCAACTTAGTTTATTGGAACTTACAAGTAGCATGGTTTGGCTCCTTGGGTCTCTCTCTGACAATCAATGTTTGTTGTTGATCCAAACCCCATCGATCCATGACTATAATATTCTCTTCTTATACGTCTAGCTTGTAACCAAGACCACAACAAGATATCATCCATTGTGCCACCCAAGTTCATAATCAGAAATTCATGCTTCCTAGGTAGCCCTCCAACGATAACAAGAAAACTCATAAGCTTCTCTGAATGGGTTGTGCTCCCTTGCACAAACCTTACTACCAAATGGTTTATAATCTTGGTTCTAGTCGCCTTTAAGATCTTGACTAGTTTCTCATCCAATACGTTCACATCTGCTCCAGTGTAAATGAGCAAACAACACATTTGGTTTCATACTTTCACTTCAACCCACAATAGAAAATCTCCATGTTCTACCAAATTCTCACCAACACCTACCTCTCCTCCAATAGTTACCTCAACAGGTTCTTCAACACTGGTTGTCTCTTCAACTGTCATACCATAAACGCTACTCGTTGATGAACATTGAGGACACTCACGAGCAATATGATCTACGCGTCCACATCAAAAACAGATGATAGTCCTCGAAGATGTAGCACTGCTAGCTCCATTGCTCTTGACTCCTGAAGTTGAAACTTGGTTAGATCTTGCATTTGATGCATTAGATCTAGTAGGTCGTGTCTGATTGTGATCACAAGTAACATGAGGGGACCTTCTTCTTGATGCACAAAATCTTCCACCACGTCCTGTACCATCCATATTCTGAGAGACGCTCTCTGACCTTGAGGATTTCACCAAAATCCCTTACTAGGCTCACCACCACTTGTTCCACCTTGAAACTTAGAAGGTTGCACTGTGTAGTTACGTCCTCCTGTGTTTTCTGCAACTTCTAGGTAAGCAAACAAGTCTTGCATGTCCTCAGACTTGTGAAACATAATCCAACTCGCAAACGTTTCTTCAAGTGAAATAACAGATCTATGCGATCCATCATGTACATACGAGTAATCAGCTCAGAAAATCGCTGGAGGTACTACTTGATATTCTTTGTCTGTCTCAAATGAATGAGCTCTAACCAAGACTATGTAACTTCATCAACTGGTACCAAATGATGTAGAAGCTCATCTTTCAACCCCGCAAAAAAAAGTGGCAATTCATTTCTAAAAAAGACTTTTGCCCAAGTGGATATAGGAGCTATACTATTAAAACTCTTCATTTGTGGTTGATCTCTATAACATTCTTTAGCCTCTCCTTCTGGTCTACTAACAACATATGTGAACCAACTACGCTCATCAAAATTCTCCAAGTAATTCTCCATCTCAGTAACCCACAACTCAAACTTGGAAAAGTTCCTCATCGTTAAAAGCTGATGAAGTTGCTGGTTCAGCCCACTTGACTTTCCGCTTATGTCCTTCCTTGGCTGAACAAGGAAGGACATCTTCTGCAACATTATCTTGTGCCTTTCTTGACAAACCTTCAGTCTTTTTTGCTTGAGCACCATCGACTGCTTCTGTTGCTGGTTGGACTGCTCTTTTCTAGTAGCGCTAAATCTTAAATTCAGTTTGCCGTACAAGAGTCTCTTCTTCCTTCTCACGTACTGCTTTTCCTTGAGCTAGATCCACCTTAAATACCTAGTTCGTAGCTTCTACTTGCTCAAGTCGACTTTCCAACTTCTTTAGCAACGCCTTCATCTCATCCATCCCGGTTAACACATCTTTCATTGTTGATAGTGTTCTGCAAAGATCAAGCTTGAGCCTACTTTGATACCAAGTGAAACGTTCGACCGCAGATCGCATAATAGAATCTTTTGTTTGTAATGAATTGGTCGTCGAACGTGAACCTCCTTGGAGATTGTTATACTTTTTTTCGTTTCTAGATCAAGCTCGTTAAACCTTCTGCTAAAGAACAAAAGAAGCTTGATAATGGATATTTGGACAGCGCTTTCGCGACCGGTGATTAAGTCTGAATGCAAGAGATAAATGGAAGCCACGGGCAATGCTATAAGTTCTAGTATGTGCTTGAAATAAGAAAATAAAATAATTGCAGAGTAATAGAGCAAACTACACACCATATGTTGATAAACATCATTTTTTGATAGTGTGAGAATAAAACAGATCGAAGCTTTATTCTCACACTATCATAAAATGATGAGCTCATAGACATTACACTGTGTTAGTTTGCTTACGAAACTTTATTCTCACACTATCATAAAATGATGAGCTCATAGACATTACACGGTGTTAGTTTGATTACGAAGGTCACAAAAGAGTCCTAAGCTGGTTAACTGCTTTACCTATGACACTCTGCTGAGAGAACTTCACTTCGAGACAGAAAATCTCTCTAAAGGTCTAAACTTCTCTACTTCTCTACTATTTTCCACACAGATAACTAATAAGGAAAATCCACAAACTCTTGTTCTTCTCTAGTGTTCTAAAGGTACCGGTGAGTCTTAATTCTTTCACTCAATCTCTCTCAAACTGGTCTGTCAGCTCACTGTCACCATGCGTGTCTTCTCTTTCTTCTCTATTTACTTTCTATCGTCTCTCCTGTGAAATCAGAATGTCTGCCGGCTTCTTCTTTTTCCTCCCATAGGGTTCGTGACTCTTCATGCCTTTGGAACTTCCAAGTCAAGACTCCAATTTCTCCTTCCGGACCTTGTAGCCGCCACGTGCCTTTGGGTAATCACTGCACATAACGTCAATTAAATAAGTAAACTGTGTTACAATAGACTACGATTAACCGTTAAATGGTTTTCGAAACACTAACGTAATGTACATTCATACCTCGTTATAGTCACATCCAATATAGTCACAATCTAGTTATAGTCCTAAGTTTTTTGGACGTATCAATTTTCAAATGTCTCTCGTTATAGTCACTAACACAAAATACAAGCACACTTTCGCGGAGAAGAATACAAAGACAAATGATTATAACGAGATACTCTTTACTTTCTCATACAAAAAAAAACATTTCTCGTTGAGTACGTGAATCTTTTAATATTTTACCTTTTGTTCGTGAAACAAATCAACTTCACTCTAAGATCATGATCCATCGAAGTGGATTGTTCTTGACGGTTTGGAAATATCTAAAGAATTGCTGAAACTGATACAGTAGACAAGGTTGATATTGTCTGTTTACTTACTCAATTTTTCTCATGTAGTCACATTCCTAGATTCTTTTTATTAAAGTGATTATGTACATATAATCACTTTAAGTACATTTTTCGTTCATTGATTATAAATTTACATCACCAAGCGTTATAGTCACAAAATATAGAGTCACCAAGTACGTGATTACAACGAGGTTTGTCTGTACAAGGCTTTTGTCGTGAAAAAACGTGCGAATTACAAGTTGAGAAGATAACATCATTATTACGAGGGATTTCCACTCTCTCCGCTCAAGCTTGGAAGCATATATGTTTCACCCCCTCCATCTTTGGATGGAGAGGGCAGTATGTTCAATTATTCAATATTTTGTGAAGAATTAGATAACAAATGATTGTTTATTATAAATAGTAATCATTTGATATCAAGATCTCAGCTTCCGAGTTTTCGCATTATGTTTATTATTTCTCGAGTGATGTGTGGATTTGGTCAGAATTCTCGGTTTTCCTCCCATTTAGTGTTTGATATTAACTTAATGTATACTTTTTATATAATATATAACTAACCATCCCCAAGAACTTTCATCCTATTCCGGTGTTTGTCTTCTCAATCGCCTAGCGGGAATTATGTATTAAGTCACCCTAGGCATAAATCAGAAATTTCTAAGTAGAAACAAAGAATCTGCAGATGAGGAAAGTCTTGCTACCTTATCGTGTATAACCGTTAATATGAAGTAAATAAAATAAGTCTACATAAACTAAGTTTTACACGCAGAGCTTGCCACGGTCCATGCGGGAAACGGCCGCAATGTAGTACGAGATTCACACAGTAACTCATGGGCAGTGCACCCGAAATCTTCCAAAAGCCACGAAAATTTGCCCTGTATCGTTCTGACTGAAAATCATACATATGTTAAGAGCACCATGATCAAAATGCATCGTATAACTGCAACCGGTCGGGTTGGTCGCTATGGTAGCTCACCTTACAGATGTGTGGCTACTCCCCACGTTTAAGCTTTTAAAAAAGCATTGCTACCATTCGCGAGCGAGTGAATCAACCATTGACACTCGCCTTAACAAGTTGATGACATTAACAGCAATTACAAAATGGTAACTTATTACCTCATGCCAGATGATACTAATCTCTGGAAAATCAATCTATTTTACACGCTACCGTAAGTAACCACTCCTCCAACAGAAAATGCAAATTTATCAAGGAATACCCAAGAAGGGAAGAAAATTAAGCGAATCCCTAACTTCCAAGCTCCTGCCAGACAACCTCAACGGCATCTGCGAATACAACGTTGTGTTGGTCTATCAAACATTGTACAGCTTCCACAATTGAAAAATCTACTGACAATGGTTCATCGTCGTCCAGAGGTATCTGTGCTGATAAATCCCCATTCCGATCATCGCCTGTATGTCCATTCATCAGCTCATCGTCTGATTCTGAAGCAAAGAAGCGACAAGGAAGTAAGTAATACGGCTGACACCACAAACTTGAGAGTCAAATTCTGTCACAGGGACCCACTGGACAACGAAGGAAAAGAAGGGGAAAATGGGGGCAAAAGGGAGACACTCTGAGTTACATCAATTATTACCTGCGCCAGCATTATCCACATCCACCATAACAGAGACGCGTCCTGACAGGTTTGGTGGAGACTTGACGCCATCCTCCGTGAGAGCTGCAGCCTCTTCTCGTGGCCGCTCAATAACAGGTGTAAGTCGAGATGACCTAAAACTGCCTGCTGCCATTGGCCTCGATTTCCCAGATAGAGATGATTTCATTTTGCCCCTTTGCCAGAGAAGGGCTGGAGCAAGTTCAAAGGCTAGACTGTGGGAGTCCATCTAGAGAAAATCATGCTACCCACGTATAAGTATGTGATGAGATGTGACAGCACTCACATGAAATCTGCCAAGTCTGCGGATACCTATTCGTGAAGTTGAAGGTGCAGTGTACCTCCAGTAACATGAAGAGCGAAAAGCAGAGATTTGTAAAGAGATGAGATTTGTAACAAAAACAAACCTACCTTGTTGACAGTGGACTTCTGGCTGATGCGGAGTAACAGAGCAGTTAGACATTCCAAAGTGAAGTAGTTGGCGGGCGGAAGAGCGGACACTAACTGACGTAATCTGACTACATTCCCACGAGCACTAGCGAATGCCTCATAGTTATCAAACATGAGGATAGGCTCGGGCAGCATGTGCAGAAACACCTTCAATAATGCTGCCACATCAATCGGGCTGGCCCCTTGTAATGAAGCAGTGGGGTCTGCACACCGTCCGTTGAAGCTAATGTCAGAAACTGTTTCTACCATAAGTAGGGAGCAATTAATAAAACGAGGATAAAGTCTATCTTGAGGTGATTTGAAGGAGGCTGACAATCAACTCTTTAGAGCCAAAATGAAACTGCGTACACTAGAGCGGCTAGATTTGTTCCTGTAAAATTGATTATCAGAATGGCCAGTAGATTTATAGTTGGAAAAGTTTGCTCATTACTGATTATAACACCTCCTGGAAGCTAAAACCTCTGAGAGGAAGAAGTTACCTTCATTAAGAGATGCAATAAGCCGGTCTACCACTCTGTGGTTTCCATCCTTTTTGAAAATGTATTCGGCGTTCAGTCCTGCCAATACATTGCAAACGACAAATATATCTCAAACCACATAGAACCATAGAGAAGCAAATTCATAAGCAGCCCTCACGCCAACTGGTTGCAGGAAATACTGCTGACGTCTTACTCTAGCTGAAGTAGCTGAAGTAGACTGACGGGCTTTCCGGCTACGGAAGAGAGCCTTACCTGACAAGACTAGAAAATCAACACACTTGATCACAATACAAGGAATTGGTCTTGTGCTTTTCTGCCGTTGGACAAGAATATCCAGCGAGACACCAAAAACTGTGAAAAGCAGCAGACAAACAGGTCAACATAATCTCAACATTTTAAGGATTGTGTATAAAAGTTATAATGAGGAGAATCGTTCTTCTAACGAGATCTCTATGACGAGCTAGAAACATCTTAAACAGATTCTTCCCCTACACGCAACCGAAGAACAAATAACAACCCAATCAAAGCATCATGGAAACAAGCATGAGAGCAGGCTTCAGCAGTATTCCACTCTATTGCAGCTCCAGGTTCATACTGTTCGAGCTATCGTTATGGTGACAAAAATGCCACTGGAACAGTCGAAATTTTCAAGGTGCAAGTGTAAAATCGAGCATCTAGCTTCAAGAACTTTCTCGAGCAGACTTTCCAAGTGAAGACTGGAACGAGAACCATATTATAGCAATTTTGCTAGTCAAATATTTCTCGCCATCGACAATAAAGAGTTGTCATTCGGCTTACCTCCCTTGCCGCCAGCTCCCTGTGAAGCATACCCACAAACTAAGTTTAGGTAGAAAGATAACAAAACATGATATAACAAACATAAAATGCCCACAGTTTCTACAGGAAAGTCAAAGACATCTGTACGGTACACCAGACTCTGGAACAAAGCTTTCTACAAACAACGATAAGTGATAAATACCTTTTGACGCCAGTCTTGGATTAAATTTTTGCTACGTTGCGCAGCTTTTCTTGCAGCCTATAAAACAGACAGAAACCGATCAACCTTCGCAACGATGGACTTCGTGACTGAGGTTCAACCAGGTTCGTTACCACAACGCCGTCATTTACTTCCTCCAAGGACACTTACTACCCCAACCTTTCAAAGAAGAGCATACGCCCTACTTAGACCCAGGGAACCACACTGTAGCACAAAGAAGACTGAACGAAAAGAATTTACCGAAGTATCTAGTCGACTGAGTGGGATTCACAGCTGTCATTTTCCCCCTAATAAAGGACATCCCAAAACCAGAACATCCATTATGTCAACACGTCTGGTAAGACTGAATGAACTAGGAAAACATGTTTGTTACTCTGCATTGTCGAGTGATAGCACAATGGCATTTGTCGAACCGTCAGTCTCGGCGGGTGTGCGTAGTTCATGATCATTTCCCGCTTATTTGAAGGGAGTTTGTAAAGAATATGGAAACCCGGAACCACCAGTTTTTGCTTCATGCATATAAAGTTCGCAAGTTGTGTCCTACCTCTTCAACTTTTATCTTTCCAACAGCCAGCTTCTCTTTTGTCTCCACTAAACCAACTGCAGCCTTCTCCTTGGTGTCCAGAAACCCCACAATCGCAAGTTCTTTTGTATCTTGTAGTTGCTTCTTCAGCAAAATACTTGCGGATCGAAACCTCTCCTGCACGGTAGGTTTATCTTGCAAAGGAGGACTTTCATGAGCCTGCTGCTGCAGCTGCAAGAGGGACCAGCGGGCTCGTACCACTGAGCCTGCACGTTCAGCAGCCCCAGCCATGGTGGACCCCGCATTTTTCGCGGCATCTCCTACGACTGTGCCTGCGGCTTGAGTAGCCTGTCTAAGTTTTACACCTGGAAGATTACATCTCTTTGTTAGTGGCTACATGTAGCGCGGTCTGAAAGAAGGCCACAGAAGTTCAACTACGACCTCACAGATCACAAGACTTAGGTGAAATTACACTTGCCAAGTGTAGAAATGAAACGAGGATCTCTAAGGCGAGATTCGAAATGGATGCTAGTAATGACTTGTCTAATTGCATCTATAAAGTTAACTTCATAGTTACGTATCCACAATACAGAAGACCTTTGATATCAATCACAGATGTGAAGTGACTCACTCGAAGACGAGAGAAAGCCGCCCGCTTTTCCACGCCATTCTGCTGCTGCGGATGGCGGCATGTCAAAATTTACGACCCTTACAACCTAGACTACTGACCTCAACACGTTGGCTTTGCCTATGATCTGCACAACCCCACAAAAACACATAATATAAGGGGAACGCCAATCTTGTAAGACACCTCCTACACTTGCTCCGCGGGTCTTCGTGTGCGGAAATAGTCCAGCCGGCCAGAGAACCTCTAAAGCCAAAGAAACATGTTTTCAAGCCAACTTCTGTCCGGTCGTGGTTCCTCTAGTTTACAGATAACATATGCTCCTCATTATTCCTTAACTGCACCACTCCTCCTTCTGCGATTGATAATGAAGCTTATAGCAGTTGATGGTCACAGCGGACAACCTCTCTCATCCCCACTGGATAATCCGCTTAAAATTCTGGGCCTAGTTAGCTGTCAAATGCTTGGCATATGCCGTGATAGCAGGTCTCCGGTGTGCGCTGATTCCATGTTGTCCCTTGCTTCTGGTCTGCGGGATTTTGCTCGCTGGACTCTGAACTACGCTTGGAACGTAACGAAATGGTGGCAGGAAGGAAGTTAGGTTATCCGGATTCAGGATGAGAAGCCCCAAGGTCCCGCATCGCTTCCTTCTAACTGACAGTCTGGGCGCACGTAAACTTCGATATCCCTGTGGAGTGAATCACGCCTGCTCATCTGGCGTACATATTCTCAATCCTGGATTCTGCATAGCATGCTCCCAACCGAACTGCATGATTTTGGCCCAGTCTCGAGTTTTCAGAGTTTCCTGGTCCCTGCGCTTTGCGTAGAGGATGATTACAATAATGGAAGAATATATTCAAACTAGCCACCCACCTGCAGAACGGAGTTGTTACCACTTCAAACTTGAGGTGGTTTCTTAATGGTCTACGGTCAATTCTCAACGATCACAGTCAGCCAATCGTCCATCTGCCGACTTGTCCTTCAATCTGCAATAAAACGAACTATTATGACTAAAACAACACCAGCAAAGGTAAGATCCAGAAGTGCTGCAGGACAAAGATTTCCAAGAGAAAGATGACCATGTACAAAGCATAATTCCCATCGTTTCCCACTTGCGCGATCACTTCAGAGCTACGGGACTGATCTACATTACTTAGCGGTACCCTGCATTGTTCGCTGCTTGGATTAGAACATAATTGATCAGAAACCTGGATTCAGGTGTTACATCAGATAGGGGACAGGTAAACTTCGCCCAACCGACAGGTATAAATCCCAATTCCTATCGAGATCTTGAGCTCCTACGTTCATTCTCAACGGCTTGTCGACGCTACGCTTGTGTCCTGGCGCAGATACTTTTGCAACGGATTTATCACAGTACTGCGCGAGGAATATCTAGATGATAATGCAAACCATGCTCGCTTCTAGTTGTCGCACTAGCAAACAAGCAGATCTACAATCATGTCCGAAAGTGCTAATTAAATTCACTATAAACAGGATTATGCGCAGAAACAGAACTGTTCACGGAATACAGTTTCAAAATATATGCCCCGAAAAGCGAGAGAGATCAATAAGAGCGAAAAAAAGAACTTGAAGTGGAGTGGAGCACTGTCGGGAATTTTGAGAGCTGAAGAGGCTGGCTAAAAGGAACACATTAAAAGACAGAAAAGTGATGTGTGACACTATCCAGCTCAGGGATGCACAAGGTGGCAGATAGGTAAGAGAAGGGTTTGATACCGTACTTCAATAGGACGATTACAGTACGAATTGTACCTAGTGGAGAAAGGCCTCCAAGTGAAGAGTCGACAAAGAGGAGCAACGATGCAACAGCTACGAGTATCTCGAGAATTGTGATTAAAATGATATGAACGTAAAGCAAGCAAACGCGTACTGTATGTCACGCTAGAGGGAACCCGAATCGAAGAAAAGGTCGCCCTTATCAGTCAACACCTCTAATTCTTTATGATCCGGGAAGAAAGACACGCGAAGCCGCGTCGAGGAGATTCAACACGACGAAAGAAAACAGAAAAGGTGATCAGCGTACCCAAGGGAAGAGCCTTGGGAACGGATGCAGCAAAAGAAAGAAGGCCCGACCGCGGGCGAACTTAGTACATCCTCGATCTAGTACAATCAAGACAGTGCAGCTCAGACTCACAAAGAGCCGAATCCGCCGTTCCCGCGGCCACCAACGCGTACCCCACCACCCATGACCGGGGCCCCTGCCAGCTCCGCTCTGGTCCTTCGCCGCTCACGCCTCTCCGTGTGAGCCCACTCCCGATGGAGGAGCAGATGCGAGGTCTCAGGAGATTCTACAACACTTCAGGAGAGTCTTCCTACACCGCTGCTGCGATCAATCTCGTACCAAGCATGTTCTCGCCTGCTTCTTGGAGACACTATCCCCCCCCAGGGCTACAAGTTTTGGGCAGGATCGTCCTACACCACGAGGGGTGTGGATGCCCTACTCTTTTGCATTCTAATCACTATTTCCCTGCATCCGCATCAAAGTGTTTAGTTTGGGCCCTTTGGGGGACCTTAAATGACAGGGTGTTACTAGTTCCCGAAACTAACCGACATGGATTCCTCGCACTGATTTCCCCATCTTTTCTCGTGACAAGAACAAGCTTATTGTCTTGGATCCTGTAGATTTTCCGGAGGGAATGTCAAAGTCCTTCTCAAAGTCAGCTGGGGAAGTGCAACCTTCAGTTAATTAAGCCCTAGCGTGTAACGCCACGCGCCTCACAAAGAGGTCCACTAGATGTGCACAACCTGGTGTGAAATTCATTCGTCGCGTCCTCTTACCGCATTTCGAGACCGATATATCTACCATTGATTGACAGAGAGGGTCGACAAGAAAATACTTTCTGTGTGTAACAGAATTCTGATGAGAAGAAACAGCTCCGAAGTGTCCCTCCTGATAGATAAAAGATTCAAGCACGACTCCTCCCCGGCCGGTTCAGCGCTCTCACTCTCTCATGCCCCGTTGAATTCAATTAACACCTGCCTTGTTACTTCGTACATATTGATGCTGGCAAACATACAGTTGTAGCGCACAAAGCTGGTTGGATACCTTGCTGACCACCGAGCAACAGCGACGACGAGCTCCTCGGCGTCGTCCTGATGTGCTGTCAAAAGGCTACAATCAGGATTGACTATCGGAGACCATGTCTACCCTTTCCCGCTTTCTTCATCATAGAATGCTGCAGACAGAAACCGACGAACTCCGCAAACTAACCTCCCACAAATTTCACAGGACGAGCGAGGACCGAGAACGACGAGTAGTACGTGTAGCCCAAGAGTTGCCCAGAGCTAAGCACCTTGAGTGTTTTGAGACCTACCGTGAATTTGCTCGTGATGGAGGATGGTGGTCCCGAACACTTCTTGTCGTACACGGCGGCGCGAGTTACGTGCTTCCTGATTGGAACAGAAAACAGCAGCGGTACCGTGCCTCTTGACTGCATCCCCTAGCCTGATAAAGGCCCTGATCATTTAACTTCCTATTCATTCGTGTGCATTAACTCCCAAACCCTCGCTACTTTTGGATGTGATGCTCCCACTTTGTTTTGAAACTTGAGCTGTGGGCCACGGTTTCATCTTTCTTTGGTACTTCGAAGTTCGAACACAATGGCAACGCACTTAAATCGCACTGCCCGTAAAGGGCTGGGGCGTTGCAGCATGTGCAGCTCTCCAGAGCCTCTTATATAAGAAATGGCCATCTCATGCCCATCTTATCACTTCTGTCTGGCTTCAGACGTTGGGAGTGATTACTATGTGTCGTGATAACCTACTACCGTAAACACCCAATGACAGGGTTTCCGCTTTGCCATGTGCTGACTTTGAACCATTATACGCTACTTTCTTGGAGGAACCATCAGTTCGGCTGCTGCTCGGGAAGATCCGACCTTAAGTGTTGTGACTTCCGGTCATCTTTTTCGATATTTCCGAAGTTGACCGAAATCTGCGTATGGTAAATATCGTGCGTTTTCCGATCAAATTACACCTCTTGCCGACATATTTCCAAGTCTACAGGAAGTTTACCGTCTTCCCCGAGCACTTACTGCCTGAGTGGCAGTAAGTTGATGTTCGGCAGACAGCACTTGAGCTCAAGTGCTTTTACTCTGAAGGGAAGAGCGCAAGAATCCACCAGAATGAAACAAATTTGTTGAACCTTTTGAACTTCAGGAACCCTTCCCCTTTCACGCGTATAAATTTATGCTTTGAACTAGCACAGAACCTTCCCAAAGTTCTGATGCAATGGCCAAATCTGCCTGCAGCTCCAGTTTCTGCATTCGTAATTTCTCTGAGCTTGTGGAAGAATGGCGTCACTCGTGAGTCCCGAGGTGGATATTTGACCGGGACGTGTCTTAAAAAAACACAGATAAATACACTTCCAACTCTCCAAAATTGCTCAGATTGATTCTGTTACCTATGCACTTACAACAGCATTTTGCCAATTGACGATATCAGTAGTCAGGGTTACCGAGACCTTTAATACCAAGAGCTAGGGCAGGACAACTTCGATCACCTAATTTTTATACCCCTTGTGTCCCAATAGATACTCCTGGTAGTATAAGTATCTCTTTTCTCGAGGACACTATAAGTACTCTGGTAACATAAGTACTTTTTTCCCGGATTCACTTTCAGAGAATCGAAAATTGAACCGGGAAGCGCAGAATGCTTTTCATGATAAATCTTTCATGAAAGAATGAAATCTTTGAAGTAATGAATTAAATCAAAACTATTCACTAGCTTTATATTTTGTAATTCACCTCGAAGCAAACTGGTTACAATTAATTGAAAACTGTAAACTTGAAGTTTTAGGGTTTCTTGGAACTAAAGAGGATATTCTTTGCAACGTAAATTTAGTACACGAAAAGGAAAAAGGAACATTTTTCTTGCTTTTATACCCACGCCGGGGTTTTAAACATAAACAAAACAGAATTAGTTATTTAGTCACTGTATGAGTGATCATGAGTTATGTGTTGTAAAACTCAAATCTCCAAGAAGAGCGAGAAAGAGTCCCATGAGTGAATTTCAATTCCAAAACGATTAAAACATATGAGAGTATATTCTTTTCAACTACCTTTTATATCCAAATGGAGGTTTAAACAAAATACATATCAGTTTCATTCATTGGTAATGGGCAAAGATGGTCACTTAAGGTTTAGGACTATAAATGATAAATGGTGTTATCTGTCTTTTGGGGTCTTCGAGGACCATGGGACTGTCCATGTGAGTCCACCACATAGAGACTCTGACCAGAAGCTTCATTAACAGTTTACAAGCGCATGCACCTCCAACCGTGCTCGCAAGAGAATGAACCCACTACCTTTCTCTTATAAGACGGTAAGATAAACCACTTTGGACATCGATCTATAGAAATATCCCAGGTAGGAGTCGATCCCAGAACTGAGCCAATTAAAAGAGTTGTATTTTTTGTAATTCAGGTTCAGTTTGGTTCCAAAATAGTTCCATAATGATTCCATTCTCTAAGTTTTAAGGTTCAGTTACAGTTCGATTCCAACTTTGAAAGTTCGGTTCCAGTTCGATTCCAAAGATTATAAAACTTTTTGATTCTACATACCCTTACTGAGACATGGTTCGTTTGCAACTGAACATTAAAAGTGAAGTGAACAACAATATACTCCAAGTAGGTGAACTGGACGTTCAACAGCAACATCTCATCAAGATTATAACTGAACTGATTCACGAATAATAAAATTATACAGTTAGAATCTGCAGGAAAAAGATGACTGCAGTACGAACAAACATCAATAAACTAGATCCTCCCGTGACAAATAAATGATGGTGAAATTTATATGACGTATAATCAAAACTTATTCAAGTGAAACCACTTTTTTCCTTTACTTTTTGCCACAATTCATGGAACTGATGGGAAAACTCATTTGGTTTAATTGAGATTCAAACTGATAAACGGTTCAGTTAGTATTGGCGACTCAATATCACGTATACACCACGACCTGATCTAGTCACTAACTAAATTTATTATAATGATCTGTCTTATACAATTTCTTTCATTTCAACGATAATATTTTTAGAATATATACTAGATACTCAGTTCAGTTCCACTCAACCAACGGTCCGTAAGGGTCCTCGATGGTTTTGGTTTAGAAGTTCGGTTCTATCTTTCAGTGGTTCAGTTCTAGCCGAACCAAATCAGCTTCAGTTTTGAAGGAGGGGTAGTTAATATGATTATGATCTAATATTTTCTTAGTTGGTTCAATTTGCACATACGAAGTTAATTTAATAGTTCTCTTGTATTAGTCATCACCTTTCGTTGATTCCAAAACGGTTCAGGTCTAAAAGGGTTCAGTTTCAGATTAACGATTTTAAATTATGTGATTTGGTCTTGTTTGATTCCCAGGATTGATAGTGGTTCTATTCTAGATTAGTTCAAAAATATTTGATTCTTAATTGTTCAAATTCTAAGAAATTAGTTACGGTTCGGTCCGGTTTCACCTTTAACTGTTCGGTTCCGAAACAAACTAGGTCAAGTACTAATCTGAAGTGTAGAAATAAATGATAAAAGTAGTGACATTAAACCTCACCACAACTAATACACTGTCGATTTGACAAGTTTTTTTTCTTTGGATGTTAACGAGAAAATTATATAGTTTGTGAAACTAAAATATATAAAAGATCATATGGTCTTTGTTCACATGCTGGATTTTCTTTCTGTTGTGAATTTATGGATGATATTGATAATGACATTGTCATGCTGTGACAAGACAAAAGTATAATACTTGTACAACCGTTGTATGTTTACCTTCTCATCACTGCAATGATTATTCTACTTCAGTTTCGAATCTTCTTTTCCATCCTTTCTTCTCTTCCACGAAGTTAAAGTTTAGAATTTGAACTGACAAGAAAGATCTTCTTATACATATGCATAACTAATAGTCATTCACTTATCAAGCGTTAGGTTGACAAAGAGAACTTGCACCTCCACTTTGGGAGGTGCAAGTTTGATCATCTAGATCTACACCTCTTTTATCGATGTGCATGAGAGCTTTTCGTTTCGGACAAGAGTTTACACTTTAATTCGTGTATAGTATTTGAAGCAACCATTATCACAATTCATATCGTCTAGCATTCATTCTGAGATACTCCATGATAAAATAGAACCACGCTAAAGTAAATTTTGTTTTGTAATTTAAAAATTAGCAATCCCAAAAACACTATAGGAATTTTGTGTCGTATCCTAAGAATGAGAGGGCTTGTATTCTGATTATGTGATAGGAATCATCACAATAAATAAATGTAGAACCTTCAGAATGATATTACAAATGCAACGCTTTGTTCCTTCTTGAAAAGATTTACAAATAGAGAACAAACTTTTTAACAAAAGTTGTTCGATAAGAGTACTATATGATTTCAGCTTCTCTTGTCATCAAAATTGAAGACGTTAAACCAACAAACTTGTTCAATTGGTCAACACTTTGTATTCACTTGTGAGAGGATTAAAACCAAAGTTGGAAAATTGTGACTTCTGTCTTGGAGCTTCTAGACATGATAAATATGCAACGAGGAGCACAAAGGAAAAAGACAATGCCAAAATTCATCAAGTTAATGGTTTGATCTACGTGTGTAATATTTTTCCCTGTAAGGTTCTTAGAGCATTATGATATTACATAGATGAAGTCCTCACTTTATTGTTACAATTTTCTCCAACTAATGTTTGTCATCCAGTAATCATTGCAATAATTATATAACTGATTGAATCACTTCACACATACACTCTTTCACACCTCTCTTAAGTAGAAAGTGGAATTTTTAAGGGTGCTGTTTAATTTTCATGTTATTTACAAGTTTATCGATAGAGATCGTCAAAGTTATCTAAAGAGTGTTAGACAATCTCGTCAGTATGTGTGAGTTTACGGTGGGTTCTTAAAGAAAATACAAGGACCTTGGGAATAGTGTGTTATAAGAGGAACAAGAATATTGTACAATTTTTATAAAAATTAAGAGCATATTGAGAGAAGACCCAAACACTAAAGAGTATAAGATTACGGGGTTACTCCACATAGTGAAATCAAAGAGAGGTTCGAAGCAATAGCTACCCCGGACACTAAGTGGCAAATAAGAGGAGTCTTAGTAGAATAGATATATTTTTTACGCATATGGTAAGTAATTATTATATATTTAGAGTAGATCAATAGAGAATGAGTAGTTTTGAACCTACCTTTCTTGCACCTATCACCTTGTTCTTGCAGCGGAAGCTCTTGCTCAGTAGATCACGAAACTCACAATGTTAGAGTTCATGCATCACTTATCTTTATCTTGTTTGAGCCGGACCGTCTCCCTAACTCTCAAGCTCAATATTTCTTAAGTCCCTTCTAGTCAAGTACGAAAAAGAAAGATATAATGTTGCATAGAAAGTTCATGACGAGTATATCCTTTGATGTATCGTAAAACAATAAACCAAGAGTATATTGGAGTAAAGTTTCTAAAATATATATGATTGATAGTAAATGGTACATAAGTAGAGTTTCTAATTTCAAAAACATCTGGGTATTAAATTGTACTTGAAACAGTAAACCATGCAGAACAGAATACAACTTTTATTCAGATTGATTTTATTATTCAAATCTTTATATGTTACCTTATGTATATCTTGAAGTGGTGTATATATGATAACATCCAAAAAGAATATTACCAGTTATTACAAAAGGGTCCTAAGTGATATTCATGACGAGTATATTCTTTGATGTATCGTAAAACAATACATCCAAGAGTATATTGGAGTAAAGTTTCTAAAATATATATCATTGATAGTAAATGCTACATAAAAAATTACAGTATCAAATTACTACATGCAGAGCATGACAACATGCATGCAAGTATATAGGGGCATCGAGCTCCCCTCATATATACTTATGGAGATCGGCGCCTCCGTCCTCCTCTTAAGTCCTTGAAAATTATACCACAATCTGATCACAAGATCGGTCATAATTATCAACTCCAATGTCAATTTGAGGAGCACCAATGGAAAACTCTCGTCGAGGTCTTTTCAATGATACTTTATTTGCCTCAAGATCTTACGTGGAGCTCCGTCCACGGCCCAAAATGTCGTAGGAGCTCCAACACTTAAGATTTTTCCAAAGAATCGTGATCTAGCGTCAAACTTGGACCATGTGGTTCAGATCTACATCTCAATCTTGCGTCTCGGATCCACGTCTCGGACATTTTGATCCATTTATGGACTTGTCATTTTAGGTCAACATTTGTATGGGGTCCTCTTGGGATATGCCTTTACGTCATAACCCAACGTTTCAACTTTAGTTCAGATAATCACTTAAGGTTCCTCTGTTTCTAACTTCTCAACCAAGCCGTTAAGTCATACTCGCAGCATTCACAACTAGCGCAAGTCCACTAAGGTTTTGTTGTTCGCTCTGCGTCCGATCTTGAGACTGAAAGTCGTAACATTCATCTCCACTTTGAAGGTTGATGCTCTTATCAACAATGATCCTTAAGTTAACGCCAAGTTCAGAATGGGTAGCCAACCCTTTGACGCTAGAATTGCATTTTGGAAGCTAACCCGCAATTCTCTTCTTGGCTTGAGTCCTAAGTCGTCTCTAGAACACTTAAAAAGTTTCCAACTAGTCTCGAGAAAGCCTAACCTTGATAATTTCTAGAACATTCTACTTAAGACTCTAACTTGCTAACTTATAACAATTCACACATACTTACTAGGTCCTCAAATCTCACTTTCTGGTTGCAACCTGATTTGACGTAAATGTACGACTAAATTTATCTTGCAATCAGAAAACCGTAACGTAAGATCATCCCAAGCCCCAAGACGAGTATAAAAAATCACACTTGCTTTGTCAATGCTATGGAACCCAAGTCTTGATTTAGATGCTTATCCAAGCTCTCTTCCTTTGAGTACGCTTCGTTCTTCCTCTTGACAACATCTTAGGCATCTGATCAGAACTAGTCATAGCCATGCATTACCAATACACTTAGGAAATTTCCAAAAAACAAATTATCTATTTTAACTAAATACAAATCAAAGCTACAAAGTCCATCGGTCCAACTCGCATCAAGTCGTTAATCGTATGGTTCGTCGTTCCTTTCACTCCTCACTGGAGGAGATGTCATAATCTTGCTAACGTCCTTGTTGTCCTTGTCGTCTTTTGAAGAGGTCCAATACTTCACTTGCATGTTTTAGATCTTCCTTTGGCACCCAAGTTGCTTCCCTCAAATGGTATCCACGCCATTTGACCAAATACTCCATTCGGTTAGATTTACACCGCGATTGTAAAATGATATCCATCTCATATTCTACTTCGTCTTGCACGACATCAGGTTGAGGCTTGAGAACCTGTTTGTGCTTCGATCAGGCGATACTAGTCATATTTTAGTAGGATAAAAGATTCGCAAATCATCCTTGAAATATTTCTTTAATAAAGAAACAAAGAAGATAGGATGCAACTGGCACTCATGAGAAAGGTCTAAAGTATAGGCATCTTCATGTAGTTTTTTGACAATGACAAAAGATCCTGCAAACTTTGATGAGAACTTCTCTAAAATTTCCTTCGGAAGGGTGAAGTTCTTCATACTCAACCATACTTCTTCGCCCACTTGAAACTTGACTTGCCGCTGATGCGTGTTTATCTGCTTTGTGTAACGTTGCTACGTCTTTTCAAGGTTCTTTTTCACTAGTTCCTCGCGCCGATGCATTTCTACCACCAACTCTTCAGATGATGTTTGTCGTGTTCTTGGTCGTGTCGATGTAGAACTCCTTGCAAGAGTCAAGTCAAGATGTCTTTCTAGCTCACGTCCGTAAGCCAGCAAGAAATGTGATTCATCGGTTGCTGAATGTTGCGTGGAGTTGTAGCAATACTCAGCAAGACTGAGCCACTCCGTCCAATCACTTTGGTATGTGCTCACATAATTCCTCAAGTATTGATTCAGAACCGAGTTAACTCGTTCTATTTGTCCATCAATTTTGAGATGAAAAGCGGTACTAAATTTTAACTTAGTCCACAATTTTTTGAACAAGTGTTTCCAAAAAACGGGGGTAGTCCATGTGAACGAGATCAAGTATCTATGAACAACTGAGAGTCATGAACGTTGTTGCGGTATCCAATGTCAGATAAACTTCACAATTTGCTAAACCTATCAACTATCACGAAGATTACATTGTATTCGTTTTAGTCAGACAAAGACGTAATGAAGTCCATGCTGATATTTTCCCAAGGTCCGCCTGGAATCGACAAAGGATGAAGCAACCTTTGTTTCTTCTCATAAGAAACCCAGCTCGCTTGACATGTTACGCATGTTTTCACAAAGTGGACAACATCGTCTTTCATGTGGGATCAATAAAACCTTTTAGTGATACCTGCTAAAGTGGACTTTTATCTTCTATGGTCCGATAAAAACACATCATGACACTCTTTGAGTAACTTAGTCCTAAGTTTTTCTTGTCCCACATAAATCAGACTTGTTTGAACATGAGTAATACATGTCTCAACTGCATGTTCTGCAACTTCACTTCTCGATTGAGTTGTTCCAAGTACTCCTTTGCTTGGTCATCACCCATGTAACCTTCACGTATATGTCTTTCCAAGTCTGACTCCTTAGGATACATAGTTAGTAAAATCTATGTTGACGATGAAATATATTCCTCCTTGCGACTCAAGATGTCCGGAACCACATTGTCCTTTTTTTCTTTGTGGATCAATTATACATTCATGAGCGCCAAGGTACATGTCATCGTAGTTGCTTTTGGTGTCACCCAATCTTGTGTTTCAATGTACTTGAGCGAAATATTATCAGTATACACTTGGATTTTATGAAGTCCCAAGTAATGTCAACATTTCCTGAAGCAATGAACCACTGCAAATAGTTTCTTCTCGTGAATCAGTCATCGGCTCTCCATCTTAGATAATTTCTTGCTTTCGTACGCTACAAGTTTTCCATCTTGCACAAACACTCCGTCAATTGCATAGTTGCTCACGTCCGTGTTTTCAACGATCAAATCCATATTGTCAAAGGTGCCAATTTTAAAGTTGTCGGAGTTTGACAAACCATTCGAGGTGCACATCATCCACCTCTTTGGTCCAACTTACCTATGCGTCTTTACCCGTCTAGTCCGTCAACAACTTCGTGATCTTTGAAAACCTCTTCATATACTTACGATAGAACTGCGTCAGTCATAGGAACCGTCACATCTAGTGCAAAAAGAGTTGATATGTAGAAGGTGGACGTGATTGTGACTTGAGACCCTCCGACTACAGTGAATAGAAACAAAAGGTTTTGGGACAAGGGGGGAAAGATCAAATTTGATTTTCGGAAAGTGAGATTGGGAAGAAGATTGTCAGAAATTGGACAGTGCTTCTGCCTCCATTTCATCCAGGAGAAATTTCAGAAGAGAGGGAGAAATATGTAGACTTCTTGCAAGCAATCGAGGAAGGAGGAAACATAAGAACATAAGAGTGATAAGTCGACGAGAAAGGAGAAGACGCGAGAAGAACCTCAAAAATGTGTTAGCAATGTGCTCCGCTCTGCTTCAATCTCAAATGTCTTCTGCGTGCACCTCTGATGCGAGTGCTTTGATTCTGCTCACAATGACTTCGCCTTGCTAAGACCATGTCTTCGCATTTGACTTCGAGCTCTGCTGCTTGCAACCTGAAGCTCCAATCTTCGATTCCAGAGGTTTTCAATTCCTACAATCCTTGGAAAATCTTGTCTGCTTCTACTTCGAGCTCTCTTCCTTCTGGAAGACGATCGTCCTCACAATCTCTCACTGAAATCTCTTTGTGCGCACCTCTGATGTCTTCCTCGATGTGTTGAATTCGAGTAGGGAAGAAACAAAAAGATATGGCGCTTCCGCACCTCTTTTCTTGATCTATTAGCTTCCTTGTCTACTCCCCAACTATCCGTGTTTTAGGTAAATGTCATGTTAGCCCTGGCCCTACCTACTGCTTAGTTGGCCGTCCTTCAGGTCCATCAAACACCTACTGTTTCACCCAATTGGTGCTAGGTTGGTGTCTCCTGCAGTTATAGTCACGGTCTCCCTAGGAAGATTTTGCCCTATGTCTTCTTGATTTCGTCTTCCAAACGACATCTTCCGGCTTTAGAAGAAGTTGGCTTCTTCTCGAAAATCCATCTTAAGTTCATCTTCCTACTAAGCAGGGTGTAAACCTAAATAACAAGGTTAATTCAATTATATAGACACGATGTTAACTTGATTTTTTTTAAAAATCTCAAAACTTGCAAACTATAGGTACCACAGTTTCTCTATTTGTGTTCATAGAGAAAAAGAAATGAGAGTGTATATAAAGTGAAGGTCGTTCTTGTGTTTTTCTCTTTTTTGTTTATGTTCAACACATGATATCTCCATAGTTAAGAACCTCATGTTTTCCTAGACAACCTTCACACAAGATTTGATATGATAAATTCTCGAAGTTGAAGTGGGAGAAAGTCTCCTTGGAAAAGTGTTTCCTCTCATTCTAACTTCGGGATGTGTCTTGAAGTTGGAATGGGAGAAAAGACCAAGATAAAGTCCTCATGAAAAGATATTTCCTTCCACTTCAACTTCGAGATGCATCCCGAAGTTGAAATGGAGAAAAGTACCCTTGAAAATGTATTTTCCTTAGTTCAATTTCGACGTGTCTCGAAGTCGGAATGGGAAAAAGTCTCCTTGAAGAGGTGTTTCTTCCCACTCCAACTTGAGACGCGAGTTGGAGTGGGAAAAAGTCCCCTTGAAAAGGTATTTCCTCCCACTTCAACTTCAAGATATATCTCGAAGTTGGACTGGAGGAAACTCCCTTTCAAGTGATGTTTCATCTCCACTCCAACTTCGTGATGCGTCTTGAAGTTGAAGTGAGAGAAAGTCCTCATGAAAAGATGTTTCTTTCCTCTTCAACTTCGGGAAGCATCCTAGAGTTGGAATGAGAGAAAGTCCGCTTGAAGAGGTATTTTCCTCCACTCCAACTTCGAGACGCATCCTGAAGTTGGAGTGAGGAAAAGTCCTAATCCATGTCCTAAGAATTTAATGCATTCCAAATCAAACTCACTCTTGTCAAGGTTGACAAACAACTTATGCTCCCGTAGCTTCATCGACACCACCCTTAGCTGCTCCGCGTACGACTCCAACTTTTTTGAATAGAGCAAGATGTCATCGATGTAAACGATGATAAACTCGTCCATCTCCTTGGAAAAATTTGTGTTCATCAATGTAGTGAATGTCAAAGAGACATTGTAGAGTCCAAATGACATCACCATGAATTCAAATGATCAATATCTGGTTCAACAAGCGGTCTTCTCAACATCTAGGTCGGCTATTCGGATTTGATAATATCTTAACTTCAAGTCTATCATGCTGAAGTACTTTGCGCCCGCTAACTTATTAAACATGTCATCTATCTTTAGCAAGAGA
This sequence comes from Asterella californica, assembly GCA_036924285.1. Taxonomy (NCBI): domain Eukaryota; kingdom Viridiplantae; phylum Streptophyta; class Marchantiopsida; order Marchantiales; family Aytoniaceae; genus Asterella; species Asterella californica. The sequence goes on along the minus strand of JAYKYS010000022.1, from coordinate 1,043,155 downwards.
TAATTATTCTTCACTGTCACCTTATTGAGCACATGATAATCTATGCAGAGTCGTATTCCCATCTTTCTTCTTTGCAAAAAGAATTGGGGCTCCTTAAGGTGACTTGCAGTTCAAATATATCCCCGCACTGACAGCTCGTCGAGTTGTCTTTTCAACTCAAGGAGATCCACCTGATTGAGTCGGTAAGGAGCTTTGGAGGGTGATTCTGATCTTGTTAGTAGCGTCTCTTGATGTTTCCTCTTGTCCACCACTTGCCATCAAATCTGCAACCCACATCAAACACATGACTCCTTCGTTGAAGTCCATCTGTTTGTCTTTGATCAAATTCGTCGTAAAGTCATCAATTTTCCGCACCTTTCAGATCAGCCTCACTCCTAGCTTCCGCCCTTTAACTCTAACGTTGAACCTCAACGTTTTCGTCTAAGTTTCACTTTGAACCTATCCAAGAAAGTGTTTCTCAAAACCATATGGATATCATATATCTCGCACTCCATGAAGTTCCATGTGGATGTCAACTTCCCACGCAAATCGTACGTCCAAGGCCACTTATGAAGTTTGGTACGTCTTGTCTTTGCCAAAGTGCACATGAATAGGCTTGTATGCCTTGGAGGTAGACAAGCACAACTTCTTCACCAACTTCAGACTTATGAAGCAGTGGGTCGATGTGCCCACAATGAAAGTAATATAATGGTTAACAACTTTGACTTGTAGAAACATCAATCTCGGAGTCTTCTTCGTGGTTCTTAAGGTCACAGTCATCTAGCCCTCCAACAAGTCCTTTGCAACAAATGCATTCATGTTACAGTTACTAACCTTAGGTTTCATGCATCTCTTAGCAATATGGCTCGTCTCGTCACAGTTGTAGCAAGTAAACTTAGTATCGTTGTCCTTCTGAGGTGTTTGTCCTTTAAGATTTTGACCTTGTTTGCTGCTGCTTTGCTGTCGAGGCAGAAGAGTCCTCCCGATTCTTCTCAAACCCATCTCATTATCGCTTGAAGCGCTTGTTCTTCTTGTGAACCTTGTCCATGCTACGTGGTTCAAAGAGTTTTTGTTGTTGGGTTTCATCATCTCTAATCCGCTCCGCTAGTTTTAAAAGTTCGACACGTATATCAAGTAGCTTCGATATCCGAAAGAGAACTTTCTCCGAGCTAGACTTGAGTCCCTCAATAAATATACATATTTTGGTCTCCTCAATCCACTTGGAGAACGAATCCAGCTTAGCACTAACCTCGCGCACATAAGCACTCAAGGTCCCCGTCTGCTTCAATTTGACTAACTCAACACCATCACAAATCCTTTGATACTCTGGAGTGAATCGTCTCGCGAGCAACTCCTTGAACTCTTTTCAACCAAGCGCCGAGATGGTCAAGGCATGTTCGTATCTGTATGCAGTCCATCAGAGAAGCGCATGATCCTTCAGTAACGTAACCACCGCCCTCACCTTGTCTAACTCCTTAGCCTGTAGCATCTCAAAGTATAGATCCAACTCAGTTAAGAAATCCTTAATCTTACGAGCTCGTCTTATACTTGAAAACGAGGTCAGAAAATTCATCTTACAAAGCTTTCTGATAGAGGAAGAACTCCCTTGGTCTGTCTCAAGCTCGGCAATACGTTTATTCCTAGAGATCATACCCTCCTGCATGGTCTTCATCATCTTGATGAGTTTTGCATACTAAGCTCCTTGACTTCTGACGTCTGAATCGTTAGGCACCATTGGTAAAGCTCCATCTTGTTGCACCAGCTGGTACAAGACTTTTTTGACGTTGGGGTGAAATTTGTCAATTATCGTCTCCTGATTATACCTCGGGGTTAGCTCGAGTTGGTCTGATCCTAGTGTCACCCGTCGCTGATTTCTGGATCTTTCTCTTAGAACTCTATCATACGTCGGTCATTGGTCATGATATCATGAAATCTTTACTGATATAAGGAGATAAATATCGACTCGATAACTATATTTGAAATAGTTATCTACCTCTAAAATTATGTTTGGGATAGTTATCGAACTTGATATTTATCTTTTGAATTTTACTGATATCAACCTATATATCTTGATATCAGTTTCTGATAACTGATATGTTATTCATTTCCAGACATAGCTAGATTAAGGATACCGTTAGAATCAAGTCAACTTAAGGTTTTCTATAGTATGTTAAGATCCGATTTAGAGCAAGTTTAGACTATCTCTACTTCATGGTGTGAATAGTTAAAAGTGTTTATAGGACTTAGAATGGACATTTTTCCATATGCTCACTTAGGAGTTGATAGCAGTAGAGAGTTGAAAAAGTAGAGAGAGGAAGGATTCGAGATTGAGTAGTTAAATTTCCGAAAATATTTCAAAAAGTAAAGAAGATTTTGATTCTAAATTGGTAGAACTATCGTGTGTTTTGATATCATGTTCTTGTGTGTTTTGAAATGGTCACATGTATAAGTTATGTTTCTTTTCTCCAAGAAATGTCTTATAGAATGAAATAGAATGCAGTAATAGAAATAGAATGCAGTAAACTTTATTCCGTATCATCTTATGTTCAATTTGTTTGGTTTCACACTAGCAGCATTTCAAACATAAAGAAGTTTGCATGCTCCACGATTTTCACTCTTGTGAGTCTTCTAAGCGAGATATTTATATTTATATGTAGAATAAAATTATAAATGAGGTTCTTGTAATGATACTGCATGTACATAAAACTTGAACTTTGAACAAACTGTGATTTCTATTTAATTGTGAGTTGATTTATGACCAAACTCTTCCGTGAAAGAGGATTTGGTAATGATAAAATATTATTGTACACGCACTTATTGAAATAACATGCACATTTCTATCTAGAAACATATATCTTTATCTAGAGACCCCTATTATTCTTACCTTGGAAACTAAAACTAAGTTAATATTCACAATGATTTTAGGGTTGAACAAACTGTACTATCATTACGTTAGAAAATAAATCTTGGATGACAATTTACACTTCTCCAACTGCCTCGGTATTGATCCATAGATGGTAAGTGTCACGAGTGAAGGGGTCACAATTCTAGCATCAATTAAGGAAGTCATAGAATTGCGCAAGATAGCAGAGTAAACCTCAATACCAAACAACTTGACAGTTTTTCCACCCTGGTATTTAATCAGTGCAAGCCGTACAATCAACCAATAAAATATGAGTTGTATTTTTTCAGGAAATAATCCTCCATATGAGGGAAGCAAAAAAGTGCAAAAAATCCGGTTCAGAGCGAGGAAATGGTTATAAACCTCTATAGAACATGATATTGCGAATATTTGATTTAGACTCTCCATCGTAAAAGAGGAAAAACACCAAAGTTTTGATTTTTTAGCTTGTATTTAACATTCATCTTTTCCATCTTGGATGAATAGGGGATTATGCAAGGACTTTAATTTATGACCAATCCTTCCTTGCTGAACAATTTTGGTCATAAATTATACCAAACAAGAAAATGATTCGCTCATTCGCAAGAGCAGACATTAATAGGAGAGTAGGGTTATTTCATTCCACTTTTTTTATAAGTTTATTCACGCGAATAACTCCATGTGTATGTTCATGTCTGTTGACTATAGACTTTTATTTATTTACAAAAAAATATATCGAGTCTTGCCAAATTTTTGTCTAAATATGTCTTCTTGCTTACAAAGTAGTCCGACCATTTGGATACAATTTGATCAATTTTCTTTTCACTAAAAAAATCTTCACCGGATCACTGTAAATGCCTCGGCACTGTAAACAGACTTAGTAACCAGTCATTTTCTTGGCGTGATGGATGAAAAAAACAATAAATGATAAGTTTTCAATGTAAATTTATCTCGAATATCGTCCCGTAGAGGTCTATGTTAAACTTTAAATGCATTATATGATATTCTCTCAAACGTTTTGATTTCGAGGAGACTTCGAAATGACTCTTCCCGAGCCATTTGTAGTGTTCGGGTGGAGATGCTCTAAGTAACTCCACCAGTTAGATATCCTTTGATCATTTTCTTTTCACTATTATGTTCATCTTTTCCATCATACGTAGTTCTCGACCCCTATCGCTGTCAATCACGACACCATCTCATGTGATTTTCCTTTTTCTCCTCTCCACTGAGAACCACATGAAGCATGTGTAGTCACATGGTTATTCCCAGTTCTCTATAAATATTTCAAATTTTGAAATAAAATATGACATAAATATGACAAGAAGAAATGTATATAAGAAAGAACTTGTGGTGAAAAAATCCATCATAAATCTTCTCTTTTTCTAGTACATGAGGATAAACACCTAGTCAATCAAAATTATAATATTAAAGCTTGACATAAAAGAAAATGCTGATTCTTCACGCTTCACGTTCAAAGGTATGCTAGAAAAAACATTGTTAATACGTGTCGATCTGATCAAAATGATAGTTTAAAAAATAATACGAGCCCTCTGTGAAAAATGGATAAATAGGCATACAAGGTGAACGTCTTCCAGAAACAAGGAAGAGAACAAGCTGGAATGTCGACTGAGGTAAATACACTATGCTGATAATGCAGGTAATATGCAAGAGAGTTGAAATGATAAAAGCCAGTTACCCTCTTAAAAGCAAGATTTGATGTAGAAAACTTGGATTACTTCATGAACATGTACAAACAATAAGACCAGCTGTCCTGCTAAAATCAGATCTCCTCTTGAATTTCTCTTACTCTTTTCATTTAAATAAACAGCGCTGATCGTTTTATTATTGTCCAAAACCGTACAGTGAGAAAGGAAAATGAACAAAGGACCGGAACGTGTCCAGCTAAACTGAGATATGTTCCCCACTAGATGTTACAAGGTGACCTCAGAGAAAGCATGCCCCTCGTTGTCCTACATAGCAACTAGTTACCCGAGGCTTGAGAGCAACCTTTACATTGTTTAAACTCGAGTTTGAACCGTCAATGGGGGTGGTGTGCATCTCTTGGGGTTCCTGAAACTATGTACTACGGTAGTCTACTGTAGATTCCGGGGAGAGTACATGTAATATTTTGCAGGCGAGGCGAGAGGGTCGTGGCTTTTGCTGAACATCTCATGGAAGGGAAACGAAGTTAGTGGAAATGTTATCGTTATAGTCACGAAGATTATACTTATTTATCCGCATTTGAATTAAAACTATTATCGAATCTATGTGGCTAGCTTAATTTTCAAGCCTTGTTATTATATTTAATTTAATTAGATTCTTAACAAGTATTTTCTAAAATTATATATTCAAAATCCTAGATTTAACAGTGGTTTATATATATCAAGATATGATTTTATATATGTTAGTGAAATATTGTAAGTTTAAATACTATTTTTAAAACAGTACTAAGATATTATTATAATAACCGAAATAAGTATTTTCAAAAGTCACTACACAAAATGTTTCTTAAAAAATACAAAGAGGGGCATCCGAATCTATTGTGGATCACTCTGTGATTTACAGTCTATAACAAAGAGTTTACTCAGTTACTTGTCTTGAGTTTCATAGGCGCAGCAATCCACTACAGACAGTTAATGGTCAAAGACCTGAGACCAATGATCCACCAACAACCTGATCAACCAGCGAACAGCCTTTTCACAACGAATGCATAACAAGTGATACAGCAACGAACATGCATAACAGGAAATACAGAATGGACGAAAAAGAGAGCAACAAATATACAACGAGCGAGCTAGAGCGAGGAAGCATTCGGTAGGAGACTTCTTTGGCTTTACAAGGTCCGAAAGGTCGAACGGCGGAAATGGTTCCGAGTCACTCATTTGGTCAAAGGGGACGATACCAGCAGCCTCGTGGCTGGAATTACGATAAAGCCAACAAGCAAAATGGACGACCTCATTCAAATTGGAAACTCGTCCTCCTTGCCAGCCTTCAATTGTCAACTACTCTGGGTGTCTTTTCTCGAATGATTAACGTTTGTAATTAACTATAATCACAACTGTAAGAACTTTGGACAATGTAGCCTTCGTCCTTCGTATGTCCATGCGACGTGCGCCTCAGGCACTCTCCCTTCTGGATCTACGGACTCGCAGTCGACCACAGTAAACAGCACACCGTCGTCCCGGTCAACAGCTAAAGTCGGAACTCAGTACCTGTAAAGTAGCATAATCGGAGAAATGTCTTTCATCAAAGTCAACGGCGATTGCTACAACGCCAGTCCACCGTCCATGACGAGAACAAGTGAGAGTAGTGATGTAGTGAGAGTTCGTCCACTTGGACTGGTAATATTACGAAAGTAGTAAACTGGCAAAGTCAATACTTACTGCACCCTACTACGTGCAGCACCGTGGATATCTGCAGAAGGTACTTCTGAAGCTGCGAGGGAGGCTACATTTTCTCATCATCACACGGGCATCACACGCGCAAAGAATTGATAGCTAAACGCCGTGGTCACGAAGTAGAGAACTGAAGAAGAATGATGGCTCAAATTTCTCAAATGCTTCTTTCCTAGATGCTCACAGAAGTTACAGAACATGAACAGCCTGAAAGCTCAGGTCAAAGCCGACTGAAGGAAAGATTGAAGGAAAGTCAGGATGTCTGTTCCACGTGGAAGGAAGTCAGCGATCTTGCCAACAGCTTCCTCGTAAAAAATTGCAAAACACAGGCTTCCCCTACCGTATAGAAGTCCAAGCAAGTGCCTTGAAGAAAGCCTACAAGGCACAGGTCCATATTTACAGCCACATTAATGTAGCCCACCAGTTGGTGCTCTAGCTTGTATAGTTTATCCTTGATTGGCACGGAAATTGCTCCATGCACGTCTTGAGCTCAGTCTAGAGCTCTTGATGTTCATGTGCACATATCGTTTCTCTTTGTCAGTTCTAAACAGATGACTGTAACATACTAATTCGGGTGGTGTTCCAGAGGACAGACTGGAACTAATAATCAGCGCTGAAGCTAGCACCGTGGATATCTAGACACGAGAATTTACAACCCTGGTTGAAGCTTCCTGCTTTGCACCAGCCTCACTCAAACCTGGAACAGGTGGAGTCTCGTCACTTATCGCAATTCACTGCACCTGTACCACCCACCTGTTTGTCGTATTGCAACCTTCAACTTTTACCCCGGGCACATCTGGGAGATATAGATATAGTTCCGTCGGTGGCTCTCTTGGAGTCCAAAAGCCGGAAGCCTTGGGGACATCTCCTGCTGGAGGGCTTTGGAATTTTAGTTCGTTTCTGCTGTGCCCCAAGTCCGAACAAGTAGCTAGGAACGTTGCCTGTTCAGGAACCCAGGACTTGTGATCAAACTCGTTTATTATGCTAGAGCGCCAGGGACTTCTAACTCGCGCAGGTGCTAAATATCCGACCGCAATTCTGCCTGACTAAGGAAGGGTATTAAGCTACAAACACTGTAGCATCGAGAAGAAAGTCAAGGATGAAACTGGGGAAAGTCTAGGAGTTCCACAATTTCTATGGAACTCTGGGATACCTTGTCAAGTGCTTAACTTTGGGTTCTCCTGTTCAGTTCACTCACCCTGAAGAGTCTGCTGGTACCCGCTGCCAATGGAATAAAAGTAGCTCCACAACACGAGATCCCGGGCAGTGGATGTATGATGGTGCTCCAGACAGAGACTGACAGGTTTGAGAGAGACCTGGATATCGTATATCTCCTTGCAGGAGTGAGTGAGATCTCCTATATCGCCCCTGCAGGTATGGGTTTTCATGTACAGGTGAGGTAAAGACTACTGTAGCTCGGTGTGCTGGTTTCGGCTGTGCTCCTTCTGATGGTTCTGCCTTGGTTACCACTTTCATCTTCGAAGCACCAAAGGCTTTCCGCGGAGGCCAAGGACCTCGCGACCTGCGAATCGAATGCCTTCGCCTACCAGGCTCCCTGTATCCTCATAGAGGCTTTGCTTCCGTACGTCCTGCATTACCTCCTGGGCTTCCATGGTTCCGAAGACTTGCTGTAATCATTAGCTGCGCACTGCGTGTAAACACATGTCCCATTCAGTCCATATATTGCTTAGCACTGCTGATCCTTCCGGCCCTGATTCTTCCGTCGACTGAGTAGCTCACAAAACTGCCCGTCGCACTGTGCTATCAGCGGTTGCACTCTTTCAACAACACTTTACTGCGAGCGAACACTAAACTTTCACTGAACTTTACACTGAGAGCCAACGTAACTCAAGAAAAAAGTAGTGAAATCCCAAGTAAGCAAATAGTACACAAGTAAAGAGAAAAGAGGTACCTCCATCATCGTGGCCCACGACAAGCTCTTCCTGGTGGATATTTTGATGATGAGTACTCTCTTGTACTTCGTGTTCAATGGAGAATACTAAGACGTCCTCGCTCTAGATACCTAAGTGTCACATGAGATGAGTTAAAGCCATCCCGTAGAAAGTTTCTATGGATCTTCTTTTCCTCTGTTCTCGGATGTGCTTTTGCATATGCAACACTTCTGCCTCCAGCTTCTTGAACATGAACAAAGACCAGTCGTAATCCTTATCTTCTCCTTTCATTTTAGATTTTACATACAAGACGAGTTGACCTGTAACAGCTTTAGGTCTTCTTCTGCCAGGAGAACTGCATTCAAGCACTTAAAAGCATATCTCCATCCTTCGAAAGTACATTCTCTTGCGAAATATCTTTTCTTGACTTTATCCTACTCAAGAAACCAATCGTCTATTCGGACGTGTCTCACGAAGGGAGGTAACATCACAGATCCTTCAGGGATAACAAAGACTTCGTGAATTAAGTCAAGGGTCAACTTGAACTCTCAATCCCTAATTTTGACCATTCGTGTTTCTGCATTATAGGATTGGATGAAAGCAGCACAAAGTCCAATCTGACATAAACAAACATTACAATAAGTAAAGGTACAACCAACCAGGACCCAATACTTAACTTGAGTTTACTTAAGTTAGTTACATTTGAGCTTACTGTAAACGAGGACCGAGTAAACTGTAAACGAGGGACTAACGACAGAGTACTTACGTCAGGACGAGGAAATTTGAAAGAGGAAGCAATCAATAATCCCAGCTTCTCTAGCGCGTTCTCGTCTATTTCGCTCAAGGTTTGACTGATAGCTTCTTTATCTATCCATTATCAGACGATACGTTGATGTAAATCGTGTTGGGAAGTAAATGTAATTTAAAAAGGTCCTTCTTCTCGCGATGCCATACTTGTACCTCGTTCACTCACTGCACATACATGTCAGGCATGAGCCTCGTTCACTCCACATACATGCCAGCTCGCTTCACAATTACTTGAAAGATAAAGTCACAGTTTAGACGTGACAGATGCTTGTACCTCGTTCACTCACTGCACATACATGCCAGAGCCTCGTTCACTGCACATACATGCCAGTTCGCTTGCCAAGTCGTTTCATAATTACTCGAAGGGATCACTCTGATAAGAAAAAAAGAAGCAAAAGTCACAGTTTAGACGCGAGAGATCAAAGAGCAAATAACAGAAAGACTCAAAAGTCCAAGTGCTCGAGAGAAGAGCAAAACTCCAAGTGCCGAGACAAGAACGAACAGCAGAAGGACTCAAAACTCCAAGTGCCCGAGAGCAGAGCGAACAGCAGAAGGACTCTATACTCCATGTGGTTGATCGCTAATACTCCAAGTAGTCGATCGTTGCACGCGATGACAAATTGATGTGCAGAGAAAATCATTCAGTGCGCCCGGTGTAAATCGTAGGGCCTCGCGTTCACTGCGACGGAATAAATCCCAACCAGTGAGACGGTGTTTCGAAGCGGCGATGTAAATCGCAGCCAGTGCGACCATGTACGGAAGCGCGTTCAATGCGGAAGTGCTTTCAGTGTGAAAGACTTTGGAACATCTCGAGTGGTCTCCTAAATACCTTCGAGAGCTGCGCGCTCAGTGCGATCTAGTTTTGATCGCATTGAGCGCGTAGATAAGTGATAGCATCGAGCACGCGGCTCCAAGCGATCACACTACGTCAGTACGACATATGTTCGGTCGCATTGAGCGCGTGGTTAGAAGCGGTCGCGCTGCGCTCACTGCGACCGAGCCTAGGTCGCACTGAGCGCACGGCTATACACTTTATTAAGGTTCAGAGTCTTAGATTATTCTCCATTAGAAAGTGACATTGGCTTCTTAATTATAGTGAACTTATGTTCAACTTATAGTTAGTTCACCATGTGAACGTGTTCAACTCAGAATCAACTATAGTCACTTTTTAGATGTTCAGAGTCTCAGAGATCATCCACAAATTAGAGTCATCTTCCAAGGAATTGAACCAGGCAAGTCAAATCGACCTGGTCCTGGGTTCAAATTCCTTGAAAGATGGCTGCACAAAATGAAACAAAAACCACAAGCCTAAAAACAAAAATTAACGCAAATATAATGAGGGGTCAATAGATGCCCACATATGTTGCTGTCCTCGAGATCGCAAAATAGTTATACAATGACGGACTTTTCTCTCAAAAGGTTGGAAAGCCCTGTTGAGTGACTTCAAAAAAGAGGGTTGTCATGTTCACGATTGCAAAGAGTTTTGAGAAAGTCAAGAATCTCTTGACATCGCTCGACCAGATTCGATCCTTCTGTGTCTTCAGATGCTCCTTGAGAGCGTACATGTACATATTCTTCACACTCCGTAAAATCAAAGTGAGTAGGACAATTTGACACTTCTTCATTTACATATACATGACCTGGTTCAAACCATGGGTTCAGATCATCTGGTACAACTTTTTTGTTGAAAAAGCTCTCCAAACGAGTAAAAACATAAAGTGGGTACGTGCAGCGCCGAAACGTAGACGAGAACACGGGTTGTATCGCATACTTCTCAGCATAAGCTCCGACCAAATACTTGCATAACAAGTATGGGCTATTCAAAAATGAGTAGCAAGAGCATATCCATCTCTCCATGTCTGTAAAATGACTATCCGGAAGAGAGACATCTTTACTCATATATTTGCGCCAAGTGACACGAAACTGTTCTCACCAGCTCGAAACGTCCGTGAATGATTTGGTATAGCGACACTTGCATATCTGCCACAAGACTTTCACATATGATTAACGTCAACTTATCTAAACGAGGACGATTAAGGGCATATTTGTAATCGTGCTTTAATTTTCTCCAGTGACTCTCGATAATATTCGTAATACGCGATAAGCAAAGGAGAGGTTTTGATGCTCTGCTGAAAATTTCCCATTTGTCTGGGTTGTACCACTCTCGTCAGAGATATATCCACAAAGACAAAAGGTTCGAACTCTTACAAAACTCATAAATCTCACGAACAACCGTAAAGTGTAATACATCGGGAGTAAAAAATTTCTCTTCAGCGGATGGTATAAGTGAATTGCAAGTTGAAATGTTTGGTGATCATTTCAACAACAACCTTTCGTTGTTCAACATTACACAAATGATCAACAACTCCCACAAAGTATGAAAACCAGTTTACATCAATAAAAGAGAAATAATTACTTGCCTCCACATTGTTGTATGATCATGTGGCTCATCCGGTACACATACATCGAACTTCGACCGCTGATTGAACATGCTTCAAACAAAGCTGAACATACATAGCAGTAAACACAGAGCGTAATGCCGAAATCTGATCAATGTCTTTGTCGGTGAGTGCAAACACCGAACATAGTCCTTTATCTTTTAATCTCTTGAACCACATCATAAGAACCGCCTTTCTATATTGCTCCGTGGTTGATCTGGAACTCTTCTTTGCATCACCCTGTCTCAAGTAGAACATGTACGATAGAGACATATCAAAACCTCCGAAGTTTGCAGCAATAATGAATAGCTCAAAGCGCACGAGTTAGTTTTGAAAGTATTATCGATAATAATGTCTCTGACAATACCTATATGTCAAAAAAAAGGTGTGCATAATGCGAAAGCAATGTACTCGTCAGTCTGTTCATACAACACCTCAACAAACCTTTCTGAGCTAAAGCTTTGCTGTGTATCAACAAAGATGCCGACTTCACTTGATCATCTATATCGTGGAGATATTGTCTAGACTGAACTTCAGCGATCCAGAAATTTACCAGCGCCCGAGTTATACTCAAAGGACTAATAAACTCTTTTTTCATATAATATACAGTGCACCCTTCCGGAGATTCAATCCAGATATTGATTCCAAAAACATGACAGCAACAGTAGGAAAACGATGCAACTTATGCGTCGACTTCTCATGTGACAGCAAATGTTGACACATTAAATACATAAGCTTATGCTGTACGTCCACCATTACTCGGAAAGTTTTATTGCACTCAGATCGATCTATCTTTCGCTTCTTCTCTGGTTGTCTCACCAAAGATGTGGATCCTTCACCCTTATTTCTGAATTTTGTCATGTCAGATCGTGAGGTACACCATAATGTCGTCTTTAAGATCGAACAGTCTTTCACAGAAACACGCGGGTTACGTACTTCTCAATAGTATCCAGAGGCTACCTCTATATTCGGAATGATGCTTGTCTTCAGCCAAGACGTCAAACACACAGACAAGTTACTGGAGTCAAAGTCTGCAACTCATGCATGCTACTCTCGTCTGAAAGGTAGACTTTCAGTCGGAACAACACAAACCCGTCTTTGCTATCTTCACCCCCGAAGCACTCTTGCACAACATGAATCATTTCTGAATGATCACACTTCACGGTCACTATGAAAACGTTGTCATCATCAGTCTCATTCTCCATAACCGCTTCGCACGTAATATCGAGATTCACTTTGTTATATCACTGATTACACTGTTTGAACACAGCTAAGTCAAGAGGGTTATGTCCCTTGCGAACACGCGTGAATCCGCTGATTGATAACATTCGATTGCATCGATTGCAGTAAACCATCTCCATGATAAGCACTCAAGACTCAAAAAATTGCAAGCTTTCAGATCTATCAGACTTTTTGACTTTTTGTCAACAAGCTCTCTACACAGACGATCCAGCGGAATTCAACAACGAAAAACGGTGTCGTGTCGGATCTTGCGTGAAGGATGTCCAGGAAAACGCGAGGTTCCTGGCTGTGGAGATGTTGTGTGCTGAAACAGAGACAAGACAAAGAAGAACAACCACGAAAAGGAATGCTGCGATGTATACACTCCAAATTTATGTACACTGTCGGTTCTTTCTCCTAAGAGCAAAGGACTGAAAACCTAACCACCAGCAGTCTGTAACCTAATTCAGAAGCCCTAAAACAAACCCCTGAATCGCAAGCCTAGCCCGAAATCGCCGAAGCGTAGCTCAAAGCAAGAGAAACTTCTCTTTGCTAACAAACAGAGCCACAACAATATTACGCGATCCAAACCCAAGTCCAAACCACATCCACGCACTAGCTCTTGGCTAAAGCTAGCTACCACTAGCCGTACACAACCAATTAAGTCCCTAACGAACTCAAAAAGACAAAATCCGTAGCAAAGGAACCGAAAAAGACCTATCTGAGAACTTTCTCCTTTCTCCAAACGATCTTCAAATGTCGATAGGGTCTCCTCCGCTGACTCCCTTAACCCAAGAAACTTTCAGATCCAACTCCTGATAGGTCAATTTTCGGTCGCAGGTGACCGAACTTCCAAAAGCTCCTCCCTGCGACTTAAAACCGCTCACACCGCACAAACGGATCGTCTAAACTGATATTCGTCTTCCCTGGCATATAGATCTGGCTACCCTGAACCCAACAAGACTCCAAACAAGCCGTTTGGAGTTCTCCTTGCAAAACCACTCGAGAAATTTGGTCGCAGGTTGCAAAAAACTGACATAAATCGGCTCCCTGCGGCTCAAATTCGCTCACCACACCCAAATCAACAATCCAATTCACTTACAGTCTTCTCCTATGCGTACATGAGGACTCCCTGATCGCGTAGGCACCAAGAACGAAGAACTTGGCTCACCGATCGCGAAGTACAGCCCAACCTCAAGTCGCAGGTGAACGAAAATCTGATGTAAGCGCTTCCCTGCGAGCCAATTTCACTCAGAACTTCCAAACCGCCCGATGAAAACTGGTATCGTCTTCAATTTCCTGTAGAACTCGGTGTTTTGATCCCGTTGGATCCAAGGACAGCAAGTTTGGACTCCAGAACGACCCGAACGGTCCAACTCTCCTTCACAGATAACTGAAAACTCCAAATCTGCTTCCTGCGTCTCAATTTCACTCAGTACGCACCCCCCGATCCGTCTCTTCCCAAACCGTCTTAACCCACACGTAGCTTGCACAGATCTGAACCCAACGACGCCTTGCGCGTTTGCATTGAACTTCCAAATCTCCCGCACCGTCCGCTGACAGGTCGCAGACGCAAGCAAGCCCCTTAAGCAGCCTCCTTGTTACAGTCTGTACGTACGAAGTTCAACCCTCAATAATAAGAAGCAGGCCCCTTGCGTCTTTGATATAACGCTTGGAGCCCTAAATACCCAGTCAGTAAGTAACCAGGGGCCTAGCTTGATTTTACCTTCTTTCGAATCGCATAACTTCTTCTTTGGAAGTCCAAACGAAGTAAACAAGATGCTCATGGAAAGCTGACAACGAACTCTACCCATCTATGTGATGAAAGTGAAGATCCGAAGTTGCGCCAAAAGCCCGTAAGCTGGGGCCTAGCTTGTTTTCTCCATCTTTCGAGTCTTGTAACTTTTCCACTAGACGTCCAAACGAAGTAGATAAAGTGCCTATGGAAAGCTGACAAGGAGCTCTATCCACTGGTGCGATAAAAACGAAGATCCGAAGTGGTGCCAAAAACTCATAAGCTGGGGCCTAGCTTATTTTCTCCATCTTTCGAGTCCTGTAACTTCTCCACTAGGCGTCCAAACGAAGTAGACAAAGTGCCTATGGAAAGCTGACAAGGAGCTCTACCCATCTATGTGATGAAAATGGAGATATGAGATTGTGCCAAAAACCCGTAAGCTGGGGCCTAGCTTGTCTTCTCATGAGTGTCTTTGGAACGACAAGCATCGAAGTTTGAATTTCATGTAGGAGCCGGTCCACGACACGACAACGGTCATCAGAAATGAAAATGAAATGTCAAACGTGAAATTCTAATTTGAGAACAGCGAATCAAGAACAGGGAATTTCTGCCAAATTCAGTCGTGAGGACAAGAGTTCAATGAATGCAAAATTTTCTTCACGAACTTCCGTCGCCTCCAATTGTAACATGGTAACATTACGTCTCCAAGTGTCTTCGATGCCGCTGTCCTAGTACAAGACGCAATGAATTATGGACGAATGAAGAACGACAACGGACTTGCAATGGACGGACGGAGAGAACCTTGACTGTACTCAATGATCGTGACTGCAGTTCGGATCGTGACCGTGACTGCAGTTCGTGATCGTGACCGCATAACCATGACCATGAATGCGATAATGAGCGGGATGACTGCGGTAATGAGCTCAGAATCCGGTTACAAGTGACTCGATCGACTATGAATCTGAAATCCATCATTAATCAATTCGCATGTATAAAC
Source organism: Asterella californica (assembly GCA_036924285.1). Taxonomy (NCBI): domain Eukaryota; kingdom Viridiplantae; phylum Streptophyta; class Marchantiopsida; order Marchantiales; family Aytoniaceae; genus Asterella; species Asterella californica. The sequence continues at coordinate 1,027,810 of JAYKYS010000022.1, read as the reverse complement.
CCTGACGTAACTAGCGGAACTGTGCCACAGCTGCGGGCTTGCTACTCTCCGCTTCAAGAACCTGCTACAGCAGGTCGCCGCCCTCCTGTGACCTCTACACCAAGTCGTATGTTCAAATAGGTAAAGAGTGCTTATGTCGTACGCAAGGTGAAGGTCGTACGCTTGAACCATTAATGATTAAACCCTGCATCTGTGATGGAGAAGAACATGGCGGGGCCAACCAACAAGAAGAAACGTTTGAATCAGCACATAATTTGAATCGGGAGTAAACTCTCTGACCGGAGACACGGCGAGCTTGCATCGAGACACTTTTCTCGATTTCTCCTTTCTGGATGGAGTAGCGGAACTGGGATTGGCCATTAGAGTAGATTTGTTGAGAACATTTCTTTTGCGGGCGACTGGATGCCGCAAGCATTGTTAGTGATTCAAGTGAAGAATGAAACGTTTCTTCCAGCCAGTGGTGAAGAATGGAACAGCCAACAAGAAGCAGGCAACTGAGATTAAGGAGCTGGATGATGCGAGAGGCGCTGAACCTGAAGCGGAAAACGGCGGTGAGGTGGAGGAACCTTTAAAATTTCTGTCATGGAATGCGAATAGCTTCCTTCTACGTCTGAAGAACAATCGAAAGGAGTTGTTGGATCTCGTAAGAGCCTTCGATCCCGATGTAATCGCTATCCAGGTTTGCTCCCGCACACTCGCGCAGAACTCCGGGCGAAAGTTGGATTATGTTTGAAATTTCATGGAGCTCTTTTAGTCATGAGATAGAAGGCTTTGTGAGTTTTATGGTTGCGGTTGTACCTCTGTCTGGAATCGTCGATTGCGGACGTGTACTCTGTTTCCACACCTCTTCTTCTGGATTCTGATGATCATCGGTTTATGTGGTTTCACGCGTAAGTAGGAGGTCCGACTGCCAGCTGCGGGCAAGAAAGGTGAGAACAAGAACCAAGGCAGCATTAAGGATGACACTAGTGCCGCACGTGAGGAAAAGCAGGTACTGCTAACATCCTGGACAAGGGTTCCAAGACAATATGACAACTAGTGATCATGGGAGATATTACAGAGCACAACACAAGATTTTGCACACTCCGAACATGTTCTGCCTCTTGGTGAGTCATAGAGATAAGTTTAGCAAACGATGTTATTTTCTCTTCGTAGTCCATCCGTTGCTGGACAACAATTCGAGCTACCAGCCACATTATATACTGGTCGCATTACCGGTCTTAGAAGTTTCATCAGTTGTCTGCTTGACTATGTTTGCAGGCCGTAATGCGTGCTTTATCAGTCTCACCGCTTTCGCAATATCAAGTATGGTGGTCACTTGCTGAGAGCAAATATGCGGGCACTGCCCTTTTTGTGAAAAACAGCTTTAAACCGATTTCAGTGAAGTTCTCTTTGGATTCAAATGCTCCACGAGGTATGATTCTGGCAGTGTAAGTATTAGAGTACTACAGTATGTAGCATATGATTATCTCATCAGCGCTCGTGAAATACTGTATATGTATGAAAGAGACACATCCTGCTGAAAAGATGTCTGAGGTCTAATCCGTTACTCCCTTCGCAGCGCTCACAAAAGACGTTTCGTGAGCACGCGCAGAGTGTCATGGATCAGACTTTATTAGTTCCTCGGGAAACTGGTTCTCCTGGTAGCCGTCAACCAGAGTCGTCTGAGATGGAAGATATATATATTGATATACTTTCAGGTTGTAGCAGTCGCTAGAGTGCATCTGGTTACTCATCCTTGTAGTGAGGCACATGTTTACCGCACTTGTCCTGTTACATTGACGGGCGTGTGGTAGCTAGGACATGTGCATACTGAAGATGTCTGTGATAAGGACGATAAGGTTCGGTAGTAAATATCTGGCCTCCTTGTATACCTATCGAGCTCACTACGATTGTGCTGACAGAAACACATGATCCGGATGGAAGAGTAATACTTGCTGAGTTCAGAACCTTCCGGCTGCTTGTTACATACGCGCCCAATAATGGCTGGAAAGAGGAGGAAAATAGCTTTCAAAGGCGTAGAAACTGGGACAAGGTCATGCATTCATTTGTTACCAAGGAATCCACAAAGCCGTTGATATGGTGTGGGGATCTAAACGTCAGGTACAGTATTTCGTTGAACCACATCTTACCTGTGACGTAGTTGTTCTAGGAATGTCGGCTAATCTAGAGTGAGATAGTCATCCCCATGTATATTGGACTCATCCAAGCCTGTTGTTCTTCATGTAGATAACCCGATATTAGATCAACATCAAGGGTGTTGTCCATCAACGTTGGTCTAGGTCGGAAGTATTGTTTCCTTTACTTAGCATTGTCCTTTCACTTTTCTATCAAATAAACAGTTATGGGATCTCACAGCGTAAAAGAAAGACACATAAGATATCACCTGTGCTGTTTATCTGTTCTATGGGGTTTCTGACTCAATAGAAAAAGTCGGGATGCAGTCATCAAGATATTGACGTAAGCCACCCAGAATTTTTCCGGAATGCCAAACAGAAGGATTACACACCTCCTAATTCAGAGGTACGTTACTCTTTCCATCTTGCAGGCCTCGTACGGAGAGTTCAATTATGTTTCCGCAGATAAATCTCGAACTCTAGATTTGGCATGTTACTAGGCATTGCGGCTGGTTAACTTGGTGCAGTGTATACCTCAGGACGATCCTTACTTGCTTGATTTCTTACTTCCCATGATCGTAACGGCGGATAGTTCTTTCTTAGATTCTTAATCCTTGGTCGGCAGCAGTTTAGGGTTTACCAGCCGGCTCAAGAGTATGGATGACCTTTTCCTTCAGGATATTGGACAACCAGGGTTCACAGCAGCAGAAAAGCAGCGATTTTCCAAGCTTTTGGACGAGTACGTAGGATTGATCATGACCATCATACCTTGGACAGAGCTTGTGAAACAGCTGCAAACATATGATCTGTGTTTGTTCCAGTCCTGCTCTCGGTAGCTTTGATATCATCCATAGGTTTGCTTGCCATCGTTTCTACGATTTGTCGTTTAGTAAGTTCCCCACCTTTCACTAGTCGGTTGGTGACTATAAAAGTGAAGGCGAGATGAAGGACATATTAATATGCCCCTCAAACTGAGTTCTTCTTGGCTTCTGTGGATCATGTATGTGCAATGTTTTCCTACCGGTGGCTCTATGCAGTGGTAGTTTGGTGGATTCCTACCGTTGGCTGCATAAGACTCAAGACATCGAGAGTGGATTCACTTGGTCTGGGAATGCGGTTGGAAAGTAAGTTTAGCTTATTCATTTGATTGATTCAGTTGGGCACAACGTGGAAGTGACATCTTCCTTACAGTGTGGTTTCTGTTGTAGATATCGCGGAAAGCGTATGAGAATTGACTACTTTCTGATATCGGAGCAGCTAGTTGGGAGGTTGTTATGCAGTGATACCCAGGGAACAGGAATCGAGCATAAAGGTAATGCTTCGCATGTAGTTGTTCTTCATCGGTACCAACGGATGCGTTTGTATGATTACAGAACGAATCTTTTCTGAAACATAAAACACCTTCTCATTCACAGGTTACTGCGGAAGTGATCATTGTCCAATAACTCTGGAACTTTCTCCAGCCGCATCGAAAGTACCATCTCAGCAGCCCGATGACCCAGTGAAAGATACTGATGCTGTGACAGCCTCGGATGATGAGCCAAAATCGTCGTAGGGTTGAATCGGTAGGCTGCTCCTGCGAAGTATTTACTTCGTCCAAAAGGACACTGAACTGGGAGACTCCGAATGTGGAAGGAGCTTCTAGCTACGATAATCGAAGCTAGAACGAGTTATATGATGTGGTTCCCATCATGTTCCCGATGCACGGTCGAAGTTGAGGAGACCATCCACTACAGATCGTACAGTATATAAGCTCTTAAGTGTTCCAGGTGCTCGAGGTGAGCGCAAAGGATCAGTCATATCAATACTTGCAAACTGGTAGTCTCCAGTGTTGTTTACGCGAAATACGGGAGTCACGTGTGAAAATTTACGAAGGATTCCTCAACTTCTCCTGCCCCAATTTTGTACATGATGTATACTAGTCCATATGTCAAATGCAAAAACAATCCAATATTCCAGTCTGTTCTAGTATATCATGGTAGTCCAATTCCTTCAGCAAATCATGTTTTAGAGAATATTCTCCGTACAGTAGAACATCCGTAAAGTACTCCCACATATAGTGATAGCCACGGTGATGAAATTTTGATATCACGAGTTGGGACCGTGTAGTATAGTGATAATCTCTTTATATTCTCTATAGCGATAGATAACTTTGGTTTACTTCGGTTGCTTGTCAAAATATGCATGCAAACTTAACTTTTGGGAACTTGTGTTTTTTTTTTATTATCAGAGAATCATATAAGTGTTAAATAAAATATAGATATCAAGTAGATATAAATAATTAAAATTTTTTATAAATATTATTTGTTAGCTTATTCATGAAAACACAAAGAGAGCAAGCAAGAACCCATAAGTGTAGACTGGATTCTCGTGCTTCAGAAGATATAAGTCCGAGATACTGTACTCATGAATATACAATTTAATTAAACGTTTAATTTAATATTAAATTTTTTGGATTTAATTAAATGTTTAATTTAATATCTAACTTTTTTTTCAAAAGGGTTAGATAGTAAATAGACGGAAATGCATTTCTTCTTTTCCGAGCTAAGAAGAGGGTGACTATGCATGCTTAACACCCACTATGTGGTATATCTCGGGGAGAAAGACTTAGATTTCAGATAAAAGAGTGTCATACTGGACGGAAAAATCTATCTAGAGTGGATGGAAGGAGTCTTTAAACTGAATGAAATTTGAGTAGTTGATTATGAGTTGCTTCTCCTTTAGAAGTTGTCGATCAAAATTTATAGAGTTTATAAATTTTTTATTCATACTATTTAAGTGTGAGCAAAATTAATGTGCATCACACTAAATACGCTTTAGTGAGTGAGAAATTAGTGTGTATAACATTAATAATTATGAGAACTCTTTAAAATATCCTTGTCGAATTAGTGTCGTTCACACTAAATACGATAGACAGTGTAGTTGTTAACCAATAGTATATAATAATATTCTGAAATTTCATTTTCTTCTTTTCTTAGAGTTAAATATATTATATAAAGGTTTAATTTATGACTTACTATTTTTCTCCAAAACAATTATGTCAATATTTAAATTTTATTTCAAAAGAGTAAGATAAGTCACTATACATAAGTTTTAAGTTATGACTTTAACTTGTTTGTCACAAAAAGTATATAACAAATAAATTTAATTACTTGACTCTTCCTTGAAAAATAGTTAAATAATAAATGAATATATTGACTAAATATACTTTCATTATTATTAAGTTATCTCACTCGTATTATCTATCACGCACGATTTCCACTTCTTTTATAAGTTATGTCTGGATCTTCTTACATCTACATGTATAGCTATAACTTAATATTTAGAGGATAATTGATTTTCTTCTTTCAACTTGGTACACAAATTTCATATGAATATTTTTCGATGAAAGCAAACGAAGAAAGGTTCTCCGAAGTTGATCTTGCATGCAATTAATATCAATTATAGTTGTGAAATGCATGTTCTGTTATCCTTCATGCACTCTTGTTAGTGTCATACAAATCACAGTACAACCGTAGTTAATATGCATCCAAAGTGTATATTTGGTCTTTAACAACCTATGTTACATATAAAAAGTTTATTTATTAGTAAAGTGTGGAGAATATTTATTTGCTGCCCAAGTACTTTAAGGAGATATCAAGTTAGTCTTGACTATCTAACATTATTTATGATTAAACTTAGTTGTACTTTTGGGCAAAAATCAGATATTTGCTAAAGAGTGAGCACTACTATCTTGACATCTTGTCTAAAAAATAGAAAGGAGGTGGAAAATATCCATTATCTCTTTTTTTATTTAATATTAGTGGTGCGATTAAAGTTGTGGACTTTGTGGGCATTAAAAATAAGAAGAAATTTCATATGTTTTCTTTTTAGTGGATCCTAGTGTAGAGAGGGGTGGAAATTTGAGATTCCTTGAGAATATTACAAAATTCTTCTAGAAGTTGTTGACTTTGAAGTAATAAGTCCATATAAAAAGATAAGAAGCCCATGTGATTAAAGCTTTTACCTTAAGTAATATCTTAATAAAATCTGGTAAAAATAGTTACGACTGAGTTACCAGAGGATATCAAAGTAAAAACCTAGAATGTATAAATAGAGTAGTAGAGAAGAGCTCATCATCCTTATTTTCACATCGTCGTAATGACAACTTGAGTAATATAGAGAGTGTGTGATATTTTAACATGTAAGAACTTGAGAGACGGCGTTAGAATGGAGGATTTTAGTTGATGAGTTTACGGAGAATTTTAGTTGATGAGTTTATGGATGTATGAATGAGTGAACCTAGCATTTTTCTCTTCAACTTCATGGTGTGCTTCCATCAAAGTCATCAGAGGTGACCCTTGAGTGAGAGACATGTCCGACATGTTGCAGATTCATCGATGACGATCGTGGAGGTTGAGAGATCGGGGGGGGGGGGGGGAGGTAGTTGATCGATAGGACCGCGGAGGGTTTACATTTTTGGTTTCATTGCCGGGACCTCACTTGAAGAGATTGTTGAAAGAGTTTAGAGTTCAATTTTATATTCGACAAAAAGAGATCATGAGAGAGCACATGGAGAGGACGTTGGGAGGAGAGAGAGCTAACATGATGTTAGTAACGCTAAAATCTTTCGTGTATCCCATAGTGATCTATGACGCGTTCGAGGTCATTCTTTACATCTTGTTCACTTAGAAAGTATTTGAAGAAAGTTGAAAGGGAATGAAACAAGAGTTGTAGAGAAAGGAGGAGAGAGAAATTATTAGAGGAGAAAAATTTCAGAGTTTAAGAATTTAGCTCTCTAGAAAATTTGTACATTCGTTGTCAGATTTTCTATGTTTTTTATGTGATATTTTCCAGTATTCTAGATTGGCTGATAACTTATCTATGACAAAAGAAATCATGGGAAAAGGTGATCTAGAGTGGGAGTTATGAATTTTCAAAGTTGAGAGGGTTTATTCACGAGAGTTGAAGAATTCTGCTTTCTGGACAATTTTTATAGTCATTGTCAAATTTTCTGTGAATTTATTTTCATGTGAAAAGAAGTATAAATATAAATAAATAAATAAATAATTTTCAATATTTCAGTTTGGCTGATAAGCTATTAGAAGAAACAAAAATCATTAGAAGGTGATGTTTGGAGAGGGAGATAGAATTTTTCAAAGTGTAGGGTGTTGACAACCATGAGGGAAGTGAAAATATACAAATTTCAGTTCTCTGAAAATTTGTACAGTCAACACCATCTCTTCTGATTAGGGAATTGTTGAAACTTCATGAGTTAGTAGCTTGGAGGTTGAGCTACTTGAGACCACAAAAATCTTGGAGATCTCTTCCCGACTAAGAGATATACGTTTCAGCATACAAAGAGGTCTTGCAGATACTTCATGAGGAATCCAGTTCGAGTGCCGAAGTGGAAGAAGAGACGTTTGGGAGTTCGAACGGAGACGGAGAAGTCAAAGTTAAGTACAGAGGAGTTGCAAACACGCATCTATTGCAGTTGAGGTGCCCTTTTTGCTCTATATCAAGAAGTTTCTGCGAGCATTGGCGCAGATATGAAGAAGATTGAGTTGAAAGCATCATTCATTGTGGAGTCCACTAATGCTCTTGGCGAAGTAGAGTGTGATCCTTACAAGAGTGACTTTAAGATGTCTACTAGGATTAGTACAGATGATGGTCATGATAATATTATCTTAGACTCTTAATTTTAAATTGGATTTTATTTCGTGTATAGCATGTATAATACACGATTTTCAGTATAAATATCAAAAAAGTTAAGAAAGTGATGTAGAATTATTTTCCTCAAAGATATTTTGTTCATTTAATGGTTGAGAAGGCGCAACATGAGTGGAAGTACAAAAGATTAAAAATTAGACTTAGAAACCTTCCTCAAGGTTTAGATGTCATAGTAAGTGTCGGAGAGAGCTCGAGACACATTATCGTTGAGTTTGAGAACACTAGTCTCAAGTAGAATCTCCGAGGAGAAGAGTAGAAACCAACTTGTGGTGTTATTTATGTAGAGAGTCGAGACATAAAGTAGTGAATTGTCCAACTAGAATTAGAACAAAGAGAGCCAAAAGGAAGCGGGAGTTTACTGATTTAAGTCTTCGAGTGGGTCCATTATCACAACCACCGATTCATCTTCTAGGAGAGGATCCTTGTCCAAGTTATGGAGTGGATGATCTATCAAGAGGACACAAGAGCGTAGATGTGGTCGCCTTACTTACATCAATAGTCGAGAAGTTGGACGAGATCTAAAGAGCTGAGACGGAGAAGTTGTCGACTTCAAAGAAGGACTCGGCTGAGTTGTGATGAAGATCGTCATTCGGGTCATGGAGAAGGCGGTGATGCGACTCAGGCTCATGATTACCTTGGGAGAAGAGATGACACAAGAAGTGTTGTTACAACGGTTTCTTTTTATTTTACTTATGGTAGATTATTCGCAAATGAAATTAGTGATGTTCGTACTCTTTTAGCGAGTAGTTATTGCACGACGATTAGAAGAGTAGAAAGAGTAGTTACAAGATGGGAAAGCTACCAGTGTTTCATGGGAAAGACAATAAAGATGTAGAATCGTTTATTCGAGACTTAAAAAAGGGTTGCATCGGAAACAACGTGAGAAGGAATGAAGAATGGGTGTTATTACTGCCAGAGTTTTTAGAAGATTTTGCTCTTACATGATATGAAGACCAAGTGAAGAACAAGACACCTGGTGCAGTTGAGGACATATGAGAGACGTTGAGTAACACACTCATCGAAAAGTTTCTTCTAGAAGAGAGTTATGAGAAGCTCATGGTGGAGCTTACTCATTTGAAACAACGGGACGACGAGAAAGTTTGGCAGTATGTCGAAAGGGTGGATAAGTTGGAGCAACGGTTTCAGACGATTCTACGAAAGAGTGGAGACAATGTGGAGCTAACGATGAAGGAGATTGGAGCACTGCTAACCAAGAACTTGGTGGGAGGATTGAGACCTTCAATTCGAACCCAAGTGAGATACGAGAAGCCAACAACCAAAGCGGAGGTCATCAAGATCGCGACAAATATGGAAGAGAGTTTGGACAACGATCCCAACCAAGGAAATCAAGGTAACTTTGAAAGTAACCAAGGTAACTTTGGAGGAATCACATGCTGGACTTTGGAGGTTCTCATTTCCAACGAAACTGTCCTAACAACGGAGCAAGGGGTGCTGAAGCTGTCAGAATGAATGTTGGTGGAAGAAATCCATCACAAGCACGAGACAAGGAAATGACTACTATCGATGTAGTGCGAGATCCCATCTATGAGAAGAGAAAGAGCTCGAACTCATTTCATGCACCGGTGGAGCTTTTAGCTCAAGAAAGAAAACAAACTAGATTTTCTGATGAATCAATTTTCGTGGAGGAGATAGAAGTACTCGGTCGAGTACTATTTCGAGTGCACCAAGGGAGCCAAGAAAGAAGTTGGGGATGGCGGATTTCATCATTTCATCTTCTCAAGCGGGATATGATGTGGTTGAAGATGTGAGTGCTCAGACAACCAACATCACGGTTGGGCAACTGATTGCACTCAACCCTAGTTTAAAAAGAGAACTCAGAGGAGGACTGAGTTCTAAGAGAAGCAAAAAGAAAAAACCCAAGAATGAGACATCAAAATATGTGGGAGTTGGTGTGGTGGATGTGCATGCTTCAGAGGTATGCATTAGGGCTTCAAAGATTGAAGTCCAAATGAATGGTCACTACGTCTTTGACATATTGGTGGATGGAGAGTCGGCTGTAAATGTCATATCGGAGAGATGATGAAGAAGTTGAGGATTAAACCAACTCGTCCGACTAGCATTGTCGTGAGAATGACTAACAAGCAACGGGTAAGATCTCTTGGTGTGTTAGAGAAGGTGGTTGTGTCTGTGATGGGAGTTCTAACATTGATGTCCTTTCAAATGTTAAAGGACTCTAGTTCTGATTTGCTCCTAGGTAGACCTTGGTTGAGAGCTGTGCGCATCACAGATAGGTGGCACAAGAGATATTTACGGATTGGACCTAGAGATCATAGAGTGATAGAACCTCTCTCGGGTGTTGGAGTTGTGACTTCTGACTCTGATAGACCCACTAGTGATTACTAGGAATCTGATATGGAGGATGATCAAAGTGTCTCAGAAGTAGATATCGGAGATTCTTACGATTAAGAATCCTCGTCTAAGGACAAAGGATTTGATCGAGATGAATCATTACATCAGCTTAGTGCTATTGACTTGTTGTCTCGATCAGTAGTGGAGAAAGATCTTGACAAAGAAGAGTTGAGTGAGGCAGAGATTGTGAGAAGACTCTCTAACCTGAAGTTTGGTATCAATGTCACTCAAGAGGAGAAAAGTAAATTCTTAGATATATTTCGAAAATATATCCATGTGTTTGCTTTCAGCTACAAGGATATGAAGGAGGTAACTCTACAAACTCATCGAATTGGAGGAGAATGCAAGACTAGTTCGACAGAAGCAGAGAAGAGTCAATCCTACAACGTGTCGCGCCCCTCATTCTCAAGATCGGGCGCAGACGCAAACAACAGAACCCTAGCGGACTTGCGCTAGGTTGTGAACGCTGCGAGTAGGACTTAACGGCTTGGCCGGGAAGTCGGGATCAGATGAACCCTAAGTGGTTCTCTGAACCAAGGTTAGAACCTTGGGATAGGACACAAGGGGGTACCCCAAGAGGGCCCCAGACGAACGCTGACCTAAGGAGGCGGGTCTGGGAACGGACTGAAACATGAGTCTCAGACATAGGTCTGAGACGTGGGTCCGAGACGCGGGACCGAGACGTGGGTTCGAGACGCAGACGAACCACAGGGTTCGACCCTGGGTCTCGACCACAGGTTTTCGGAAAAACTGCTAAGTGTTGGAGCTCCAGGGACGTTTTAGGTCGTGGACAGAGCTCCACGTAAGATCTCGAGGCGAGTGAGGTATCATTGGAAAGACCTCGTCGAGAGCTTTCCAGTGATATATAACACTCCTCGATCTGACCTCCGAGCTGGAAGTTATGGCCGAACCACAATCGGGTTGTGGTATAATTTTCAGGGACCAAAGAGGAGGGCGGGACCGCCGATCCCCAGAAGTATATATGAGGGGGGCTCGATGCCTGGGTGGGCCAGGACGAGTCACCCGACCCCAGGGTTCGGCGGGCGGACTCTGGGGGCATGAGGTGATGGCTGGGCCAGTTCCAAGGCACGTTCCGATCTAGACTTGGACGGCAAGACTTAGGAACGATGTAAGGGCTGGGGCAAGACTAGGGAACGAGTCGGCGGGTTAGACCACCGTTCGGGAGCCTAGACCCAGACGGACATCACGGGCGGTTGGGCCGCTAGGTGTGCTGGAGGCACCGTTTAGGACCCTGGACTTTATGGGAAGTCCGCCCCAAGTCATATTGTGACTTGCTCATGTTTGGGACCGACTTAGGCGGATCTAAGTCGGGACTTAGGATTGCTGAGCTTGATGATTAGGGAGACGGTCCGGCTCCGGTCCGGACCAAACAGAACTAAGGTAAGTGGTGCATGGACGCTAACTTGTGATTGTGTTTGCAGGTTAGCGGTGTAAAGTTTGCGACCTACTGAGCTAGAGCTTCCGCTGGCGCAACAAGGCGGTAGGTGCGCGAAAAGTGGTATCAGAGCCAACGCTTCGGTGAGCGAGAACTTGAGGTAGCGGCTGAAGGCTGGACGCTTGAGGAGGGACGCAAGACACGAAGCGGATCAGCGTTTCTAGGTGAACACTTGGAGCGATGGCCGACGTCGGACAGAGTTCCAGGAGGAAGACCAAGAAACGTGGAGCGGCTGACACCGGGACCAGATCGACTCGAGCTAGCCTCGAGGCACAGTCAGGGGACGATAACCGACAACCTTCGCCCCAACGTCAAGGAAGCCCAGTTCCAGCTGTGGCACCGCTGCAGCAAGATGGAGTCTTGCCAACGGTGCCCAACGATGCAGGCGCGGGAAGTCAAGGAGCCTTGTATGCGGAACTCATCAAAATGATGAAGACCATGCAGGAAGGGATGGCCTCGAGGGATAAACGTATCGCTGAGCTTGAGGCAGACCAAGGAAGTTCCTCGTCTACCAGAAAGCTTTGTAAGACGAATTTGCCGACTCCGTTTACAGGTATAGGACGAGCTCGCAAGGTTAAGGATTTCTTAACCGAGTTAGACCTATACTTTGAAGCGCATCAGGCTCAGGAGTCAGACAAAGTGAGAGCGGCAGTTACGTTCTTGAAGGACCATGCGCTTCTCTGGTGGACCGCATACAGGGATGAGCATGCCTTGACCGTCTCGGCGCTTGGTTGGAAGGAGTTCAAGGAGTTGCTCGCGGGACGATTCACTCCGGAGTATCAGAGGATTCGGGACGGTGTTGAGTTAGTTCGGCTGAAGCAGACAGAGACCCTAAGTGCTTATGTGCGCGAGTTCAGTGCCAAACTGGATTCGTTCTCCAAGTGGACTGAGGAGACCAAAATATGTATATTCATTGGGGGACTCAAGTCCAGCTCGGAGAAGGCTCTCTTTCGGATGCCGGAGCTACCTGCGACAAGTGCCGAACTTTTGAAGCTAGCGGAGTGAATTGGGGACGATGAAGTCCAGCAACAAAAACCTTTTGAACCTCGCAGCATGGACAAGTTCCAGAAGAAGAACAAGGGCTTCAAACGACAATGGGATGGGGGTGAGAAGGATCGGAAAGATACTTCTGCCCCGGCAGCAAAGCGACAGCAAACAAGAATAAAACCTAAGAGGCAGACACCTCAGAAGGGCAATGGCGCTAAGTTTACTTGCTACAACTGTGGCGAGGCGGGCCATATTGCTAAGGGGTGTACGAAACCTAAGGTTAGTAACTGTAGCATGAGTGCGTTTGTTGCAAAGGACTTGTTGGAGGGCTAGATGACTGTGACCTTGAGAACCACGAAGAAGACGCCGAGATTGATGTTTCTACAAGCCAAGGTTGCTAACCGTGATGTTACTTTTCTTGTGGACACAGGAGCGACTCACTCCTTCATAAGTCCGAAGTTGGTGAAGAAGTTGGGCTTGTCTACCTCCAAGGCAGACAAGCCTATTCAGGTGCGCTTTGCCAAGGGCAAGACGTACCAAACTTCTGAAGTAGCCTTGGACGTACGATTTGTGTGTGGGAAGTTGGAGTTCACAGAGAACTTCACGGTGTGCGCGATGGATGATATCCATGCGGTTTTGGGGAACACTTTCTTAGATAGGTTCGACGTGGAACTTAGACGGAGACCTTTGAGGTTGAATGTCAGAGTTAAAAGACGGAAGCTGGGAGTGAGGCTGATCCGGAAGGCGCGGAAGATTGATGACTTTGCGGTGAATTTGATCAAAGGCAAACAGATGGACTTCAACGACGGAGTCATGTGTTTGATGCGGGTTGCAGATTTGATGGCGGGTGACGGACAAGAGGAAACATCAGGAGACGCGACTAAACTTCCGGAGGTGCTTCGCGAAATGATTAAGGAGTTTGAGGATGTCTTGACGGACGAGTTACCTGCTGAGTTACCTCCAAGGCGGGTGGTGGATCACAAGATCGAGGTCTTGCCAGGATCAGAACCACCTTCCAAAGCCCCTTATCGACTCAATCAGGTGGAACTCCTTGAGTTGAAAAGACAACTCGGCGAGCTATTAGCGCGGGGATATATTCGAACCAGCAAGTCACCTTATGGAGCCCCAGTTCTTTTTGCAAAGAAGAAGGATGGGAAGTTACGACTCTGCGTAGATTATCGTGCACTCAATAAGGTGACGGTGAAGAATAACTATCCCTTGCCAAGGATAGATGACCTCTTTGATAGGTTAGAGGGTGCGAAGTACTTCAGCAGGATAGACTTGAAGTCAGGATATTACCAGATCCGGATAGCTGACCCAGATGTTGAGAAGACCGCTTGTCGAACCAGATACGGATCGTTTGAATTCGTGGTGATGCCATTTGGACTCTGCAACGCCCCTTCGACGTTCACTACATTGATGAACACAATTTTTCGCGAGGAGATGGATGAGTTTGTCATCGTTTACATCGACGACATCTTGATCTACTCCAAAACCTTGGAGTCGCACGCGCAGCAGCTACGGGTGGTGTTGACGAAGCTGCGGGAGCATAAGCTGTTTGCCAACATTGACAAGAGTGAGTTTGGTTTGGAGCGCATTAACTTCTTGGGACATGTAATTAGTGCAGAAGGAGTCGGCCCGGATATGCAGAAGGTGGATGCGGTTGTGACTTGGGAGCCTCCGACTACAGTGAAGGGGATGCGGCGATTCTTAGGATTGGCGTAGTTCTACCGCAAGTATGTGAAGGGGTTTTCAAAGATCGCGAAGCCGCTGACGGACTGGACGGGCAAAGACGCACAGGTAAGTTGGACCAAGGAGGTGGATGATGCGTTTCAGACGATCAAAGCTATTTTGTCAAAGGCGCCAGTATTGAAGCTGCCGGAGTTCGACAAACCATTCGAGGTGCACACGGACGCGAGCGACTATGCGATTGGCGGAGTGTTGGTGCAGGATGAAAAACCTGTAGCGTACGAAAGCAAAAAGCTATCTGGGACAGAGAGTCGATGGCCGACTCACGAGAAGGAACTGTTTGCGGTGGTTCATTGCTTGAGGAAATGGCGGCATTACTTGAGACTTCACAAGACCCAAGTGTATACTGATAACATCTCGCTCAAGTACTTTGAAACACAAGATCGGGTGACGCCAAAGCAACTACGGTGGCATGATACCTTGGCGCTCATGAATGTGGAATTAATCCACAAAGCGGGAAAGGACAATGTGGTTCCTGACGCCTTGAGTCGCAAGGAGGAATATCTTCCATCGTCAACCCAGATTTTGCGAGCTATGTACCCTAAGGAGTCAGATTTGGAGAGGCGAATACGTGAAGGTTACATGGGTGATGACCAAGCGAAGGAGTACCTGGAACAACTCAAGCGAGGGGTGAAGTTGCAGAACATGCAGCTAAGACATGGTTTACTCATGTTCAAACAAAGTCGGGTTTATGTGGGACAAGGAAAACTTAGGACCAAGTTGTTAAAGGAATCTCACGATGTGCCCTTATCAGGCCATAAAGGAGAAAAGTCCACTTTAGCAGTAATCGCTAAAAAGTTTTATTGGCCCCACATGAAAGACGATGTTTCCCACTTTGTGAAAACATGCGTAACCTGTCAAGCGAATCGCGTTTCTTATGAGAAGAAACAAGGATTGCTTCATCCTTTACCGATTCCAGCCATACCTTGGGAAAGCATTAGCATGGACTTCATTACCTCTCTGCCTGACTCAAATGGATACAATGCAATTTTTGTGATAGTTGATCGGTTTAGCAAACTAGCGAAGTTTGCTCCGACCTTGGACACTGCAACAGCGTTCACGACTTCTCGGTTGTTCCTAGATACTTGGTGGCGTTCACATGGATTACCTCGGAGTATTATTTCAGATAGAGACTCGAAGTTCACAAGTGCCTTTTGGAAACACCTATTCCAAAAATTGGGGACTAAGTTAAAATTTAGTACCGCCTTTCATCCGGAAACAGATGGGCAAACGGAACGAGTTAACTCGGTTCTGAATCAATACTTGAGGAATTATGTGAGCGCGGACCAAAGTGATTGGGCGGAGTGGCTCAGTCTTGCGGAGTATTGCTACAATTCCACGAAGCATTCGGCAACCGGTGAATCGCCCTTCTTGATGGCTTACGGACGTGAGTCAGAAGGGCCTCTTGACTTGACTCTTGCAGGGAGTTCTACATCGGCACGACCAAGAACACGGCAAACATCAGCTGAAGAGTTGGTGGCGGCAATGCAGCGGCGCGAGGAGCAAGTTAAGAAGAACCTCGAGAAGGCGCAGCAACGGTACTCGAAGCAGGCAAACAAACATCGGCGGCAAGTGAAGTTTCAAGTGGGCGAAGAAGTATGGTTAAGTGCGAAAAACTTCACACTTCCGAAGGATATATCGGCGAAGTTCTCATCAAAGTTCGCGGGACCTTTTGTCATTGTCAAGAATCCGCACGAAGACGTCTATACCTTAGACCTTCCTCGCGAGTGGCAGTTGCATCCGACTTTCCATGTTTCCTTACTAAAGAAACACTTCAAGGATGATTTGCGACCGGAGCGCAAACAGGTTCTTAGGCCTCAACCTGATGTCGTGCAAGGCGAAGCAGAATATGAGGTGGAGTCCATTTTGCGATCTCGGCGCAAATCAAACCGGATGGAGTACTTGGTCAAATGGCGTGGTTACCATTTGAAGGAAGCAACTTGGGTGCTAGAGGAAGATCTCGCACATGCGAGCGAAGTATTGGACCTGTTCAGACGGAGACAAGGACAACAAGGGCGTTAGCAAGATGAGGACATCTCCTTCCAGCGAGGGGTGAAGAAACGACGGACCATACGAGTAGCAACTTGAGGCGATTTGGGCCGATGGACTTTGTACTTTACTTGTGTTTGGAAATAAAGATTTTGTTTCTTGAAAAATTGTCTAAGTGTATTGGTAGTGCATGGCTATGACTAGTTCTGATCAGATGCCTAGGATGTTGTCAAGAGGAGGAACGAAGTACACTCAAAGGAAGCGAGCTGGTTTGGATAAGCATCTAAATCAAGACTAAGTCTTGATGTCAAGACTTAGGTTTGCCGTAGCGTTGGCAAAGCAAGTATGAACTTTCATACTTGTCTTGGGGCTTGGGGTGATCTTGCTTTGTGGTTTTCTACAAAGTAAACTTAGTCTCGCGTCTAAGTCAAATCAGATTGCGACCGGAAAGTGAGTTTCGGGGGACCTTGTAAGTAGGTGTGAATACTTATAGTTTGCAAGTTAGAGTCTTAAGTAGAACGTTTAGAAGTTGTCAACTAGTTTTGTTTAGGGTAAGCCAAAAAGGTAAGGCTTTTCCCGAGACTAGTTGAAATTTTCTAAGTGTTCTAGCGACAACTTAAGACTCAAGCCAAGAAGGGAATTGCGGGTTAGCTACCAGAACGCAATTCTGACGCCAAGGGGTTGGCTACCCGTTTTGAACTTGGTGTTAACTTAAAGGATCATTGTTGATGAGGGCATCAACCTCCAAAGTGGGGGTGAGTGTCGCGCCCCTCATTCTCAAGATCGGGCGCAGACGCAAACAACAGAACCCTAGCTGACTTGCGTTAGGTTGTGAACGCTGCGAGTAGGACTTAACGGCTTGGCCGGGAAGTCGGGATCAGATGAACCCTAAGTGGTTCTCTGAACCAAGGTTAGAACCTTGGGATAGGACACAAGGGGGTACCCCAAGAGGGCCCCAGACGAACGCTGACCTAAGGAGGCGGGTCTGGGAACGGACTGAAACATGAGTCTCAGACATAGGTCTGAGACGTGGGTCCGAGACGCGGGACCGAGACGTGGATCCGAGACGCAGACGAACCACAGGGTTCGACCCTGGGTCTCGACCACAGGTTTTCGGAAAAACTGCTAAGTGTTGGAACTCCAGGGACGTTTTAGGTCGTGGACAGAGCTCCACGTAAGATCTCGAGGCGAGTGAGGTATCATTGGAAAGATCTCGTCGAGAGCTTTCCAGTGATATATAACACTCCTCGATCTGACCTCCGAGCTGGAAGTTATGGCCGAACCACAATCGGATTGTGGTATAATTTTCAGGGACCAAAGAGGAGGGCGGGGCCGCCGATCCCCAGAAGTATATATGAGGGGGGCTCGATGCCTGGGTGGGCCAGGACGAGTCACCCGACCCCAGGGTTCGGCGGGCGGACTCTGGGGGCATGAGGTGATGGCTGGGCCAGTTCCAAGGCACGTTCCGATCTAGACTTGGACGGCAAGACTTAGGAACGATGTAAGGGCTGGGGCAAGACTAGGGAACGAGTCGGCGGGTTAGACCACCGTTCGGGAGCCTAGACCCAGACGGACATCACGGGCGGTTGGGCCGCTAGGTGTGCTGGAGGCACCGTTTAGGACCCTGGACTTTATGGGAAGTCCGCCCCAAGTCATATTGTGACTTGCTCATGTTTGGGACCGACTTAGGCGGATCTAAGTCGGGACTTAGGATTGCTGAGCTTGATGATTAGGGAGACGGTCCGGCTCCGGTCCGGACCAAACAGAACTAAGGTAAGTGGTGCATGGACGCTAACTTGTGATTGTGTTTGCAGGTTAGCGGTGTAAAGTTTGCGACCTACTGAGCTAGAGCTTCCGCTGGCGCAACAAGGCGGTAGGTGCGCGAAACAACGGCAATGATGATCAAGGAGGAGATAGACAAGTTGAAGGAGGCAAGTTTCGTCTACGAGGTGGAGAACTCAGAATGGGTTTCACCCATTGTGATTGTCAAGAATAAGAATGGTAAGCTGCGAGTGTGCATAGACCATAAGAAGTTGAATGCAGTTACTCAGAAGGATTACTATCCTCTATCATTCATAGATGAGATTTTGAAGGAAGTTGTTGGTCATGAGTGGTACAGCTTTGGTGATGATTATAGTGAGTATAACCAAATGAAGATAGCACAGGAGTACCAACAATTGACTACTTTCACTATTCCTTGGGGAACATTTGCATTTCGAGTGATGCCATTCGGACTGTGTAATGCTCCAACCACGTTTCAAAGGTTCATGAACAAGGTGTTTGAACCATTCATAGGAAATTTTGTCTGTGATTTTATTGACGATTTTTGCATGTACGGACGAAAGGATTATCACTTTGATCATGTGATCAAAGTTTTACAGCGGTTGGAGCAAACCAATGGTTCTCTAAATCCAGAGAAGTGCATCTTTGGCTGCGAAGAAGGTCTATTGTTGGGACACATTATTTCCAAGAACGGGATTGCGATAGATCTTGAGAAGGTGAAGAAGATTGTGGATCTTCCATTTTCGATCAACTTGATAAAGTTGAGGCAGCTTCTTGGTATGGTTGAATATTATCCTAAGTTTGTCTTGTCCTTCTTGAACAAAGCAATAGCTTTGACGATGTACATGAAGAAGGGAGTTGATTTTGACTTGATAGTGCATGATCAGAAGGCAAAGAAACCATTTGAGGAGTTGAAAAAGACACTGGTGATAGCTCGTATACTTGCTAAACCTGAGTGGAGTAAAGCATTTATTTTGTATATGGATGACTCCAATGTAACAATCGGATGTACATTAAGTCAATTAGATGAAGATGGACATGATCATCTTATAGCTTATGCTAGTAGGCAGATGGTTCCAGCGGAGAAGAATTACTCCGTGACTGAACGAGAAGGATTAGCTGTGATTTTTTGATTGAAGAAGTTTCGACACTACTTGCTAGGAGAGACATTTTCCATAGTCACAGATCACAAGGTTTTAAAGTATATCTTTAATAAGCCTATTGCGGAAGGTCTATTGCTCGTTGGAAGATCCTTCTAACAGAATATGATTACGTGATTGAAGATAGACCAGAGAAAAAGCATACAAATGCAGATCTCTTGTCGAGGGCTTATGATGATGAGAAAGAAGAACCGTTTGATGATTCATTTCCAGATGAGCAAGTGATGACCATCACAAGCATTGAGGAGGTACCGAACGAGTACAAAGAAATCTGGAGTTTCCTTGCAGATGGATCTTTTCCATAAGGTATGCATACCCGAGAACATAATGTGTTGATCAAGAGATGCAAGTCTTACACCATGGTGGAAGGAATTTTATTTCATCAAGGAACAGATGGATTACTAAGGAGAGCAGTTGGCCAAAAGGAAGCGTTCAAGCTAATGCACGAGTTTCACGACGGAACTGTTTGCGGAGGTCACTTTGTCGGTAAGATAACAGCCTTCAAGATTTTGGATGCGGGTTATCACTGAGAGGGATTTTCAAAGAGTGTTTAGACTATTGCAAAACTTGCGACGTATGTCAAGCATTTGCTCTGAAGTCTACTAGAACACCTCCATTAAGATCAATTCCGGTGTTAGGACCATTTGAGAAGTGATGTATTGACTTTGTAGGTCTTCTTAATAAGACACCTCGAGGCAATAGATACATTGTAATCGCTATTGACTATTGTACTAAGTGGGTAGAGGCTAGACCTTTGAGGGAGACTAATGAAACGGAAGTCGGTAGATTCCTAAGAGAGAGGATCATCACAAGATTTGGATGTTCGTTAGAGCTGATCTCAGATAGAGGAGGAGAGTTTGTAGGGAGCACGACTACTGCTATGCTACAAGTAACGATCTCATACAAACCAAATGCTAATGATCTTGCGGAGAAGACCAATCTTACACTTTGTATGATGCTCGTCAAAGATGATGGTGTTGAGACTACGAAACATACTTGGGATAAGAAGCTACATGTCATCTTATGAGAGTATCGAACAACAACAAAGACTTCTACTGAGTACTCATCATTTTGACTGGTTTCTGGAAGGGAGTCCAAGTTGTCGATCTAACTCGAATTGGATATTTTTCAAACTATTCAACGAAAGTTGAAGAGGTCAAGGGGAGAAGACGAGATCAGATCAAGAAGGGAGCAACTCATGGAGTTGGAAGAGACCCGAGCGGTAACAATGATCCGGATGGAACGAGCTCAGACGTATCAAAAGAAGAGTTACGACAAACGATTAGGCAAGAGGAAGACAAAATCTTTTCAAGTCAGAGATTGGGTAATGTTATATGATGAGATCAGATTCAAGAGGGCTAGGAAGAAGTTTCTTCCGAGATATTTTGATCCTTTTGTTGTAGATAAGATGTGGAACAACTTCACATATGACCTTAAGGAGCTAGGAGGAAAGAGATTCGATCGGATAAATCATGACAAGTTGAAGTTGTTTCATCGACGAAAGTTCTCTCTTCACTCCGAGGACGGAGCGTAAATTTAGTCCGGGGGTAAAATGTAACGATATATATTACACATAGGAAGTTTATCTATTAGTAAGGTGTTTAGTTATAGTTAAGTGTGGAGAATGTTTATTTGCTGCCCAAGTACTTTAAGGAGATATCAAGTTAATCATGACTAGCTAACATTAGTTATGGTTAAACTTAGTTGTATTTTTGGACAGAAATCAGATATTTGCTAAAGAGTGAGCACTACTATCTTTCTTTTTAAGATAGTGATACCATTCATTTCATCGTTCATCCATTTCATTTCTGATTTGGAAAGAGAGTACAAATACCTTTTTTGCATATAAGAACTCTAAAATAAGTGTTTCTTTTAATTGTAAGAAGTGACCAGTCTGGGCTCTACTACTATAGTAGGCTCTGGTGTATTGTGTGCTTTAATTGTCAGAATGTTTAATTTATGCATATACACCTACTTGTGTTGAACTTGGAATCCATTTTGCGTTACAAGATCCAGAACAAGTTAACATTTAGAAGACCATGAACAGACTTGAATTTGCTGCTTCTAAGAGAGGAGGAGCTTAATGAAGATTAATATGATCGCAGTATGGAACCTCCTATTAAAATTCTACCTAATTGTGTTTCCGAGAATGGTTAATTGTCAAAACTTGGAGACTAAAACTCATTTCGTAACTCTTCATGAATTAAGGGTGAAACAGATGACGCCTGGTTCCACAATTTTCTAAATTCTTTTTCAGACCAGAGCTTCTCACGGAATGTGACTCTGAGAAGTCTCATTTTTTAATTTCTTTTTCTAGATAAAGACCGCAACACGCCATAAGAAATTTATTGAGATGAATGAAGACAAAGTACACTGGAGAGTAATCACATAATAACAGAACATATGGCTCTAGGCAACCCTCCGCAGCCCCATCTTCTCCTCGGCATGCCTTCAGCTTTCTAGTCTCCCCCACTTACAGTGTCCATCTTCCTAGCTCTGGATAAATAAAACACAGTGAGAAAGCATATAAGCTATAAGCTATAAGCTTTGTCATAAGCATAATCCGTATGTAAATAACGTATCTATATATACAATTCTCTCAAAAACAAAAAGCGTAAAGCAGAAATTACTCTTCAACGGGAATACCTTTGAATAAGTACACTGCGGGAAGAATGAATATAATATACAGTACAAACTACATGACATACTCACGATGATGGTGACGTCGACGAGAGTTTTACAAGGTGCTTTGGTCAAAAGTACATCAAGTAGGCAAAAGCAAAACTGCAAGCTTTTAGCGCTTTTTTCACTACATAATTCGGAGAGGGACACAAAACAGTCATCCATTTCTCGTACCTGCAGAAGCTCGCTGGAGAGAGCTTTTACAGTTTCATGTTGTGAGCGAGTGAAGTTTAAGCCGCTGACGGACGTCGAGTCGAGTCGAAACTAAGTGAAGATGGACAAGATCAGTAACAGGAAATTCATGATCAAGCACGTGAAACGTGAATATATATGTGCGCTAACAGTTGCGGTCACCCCATCGGGACACGAGAAGAAAGGAACAGAGTTTGTATCAATCAATGTCTCCAAGTTTTCCATATTGACGGTCATCCACTAAACGAGTCGCTCAGATACTATGACATTCAATTGAAGCCTATTATACTTCACGAATCCGAAGGGAGCCTTCGAGATCAGATCAGGCCCGATCGTCTTGAGAAGCAGCTCATGGCTTTGAAGGTAATTTGAGCAACACTTCTGAAGCCTTTCAACTCTTTGGACCCATCAGCGATGAATAACCTCCATCTCGTGTCAACAAAGCTGCCACCCGTAAACTAAAGAAATGAACTACTGTTGGTGAGTGTAAGTTGACCATTTCTCACTTCAGTCTTCAGACTGCACGCTCGCCTGTTCATCACTCAGCTACGAGGAACTTATATCCCATCATAAGTTCATTGTTGTCAGCTGATATCCAGAACTTAAAATCAAGTTACGTACTTCGATCCATCTCTGAGTAGGTCATGAGATCCAGAAACTCTCTAGTGATTAACGACCTGACCATCACTAATGCAATCGACCTGTCATACGCCTTCCACAGAGCTTGGTCTCGGGTGTTGACGTTTTGAATAATTCTCTGAAGGAACGCCAGATCAGGTGGCCAACTCCCTGCGCTGTTTGACTACCAGCCATACTAGCACGTAAACTCCTGAACCTTTGGTTCGACCCTCGCCTTTGGACCACGCGCAACTTTCAAGAGTAAGAGTTCCTTCTTGACAATTCACCCCTTCGGACATAATTCAGATTAGCGGCAGAACCCCCGAGCGGCCAGGGGAGCCAATGAATAACTACGACATCATCATACGCATCATCAAATCATACGCATCTGGTTTAGCTCGTCCCGCTTGCTAACCGGCTTAAGCTCGCAGAGCCGATGGCTCAAGTGAACGACAGGAAGTTGTAATAAACTGATTCAATCTGTAGACGATCAACGACGTCTCTCTAAAAGCATCCTATTTCAACCAGGTGTTGAATTATCTCATTGTTCGTCTTCGTCATTCATTACCCTGTTCTTCCACTTCTCTGTGTTCGGCAAAATACAGAGGACACATAGAGCATAAGCTTTAGACCAAGACCAAGACTTTAAGAAAACTCTCCACCCTATAGTAGGTGCAAACCCTAGCACCTTGCTAGAATACTAAGAGTGGTTTCTAAGATCTAAGTTTCTAAGATGAGCCACCAGAGAAATATGTTTTGGTGTTGTGATTCAAGAGGCATGTTTTACATGAATCTTTGTCGATCCAGAATCATTAATGTGTGCATGCAGTCGGTGGACGGATATCTAGGCAATCAACGTAGCCTGCGGACCTGTCCGCTACAACTGAACTGTTTTCTCTTCTTCGTCTGCGCGCTTTCTTTCTAAAACGGATTTACAACTTCTATGATCGGTTTGCCTTTCGTCTTCTTTCGTTTCTTGCACTCTTGCTTCATTAGGGCATATTCATGCGGTGAGTCTCTACGTTGAGCCTTCGGCGGAAACTCTGTCTTGTCTCTTCCCGTGAGATGTTGGCTGAGTATATTCCCTGAGTACATGACTCATCACCTCTTGCTTTCATTTTCGATCAAGTCCGTCGGTCCCCATAGATATGAGTTTGCGGTTCTCAAGTTTCAGGGTTGAGTTGCTCGTTTCCGGTTGCGTTTGCTTTTGAGTTGCTGATGCAAACACAGGTGACTTCCCGGGTCGCCTCATGTCTTTGTATATAGCTCACTGTGCTGGGAGATCTCAGATTGTGGATATTGACGATGTACTATAATTCAGAACTCACGCTTCAAAACAGAGTCTACTTTAATCTTGTGTTAAAATTCTGTCTTCCTGTACTTCTAGTGCGTGTCCATTCGGAACACCTCTGTCAGTGCTTACACTTACAGGAGTCTGAATCGATTTTGTTCCCTTGAAAATTGCTGCCATTTCCGTCTTGACTGTTAGTCTATCGAGTTTGTCTTTCTTGACTTAGACTTGTAGTAGCTTCTTCCTGCGGGGCATAGCGACACCAATCTCTATTTCTCTTCTGCCGCCCTTCCTTTGGCAGTCGAGGTCACAGTAGGATTATAAGGATACCATTTCTTGGTATCATTATCGATGATGGTGGCGTTGCTCATCTGCTGCAGGCACTCAAAACCTTTAACCGTGGTCGACAAAATCATGAACTATTATCTTCTTTGCTATCTCTCTGAACAGAAGGTACTTTTCTAAAGAAAATAACAAACGATTTGCACGGAAGCTCGTTGATTATTTCTGAAAATCAATGTAACAGAACGAAGTAGGAGACTAGCACGCTATCGAATCCAAAAACGATCATTTCTCAGCAACAGCTCCTCCTCCTGATCCAAGAAAGCAATACATCTCGTTGAGTTTCGTCTCCTCCTGCCAATCGCGACAACCATCTCGTTCAGTTGTAAGCATGTACAAGGATTCGCATAGTGACGACGTCCGTGACGTACCACGATATTTTGATATAACACGTGTCCTTACTAAAACTACTTGAGTACATCTATATGAACGTATACCAAATTTAGCATATGACAAATTGTACCAAGAAAAGAAAATGTAATTATAAAATAACGCATCGATAAATGATGGATCATATTTGATCTATCATTTAGCTGTTTAACTCAGAGTGTAAACTTTAGATTTAAACAAGCTCTTCGGTCTGCTGAATATGCATGCTGCATTAACTTCTGAGAATTTTTGTTCATTTTTTGTTATCAGAGAAATATATATGTGTGTTAAATGTAAAATATATACTAAATGAATTAAAATATTTCATAAACGTAATCTCCTAACCTATGCCTGAAAACACGTGGAGAACAGGAGAAAAACCATAAGTGTTGACTCGACTTTCGCGCTTCAGAAGATACAAGATCGAGAAACTATACTCATGAATATATCAATTTACTCAAACGTTTAATTTAATACCTAACCCTTTTTGTAAGAAGAGTTAAGTATTGAATTAAACGAACATGCATATAAAGATTAGGTATTAAATTAAACGAACATGCATATTTCTATGCATGTCTTTCACTGAATGTGCGAACTTTGAATTCAGGTGAAAGGTTGAAAGAGTTATCCTTCATAGCTTGTACCGTGGCATAGAAGACACTCTCCTGGAAAAGTTGTCAAAGCGCTTATTTGTCGCTTTACTATCTCCGCTATACACCATTCCTAAACATTCCTATTCCATGGGAAAAGAGGCCTCACGTTCTGGTTTACCGTGTTGCAGAAGTAGATGTCACTGATATCTTCTCCGAAGGACATCTTGTTAATGTCAACCAGTTCAAGTGAATGAATCAAATTCAACAATGAAGTTAGGCTTTAGAAGTGGATGAAATCATGGTTCATGGTTCTTTACATAGAAACACTTTTATTGTAGGACGCGATGGACGCGATGTTGTAGGAAATTATTTTCATAGTCAATCAAACAAAAAGATTATTCAGTGTCTTCTACTCCATAGCAACACTTCTTTGGTTTAGCACGAAAGTCGATGCATATGTTCCGTGGTAGACATGAAGGGTTAGATAATAAATTAAATTCATATATGAATAAGAATAAGTTCTTATATTATAATTTTAGTAACACAATAGTCTACTCATGCTTTATGATATATTTCTTCATCTTCTTGCGTTTCCAAGCATAGATTAATTGTTAATGTTTATAAAGTCTTTTGATTATTTTAGTCCACTTGGTATATCATTTCGTCAAAATTTCTCAAAAAGTTCATCGAACATGCATATTTTTTTCTCGTTTCAAATTGTGCGGCTAAAATATATATCTTACGTCACATATGCCTCCTGACATAATAACATGGAAGACTTGTATCTCGTATGAGTGTATGGTGTTCAAATTTGCATATGAAAGATTCAAAATATGTTCGAGGTGTGGATGAATTAGAGGCTGAATGAAGAAACAGAATACTGGTTTTTCTCTGACAGTATGAGGTTATGCTGATCTAGAGTTGCTAGAGATTATGGAAACGGTGCGAGAATAACTAACCAGTTTGATAACTGAACTCCACCGTTTTCACCAGTCATTTCTTAACCCGCACTAAATATAAATCAATTAGTTCAGCTCATCTGCCTTATACCTCAACTCAAAGACTGTCCCAGGGAAACTTTGGAAAGAACAAAACTTTGAGAGTCTGGTTTGTACAGACAATGTAATTACTGTAACAGAGAACCAAAATGCAAGATTACTCTGGTTTAAAACATCCAGATTTTCTGATCGTTTCTTGATTTCACCCCCGAGCAACGAGAAAGTTATTCTGAGGATCAACTCCTAGCGACTATATACCTCAGAAATATGCACGTGATCAGGCGAAATTAATGACATATTGTTTCTTATATTTATTTCTAAGGATCACTATAGTCCTTATAACTTTCAGAACTTCAAAACTAATTAATCTATATAAATTTTGTCACACAAATATACAATATATATAATTCATTCTTAGTTCGTAGGCATCCGAAGTTATTATGATTCACCTACCTACTTCACACAAACGTTCATGTGCATAATGGATACAGGACAGACTAATTCTCGTGCAGATTTCACAAATTCAACCCCCGCCGTCCCCTGTTAATTACGATGAACAGTTTAACTAATCACCGATCACTTTTACTGCGTGGTGACTTTTCTACCTGGGTTCGTTCCAGCATCAGCTCTGATCCACCCGGTATGATCTTCAAAATTGTTGGTTCGACTTATAAAGTACTCCCGGTTCTGTCCGAGGTAGCGATGGGACAGACTGTACATTTCCAGTTTACGAGCAACCCCCGGTGTGCGCTCTTGTTGCCAATATCTGACTGACCATTGCCTATTCAACGACACCTAAACTTGCTTCGGTCCTTCACATGAACGCAGACTTCGTCCTCCTGCACGCGTCCCTGTCCGCCATTTCTACCACTGTGAGAATGACCGGAGACACACGACAAACAAACAGATTCGTGAAGAGAGAAGCCACCTCTTGCTGCGGTAGCATATCTTTCTCTTTTGAACTGTTTTCTTAACCAGAAAGGCAAAGCCTGACCAGCTTCGTATTTAAGCATATTCGGATCAGAACGAAGAGAACTAAGGAGAACGGATGCGGAGTCAGGTTGTAGCAGCAAATTCTCCTCCTGCCTCGAAACGACAATGGTACTTTGCAGGAGACCGTGTTTCACACTCAGAGTAGTACTGTGTCTTTCCAAGTTCCCCGAAGGAGTCGCGGCGTAATATTCTACTAGAAACAGATCCACAAACAGGGATATCGATATCCACTACCCTTTCTCTTGAGTTCTACACATATGTGAGTAAATAAGAAATGGTGTGTGCGTGGTTTAATTTCTTCAGCTGCAATAATGTACAATCATGACTACTGTAACTTTCTTGGGTTCTTTGGTAAAGGAGGTCTCTTGACAACCTCAAAATACCTCACCGGATACATGCAGAACCTCTGCAACTAAGCCGATGAACATCATATTTGTCTTCGGACCCACACCAAAGCATCTTCGTACCCAAGTTCAAAGAGTTCGTCGAGTATGGCGTCTTCGGCGGGTTCAAGTGCCCAATTTAGCAGCTGTAAGCTCATAAACGAAGATATTGCCAAAGTCAGAGCACTGAACCTTCTAAATCACCACGGAGGAAGCTAGAACCCAAGTAAGCATTTTGTCTAAGAATTTGCTTGCATTGGATCGTGGCAAAGATTGACCTTGTACCTGTCTGTTGGAAGCTCTTGTTACTTTAGGATTGTAATCCGGGGATATCTCAATACCTTTGATGGCCCATGTTGCTGACGAGAAAGCACAAACTCTGACCTGTATGGTTCGATTTCCCAACGGCTCAGTTCATGTACGTGTAAGAAGCCTGTTAGGGCTCTTCTAATTGCATCACAGTCGATCAACAAGATCAGATATGATTCAGGCAAATCATGAAGAAATGAGCCTGCAGAACCTTTGACTAGAACCTCCAAGGTATTGCTAGTCTGAAACAAAACTTTGAGAGCTTTACAGCCAATGACTTTACCGTTTTCTCAGCGGCTGTGGGAGGCATGAAAAGAGTAATCCCTCCATCCACACAAATTCTGTTTCGAAATACTGTAACTGGCCTCGGCGCTAAATACCTACAAGAAAAGTACCATACTGAGAATTTAGTACAAACATCAGTAGTGAGGTCCGCCAGGTACATCGGTGGAAGAATCGAGAGGGTAGAATAATGTACGAATTATCTAATTCAAACATTAACTACATGAGCGGGTAGTTAAGCTGACGTGCAAACCTTGCACAAAATCTCGACCCAAGAAAAACTTCAGAGAGAAGAAGACGAAAAGACTTACCCAGGTATGAAGCACGATGTATGAAGTGCATTAATAAGGTCCTCCTTGGAATCGAACTGGTCAACGAGCAAACCTCTTGGCTGCCTAAAAAGTTGCGTAATTGCAACTGCCAATCAGCAAACAAGACTGAACCCATCAGAGCAAGATAGGCTACAGCCTGAGCAGCAAACAAGCCTTGGGAATTTTGGGTGAGTCGTCTACTATTACAGGATTTATACCTCGGATCCTTCCGCTGGCCTTCAGATGTGCATCTTCAGGTAAGAAGTTCTCCAAAAATACTCTCAATACAGCCTGCTCAGGCCAAAATGAAAGAGGTTACTGTCAGTTCTCGACATATGCATGAAGCAAGAGGAAACTCAATACCTACTATCGAAGGAATGTAGGATGACGAACCTGGAAGTTCAATGGCCTCTATGAATGAGGAAAAAGACGAGACAGCTGAGCGCAGAACTAAACAGGTGAAAAAGGTAAGAGAAAATTATTACAAGGGAGTAGGATCAAGAGATTAGAAATTGCTGACCCCTAATCGAAAAGCCGTTCCATTGTCACGACAGTCCTTAGAGAGTTCCTTGGTTGCAAGCATGGCTTCTGACATCTTCACACCACTGGCTACAACTGCGCAAACAAGGGCCCCAGCTGATGATCCAGCCAAAGGTGTATTCTCCTGAAAAAAGAAAAGAAGCAAAAGAAGGTTTTCCTTTCTGCCCATACTTGGCATGTAACAGC
This sequence comes from Asterella californica, assembly GCA_036924285.1. Classification (NCBI taxonomy): domain Eukaryota; kingdom Viridiplantae; phylum Streptophyta; class Marchantiopsida; order Marchantiales; family Aytoniaceae; genus Asterella; species Asterella californica. Next base: position 998,402 of record JAYKYS010000022.1, on the reverse strand, counting down.
ATGCATCGGAAACAACCAAGACTACAGTCCTCACCCGAACGGTGAATAGTACCCAATATGCAAGTCAAATATTAGCCATATGCATTTAACGCTTATTTATTTATAACATGTAGCTGGTTGATCATATAAGATTTTTTCTAAATTATATATCCCAAATTTTTTCTCATTGATTGTATGTAGAATAGATCAAACACAGTTGATCAGTTGTTCTTCCCGACTATAAGACTTGTTCTTCATCTGTATTCTTTATTTCTTTCTTGCATCATGTAAGAACTGGATCCATCATGCAATGGATTTCTAATATGAAGTATACGCGTATTATCCGGGTCGCCGTTCTACTCAAAGAAATTATCATCCTTTTAAAACGTCAATTTTGGTTGAAAGTGGAATATAACGCATATGCCTTATGTTCAGGTGAAGACTCTACTAGCTTATGCTACATGCCTACGCATCAATTTCTGTCACGTACATAAACTTGGATGACAGCGGCATGGACAACTTTGAGATACTTTTGGTACTGAAATTGTCGATGTCAGCTACTATTCCTTGTGTAATAAGGCCCTGATGGAGATACATGTAAATGGAACAACCAAATTACTTTCAAGCAAGAGAACGTAGAAACAGTAAATTTCATGCAAAGAGAAACTCTAGAAAGGCACATACGTACCGTTATGTGGCCATGTTCCAACAAACACTCGCACACTCCCAGGTGATAAGGAAACAACAGACCAGCTGCTGAGAAACTGAAGCCGGGACTAGTCAAAAGTGGTCTCCGTTCTTCTGCCTTCACGTCTTTCTCCCGTTGTTCCCACAGCAGTTGCGGATTAAGTTCATCCCTGTTTACTGAGACGATTTCCTCGTCATCGTTCTGCCTCTCCAGCGTCACAGAGCCTGTTCTGGAAATTTCCTTTTTCATTTCATTTTCCATGTCCTCACTTACTGCATTCTCCTTACGAACTTCATTCTCTATTTCCTCCTTGCTGACCTGGGATCCAGTCGTCTCCTTAAGACCTAGTCGAGTCTTCACTATATCCAGCAGATTGGAGGGGAAATTCTTGGAATCCTTAGTAGACATATTTGAAGAGAATATCTTCATGGCTGCCATTCGAGAACGTGGGGACAAACCCCGTAATCCTGTTGCATATATGCTATATGCTGTCGATGGAGTCAAGAAACATGCAGGAGCATTCCAACGGTTTATTCCAGGTCCATGATATAGTGGGAAACCTCCTCCGGAGAATACTGTAAGAATGTTAGCCCCTGGCGCAACAGCGATAGCCATTTCCCGTTTGTAACTTCGTTCTAAGGTGCTCTCTTTATCCACTAAACTAGAAGCTGATGGATTCAACCGCCAGGCACCCGTGCGCCTGTATAAAGCGCAGCGCGCAGGTAAAACCTACAAATCTCCAAGCAGGAACTGATCTATGATCAGTACCAGGCTATCCTCAGAGTATTCTAATAAATTATGCATGGAAACGCACGGAAAACAACCAAAAAATTAAGAAGAAAATCACTGTACGAGTAGTTGGTAGGTGTAGCAAAGTACTTTCATGAATTTTTCGTACGAAAGACCTCTAGTGTTAAGGAAGTGGCTTCAACGAGGAACAAGGACACCCATATCTGGCCATCCACTACTTTGCCGTCAGAACAAACAACCAGTCGAGGTGCAGCGTATGAAGAAGAAACCGCAGAAACGTATACTGAAACAGAACACGCTTACGGTCAGTTCAGAGTTCAAGCGCCGGAAGAAGAGCTCAGGCAGATGGTCGACCGCAGAGAATACAGCAGAAAAAGCATCGAATACAGTCTCTCATCCAGTTTACGGGCACATAGCTATATAGAGACATGCATTCAAGAACCACAAACTGAAGAAATCCAACACAATTAGCAATACTGCGGCACAAGGCGGTGTTCCCAAGCGAGGAGCGAAAAAATCAGGCCATCGAATACACCTTAGTAAGCCACATTAACTGCAACAGAAAAAAAATGGAAACCAGGAATCTCGAGACCCGTAAAGTCATGTGAAAACGACTTAGTAGCTCCTTCAAAGCTTAGAATTCACTAACAGAGAAGAGAGACCCCACAAGATGACTGATTCGTGAAACTCAATAAACACACAGATGAAGAAACTTAATACACACAAACGAAAACAAAACACGGAAAGTTTACGACACATATAATGAGCAGCACCAGCGCTCCGAAACTGCGCTCCAAAAATCATTCAATCAGAGGGAGGGTGCCGGATACTGAAGAAGAAAAGCATAAATCCACCCGAAAAGGCTGATTTTGATCTGCTCGGAAACTACGCTACAAAAATGGTAAAACTGGAGGGAGGGTGCCGGATACAGAAGAAAAAAGGCATCAAACCACGTAAAAATGGTGGGAAAATCAGCCTTTTCAGCCAAAGGTAAAGAAGAGTTCAATTCTCCGACGGAAAGATCGACAAGCTACAGTGGAAGCAGGGTATCGCCTCGTACGATACATACACGCCGTCTTAAGTCAATTGTACGATCATACTCACAGAAGTGTCCGTCCCCGTCGCCTTCTTTTGCAGGAATCGAGGGAGCACGAGCATCCGAAATCGCTCTGCCTGCAATCGGCCACAGAACAAAGCAAACAGAGAAACAGAGCATGTGACTTTTCGGCCGAATTTCCCGTGTGCAGTACACACGGTGCAGCAGATATGACGAGTCTTTCATCTCTTTATTCAAAACTTAGTCAAGACTATCGGCCACCTGTTAAAATTATCACTTGAGAACTTCAACGCGCCACCCAATTTCCTGCGGGCAGGAAGAACACAATCAGTTCGGTCCCAAAAGATTGCTCGTCCTGCGTATACAGTTCATGCTAGACGTCTACGTCTGGAAGCTCCTGCAGTTTGCGGCCGGAAGAATCGAGCAGATGTGATTGGTCTAGCAAGCCACGTGTTATATAAAAGCTTAACAGGTAAGAGTTTCCTGGTCCGAAAAGGGATGGTATGGACACGTCTGCCGTAAATGTGTAGAACGCTCTGCTACCCCTTCCCCCAATATAAAACGTATATGTTGTAATGGGCTTTGTTAAAAAATTCAAAATGGTCAAACATTCAGTTGTTAATTCAAATGGAACAAAACTTTTTTCGTACGCATAGATGCCTAGACAGTAAAACGGAATCTCATTGTTCTGTAGCAAAAAGAAAACTTTTAAAGATACCACTAGTATAATATTTCACATTAACATAACATTTGTACGTTCCACTCTAATAATACTTATATTTATGTACTCTTTAATAAAATACACATTGTATGTGTAGAAAGATTGATACTTTTAGAAAGACACTCTGAGAAGAAAAAGCAAATAGATAAAGAAATAAATAGGATTGAGATAGGAGAGATTTCCCCACTCCATGCATATGTAGTGTAGTGAGTACAAAAAAAACTCTAACTTATTGTTCTAACAACTCTAATTACTCCGGTTGGTTCATCATCCGATTTACTAGAGCTTGAGACTAATATCAACATTCATTTTCAAGCTCATCATTACATCTTGTATTCACAAATAATGTCTTAATACATCAAACTTGTCTCTAGGCAACGCCTTAGTAAAAATATCGACAACATGATCTTCTATATTCACATAATTGAGCTCAATCTCTCTTGCAATGATCTTTTCTCTAATGAATGATAGTGCACCTCGATGTGTTTCGTCTTAGTATGAAAATCAAGATTATTAGTTAACGTCACTCTGCTAATGTTAGCAGTATATATAACAATAAGACTGTACACTCCACACCAATATCAAATAGTACACGTCGGATCCAAATCTATTCACATGTTGTTTTCGCTGCTCCTCAGTACTCTGCTTCTGTGGATAACAAAGCAACTGTATATTGCTTCTTAGAAATCCAACTTATAGCAATGCTTCCAAGTCTCAAAGCGTAACTTGACGTGGATGTCATGTCGGCACTCTTTGTTCAATCAGCATCAGTGTAGTCATATAACAACAATGATCTATGTATCGGTAGTGAATCCGTACTGCATCGTGAACTTCACGTAGAAGAGGATTCGCTTGACAACCTCTAAATGTTATGTCCGTGATGATTGCATAAATTGACTTATAAGACTAACAGCATAGCTCAAGATCTGGTTTGGTCATAGTCAAATAGATGAGACTCCTAACCATCTGTCTGTACATGCGAGGATTATCAAGCAACTCACTCTCTTCTACTCTTAGCTTTATCCCTTGCTCTAATGACGTAACAATGAGTTTGCAGTCAAACATACCAAATCTTTCAAACATACTGAGTTGATTAATCTCCAAAGGAAAAATACGAGAGCATATTGTCCTTGTATAAGCCAAACATCCTTCTCATTTCTAATAAACTCCATAACAAAAAAGTACTTGAGCTCTCCTAAGTCCATCATCTCGAACTCGGATTTCAAATTATCTTTGATCTAGGAAATATACTCTTCATAGTTATCGATAATGATCAAACCACCAACATAGATGGTGATCATCACAATCCAATCTCGTACTCTAAAGGAATATAAAGTAAAGTCTGAACTACAGAGATGAAAACCAAGAGACCACAAGTAAGAATTGATCTTTGCATACTATGCTCTTGGTGCATGTTTCAGATCATAGAGGATCTTTCGTAACTTACACACACGGGAAGGAGACTTAAGAATCTCATAAGCTGGAGGTTGCTGCATGCAGACCTCCTCCTCAAGATCGTCGTTGAGGAAAATGCTCTTGAAGTCCATCTGGTGCATCTTCCTCTCCTTTCTGAATTGTAACTGCTACTGCGGTTTGAATAGTCATCATCTTTACAACTGGAGCAAAAGTCTGCTCAAAATCCACTCCATGGTGTTGTTGTGTGTAACCCTTGGCTACCAATCTGACCTTGTATCGACACACGGTATCATCCGAGTTGCGTATGACATTGAAGACCCACTTGCAATCATCTGTCTTCTTATTCTCAAGTAAGTCCACCAACTCTGAAGTATGTCGGTGGTGTACCGCAGCAAGATCAACTTCTATAGCACTCATCCATTAAGCTTTGTGAATCGCCTCCTCAAGCAAACTCTATTCTTGTTTATGAAGAACATTGATCATATATGCACGGTGAGCAGCAAGAAAACCTTGATGCATATACTACTCGCTAGATGTTTTGATCATTCAGATTTGTGAGAGATAATTAGAGCACTAGTTCTCTTGCTACTGATCTGATTTACACGTCAAGTCTAAGAAAAAGCATCCAAGGGATGTGGAAGATCTACATACCTAGACATACGTTACTATAGCACTCGCTCGTCTTGTGCAAAACTTACACTAGTCTCACTAAGTTGTGCTACGTGGCTCCAACGTTAGCAATACCTCTAAGTGCAACTAATTCTAATCTGGAAACAATGATCTCTCAAGATCCTTTACTCAACATACTACTCCGAGGTACTACAATGGATTGACTCTTTTGTTCTACAGTAAGTACATGGATGACAACAACATGTGCAAGAGCAAACCAAGACTGTAGCTCATCAAAGATATAGAATTCTTTGATCGAAAGATTGTAACATCTATATTCTTTCGTATCAGAAGCATATCCAAGGAAGATACATCTATCTACTTTCGAATTTAGTGTTTTACGTTTCTCATCAAATATGTGCACAAACATATACATCTGAAAACTTTAAAGAAATAGTAATCAAGCTTATTTTTGTGAAGACCTCTATCGATGTTTGGCTGTGGACTGCTACTGTAGACGTCCGATTCATCATATACACCGCACATAGCTTCTGCTTAGTAAGATCTAAGCATGGTATTCTCGTTCAACATAACACACACATCTTTTGTTATGTGTCAGTTCTTATGCTCCACAACCTCGTTCTGCTATGGATTGTAACTGTAGATCCTTTGGTGTTGGATGTCATGCTCACACAGATATGCATCGAATTCTTCTTAAAAGAACTCGTCTCTCCATCATATCTCAAACATAGATTCTCCATATTGTTTCTCCACCAACTTGCAAAATGTCTAAAATGCTAACAATACTTTGGTAAATGACTTGTTTTTCAACAAACAGATCCAAGTATAACACAATGATCATTAATGGATGACACGAAGTACTGAAAATCGATCATACTTGGCTGAGAAGCAATCATTACATCAGTGTGAAAAAACTCCAAAAGCTTATTCGCTCTCCTACTTTATCCTTGAGAGTGTTTTCTAGCTTGCTTGCCTATACTCTTCTATCTTTTGCCATTGCAATTTTACTGTTGACAAATGCACAACTGGTTTAACTTACATCAGGTTTCAGAAAAAAAAATCTTCACTGGACAAGCAAATTGGACACCCATAATAGATCAACTCTCTAAAATCGAGTTTGATAAGAGTTTGATAAGATTGCAGCGTATCATCTTGTTTGCATGACCTTTCCTTGATAACCTATGCTTCAATGTTACTGGAAACCGGTGCACTAAAACGCATTATTGTGGACGTCTGTGTTCATAGTGGTACATACAGAATTTGTCATAAAGGAACGAAAACACTACTTGATAACCATGGTTTTCTCAACTTAAATACCGAATCAAGAGTCGTGTCACATAAAGCTCATATAGAAGGAGCAACTTCAATTTCATAACACTTGTCAACCTTAGTGGTTCCTGAAACATTGTGTTTGGGAGTGTGTTGTTAGTTGAAATTTCAAGCTCAATTTGACGCCTGGAGCTTCCTGATAGACCGTGACATTTCTCGTGACCGTGTCACGGCAGCTTCAACAAATGGCAGTCACTCTGTAAGAATCACATGATATCCTCGCCCACGGAATTCTCCTGGTTAAGAATCTCCATTGTTAAGGGCTAGCATGCATCAGTTGTGAGGAAGCTCAGAACTGCAAACATCCTGCTACCATGTACATAACTGGTGTGACGGATCTAGACACAGCAAGGGATGTCTGGTCTCTTCAGCTTAGTATGCTGAAGAGACCAGACATCCACGTTCCAGAAACAAACATCCTTCGGCTGAATAAAGCTTGCTGTTGTGCAGTGCTATGCCACAGAAAGTCAAACACATTTCCACTGATTCATATACTACGATTGCACTTCTTTCCGAAAAAGTTCCAGAAACAAACATCCTTCAGCTGAATAAAGCTTGCTGTTGTGCAGTGTTATGCCACAGAAAGTCAAAACACATTTCCACTGATTCATATACTACGATTACACTTCTTTCCGAAAAGTTCTAAACCTTAAGTCGGTTTTCATTTCAGAAAACAACACTAAAGAATGAGGAAAGATACAAGTTGTGGTTCATAGAAGGTGATTTCTTGTACGTGTGTTTCCCATTCATAACGCAGCAAAAGCAAGAGCTGTTTTAAACTAACATTTGCACTGCCTTTGCATCCGGGCTCGGCTCAGTGTACATGCTGGTAAATCAGTGAAGTAGTAGCGCCCGCAACTTCGAGGGCACTACTGCCAGAACCATAGAAACGAACTAGCCTACAAACAAGAATTTCCTACAGGCATCATATAATTTTCTAAACATTCTTGTTCTTGTTGACCTTAGCTGGTGGCCATCGACCCTTCTTCCTTAGGTGGCGCTTACGCACCAGCCTCTTCCTTCGGAGTTCTTCCTTCTTAGCTTTCTTCTTGAGGATTTCTGACTGCAATTTTAGAGAAGAAATAGTGTCAGCTGGGGCAGCGGCCTCTCCAACGGTCTCTTCCGTTGCTGCCTTGACCATTACATTTCGTTTCTCGTGGCATAAGGCCTTCACTGGTGCGGTCAGTCTCAGTCTAGCACCTGCACAGAGTTGACGTTAAACTGAATAATCAGAATCACCCAATTCATCCATAGCAGCTAAACCACAAATTGACTCGATTCAACTGCCACCTTTATACTGTCTCTGCCCCGAGTCCCCGAACCTGTAAACCGAGTACCATCCTACAGGAACTGCACAACACTGACTGAAAACAAATAAGACCCTCGACAGGAATAAAAGTCCAAGAACAACACATCTCCGCTCAGGCGTTCAGTTCGGCCTCTGAATACATCAAGAAACAGAGAACGCTTGGATTGCATTCCCTAATTGCTATGACAACTGAGAAGCACCAATGATGGTTACTGACGGAACGAGCTTTCAGAATGCAGCACTGCCATTTTAAAGCCATCTTGCAACATCCGCGCGGAAGAACTCAATCCTTTACTAAACGCACTATAGTAGCATCCATTGTTCGAAGACGGTCGGCAGGAATAGAAAAGAAATGCAAGTACCGACACTCCCACGATTCGGCACAATATAATGTCACAACACACAATTCAGAAACCGCAGATCGTTCTATCGAGGAATTTTACCAGCAAAGAATGCACACAATTACGAAGGGAGCACAAGCGTCAGGCATACCTGCAAGTCGTAGGCCCGCCGGGTGCGACAAGGTGGAGGAGGCGGCGAGGGATGAAGACTGAGCGGCAGAGAGTGAGAGGCCCGAGAGCGAACAGGAGAGCGCACACGCCATGGCCATCTCTCCAGATTATCCTGACGAAGCACAAAGACAAAGACGATCTACAGGAGAGTTCACGAAGCGCGCGAGAGCTTTTGATTTTCTGCTCCTCCTCCTCTTCATGCCTTCGTTCCGGATAAACTGTCCGTGACCTGGCACCATTTCAGCGACACCCCTACTTGGTTCGTCCTCCTTCGCCTCACCGCGTGAGGAGGGGCTCCACCACGTCTTGGTTGCAGTAAACGACCACGGCGGTGTAACTGGACCACCCTTCAACTGCATAAGGAGAACGTTGTACGATGCGTATTAGTGTCTGTCCCGAGGGAATCTTCAAGAGAGTCTTTCCAGATTTTTCAGTCTCTAATCTCTAAGTTGTTTAATAAAAGCTCAATATGAACTTTGAGCTTATATCTACGACGACTGATAATATAGAAGATATTTTTGAAAGTTATTATTGGGATTATATAGTTCAAGTTTCTCTACTAGAAAATAACATTAAATGTGATTACAAACAATCACCAGTGCATTTTCAAATGTTCCAATTTAAATATGTTACAAAGATTTGATACTTTTCTCTAGAGTAGTCTGAACAACTATAGATCACTGTCTGAATTAAGTTCAACTAATTTTTATTTTTTCTCAAAACTAATAAAATATTTACAGTCTAAACATATAACAACAGTTCTCGTGAGAGAAACCAACAATACAATCTATAACTAGGTCAAAAAAGCTGATTTAGAACAATTTGACAAAACAACAACTTTAATGAAAATGATTTGAGAGAAGATATTATTGTTTTGAGTAGTTTGAGAGAAGATATATCTATTTTGAGATGATTTCAGAGAAAGTATAACAGTTATGAGAATAAGAATAAAAGGTTTGATGTTATACATGAGAAATGTTATAAGAAATGTTATGAGAAATTACAATGTATTCCATGAAACTCCATTCCTATATCCTATGAGAGAGTAGTGGTTAATTAATATACAGAATGTTTCATAAACAATATCTCTATGGTTATGTGATATTTTCTTTAAGTAATATTTGCTCGAGATGTAAAAGATTTAAGTTATTTTTATCCGTTTATATTCATTTTGATAGCAAGAATGATAAAACTTAATGAAATGTATCAACATGTTGTTACAAACACAAAGATCGGATTAGCTTTGTGAAGCAATGAGAAATTTAAATCAAATTTAATACAGATGTTTATGTAAAGATTGGTTTGTTCTAATTCAGAGTTTAGCTAGGTTATAATGAGAAGTGAAATAACTTAATAAGAAATATATAATATATGCAGAGTCTCATTATTTATAGTTCAAGTTATGAACTTATAGTTGAAGTTTAGAAGCTAATCTAATTTAGATTGATAAGCTTGAATGATAAGAGTTTGAATTAAAAGTTAAGTTAGATGAAATTAGGAGCATTACAAATCCGTTTAGATCAAACTGAATAAAAAGTTATCGCAATATCGTTGATGTCATCGTGTTACTACACTGTCTTATAGATATTGTATTATGATGGAGCTTCATAATGAACGCAATGATTCACATTGCAATGAGAGACTAACCTCTAGATGTCTTAGAATCAAGTATAAGGCATTAAGCTCCAATACGTTGAGATCTCCTCTTTCAGATACGTGTAGTAAGCGAAGGCGTTGCACAACATGCTACTATTACGAGGATATCGTCAATATTGTATCTAATCCTCAAATGTCTTAGAATCAAAGTATAAGCTATTATTAGTTCTATAGATGTCTCATGCTACTATTACGAGGATATCGTCAAGATCAAACGTAGTCCTCAATGTCTTAGAATCAAAGCATAAGCTATTATTAATCTTAGATATCTTAGAATCAAGTATAAACTATTAAGCTCCAGTACGTCAAAATCTCCTCTTTCGGATGCGTGTAGTAAGCAAAGGCATTGCACAACATGCTACTGTTAAGAAGATATTGTCAAGATCCGAGATAATTTCCAAAAGGTGCCAACCTACTAGTAATCTTTGTGATGCAGCTCTAAAGTCTCCTCTTAGACAGATGTCAACAAGGAGATTTGAACTCTAGACCTTTGACTTCCCAAATGATGCCTTAGTCATTGAGCTAGAACCACGTCACATTAAAATCTTTGTTTCAATAGTTCTTATGACTTTCTCCCATGCTTGTTCTTCGCTATAGTCTTGTCATGTTTCATCAGTTTTGTCCATTAAAAATGAAATTTGACTCACGTGACAAAGTCTCTATATATTCGATAAGCTTATTTCATTTTCAGAAATTTGTTTTATATTTGTGGCAATGACTCGGGGTGCAGTACGTACCTTTGAGCCACGAGGTGCATCAATGGTTGGATCCACAACGCGAGGAGGCAAGTCAGGCTTCCTCATCATTCACGTTATCGGAGACGTTGAGGACCACGTCTATGGTTCTTAACGACCTACCGCTGATGTAGTGGAGTTGGATGCATCCACATCCAAGAGTGGGAGTGATGTGAGTCAAAACTCGACGTCCGTGGATGCGACATCAAACTCAATGTTAGGGACAGCTACAGTAATTCTAGGAGCTCCACTATTTTCAGCCGCGAATATGAGAACATTGGGAGTCAGCTTAACTCTAATGTTCTAGTTGGCGGTCATGCTCAGTGGGAGCGAGGATGTGATTACCTCTAGTGATGAGATGGTTCAGCGAGAGACGGCAGATGCGTCCAAGAGTTGAGGATCAAGACGACTACTAGTGGTACTTAGCAAGCAAGGACTGTCAAGTTGGATGAGTTACCAGCTAGGTCGACGATTGACCGTGTTGATTTAGTACCATGTGTGGTGTTGTTGGACAACAGAAGTGGTGCTTTCTGTTTGGTGGCACATTCAAGGAAAGTCGATCGTAGAAAGTCTTGTTAGACTCTAGAGCACAGCCGTTGATGTTAGAAAAGTGACGTGCATTGGTTTGGATCTAAGGAAGTCGAGGTGGAGAGATGTCCATTCCAGCTGCAAACATCTCTAAGAGGATTAAGGTGTACAGCTCTGCACATGACACGTAAGATGTTGACGTGAGAGTTTGACCAGATCATCTCACATATGGCTTTATGATGAGTGACAGTGTCATGGTCACGGCCGTGGAGTCTTATGACGTATTGGTTGGAGGTGTTGTGTTATATCCTATGGGATTCATGATCGACTATTGAGCGGAAACAACATCTTATAGACCAGGTTGGCAGTCCGGTGAAGGACGAGTGAGCCGCTTATCAGTGCGATTCAATGTTAGAGATAAGACAACAGAACCTACACCGGAAAATGACTTCCGTTGTAAGGTTCAGTTCGGTCATCATTTGATCGGATGAGTTGTTAAAAGACAATGCTCATGTGGAGGATTCTCTAGTCTTTGAAGAGATGAGGGACATGCCTAGAATGACTCCGATAGTATCATCTGCCTCGGATGTTCCACTTTGAGTTCAAGTGGAGAGTTGTATCAGTATATTGATCGGCTGGTGTAGTAGGTTTGAAAGGAAGTCTTTGTACCGTCAATAGAGGAGCAGATGGTTGTTCTTGCTACTGGCAGTAGTACCTTATCATAGTTGGATATAACTCCCATTGTATGACAGTTTATAGAGGAGAGTGTGTGTGTGTTGGAGCTGTTTGGAGAGATCAGCACAGGTTTGGCTGCGGTATTGCAGACAAACTATGATTATAGTGATACTTGTATGTGGAGAGAGATGAGATTACGAGACGCATCTCATTGCGTCATGTGGCACGCTTGATGTAGAGATATCTTGAGTTGTTGTCCATATCAGCCGTCAAAAGATACAAGCAAGCATTACCGTTAGATATATTGCTATTGAGGATATAAGAATCATGTTTGTTGACATCATTCACTTGATGATATCCAGGTGGTCATGTCAAGATCACACGCGTGTTGGAAGAGATTAAAGTTTACATGACTCGCGATCTAGTAATTTCTGGGAGATGTTACGGATCTTACGGCATCTCTAGATGCATCAGATGGATTCTCCAACGTAAATCTTGAAAAATGTTCATTTGTTGAGTGATGCTCATGCACAATGATGACAAGTGTGCACCAAATGCGGTTTTGGGTTGGATCGACAGTGCTGTTAGATGCAGCGAGAGCGAGATCTCTTGCACATCATCCACGGTTGTGATGGACGAACTTGTTATCGAATGAGGTGTTCAAGCACACACACGATGCAATGAGACGGCTAGCGCACCTCACGATTGATGATATCTTGGATGCGAGGCGGCGATCTCAAGTAGTGAGAGTGGTCAATAAGTCACCCATGGCAGTGGTGAACCTAGTGGGACGACCTAGGGCAACGTTGCACACTTTGGTGAGCTTCCAAGTGTCACATGCTTATAGAGATGGAGGACATGAGCTTGTGTAGGATGCTCAGTTACAGTAGTTGGTGGAGCTCAATGTCGATGAAAGAGAGCGAGCGATAGGTTTCTCTATGAGTACGACAGTAGTAGCTTTACTATCGGAGGCTTCACGTCGTCAAGAGTTGGATCAAGCAATAGACTTGAACTGCTTGACTTGGATTGTTAGCCTTGGATTGCCTGAGCAACGTCGGATGCGATCGACGGGTGTTACTGCTCAAGCACTTCTGAGGTCTTTGAGACAAAGAGCAAGGACGAGGCTTGTGGAGTTCATCATCCTTAGACATCATGAGATGTAGTCAGGAGAGAGTGTGGAGTTTGCAGCTAGGATTGCAGGAATTTTTCGCATAGTGGAAGTGGAGGTTGTTGATGATGAGCAGAACTGCTCCAGAGACTACAAGATAGCGTTAACGACTTCATATTCTATCTTTAGCAAAGTGATAGAGGATACTTGGGAGTAAGAGATTGGACCCAAGCTTACAAGAGGAGAGACGAAGAGTTCAAAGATTCTTGAAGAGCTACAAGAATTATTTTGCTTTTGTATGAAGGATTTGGGTATCTTGAAGGGACTAGGTATACGGATCGACTTGACTAGTGAGACACCAATCTTTCGACGTCCCTACAGATACAATGACATGGAGAGAACTTTGATCCATAGTAGGACTCAAAACTTGTTGGAGGTTGGGTTGGTAGAGATGTTGCATGGAGAGTACGCATCTTCCACAATTATACCAGCAAAGAAGGATATGTATCGCAACTACACGGATAAGCGAATGTGTGGAGTCTACCGTCCTATCAATCGGCAGATGATCCCGATAAGTATGTCATGCCGACACTTGAGGAGATCTTTGATGCAATGAGACATGTGAAGTTCTTCAGTACCCTGGACCTTCGAGTAAGATATCATCAGTTGCTAGTGAGAGAGGAAGATAAGTCCAGGACAACATTTTGGAGAATTGACGCTCACGACAAAGATTGTTTATATTAGTGGTGGTTCTTATCATTTGGGTTGAAGAATGCTCCTGCTGAGATCCAAACGGTGATGAACAAGGTCCTAATAAGATTGGATTTTGTTCGATGTTATATTGCTGACATTTAGTCTATAGTGCTATAATGGAGGAGCACGAGTAACATTTACAAGATGCGTTTGAATGGTTGAGAGCTCATGGGTTGAAGTTACACATTGAGAAGTGCAAGTTCTTCCATGAGCTGATAGAGTATCAGAGCCACATCATCTATCTCATGTGGGTTGGGTGTTTAACAGACGAAGGTTAAGGCTATTAAACGTATCTCATGCCTCAATGATGTGAGTCGAGTTCGAGCATTTGTTGATTTGGTGAACTTCTATCGTCAATATGTGAAGGGATTTAGTGCAGTTGCGAAGTCATTAACCAAGCTGATGAAGGTGGACCAAGAGTAGAGTGGAGAGATGAGCAGGAGCGAGCTTTTGTATAGCTCAATGATAGGTTGACATCTGCTCTCATCTTGAGGAGACTCGTTAGGGGGCGTCCCTTCCAACTGCACATTGATTGGAGTATGTTGGGACTTAGAGCAGTGCTGACTCCACATGATGTTGAGAAAAAGGAGTTCGTGGTGACGTATATCAGTCACTCCAATAGTTCGGCGGAGACGAGGTATAGTTCATACAAGAGGGAGTGTTTGGCTGCAGTGTGGATTGTTGTACACTTCGGATGTTGTCTATTTGAGAACTCATTTATTCTCATCAGTGATCACCAATCGTTCAAGTGGTTGATGGAGTCTAATAAGCCTATAGGGAAGCTTGTACGATGGACTCTAATTTTACAAGAGTATGACTTCCAAGTAGTGCATAGACGTGGAGTTGCAAACCTAGATGTCGATGAGCTGAGTTGCAACTCATGCACGAGTCAGCAGGATCAGATTGGAGCTCGATGACATGATGAGGTTGATGAAGAGATGATGTTAAGGTGGCATGCATCTGTCTTTCTTTGTGTGTTGACCATGAACTCTAGTATGGAGGGCCAGATCATATCTTTCTCAAGCTAGAAAAGAAATGATGAGTCTCCAGATCTTGAGTGTGGAGATGATGTTCCAGACCATCCATGACGATGTGACAGTAACGGAATATCTACATATTGGCATGGTGGTAGGCACAATAGGTGTCAAGGAGCAAGATTGCGTTCTCCAACGAGCGAAGAGATTTTGACAAGAAGGACGACATGTACTTCGAGTATGGGTCGATGAGAGAGCACGGATAATGTCACATCCATCCTATAGGACACAATTAGTACGACATGTCCATGAGGAGTTGAAACATTTTGGAGTGCAGCGTACACATAACTTACTCCATGACAGTATTGGTGGCATGATATGCACATCGACGTGCGATAGTTTGTCGACGATGTGTGATTTGTAATCGAGTACGAGCGTTGTTTAACGCTCCTACTCCACAGTTACACCCTTTATCGATTATGGGGTTGGGTTATTGTTAGAACTTGGATTTTGCAAGACCTTTACTGTTGACTGTACGTTATCATCGATATAGATATAATCGTCAAAATGAAACTTGCGAATCGATGATCGATAACCTCCTTGAATAGTCGCATCGCAACATGTCTTTATGTTGAGCAATCGCTAGGTTCTCAAAAGCTATAGACATGACTTTTCGAAATGTCTCTGGTTGAGAATATGCTCTCACTCACATATTCGAGTAATCAAGGTTCAGTACTTGAGCAGAATCACGACGAATGACCAAAGATAGATTTGAATCTCGGTCATTCAATAAAATATACGATAAGAAGGAAGTCAAAGACGATTGTCAACTAAACCGATAGCTCATAGCCAACCATGGTAGTTGTAAATCTCAGTCTCCCAAGTGGCTCTTTTGCAAACTTGCGCAATCCTCTCTTCAATGTCTGAATAACCGTTTTCACCATACCATCTACTTCAAGATTATCTCGAGACGTAGTCCGATAATCAATCACACAAGGTTTAAAACTCACCAAGAAATTCTGTACCTTGGTCCGTCAGCGCTTCAACTGGTGCTCCAAAATGATTTAGCACTCGATCTAAGAACGCATACGTTGTCCTATCACTCGTCTTGTCGAATAATGCAATCAACTCAATCCACTTGGAGAAGTGCTCCACCATTGCGACAGACTGCATCGACGACGTTTGTATGTAATCGCAAGACGTACTATTTTATGATTGCATAGGTGTTACTTTCTGGAGTACTCATGTTAGAGGACCGTGATGATGTTGTTTGAAAAGACCATGTGTGTAATTGCACGCCATGTCATTTTCCAAACATTGATGATATTGTTGACCCAAACTTAGTGGTTGTACATGCGAGCTTGAGATGTATGTTGTGTGGGTCTGCTGGTGGCAGCCCGTATGTTGGTGTGTGTGATAGTTGTTCGAGAGATTAGCGCGTGTGCTGTTTAATTCCATCTCTCAATGCCGTTCCTATTGGACGATGAGTTTACTCTCAATGTATATAATAAAGATAGTCGATTAGATCTTTGTGTGATATGGATGACAGACAAACGACTAACGATGAGACGATGTACTACCCGACCTCCTGATCCTTGCACATACGAAGATGTATATCACGTAGTTGGAATATGGAGCTATTTGAAATTAGAGAGACCTAATCGTCATTTAGAGGGACGATTCTGATACACTTGTGAATGTGTGTCGTCCATGTGTTATGTGTACCTCTGACAATGATGTACATTGTGTAATGTTGTGTATGCGCATGATAGTTGTCACCACATTTAGTACCTCGGCTAGGTTGCTCGAGTGCGTAGTGGCTAGTCCCAATACGGCCGTTAGTGCCGTTAGGACGAGTTCTTGGACTAGCTCCACTAGGGATATACTTCACAAGTAAGGCTTGTCAACTTCAATTTTTCGATTTAAGTCTTAAAACTCCTGGCTATGATAGATAGTCTTTGTGAGCGCAGTTTAGATTCTCCGGTGCGCAAAATGACTTGAATTTAGTGTCTGTGTATTGTCCCATGACATGATAGAGTGAATAGCAATCTTTATTATTGTGATATACTTAGATATGTGTATCACATTGTCCATGTATGATGTATATTTTTGATACCGATATATGTTATGTAACAATGTATATGTGCAGAATAGTGCTCCACAATCAAAATTATTACAATTATCTTTAAAATTTTGCTGGGTACCAATCTGACTTTATATCTCCGAAATATGTTATAACTTTGGCACCCCTCTTGCTTTTCTTTAACCAGACCCCTGGTGATGGCGATTCTTTGATCAGCCATTATGGTTTGCCAAGTCAACAGCAAGTTCCAGTTTCTCTACAACTAGAACCGTACTGTACTCTTCTTTTCCGGCGGCGGGCGTTTTTCCCTTCCTACACATCACAAATAAAGAACTGCGTCACCTACTGCTCCAAGTCAAGGTGTAACGGACGGGTAGGTCCTTTTTGTTTTGATTTTGTCTTTAGGCCTCTTTTCGCTGTGGGGCCTTCTGCAGCCGTGTGCTGCTGCCTTTGCGCAGAATGAGTCCTGCCGGCAAGAGGACTCGACCCTGCCGATGTAACGGATGGTAGCCTGATCAAAGAAGCTCCATCAGTAAGAGCATGATGAAGGAAAACAAGGCGCAGCGAACCAATCAAGTCTATATCTCCTACAAATGCGCGGAGTCTATTCTATCGTCCGCATGAGCTGACCCGAATCATCCGATAAGAAAGGTCACGGGAAGGTGTTAACTTCAGATCTCCTAAAATGGTGGCGAGCAGAAGATACAAGCCTCCCGTTACGAGTAATCCTGGACAGATCGCTTGATTCGAGTTTTGTTCATTTCCCCGTTACAGAATCCTTTTGAAACCCACTTGTCTTCTTTTCTTTCCTCTTTATCATTTAATTTCAAATGCGTAATTTAACATAGTTTCTTGAATTTAATGTCAGAGCAACTGATCAAGATCAAGGAACAAATAACAGACGCTTACAGATAAATCCAGAAAACGTTGCTCCCGTGCGCTGAGAGAAATGACGAAAACAAAATGACAATCTTAGCAAGGTGGAGTTTTAGGGTAAACCGAAATGTCTCTCCGCGGTACGTCAAGATTGAAACCCTACGGTCCCACTCTGAAAGGATATGTACCGTCCGGTATCAGATTAAGGGACGGTAACCCCGGCCACCGAAGTAGACGTCACAACAACCACACCCTTCATGCATGAGCGTACTCCAGTGCGAGAAATAGATTTCAGTCACTGCACCAACAACTCGTCCGACAAGAGCTGGACCCACGACGCTTTCGCATCAGGTATGCTCTCGCTTTCTTCAACACGATCTTACAACTTATCCATAGTCGTCTTACCCATACGAACTCTCGAGGTAATAATGAGTATCATCCGTGGTAAAACAGCAAATCCCCTAGGTTCATTGGAGAAGGGATGTCGCGGTGGTTGTTTCGAAGAGTACATAAGCAGAAAAAGCGACAACAGAGTTGCTAGCTTCGTTGCCACCCCGACTGCTCAACGTGAAACCACAATCAATGAAACACAAACCAATAGACTGTGAGGCGGGTTTACTACCATAACCCATGCAACAGCATTCCCTGAAAACCAACTTGACAAAGTTAGGAACCATCTCGACAGCACCAACTCGCAAGCAAGACGGACCAATATCCTTGAGTGCTGAACGCACAAATCCCTTGAGAACCCAGGCTGCATCACATTCCCATCAACATGTGGAGAACATTCCAGTAGGCAGAGCATTAAGTGAAACTGGTTCCCAAATGCTATTCGCCCTTTTCACCTGACGTAAGTGAAAGGCCAGCTAAACGCCTAGACCATCCACACGCCTCGCACAGTTCGCGTACGCTTTCAAGCTTCAAGCTCACCAGATGAGAAGGGTAGTATACACGTCATCCCGAAAGGCAGTAAGGCCACATCTACTTAACACAACGGAATAGGAGATAAACTACTTTAGATCTAACCTTTATGACTGACCTTCCATCTTACAAATCAACTCCCACTCCATGCGTATCTCCTTCCACAGAGAGATACGGCTGCCATGGCAATGAAAGCCGAAGCAGTATTCCACGTCCAAACCTCTTGCTGAAAGAAATGGTGCTATGTACAGCGCTCTGCTCAAAATTCAAGAGGTTCCTGACAGTACACCGAAACTTATTTGACCCGATCAACAGCACCATCAAAATTGGAGCGTAGGCATCGAGAGGTAATCAAAGCAGACAGCTTACTACAGAGAGCATCTCCTCCATGATCGCAAAACGATCGCCACTTGAGAGGACGACCTCATGCCCGTTGAATCACCACTGCATTAATTAGGCCCGCTTGTTCGATAGTCTGCTCGGAGTCAGAAAGCTGTTTTGGAGGAAAGCCCATCGACTGCAATTGATATGGGCCTCCACTACCAGGCCTCGCCGCATCGATGAAACTTCTAATATCAGCAATAGTATGGTAATGATTAAACCGGGCGACCATTCGGGTGCCGTCTAACAGGCGCAACTGAATTGATGTGCTAGGCTTCTTTTCGTCAACAACTAAACCTTGGAAAGGTTGATTCGGGGATCCTTCTCTGGGGGCCGGGTTGGCTGAAGTAGACACGTTTGCAGGAGCATAGTTCTCCTGACTAGAGCTTCCAAGAGTTCTCCCAGTGCCTTGGAAGGCAACATATCTCGGTTCTGGTGGAGCCTGCAAACGATGTTCGCATCGCTTAGCTGTCATTTCGTACAAAAACCTAAGCACTTGTTCGGAGAGTAGGCATTCAGACCTCAAGCTGCTGACTACTGCGTAAACGCACACATACCTGCCATTCCTCGTCCTTCTTCACGAGATTCACGTGCACTGGGGTGTTTCGATCAGCCGGCTCCAGCTCCCGAGGACATTCTGTTTTATGTATGCTCTGCATAAATGAACAGATTGGAGTTCAATTACTGAAGGGAACGCACCAGTAAAATGATGACAATCTGTCGGCTCAACAACAATTTTAGTCTCAAAACGAGGCTGTGGTTCCCTTTCCATACCTAAATTCCATCTAACCACCAGATGACCAGGGGTGCATTGTGGCTTGCACTTAACCAATCAACCCAACCTACAGTTCCGAACCATGTTGGAAAGCACTGTTGTCCAGAACGAAAGAAGCCATCCAAGGGGCGCCAAAAGTATCCGAGAATATTACGAGTGATAAATGCACGTCAAACAATTTGCATTAATATTCAGTGAAACTTACAGCGAGAAATGGAGCATTGGCAGGGTCATCAAGTCTTCTGAGTGGTCCGTCATCTACCGTGAATCCATTCCTCCAGAATGTAATTGTGTGAAATACAGGTTGCGGTGGTGGGGGTGGTCCAGAGGCCTGTCCCGGTTCCTGTGCTCTTGGCTCACCAGACAAAGTTCGACCCGTCCCAACGAATACACCGGTTCGACTAGTAGGCGGTGGAGCTTCAACGACGCCTTCCCGTGCTCCGAACTGTCTGGCACGCTCAAAAATGGTATCGACATCTCTTTGACCCCTAGAAGGATCTTGCACCATCATACCACTGTAACCCCAGAGAGAATTCGTTATAGACCGCCGAAAGAAGTAAAGTCTACAAGATACGGATACTCCTACAAACATCTCCAAAATCATTTTGGTGTTCGTCGCATACCGACCAAGATTATACATCCAAAGATTCAACAAGCAGAGAAAACAGCAGAACTCAATACTCCTCGTCGAGTCGCACCTATTTGCTCCACAAAGATCAAACCAGATTCCTAGAACTAATTGACACTATAACAAATCTGGATGGAACAACAGCTATTGATCCACAAAACCCATAAAGTGCTCAGGTCACATTCTTGTAAAGAAAACCTAGAGACATATAACTTGCGACTGACGTGCGGAGGGCACCTGATTTACCTCTTCTCGCCACCGGTATAGTATTCCTGCGGGCCATCAGAGTCACTATCAGAATCCGGGTGCCTGTTAAGATCGGACAACGTCGTAATACCTCCTCTTCCGCCATTCGACTTCGCCGCGCCCTTGTCTTTCCCAGATTTGGGTCTCGTTCCACCAAAAGCCCCTGTACCCTGTGCAGGACCTGATGACCGTGCCCCCCACAGTCCCTGACCTTGGGCTTGCCTTCCTGAGCTAGCAGCTGCGGATGAAGTTGGTTCTGGTGCTGCTGGTGTTGGTGCTGCTGGTACCCTGGCAGGAGCATGAGGAGTTGCCTCCTCATCTTCCTCCTCATACTCATGGGAAGAATCAGGAGCGGTACTGGCATCGTTCTCGAAGAAGGAGTGAATGGCGCTGTCTACCTGCCACATACAACTCTCCAAATAAAACTTGGCTTGCTCCGGAGTGGCCGCTGTCACGGAACAGAACTGCTGCACGGATTCTTGCTGCTGCCCTTCCATCTTAACGAACCCTTTCCTCTATCTTTCTTTCGCGACTTTTTAACCTTCTCTAAACCTGTCCCGATTCAGCTATGTCGCTGTCGACATCACAGATCACAATTATACCCTATGTCGGAGCCGACTGCTGGAAATCGATCCGTCTCGTGGCATGCATAGACTTTTCTTCGAGCCCAAGGCTCGAGGAGAGAGAAAAAGCAGCCTTGAAGAGGAAGAATGAATTAGCCGGAGACGATGAGCGGGCGATGACGGACAAGAGACACTTTCTGCCGACGAAACGAAGAAGAGTAAACCAGAAGAGACCCTTCCTGTCCTGTCTGCGGAGCTGGCCGGGTTCCACTACCACGTGGGACCTTCCGATTCGCTCGAGCGTAACCAGCGGCACTTTTGAACCTGTGCCCTTTTGCCGGAGTCTATTCGTGCTATTTCACTTCCTTCGCTGTATCTGCAAGTAACTTCTAAATACTGAACAAGGATAACGATATTTATCGGTTTCAACATAAGCGGGGAACCCTATCTTTCGGTCGAATATCGATAGGGACTAGTGGCTCAGGTATAGTTTTCCTCCAAAACCTCAATTAAGAGGTTTGAAGGGAATTTGAAGTAACTACCCGCGCGAGCTATACGCTATTTCTTAAACCCAGAATGGTGAGCATACAGGGAACCAAGGACACTAAGAAGAGCTCCAACTCTAGAGCTCCTAATATTTTCCTAAAGTAAAGAGCTCCAACTCTAGAGCTCCAAACACTCTAATGTCCAGTGAAGGGCTTTGTTGTTTAGTGGAGGACTCGAACTCTAGAGTTCCCAAAGACCCTAAGTCAAAGAGCTCGAACTCTAGAGCTCTTAATATTTTTCTAAAGTGAAGAGCTTGAACTCTAGAGCTCCAAACACCCTAATGCCCAGTGAAGGACTTGAGCTCCAAGCATCTTAATGCTCAGTGGAGAGTTCGAACTCTAGAGCTCCCAAAGACCCTAAGTCGAATAGCTCGAACTCTAGAGCTCCTAACATTTTCTTAAAGTGAAGAGCTTGAACTCTAGAGCTCCAAACACCCTAATGTCCAGTGAAAGACTTGAGCTCCAAGCATCTTAATGCTCAGTGGAGAGTTCGAACTCTAGAGCTCCCAAAGACCCTAAGTCGAATAGCTCGAACTCTAGAGCTCCTAACATTTTCTTAAAGTGAAGAGCTCGAACTCTAGAGCTCCAAACATTTTTCTAAAGTGAATACCTCAAACTCTAGAGCTCCAAACATTTTTCTAAGGTATCAGCGCACCAAGGACCTTAAGTCGCACTGCTTGGGCTCCAAGTATCTAATGGTTAGTGAAGAGCTCAAACTCTAGAGCTCCAAACACCTTAATGCTCAGTGGAGGACTCGCTCGAACTCTAGAGCTCCAAACACCTTAATGTCAAGTGAAGGGCTCCAAGCACCTTAATGCTCAGTGGAAGGCTCGAACTCTAGAGCTCTACCCCTAGCTTATATTCAAAAGAACTACTAAGAAGTTATGAAGGCATCAGGTGGAAGCTCTTCTTGAATAAGGCAAACATGTGTTTCCGTTTTCTGCGAAACAATGTTATACACAGATCTTTGCGTCATTTCTAGTTTGAAAATGACAAAAGATGAAGCTCTGTCATTTTCTGCTGATGACTCAGATTCATTATCTGATGACACCAACACGTAGGTGTTCTCGAGTAGTATATTTTGGCTCTTTTGTTAATAAAAACAGAGATCTATAATGAAAATAACACGTAAAAAGCTAACAAACGATAAAAGCAGATTTTGTTGACATCTGTACATGTTTAATTATTTTATTAAACGGAAACAAGAGCCACCTCACTGGAAAGGCATCCACCTAGGAAGAAGAGATCCATGGATCAAATCTTCCTAGATCTTGGTTCTTATCTTAGCATGTTGGTCTCTCGGATGAGAGTTTATATTGGGTGTGTGACTACGTCTTGCACATCTAGGGACGAAGGACCGATATCATCCTTGAACATGAACTTCCTGACCTAAGCCTCTGCATGCAATCACGATTATGGATTGAGATATATCTAATTCAGCTATGGAGGGTTGTAAGCTCCATGGGATGATCTTGTAGCTGGTGCTTCGATTGTAAAATCATGGCTTAGCTCATAATATGAGTTGCATCAAGATGATATGAGAGTCTATGTTGGGTGTGTGGCTACGTCTTGCACATCTAGGGATGGAAGACTAGTATCCTCCATAAACATGTACTTATTGGTCTAAGCCTCCACATGCAATCAAGATTATGGACTCGGAGATACTTGATTCAGAAAAGGGAGGGTTGTAAGCCCTATGGGGTGGTCTTGTAGCTGTGGCTTCGGTCGTAAAATCATGACTTAACTCCTAATATGAGTTGTCTCAAGATGACATCGAAGGCTAAGAAAGTTTTATTAAGCAATGGGTCAACTTAGATAAAGGGCTGCTTGATACGTAAATATGCGAATAAAGACACAAAGACCTCAACTTAGCTAGAGGGTTGTTTAACAAGGATGTCTTTTTTAGATAAATCGATGTATGAGCATAGTTCTGAGAGACATTCAAGAGAGTTCAAGAGACAACGTGCGCCTAAGAGAATAGGAGGAGATTGTGATCGTTGAGGACATTGATATAAAATTGAGACGTGAATAAAGTTTTATGAGTCTTGGAAGGCCTATTTGTACAGATTTGAGTGTCTGATTGACCTTGGTGGCTACAAACAATTGTATTTGAGTTCTGAACTGTCTGCTTTTCTTTTGATCATTTCATGATCAATCATAGATAGGATGTCTGTCTTCTCCAAGAAAAACTCTCCATACGACATCTGGTGCTTCCATTGAGAGTTCTTGAGGTGATTGATTTGGAGGATTTGTTGGATTGAGTGAGGAAGATGGATCATGGTGCTACCGTTCAGGATGTATCTACTCAAGGTACTCTTGTTTAAAGGACTACCGGTCTGGATGGCATTGCTCCTCAAGAAATAGCTACTATAGCTCTAATGACAAGTGCACAACTTGCTGTTGATTCAAATCAACAAGGCTCTACGTGCAATTGTTGGTCAATGTGAACGATATGATGACAGAGATGTTACCAAGTACTTGAGGAGTATGTGGATGAAATGGAACTAGTGAGAGCAACTGAAGTTGAGATAATTCTGAGTTTTGAGTTGAATGTGTTGTTCTTGAACTGAGAGAGAAAGTAAAAAGTATACAGAGAAGACATCTAGGAGGATGGATTCTTTTTGAACATGCACTAAAGGAGGAATTTCTAGAAGAAGATTATGATAGAGTTATCATGGAGACATTTTTTTGATAGGGTAGAGCGTCAACCTGACCGTACCATGGGATTGAATGAGTTTATCCATGAGTATGATAAGAGATACTCACAACTTTTTGGTCTATGAAAGTTGAAGCTGGATGTTAGAAAGACATAGTTGTTCTTGGAGACTATGGATGAACTTGCAGCAAATAGACTATGTTTTATGTTAGCTGATCGTGGAGCAAAAGGAGGAGTTACATATGATTGGAGAAGAGTGGAAGAAGCAATATCTACTCTTGCAAGACAACGTCGTGGAAGGATGACATTAGCTGGGCAACTAGATACAACGACTTTGTCAAAACAACGAGTGATTTTTCCAAGTCTCAATAGTTCCTCCAGTGGTTCCCCAAGTACTTATTGTGATTCCTTAAGCACCTGTTATACCTATTTCAATATAGAGAGGTCATTGACAACGACCTGCTGAGAATCAGAATCAATATAACTTGATTGAAGAGCTTACTCAACCAATTGAAAGATTTAAGAGTTGAGATGACAGATCTGAAGAGAGATAAGCGACCAATAGCGTCAGGTGCTCGACCTGTAGGGAGAACTTTTACCAAGAGATGTATCTGGTGTGATAGTCTAGATCATATCAGATGGGATTGCCAAGACTTAGCAATTATTTTGTACAAGGACGTGATCAACTATTAGAACAATCGGTTGCATCTAATTGTCACTGGGTAAACTCTTAATACGCATTTTGGAAGAGGATGGATGAGAAGTTTACTTCCAGCACTTATTGATGTGAACACTACAACAATGACGACGAGCTCTACAGAAGCTTATGTTTATACAAGAACAGTTGAAGTGCACTCTAACCCAACTCTGGTTGAGCAAGCTGCTGAAGTTTCAATTGAAGTGATGAAGAGAGGCGCAAAAAGTATTAAGAGGATTATAGGATGGAGGGACCATGTAGATGCAACTCCTGTTTGAGTATTTTTGGAAACAAGCAGTGAACAAGATGCGATTGTAGAAGACAAAAGTCAACAAAATGCTTCTGATCTAGATGCAAGAGCACCTGATGATGATGATCGTTGAAGAGTTACGAGGAGAAAAGCAGCGGAGCCATCACCATCTAGATTTGTAGCAACTGGTAGATCTCCTACTACAGAGGATATACCTTCTACATCTATAGTTCCACCACTTGCTGTATAACCTATGGAAGGTGTACTGTTCGGCACAAGAGACTATTGCTATTGACACAGTACTGGAAAAGAGGTTTACAACACAAGAGAAAGAGAAGGCTTCAGCCTACAAGTTGGTTGTTGACATCGAAATAGCAACAGACTTGCGTACTATTCTGGAGCATCATATTCTAGATGCCAGAGTTGAGTTTTCTCTTTGTGAGTTATTTGGTATTGCGAAAAGAGAATTTCATGAGTTGATAATTGATATCATGAAAAGGAAAAGACAGGTGTTGACACAGCAAGTGACTAGTCATATGGTTGGAGTGGTGGATGTTATTGACGTCGAGGTATTCAAAAATGTTGAGCATGAAACATGTTTGTTAGTCCTACTATTGTTGACAACGAACATGAGAAATTCGAGGAAGAAAAGTCAAGCACAGATAGTGACTTCAAACAGAAACATTGGGCACATGTAACAACAGAGACGTAGGTTCGGCTTGGATGGCTTTCTGAATTAATACCTGCACTTGTGGATCATCGTTATGAAATCAACATAATTTCAAAGAATGTATGAGAAAAGACAATGACCAATCGAAAGAAATCATGATTGAATACTTTGTGTGCAAACAATCAAAAGTGTGAGTTATACAAAGCCTGCCAAAATGTGCACGTAAGGATTGGAGATGTAGAGGTTGAGCAACATTTCTTGTACAATCATCTGCTTCTTATCTTATCATAGTCGACTATTTTTACATTTACATGGTTCGAATGGAGACAAAATTAATGAATGACGAATCTCATTATGCCAGAATTCAAGTCCTGATGACAAGTATTCAGTATAGTTTTTAACTGTTTGTTGGAGACATGAGCGGAACTGACAAACCCTTAGATATTCTCAAACAAAGAGATGTAAATTTTTTCGTAATCTACTCTTGTAAAGCGAGATGACAAGGGTGTAGAACTTACTATTGAGATCTTGTCGCAGTTAGTACAAAAGATAGAAGAGTCATATGAGAAACATGTATAAGAGTTTGACGGTATGTATAGTGTACATTGAAGTGAAAGAACTTCAAAATTCTTGGAGAGGATTTTGTTTTATCTTTTAGGCTCGGAGTTGACGAGTAAAGCTTCTACTTAGTAATGTGAGAGATTGATAAGTGTGAGGATGATAGAGTGATCCAAGTGTCAAACCAACTATCTAGTGAGAGAGGTGTATGAAAAATCATTGTTATGGAAGGTCATCAAGAGTGAAAATTGAGGTTAAGCAAGATTCCTCATGGTTACTCGATAATAGTTACCGTTGGTCATGCGAATGTAGAATTCTGATTGAATTTTGAGGAAGAAGTAGAGAGTAGTCACAAGAATCTTGAGAATAACTCGAGATGTTCGAGATGTTTCTTGTGTGAAGAAGAATGAAGTAAAGTGAGCAAGTGTCTTACTAAGAATAGACTTTTACGTCAATGACAAAAGTTGGTAGACTTGAGACTTCACATAGAGCCTTTTCGTCTAAACAATGTGTCATTGATCTTACAACTTTCTGTCCTAGATGTTGAGTGGATGAGATTCCAATTGACCATAAGTGTAGCGGCGTGGTTACTTTGCTGGAAACTGTAGCAGAATGACTTGATAGAAGGTTGAGTATAGAAACTGAACGAGTAAAGACTTCTAGCGATGGTGGAGATAGTCTATCACATGTTAGATTATATGACCATTAGGGTCATACTTATTCCAACTCTTGGAGGAGGAAAAAGCTACTATCATCATGAAATAACAAATTTCTTTGGTGATAATGCTATTTGTTGATCTTGCGTGATTTTAGTATCTTCAATCTAATATCATCGTCGTTCATAAATTTAAGCACTTTTTATCGAGCATAATCAAAATAGAAGACACAAACCATTCTCATTTTTTGTGATGTATTGAATTATATCATTTTTTATATTTTTGAACTAATATTATGCAAAATTTGCATTATTGGTTGGAATATTAATTTCATTTTTTGGAATTTGTGAAATTCTTTCTGAGTTCTCTTTGACGTGAGCGAGTACCTGATTGTTATGAGTGACTATTTTAACCTTTAAATTAGAAATCAAATTCGTTTATATATTTTCATTTTCACTAAAATATACTAAAAGTTTTACAATGTTATTGTGTTTGAGATTTTGACACACTACTCATGTAACTTTTAAAAATGTTTTGTACATGGCTTTTCATAATTATTTTCTGTTGAGTCTGACCTCGAAGCATGGTACACTTATCTAAACTAGAGTCTCATTCATTTACTTTCTGTTGATAACTCTAAATCTTTTGAGGAATACAAATTAATTATGTTTATAACCTTTGTTTTTTAATGAATTAAAGTATACATATAGCTTTATAACCTACTATTATGTTACTATGTAGGTACATATAGTAGGTTACCATTACCCTTGAGCTAATGCTCAAAGATATAAGAGACGGTTCTCACTTTTCCGATCACGGTTCGACTACGGTCCTCCTTCCAGAGGGCTCCGACGTCAGGGTACCGTGCTTGGAGGTTGAGTACGATGTTCTACTCTGTTTGACCAGGTCCAAAGGAATTTCAGTACTGATTTCTCATCCGTACAAATGCTCGATCGTCTGCACACCTTAGGTATTGATGTGATGCTTATCCCTCATAAGATATGTGAGTCTCTCTGATCTCAAGATAGTGGAATCCATACTGTCTTAAAAAAATTATCGGATTCCTAAACTTGTCCATGTCTTACGACTTTTGTGTGTCCTTGGGACGCTGATTCATATTATGTCTATTGTCTATCATTCTATCTTCTTGTCAAGTTCTATATCCATCTGTAATAAAGTTAGAAATATAATAAAAAATTTTCATTTTAAGAAAAGGTTACCATTATCTTACCATATGGAAGAGGTGATTATATAACAATGCATGCTTGTCTAAGTATAATATTTTCCCTCCGGAGTAAAACGTATCAAGGTTCTCACCATAAACCTCACATTTGCTTTCTACTGAGAATAAGAATCGTTCCTTAAAAGAACGATCCAACCTGTTGTATTATGTAGAAGTACCAGAATTCAGAAAGTGTACTTCTAGAAATGGAATTATTATACGATAATAATGAAGTTTCACAGAATCATACCCTTCTACAAGAAATTAAAGCGTTAAGTAGTAAATTATTGTAAAATATAGATTAATGTACATGTGGTAGGACTGAGTCTGATTTGTATCTTCTGAAGTGTGTAAGTTTGCTCTTCTCTTATAGGTTATGTCCGCTTTCATAGGATTGCTCTTCTCGATAACAATTAACATTTAGCAAAAGTTTTAAGTTTTTACTCTAGGTTCTTTTTAATATGTAATTATATATTTACTGATATCACTTTAAAGGAGACTTTAAAGGAGCTTTTTAAGTCTCCTTTAAAAGCTCCTTGCTATACATTCCATAACCCGTCTTGTGACCAGTAGTTGCATGATGTCTAAAAACTTACAGTATGTTTTGTGAAAGATGAAAAAGGGAATGAGAATGATATTATCAAGCTATGCATAGTTTCTTTCCAGAAATTCCACAGGTTGCCTTACCTGAAGTGATGACTTACCGCAGCTTGTAGTCATAATTCTTTCTATAAGGATAGTTCAGCTCAAAGTTTTTCACTGTAAGAAGAACATGTCGGGGAACTGAAGTAAGAAGGACAGTCAAGTTTTTTCAATGCATTTTCATCCTAAGAAAGTGCGCTAATGCATGAGTTTGACAATGATATGAATCTAGAGAGATGAGTTCTCCATGCCACACATTAACAACACTTATCAGAATTCCAAACACACACCTTTCATTATTTTCTCATTGCATCTTGAAAATTTAAGGAAATAATGTCAGAAGCGTACACTTCCTGAAGCTAAATATGAAGCAATCCAAAACCCATGTGACACTAGGGAATTTTCTCCACCAGAAGTGGATCAAGGTGCCGGCCTGCAATGTATTTTGAGGGCTATGCATTGCTAGAGAATCATAATAATCCAAAAGGTACTTTATTTAAAAGGTGGAATGACATCTTGCGTTTTCCGAGAGAAAAATCGATGGTAGACTATGCAAACTATAGAAATGACAAACATTTGTTACCTCAGTACATCTTTAGTGTTTTTTCCCAATTTTTTTTGAATCGTTAGCAAATAAGCAAAGTAAGACTGACATATCGATAGGTCTCGTACTTAGTTTAGGGTTGGAGTCGACTCGTAAAACTGTGGTCTAAAACAACTAGGTTGAATCAATCGTGGTTCGGTGTAAACCCTCGTTGCCTCAGAAATAGTCCTGGTAACTAGCATGCCTATTTTTGAGGCAACCTCATTTTGCGTGTTCACTGTATGGGAGCAAAAATTTAACCGATAAATCTAAATACTTTAGCTGATTGAACTTTCTTGCGATGATAGAATCTGTTAAGCAGGTCTTAAACCCCCTCTCCTGGTATAAAAGGGTCAAAGATGGAATATTCCTATTAGATTCTTTTTAATTCAAAATTCCTCTTCGAAATCGAAACACAGAAAAGCTTGGAATTTAACAAACTGGGTTTTGATTCAGTTTAAATCCTCGGTGCCCCTAGATATAGTCTTGATAACTAGCAGGACCTCATTTTGCGGGTTCACAAACTATATGGGAATAAAGAAATTTAAACGGTAGACCTAAAATGCTTTTGCTGATTACACTTTCTTACGATGATGGAATCTGTCAAGCAGGTCTTTAATCAAAGCCGTCTAATAGCTTTACAATCTACCACTCACTTCAAATAAACAGTTTGAAAAAAGTTCGATTTGAAAATGGTCAGATGAAAATTCCGTGGTTTCTTGGAACAAATATAATATTCTCTTCAAGCCAAAGTACACGAGGAGAAACAAAGAATATTCCTTTCCTACCCGTACTGGGGGGTTTTATTCAAGTTGTACTGTTCAGGTTCAAACTACTCAAAATTTAATCTCAAGTTTTGAACTCAAGACCTTGGCACTATAAGTTATAAACTAACTAAATCACCATACGAAAACCATGTTCTTCAAAGAACAACTAACTAATAACAAGAAAAATAGATAGCTAAAATATGTAACCACATACCCCTCTAGCACCTTTATATACTCTTCTTTCTCCCTCCCTCTTCTACTTGTACCCACTCTTTACTGTCTATTTTATGAGTTTTCTGAATTCAACCAGATTTTCTAAATGGTTAGAACCACAGTTTATAAGATTTGGTCCAAAGTGGTTCAGATTCAAACATTTTAAACGGTTTTGTTTATTGGTTTCGTGGTTTAATTCGTTTAGTTCAAATGGTTTCGTTTATACGTTTATATGATTTCTGTTTAAATAATCCAAGTTGGTTCCAGTTACAGATTCAGATTTTCTTTAACCAGTTGAATTTTGTTTGAACCGAGCCGAGCCCGAGGCTTACATGCCAACAACCCTTCCCAAGAGAACCCAAAAGTGGAGAGAGAAAGAAGTGGAGTAGTGTAATGGTATGAGAGAGAAACCTTGAAAATAATGTTTAGCACAGCCTGGCATTCCCCTCCCGACGAGGAGACATGAGAAGCATGCATATTCACCCATGTACACTGAAGCGTACATGGACCGGAAGGGTTAGAATATTAATTAATGTCTTTGGCAAACGGCACTATTAGACAATTAAGACTCCGGACTTATATCTCCCGGATGAGTTGACCACTTTGGGACTAGGTAACATATAACGTTTATGAATTACTTTAATTTTCTATAATAGCTTATTAAAATAAATATTTATAACACTTACAGGTTTTTTTATAAAAGAAAATGAAATTCATTGTACAAGGTCGTGGAGAAAGATATGGGCTGAATCGCAATCACGAAGATAATTCAGGACAAGGGCTATGAAGATAAAAGAAACGACGAAGGACTTTCGAAGGAATAATGACTAATGTAAAATTTCATGTCCAGTGAGTAGTACCCAAAGTAATAGAAAAGAGGAAACCTATGGAAATCTATGACAGTGTACTCTCAATGCAATATATTCTATGAGGATCAAAAACTGAAAATCTGATAACTAATTGAATGCGAGCAATAACTGACCGAGAGCAATAAGTTATCGAGAACCGAAAGACGTTCACTATTTGCTCAGGTCTAGTTGTCTTTTTAAATCTCAATTAACAAATATAGGAGTAATGATGCACACACAAAATCGTGCAGATGAATGAGAGAATCGGACAAAAGATGTTGAGATGAAAATCAGTTTTTCTTTATTGTACGTGAATTATAATTTACATCGAAGCGGTGTTTAGAGTAGTAGTGGTAAACTAGGTTCAGGAAGCGAAGCTCTAGAGTTCAAACCCCTTCACTGGACATTAGAGTTTTGGGAGCTCTAGAGTTCTAACCCTCCGCTAAGCATTAAGGTGCTTGGAGTCCGAGCTCTTCATTGGTGTTCAGGATGTTTGGAGCTCTAGAGTTCGAGCTCTTTACTTTAGAAAAATGTTAGGAGCTCTAGAGTTTGAGCTCTTCGACTTAAAGTTTGTCTAGCTTGACCTTAGCTTGACTCCTGCTAGCTTACCAAAGATCGGTAGCTGAGTTGGTTGGGTCTCAGACCTCTAAGCGAAAGATCTGGGGTTCAAACCCGCCTGCTCCCGGTTGGAGGTGCAAGAAGTCGATGTATGTGCTGTATGTGCAATCTGGTCCGGGTACGCTGTGGTTACCCACAAAGGACAGTCCGATGCCCCTTGAAGGGATAAAATGGACAAGTTAACAACTTTAACTTTAACAAGCTCCAAGGCAACTTCCTTTAAAACTACATACACAGTGAAAAAAAACTCTTTTGTAACCATCTTTCACTATACAGAAGATCTTGCAACATGACAACGTTGAGCTTTTTTGGAATAGACGTAATGTGCAACAAAGGGACATCTATGATCCATTGCTCTTACACAAGTGATGACTATATAAAGAAGAACCATATGGTCAAGCGTGTTACAAGCACAACACGAGGCAATTCCATTGTAGTAGAAAATTGACAGATGGGTTTTAGAACTGAGCTTGTTTCTAAGACTAGCATGCACACTAAGCTTTGTCTAAGAACCTCTAGTCCGATTGAGGATATATATGCAAGGTGGTCTTTGATTACTTGAAAAGAAATCGATTCGAGGAGTGGTGTAAAGAAAGAGCAACTGGATAGTGTGAAGATTCTCATTATTTTGAAAGACGCTATATCTTTTAGTCTTGATTCTGGTTCCCATTGTTAGCAAGTTCATGATGCATACCAAATTTGGTTTTCATGTGGACAATAAGTACCTATGTGATTTCATCAAAGCTGGAGAGAACAAAATCTTATATCTCTTTGTCTGATACCCATTGTCACTGCTAAAGTACAACTCATAGATCATGGAAGCTATGATCACCTCCATTAGAACTTGTCTCGAAACATCATACAACTACTGGCATCTCACAAACTTTAGCCTCTCCTTGGTCCACGATCGATTATTTCTCAGAATTGTGGTCCAGTTTGTCAATGAAGAAGACTACAAAGCTTTTCAGACTTACGCTCAATCTTATTCAAAATAGATACTCAATCATATGGTCTCAAAATTATGCAGTTATCCTTTCAGTACAAAGAAGATGACTCAAACATGCCCGTCCTACTCTTCAAGATCATTCTTGAAGGATTCTTTTTGCTGATGGTTACAAAATTCTTCACTACAGCCAGAGGCAATAACCCTCCTTTGCACTGATCGGATCAAATGGCTGCAACATAAATGTGGTACACTTTGAAGCATGACGTTGGATTGGGTGGAACTGTTTGATGATGATTTGGAATTCACAAGGCTCATTGTGTTGATTAAACAGCGAGCACACAAACTATTTATCGTGGGTTGCAGTCGTCATCATTGTGAGACACATAGACAAAAAGCTCAAATATATTTACTTGATCTCCGTTAGTCTTTCTCTTTGTGAAGTAATAGTGTGCTATGTAGCTTTGAAAACTGGAGATATAATGCATACCTCGTGGAACATTTTGAATACGAGATATCAAACCTCTCTCTTGTATGGAGATCACTGTAGTCTTAATTATAATTCTCGTCGTGATATAGATCACAAGAGCAGACTAACGATACTCGAGTAGAATCTAGCACTTGTGTCACTCCGTTGATGCAAGCGTGCAAGTTGGATGATGAATAGTCCATCTCAGCTTCTGGAGAATAATAGCTCACCCCTCATATTTTATTCTATATACTCGACATAAAGTTTCTAAAGTAACACATGTACGAAGACAATCTCTAGAAGAATTTTCCTCACAATTTTGCTTCTTACAAATTGAATGGAAAGGGCTATCGACTAAAGCTCTAATAGTAAAGAAAATCTCTCTATTGATTCTTATGATATAACCGATAAGCACGTAAAAATCAAGAAATCTAAGTCTATTTTGTGTCACTCTATATGGATTTTCAACATGTATACGCTTCATTGTTCTATCCAGTACTATTTCACTTTTTGTTTCATGCATACTGAAACAAGAGTCACATGGATAAATATGGGTTGTTCTAACATTTGGCTTTTTGATATGTGGCGCTTTCCTCCCTTAGAAACTACCATACATGAAATCTTTTTGCACTTTCCCTACCTTATCTACATACAAGAAGAAGAAGAATATTAAAGTATTCTCACTCCAAGCGATAAGTTCCAAATAGCCAAGAGCTCAAGGGACCATCAAACTCATATCAGATATAAGAAGAGGTGGAAGTTGGAATTAACCATGGAAGTCAGATTAGTAACGTACCATATTAGTCTCAAGCGTCATAAACAATCTATGATGAGTAGTATGATAGACATCTACATGAAAACATAATATGAACCATGCCGGACTAAGACAAAGACAAAAAGTGTTAACAGAATGAGTCAAAGTTGTACAACTCGGTATGAACAACACAAGCAATTGGTAAATCTAAAAATTCAGATAGCTTTCGTCCTCAAGGTTGTACTCGAGCCTTCTCACAAAAATAGACTGTTGTCCAACCATAGAGCAACGCTAAGTTCCATATCCAAGTGTAGGAAGTTCTCTTTCCAACTTTTTGACCACGAGAGAGCTTGAATAATACTATCACAAAACTTAAAAGACAAGACATCTCTCTACACCAATACAAATCTCCACTAAGGTACATAAATTGCAGTTATCTTTTGTAAATATCAATGGTATCAACAAAACAATTAAACAACTAGAATTAAAAATATGTAAAATATTCATAATTGATACATTTTATGTTTGTTGGACATTTGTCTTCACTCATAAAACACTTCCAAAGAGACTTTGCCGGCTAAGTCTAGTTTTTGGATATGAGGATCTCCAGCAACAAATATACAACGATACTTGGTTATCGTCCTCTCAAGATGATATCCTCATTCTCTGACCCTCAAGGTCACTCCTCTCGAGAAGATAAAAAATTACATATCTCATAATTTATGCTCCAGTTTATCATAAAGAGAGAAATGTTTTCTTTGGTGAAGTACTTGGTACTCACCTAAAAAATTATCCCCCCAACTAAAACAATTGGTGATGGGTGTTGATTTCAATTGTGTACTAGATTTGAGTATGAACAAGCTATCTACACGACTCTCTCTCTCTCTCTCTCTCTCTCTCTCTCTCTCTCTCTCTCTCTTCCACCTCTGATGAACTAAATGCTTTACTTGAAATGTATGATTGTAGAGATGTCTTTCGAGACCTCTTCTAGAACAAACAAGTCTTCATGTATAGTAATTGGCACTCAAGGTTGGATAGAGGCTACATCAACAGTGCATCTACATCGATCATTGAGAACGTTAAACAAGTCACACTTCCTCGAGTAGTCTCAGATCATGATAAAGGGGTTATAATCACAATAGAAGCAACGGCTAAAATCACTTTTTGTCCTAGTTTCTAGAAGTTCAACATCTCATTGTTGAAAAAGTCAAGGTGTAGAACATTAATTCGCAACTTTATTAATGAAATGGAAATAATAAGAGAATGCTTTCACTCTCAAAAAGAATGGTGGGAAACAATCAAACTCCAACTTCAAATCCAATAAAAATCTACTCAAAACAACAAACTCTTCACAAGAAAACTACAATTAAGACAATGGAAATTCAACTAGAACAATCAGCTTTCCTCTTGTTGGAGTCACCATCAAATGAGAATATTAAAGAAATGATCATTTTTCTTAAAGAGAAACTAGACAGCTATTATATTGATTCTCTTGACACTGCACAACTAAAGGTTAGATTGACTAACCATGTATCAGGAGAAAAACCCTCAAAACATTTCTCGAATCTGGCAAAAGTTTGAATGACTCGCACAGTAATGAATGAAATCAAATAAAACATACGGTAGATGATATTTTAGATGAAGGGCAATGTCTTTCTACTCTAAATTATATGCTATCAAATGGAAGTCTGCAATGCCACTAATGGTATAAGACTCCCAAACAAAGAAATTTCTCTCCTTTGTTAATAACAATTTAACGCAAAAACTAAAGGACTCTTTAGAACATCCACTTTGAATCAAAACTTGATTATGTTGTTAAAAAGTTAAAAAATTGGAAGACTCCTGGAATAGACGGCTTACCAAATGAAGATAGCTCTTATAGAGTTGTTGCTCTTCTTCGCTCGTGATTTTTTCTTTTCTTTTCTTTTCTTTCTCCAAAATCGTCATGAAATTCATCACAAGATTCTATGAGTTCTATCAATAACCACCAAACTTCACTTATACATGACAATTTAGACCTGACCAACATTCAGATTGTTGAATTCTTTTTGGCTCATGACGTTCCCGTGTCTATATCAGGCATTAGTCATGTCTTTGAACAAAAGAAGATTACGTGGCACGTCAAATTTTGGCGTTGACATGTCAAAATGACTACATTATTTTGGACTATTTTAATGTAGTCACTTCTATTTTTTGTGTAGTTTTCATTTCTCTCCGCTATCCTACAGGATGGAGTGATTCTACTTATACTCGTCAGCAAAAATATTCGATCATCTGCACACATTGGATAATGCTGTGATGTTTGTCTCTCGTTAGATATGTGTGTCTCTTTGACTAGAGGGTAGTGTGTGCTACAAAAAGAAATTGGATTTTTAAGCTTGTCCACATCTTCGGTGTTCTATGTGCTTTCAGGAAGTTGAGTCATACTATGTCTATCGAATCAGACGCGTTAAATTTTAATGATTTTTGTGTAGCGGCTTGTATTGCCGACCTGTATTGTGTAGTGGGGTAGATATGCTCTAAGTCAAGTACGGACTCACTCGCTGCCAACAGTATAAATGTGGAGTATGTGAATAAATCTCGTCAATTCATCTACACATGAATTTATTCTCTAATCTTTTCCGAGAAAAAACATTAACCAGGGAATAAGCTTCTCATAAGCCACCTGACTTCTAAGTGTACATGTGGTGAATATCCTAGTTACTAGTTTTTCATCTTTTCGTGTCATTTACGTTTTTTCTCTCTTCATCAGTGACCAAGTATAATATTGAAAATAAAATTTTCTACTTATATAAACCTTAATTTAGAAGTAAATTTTAGATAATTTTAGTAATATGACTGATATATCATATGAATCCTCTTGTTTGTTCTTCCGGTTAACCTCGCTCATCCTCACGATGGTAAATCAGTGGCTCGTATGTCGACCTAATGCCATAATGCAATTTTTCAAAAAATAAAGTTTCCAAAACAAGTTACGACATACTTGTATTTTTTCCCATGTTCTTTCCATAGTGTGGCTGGGATGTATATTTACCTAGTTTAGTTTCTCGCAATAAATCATAGTACTTTCTGATGATATCAATGTATTATTGACTCAAAAATTCATATAGTTATACAACAATATCATTAGAAATTATCTTTGGTAAAAGAATTACCATGAGATTTGAAATCTTACCATGATGAGATTTGATAATACGCTTTTGAAACATTTCACTTCAGTAATGATAAGATAAATATAATGTTCAAGCGGTCAAGACATACACTATACTGTTGCTATAGAGCATGGATAAAATATACTGAATGAAGAGAAAAATATAATTTCACATTTTATGTTAACCTTAAACTACAGTAAATGATTGAACATTCTGTAGAGAGATTTCCTCGTTCCGTATCGGAGAAGATTAGTCTTTGCTGAACGCCAAGTAGACTCTATGGTGTTTGTACATACACCAGTATCTAGATCCCTGAAAATCTAGTATGGTTCATGGTAGCATGATCCCAACCAGTTGACATAAATATTACGTGTCGTATGCTTTCCAACAGTCGCTGTAGATGAAAGTACCACGTTTCACAAATTTGTAGAGAAGATCGGTAAGAGCTCCTTGGATCTGTTAGTTACGCAAACCAAGAACATCGGGTTGCTACCTCTTTCTATTCCACCAAATACCCACTTACGATCTATTCTCTTGATGAAATTTCCTCTTCCCGAACTTAGATTCATCTATTTCTATGATTTCCCGGGTCTTCCGATTTTCACAGTATCAGTATCAGCTTCAAGCGCATCAACACACATATCATGGCAGAAGTTCAACTAGTCCGATGTAGTGTGAGTAAATAAATCGCCTCCCCAGTAAGCGACATATTCTGTTGGAAGTTTCCAACACCAATGATGAATCAACCACAGAATCTGCTTTAGAGAGAGTTTTGATTTCGAGAACCAAGTACCTGTCTGAGGACTACGTGCTATCTTACATCGATAGCAGTACCATGTGAATCATCGATAGCTTTAGGTTTGGATTTTTTCTTCATCTGGTGACCGCAAGATGTACATGAAATTGAACTTAACAAAAGACCTAATTCATTACAGATTGCTATCGAGTTCTCTACCGAAGAGGTTTGGAGAAAAAGGAACTCTGGAGTGATCTTCGTACGAGGCCCTCGTATAGCTTTGTCGGCCAGAGAGATTAATTCCATCTGAGAGATCAGGTCGATAGTGAGGGAGAAGTTCTTACGTCAATTTCTTGATCTGAATCTGGTACGATCATTTATAGTTTACACCGTGAGCTTTCACTGGAATCGGCATCTGCATTTGCGCCATCTGAATCTGCCGCTTGTTCTTCAAACCATGGAGCAAGATCTTCATCTAACTCACTTAGAATGTCAGCTTCTTGCATTCTTGAAAGGACTCTACGCATGTCTTGGTGTGTGTGATGAAGCTTCTCAATTCCATCGACAGACAAGAAGTGAATACAAAGAAAAGAAGCGTATGTAATGTCTTCCCGTAAAGTCTATTTGGGGCACATCAAACGTCTATCAATGTGTTTTAGATACAAACGTTATTTAGACGTTGAAGGGTGCTATGGTTAACTCGGGTTAAGAAAGGTACCTATTGTGCATTCTTCCCTAACCACCTTCTGAGTACCTTACCCTCCTTCTTTCTTTTGAACGTCTGAGCTTTTTCCTTCCTATCGATCGATTTTCTTGGACCCCTTCATAGATTTGTCTTCGTATTCTGTTTTCAAATGTTCTTGGCACTGGACCCCGCTGCCACTGGGAGATATTTCGGAGAGAGATTAATGTTTCTTGAGCTTTCACGGTGACAAACTGAGCTTGAGTCTCTTCAGGAGAACTGTATCGGTTGATTGATAGAGACACCACATTTCTTTTGAAAGAGCTTCGCTGTGTGTCAGACACTGTGGTCGTTCTCGAAGTACGATTAATATTCCTTGTATGCCCCCAAGAACATTTCAAGTCGGATTTGTTTTGGAGTGTTTGGCCATAGATAGCCCTCAGCAAATCGCTTCCGAACAGTGGCTTTGATTTTCGATTCATTTTCAAGTTAGGGTTTAGGGTTTAGGGTTTAAACCCTAAACCCTAAACCCTAAACCCTATATATTTATCTTGTTTTGCCCAATCTGAAGTATATCAGGGAATTCCTCGTTCAGTTTTACGTGCTGGAGGGGGTTTTACCACTTGAGGGTTAGAGAACAATGCAAGCTTGATATCAACACACCCGACCATATTCCAAGAAGAAAATACTCTACGTCGAGATAAACCTTTTTTTTCACCTAGAGCTGCCACAATACCAATCTACTACAGACGTACACAAGGGACCACCGATTCGGAAGCATGGAATCGAGAACCTTCTTCTCAGTAGTCTATATTGACTACCAAACACAGAGTCAAGGTACCACACCCTCATTGGCGATAACAGATCTTTATTTCTCTCGAGCTCCAAATAAGTTCTCTGACTAGCTACATTACAGAAGTATTGTAATTCATCAATCCACAGCCATATCATTAGCGCCGGTGTAGATGGAGGAGCTTGAGACTTGTGCCAAGATATATAGCTTGTGTTTCTAACATTGAATACTCTTACCGTGTGGCTAACCACATGTAGAAGTTCTATATTACAGACCACAGTTTCCTCAAGCAGATTACTCATGCTTATACTGTTTGAAAGTCTAATCGAGCGGAGCTGCACTGACTCTCTTTCTTTTCTAAAGGATCTACAATGATATCTCTCTCGTCGAGAGTATTCAGAACTGACAGATGCTGGGTAGTAAAAATGCACCACTTGTGGGCCTGGTGCTATATAGCACGGATCCCAGCGAGCACAGACCGGATCTTGATCATTACACAAAAAACCCAACTTTGAAACCAACATTCCACGCATTCATACTTTGATCTGTTATAGGAATCATACCACAGGCTGAGGAGACTCAGCACTCCCACTACACTGATGCGTTCTAACAGAGTATCATCAACCTGATCAGCGGTATAGCATCGGAGCAAGCCCAAAGAGCTACATTTCAAAGACCTCATCCAAGACAGGCTGGCTAAACAACACCACATTGAGACACACCATAGTATTCACGTCTAGAGCCTTGGGAAAGAGAAACGAGGCAAATGTGTAGTAAACTATAATATTGCAATTTGTCGAGTCAAACGAGGCCCACCTCCTGCGGAATATGGTGCGCAAAATAGGTCCATTGTCCACCCGATGGAAGAGTCCTTCGCTACTCCACCACACCTTGCAAACTTGAAACGCGGTACCATATCCCCATCTTCTGAGCTCGCCTTTCGTTTCTCTAAAGCGCGTTTGGAGACACTCAGTGTATCGGTGCTGATTCTGTGGAGAGAACCACCGATCTTCAGATCGATATGCATTTAGGAGGGCCACAGTTCTAGTCGTGGAGCCAAGAAACCGCCTCTCTCTCTTTGGCGGGCGGAGCGTGCGCTCAATCCGTGATCCTTTGACATCCTCTCCTTTGACATCGTCTCACGGTGTACATTTTCACACGAGGCGAGCTGCCCTGCTGCACACTTGTATCAATAGTCTTGAGTACAACGGAGCGACGCGAAAAAAGGACGCGAGTAAAGTGACTCGAACTAGTTGCTGCACAGTCGCCCCGCTGCTCTACACACTGTATAAATAGTCTGAGTACAACGAAAGCATGTAAGTGACTCGAACTAGTTGCTGGACACCCGGTGTGAAACCATCTAGATATCCAACACTTGATGGTATGGTCCCACCCTTGTAATCTCGCTGCGTGCCAAGAAGAAGGCGGACGGGGACCCCCAAAGATCTCCCAAAAGGAAACAGGAACGACTGTAACTTAACTTCCATGTGAGTAAAATATGCATGTAGAAGGTGAGAGAGAGAACATCATAGACTACAGTACTACTTCATACTGTTTCATGCGCGGTGAAGAGAAGAGAATTAAACAAGGTACAAGTCAGCTGGTCACAACTGAGTTTCAGCTACCGTGATCATGTACTACATCCAGCAAGCATGATGAAACACCTGGCTCTTATATCATTAGTCAAGGAGGAAAAGAAACTGAGCATTCGCTTGTCCGACTTTGCAACCTTAGGTCCAAACAAAGAGACGAATGAAAACGGTCGTCAGCGATCTATTCTATTTCTCGTTTCACCTGATGAGGAGTAGAATTCTTGTGCGACTAGAATCGTGATGTTTTAGAAAATCAGAGTGAATAATTATGATCCTTAAACTTCTGGAAGTCTAAGAACAACAATCGATGCCACAATTCTGTTGCAATCCTAGCCTCTTAGGTCCTTGGCACCCTGTAAAATCATTGTTTAGGGTTTAGTTCATCGTTCCCTTTGTATTTAGTTTTCTTCTGGCACTCTGTGAAATTCTTGTTTAGGGTTTAGGATTTCGTTTTCTTGAGGATTAAGCTTCTCCTTGCACTCTGTAAAGTCCTTGTTTAGGATTTAGGATTTCGTTTTCTTTAGGATTTAGGATTCGCTGGTACCTAGACTTGAGTGGGTAATTATGCAGTTTCTTTATCGAAGATTGCAGAGGCTATCGTCATCGCAGTCCACACAGAAGAAATACAGTACTGCACCAGAACTCTGTCTCCATAGGCGTGTATTATGGAACATCCAAAGCTCTCATGCCTCCGGTCAAACGCTTGTTCTAAATATCTCAGATATTCTCACGAAGATTCGGACGTCACAAGAGGGGCGCTTTGCTGATATAGCAAGCTTCCAAGCTGACATGGACAACGCCGCACGGCTTTCTTCAGTGGCTAGATGGACATTTTAGTGTAGATTTCGAGCGGATCTCGGGCACAGCATGCACGGGACCCTTGGTTTGAACTCGTAATGGCAAATCTTTTCTTTCTTGGTGATGATCAATGGCAGAGAAAGTTGCAAAAAATTACTGAGGTAAAGTTTTTGAACTGATATAAAAGCTCTCCACCACCAGCAGTATTGAGTTCCCCGAGAGATCCTACAGTAAATGCAGGGCCCAGCCAATTTCCGCTATCACAATTCCAGTTTCAGTGTCCAAGCGATGGGTGTTCCACTTGTGTAGATATGTTGATCAACTGGCTAAAAGCATCTTGCGCGAATTAGGCTGCTACTGTACACGAGGTGATGATTCATTCTCTGATTTTGTACTTTCCGATTTTTCCTTGAAAACAGCTTTCTCCTCTATCAACATCTGACTATAGGGGAACTGTAATTTGATCTGTCCTGAAAGTGTAGTCACGATACGTACCAATCGATCGAGATCCAGCAAACACAATCATATGAAGCACTGTTGGTACTTGATGCATAATGCAGAGTCGCCTTCATTTGCGGCTAAATATGACTTCACTGCTGCCGTCTTGTGGCTGCATGGTTCACATACATGAATGATCACGGCGCTTAGTTTGCCTTTCATAGTTCTGCCGTACTTGGCAAGTGCTTAATTATTAAGTGAGCGTCACTCGTAAGGATGAATCAACATCTCAGGAATCAACTGCAAGAATCGAGTTGACGGGAGGCTGAAAGCAAGACACGTAACAAAACAGCACCAAACTTGAGAAAAGGAGGATGACGATGGCGATTGTGTGTTTTGTAAGTTTTCTGAGAAATCCACAATACGCGCCAGTAGTGAGATCAACAAATGAATCTCCGTCTAAAATTTTGTGCTGAGTAAATGAAGGCTGCCAAGAGTGTAGCACCCCATTTTCTACCTGTATCAGAGATGTATAAAGCCATTCTCTACCTGTGTTAGAGAGCTATAATGTGAGTAAGGAGAGTAAGATCTGTAAGGATAATTACAAGTGTCACCGAGTGTTCAGGAGTTTGTGTATATACGGGGAGTACCGAAGAGCCGTCAAAACCTGCACTCCCTGCGTGCTGCTGCTGTCCTCGTCATAAGACTGACCAACTGCCTACAGTGGATGGGCTTTTCCGAATAACGTTTCCTGCTCATCTTGTCAACTTGATATAGCAGACAGAACGGCAAGACAACTTGGCAGCTGATTCTACAGAAGAAGACGTCGTCTAACTGATTTCGGCGCTGTTGTTTCGGTCGAGGTGGCTTTCTTGCTCAGCTCGAGCTCATCCTTGGATTTCTCGTCCGTTACAACAGCTGCTTCTTTGGTGAGTTCACTCACCAGGAGGCTGTCAGACTTGTTGTCTTTGCTCGTCTTGAGCTTGGGCTTCGCCATCTCAATCTCCTTCTTTAGTTGAGCTTTCTTCAAGGCACGCTCTTGCTCGAAGCTGATCGTGGCACCAGGGCCCCATCCAACTGACCTCTGTGCTTCAGCCACCAGATCCGAGAAGCCTGCACACGGTTCAGATTGATGAGTCCATCCTTCCCTCAAGACACTCCTCCAGTAACAAGAAAAGGCCAGGCCCGTTGCAACTGGATGCTAACCTCTCTCTCCATAGAGCTGAGGTAGCAGATCGTTGATTACATGAAGGTCAAGCTGCAGCCGGCGTTGAACTTGCAGAGAGAAAGAGTAGAGGTTTCTACCATTAGTACGTACGGGCGAATTCCGACCTGACAGTAGATAGAAGACGTTGAAGTTGACCTCTTGGATTGATCACGGGAGTTACGAAACGCTACAACAATGTAAGGACTATTTGAAATTCTGAGAGATTCATAACGAACGTAATTGCTTGCCTATGATCTGGGATAAACAGTGTAAGTATCATCCCGTGGAGGGATCAAGTTCAACTTCCCTGGACTGCATTATTCTTTTGAATTATCATATGCAGCCCGAGTGGAATGACTGAGAAAATATACGTTTAACTGTAAACTTCAGCAGACATGATATTTCGTAATTCGGCCGACGGAAGAAAGAAACGTCCACGTGGTAGATCTAGGAAGACATGGGCCTCAAAGAGCGAACGACCGAGCAA
The DNA here is from genome assembly GCA_036924285.1 of Asterella californica. Lineage (NCBI taxonomy): Eukaryota > Viridiplantae > Streptophyta > Marchantiopsida > Marchantiales > Aytoniaceae > Asterella > Asterella californica. The sequence continues at coordinate 954,134 of JAYKYS010000022.1, read as the reverse complement.
CCGAGCGACCGAACGCATCAAGAATTAGAACTAAACTGTATGGCGGCGACAATCGGGAATAAATGGTGAGACAACTGGATACTAAGCAACCTCAAGTGGGGAAGCTGTCATAGATATCAAATAAGTGATGTATGAAGCTGCGGGGAAGTTTATTTGAGTGATTACCTTGCTTCACGGCTTCTTGTGTATAATCCTTCTCCCGAATTTCCTGCAGCGTGGCGGACAACTTCCAGTAGACAGGTCGTCCAATGTAGAATCCCACGACACATACACCAATTAGCACAGCAAGTCGAAACCCGATCCGCACCAATTTGGCTGCCGTCATTGTTACAGATCTGTCACCCCAGGGAGACAATCGATTTTTATCTCTGTTACTTCCGTCGCAACAAAAAGATGGAGATGCGCGCGGTGCAAGCAGAAAGAGATGTCAAAATCTTGTTTGGTCAAGCTCAGGTCAACCAAAACTCCTCAAAGCGAGGATGGTGTCAGACCCTTCGGCTCTTGCTTTCCACACAGATGTATATTTGTCTAGTATGACGATTGATTCTTGAGAATGTGCAGCAATCGCGCCTCGTCTTCCCTCGTCGTGCAACTCCCTGGTCGATGTGGGGTCCACTTCTTTCCTTCATTCATGCCCTCAAACTCCGTCCGTCCCGCCCCGCCCCGCCCCGACCTCCCTCAGCAAGAACTTCTCTCGTAACAGCCACTGTCCTCTCCACTTCACAACAAAGTCTTTCTTCGTAGTCAGGTCTCCTGGGCTGGCTGCTGACGGTGCGCCTCTCCTCTCTATCATGAACATCCACACTCATGAATACAAAAGTCGTGCTTAAACTTTGTTTCGTTTCCGATTGGGTTTGCTTTGTAACTTCACGTCAAGTGGATACAGATGTCCAGACAGTCCCCATGTCTCACCTGTGCTTCTCCGACGAGGGTCCTATGGCATGGTTCTGTTATGTGTCCTTAAAGTCCTCTCTCTCTCTCTCTCTCTCTCTCTCTGGGCTCATTCCGGAAACAAACTCACGTCTCTTTGGTTTCTTTCTTGATGTTGTTTCAAGAAGCTAAACTAGTGCATGTATCAAACTGAATTCAACCTCCAAGTCCGCATCGCAGCCGATACCTATTCACACGGAATGCGCATATTACTTTGTCATTCAGCTATATTGTATCGTCCTCACTTTCTTTCTTTCATACTTCGTAGAATATCAAGATTCCACAAGTATACTCTCGTCATACTTGGCTTTCAAATCCGAAGTCTAACGGCAGTAGAATCCGACAGCTTACCGTATCTGAAGTTTTTCAGACTGCAGGAAGTGCCACTAATTAGTTCAGACCGCTCGCTCCCAGGAGCGCACATTAACTGCATCCCCACTCCTTCTTAGTGGTCTGACATGAAACTAAAAGTGCATGGAGAAGTACCGAGTCCATGTCCAGGACTCCAGGCCATTACCGGGAGCGTGTGCTGGAATTTCCATTCTGGGCGGCATCAAGTCTTTCCTCTTTCATTCCCGTCGTTGAGAATCTTGAGATCCTCTTGCTACAGGCAGTAGGTATCAAAACTTCTGACTGAGCGGTCGTAGATAAATTGGTTTCTTGTCGAGCATGTTAAGCCAAGTCCATTAGCCTACGACGAGGTTTTTATGTACCTGTACCCCTCCTGATCATGGTCAGGTTTACAGTCCTCTGTGTTTACTTCGACTGTTGCGAATAGACTTGCAATGAATAGTTTCGGTAGTACAGTGTCTGCACTCGATTCGGTGAAAGACAAGGGAGGCACGTGCTTTTCCAGTCGCGATAGGAGGATTCCTCGCGAGTCTTATTTAGTGAGCTTGATAGAAATCGATTAGGCGTGCTTAACCATGAAGATTTAGAGGAAACAGAAAATGACGAGTGTTGGAGAAGGTCCGTGCTGAGCCGAGAACCTTGCTTGAGGTTTTTGTCGTACGTCTCGACCGAACACGTAAGCATGAAACTCTACTTTGGTACTTTGATCTGATTCCATTTTGCGACTGATTGTATTTTAGGTTGAAGTTCAAATTTAAAAATTTTGTGTTTTGTTCAGTCGTGAAGGAGATAGTGCGCGTTTCGTTTCATGTTGTCTCAAAAGATATTGTCGAATTTGACTATGTTTTACGCTGTTGGACAGTGCTGCGCTAACGATAGTTCTTGTGGACCAAGTGTTGGCATGATATACGTGTAGAGTGTTGTAGATTTGGAACACGTGTTAAACCAAGATAACCGTTCGAGCAAGCAACAAGCAAGGGATGTCGAATTCCGATTTCTGATATCTGTGGATAAAGGACGAAGAATGAATGTGTCACTGAGGAAGCTATGGTAAACCGTTGCCAATGACGCGTGAGAAGAAAGATGAGAAAAGGTTTCACAGTGTTACTTACTATGTTCAACCTCGTTCACAACTGTCTCACTCATGTCCACTCATGGCGTGCATCAACTACTAATTCGAGATGATAGTGAAGACATTGTGTAATAGGATAAACAACAATTCTTTGATATCGATAAATAAGCTCCAAGAGACATCCAGGAACGATTACGAGAGACAAGCCACATACATCTCGATGTGGCAGAGAAGCGAAATTACCCTTCATCACATTGCTAGAGGTGATAGGACTTCCTTCCAGTGTAATCCAACCTTTTGTGATCAGCTGAAGAGCGCAGATCCAGATGCTTATGTAGAATGAGAGACTTATCCAAGGACACAAACTTTCATGCTTATTTTCATAGGTCCTATTGCACTGGGGAGATGTTTCTCTCACCTCGACCTCATGTTGGCTTGGATGCTTGTCATACCAAGTGATGTTGACGACAGTCTTCGACGGTAAGAACCATCTGAACTATCTTGAGAATAGAGAACTGGACATGGTTTCTCAGTTATCTGAAGAGAGCAGTACATGATATTGAGCGATCAGACGTCTAATTTGTTTCTGATCAATGCATAGACATCATAAATGCAGTTGTTTTCCCTCACACGTGCGTCCACGTGGCACACTTCCAACACTTGGTCAAAAGGAAGAAGAAAAGAAAAAGCCTCGTTCCGAGAAGTATATTCTAGACAAAGTCTTACTCATTTCAGTGTCCACTTACAGTGGAATGTGAAACAAAGATTTATCATGAGAATGAAACAACTATTTAAAATTCTGTGTCGAGCGAGGATAGAAGAAAGATCAATTACGATTTCAAAGTCTTGAATTCTCCCTTTGAACTTTGAAATTCAGACTGAGTTGTTTCCTAATAGAGCTTCACCTGTTAATCTTACATACTGTTATTAATCGTGTCTTATTGCTGGTTACTCTAGGTTTCAGGAGATTATGACACAAATCAAGACAGAAAATCCGGAATGTGTTGAGTACTTGTAGACAATAGAGCCAAGCACTTTTGTAGTGTATGTTGAAAGGCTGTAACGGTTTGGTCACACAACATCTAACTTGGTTGAAGTTGCTAACAGTTGCATACTGCAGTTCCATTCATATGCTGCTCTGAAGTTCTAAATTTCTCGTTGGTTTTATCTTAAGGAGTTGAAGGCGAAGTTACAAAAGACTACATTGCAGTTGCAAGGAATGTTTACTCCATATGCGGAGAAGATGTTGGAGGGTTCAGAGTCCGAATGATCTCTTCAAATGAAGCAATTGTGCAGTCAAATAACAAAGAGTACATTGTTTTTTACAACCCGAAGTTACATTACATGTTTACTGTTCAAAGATATACGCCTATCCTATCCTCATATCATGGCAATGGACAAAGAGACCAGGCATAACTTTGACAAGCTTGTGTTTTCCATATGGTCAGTAGATATTTTTTGTGCCGCTCACAGATGAACTTTGCCTCCACTGCTAGTGAGAGGTCTGAGTCTTGCTTAATTTCCAAAGTGTTGTCCACCTCAGCCTTGTGTGAAGAAAGACAAATACATAATAAGACGAAGTTAAGACCCTGGAGAAATAGCTACATAGTTTCATACATTCTGTGAGCAAGTTGTGATACCAGTAGGTGATCAAAATACTAATATCGAAGCAGTAGAAGAAGAACCTGTTAGACAAGTTCATCTTTGTGGTGCTTCTAAACTCCCGGGTCATGATTAGAGGACCTGTTTTATATTGAAGAATGCTAATATAAATCCTCTAGATGGTCAGAGTAGACTTGTTCATGATATTCTCATTATTGAATAGTTCACAACAGCAAGAGGAGCCGCAAGTGGAGGACCTTATGTCCGAAGAGGCATCCAATAGATTCAAGGTGAACACCTACGTGGAGCTTATGCAGAGTGAAACATGTCTTAGGTGAGAAGAGAAGATGAGGTAACCTGGTCACAACAATCCATTCTAATGAATGAATTCTTTGTTTAATATGTTTTATAGTCTTGAAACAGTAGTAAGACTATCATAGCAACGAACGGTGAAGTATAGCTACGATGTCATGTCGTGAACGAACTCCTATCTGAAAATCAAATTTTGATGCTTAGCATTATCACTCCAAAGACGCTCATAGAACTAAAAATGAACTTTTTACACAACTTTTGAGTCTCCACTTTATGAAGTTTCAAATGATGATTTGAGAGATGTGAAAGAATTCGCTCGCATGGAGACGCTTATGTCAAATTTTTGTTTGTCTATGACTTGAAGTTGAGTTGTTCTTCACAATCAATGAGTCAAGCTCTTCATTCTTGATGCTCATGCAATCAGAGAGTCCTTATCTATGTATAGCAGAAGATCATACGTAGATCAAACTGTTATGTTGTATGTGGTGAGTGAAGTTGAGCCACAAGAGAGCGATTTTATGTCAGTTTTTCGTGACCAAACTTTTTGTGTGGTTTTGCGAGAGGAGCTCCAAACGGCTTGTTTGGAGCCCCGTTGGGTTCAAGGTAGTCAAATCTTTCTGTCAGAGAAGACAGATCTCATATCAAGCGGTTCGTTTTGCGGGTGTACGTGGTTTTAAGTTGCAATCCAAAAATCAAAGATATCTTGGCTGTCTAGAGTCAGATCTGAGAGTTCTTGGAGCCAACGGAGTCAAGGTGGAAGACTCTATCGATATATGAAGATCGTTTGACGAAAAGAGAAAGTTCTCAGATAGGTCTTCTTTAGTTTCTCCGCTATGATTTCCATCTTTTTGGATTCGTTAGAGTCAGAAGGACTTCCGGTCATTATGCAACGTGTTTAGAAGCTCAACTTATGTTGAAATAGCTATATCTTGTACCCACGGACTAAAGTATAGAAAGTTGTAGCTTTAGAACTTGAACCATGGTGTTCAACCCCAGAAGTTTATGGACATAGCTCAAGATATTCAACATCAACCAACATGGTTATGGAGGTTAAGAGATAGCTGAAGGATCTGAAGTAGCTTCAGTTTTTGAAATTATACCTTCTACACCCATGACTTCAGTTTTTGAAGATACAACTATAGAAACTATCATAGAAAGTTCTGATTTCATGTCGAGGGTTGAACTTATGAAGCTGCCGATCCAACACACAAAAATCTCTCATCGAAGCCTCATTATCCATGGGAGTTGCGATAGTCTTCTTTTGAAAACCTTTACAACCTCCCAAGCATCATCCTCCCAACCCTAATCACCTTCAGTAATGCTTCTTCTCTGTAAGCTATCCTTACCCATCATCTTATACTCATAGCCTTGAGAGCATCTGCCCACTCTCCTTCATCCTCAGTATGTCATTCGTCCTTGATGATGTCAATGTTGACATCATAGACTTTTTTTGTAATCACATCCAAGACCTCATGTGATATGAACCCAACCTTTGCATCTCGAATGCGTTCCTCCCAACCTCCCTTCACATCCATCGTCATCATCCCAACATTTGGTTGTTGTTTGCATGCAACCAAGTCACCCATATCTATTATCTGCACCCAACCATCTCCTCCGGTTGTGAAGGATCGTCCTCCATTGCCAATTCAGAAAGAATAATTTCCTGTTGAACCTTATCTTCCCGAGCTTACTTCTCTGAAGAATTCTCTTCTTGTCCCTTCTTCTCGCTCTGCATTGTGGATGCAATATCCAACTTGAGCTCGCTTGGATCCACGTGCTCACCCAAATCATCCATATGAAGATCGTGCTCAATCTCCTCCATCTAACACCGAAACTTGTAGCTTCGATAGCTACAACTGCATGTGCCGCAAAGTAATCATCCACAAACTTCTTCATCTTTCCTTTATCAACGTTGGCTTTAAGGAGAGTACCAGTACTTCTGAACTCTACATTTCCATCCTCCAAGAAATAACCTCTCATTGCAAAGACTCTGCAAAGTCGATACAATTTTCTCGCTGATAATTTGTATCATCACAACACACGCACTGATGTACTCAAGCTGGTTTGGGTACAAGCACCATCTTGATCGACGATTCCTTATCCTCCAACCTAATAACCTTAGCTTGTAGATCTTGCATCTTTTGCTGTAGGTCCTCGATGCCCACATTTTTTCTAACAGATAAAGACATGGGTCAAATTAAAGCCCTCCAAACTGTATTTACTAGATCATTTGTTCAACTTTTTTACGTCACACCCAAGCAGCGTGGAAACAAGAATGAGGCAGGTAAAGCGGGCAGTGCAATTGTATGATGCGTAGGCTACATCATCGGTGTTTGACTTCATAGATGGTTGCTCCTGGGGAGGTTCTTGAACGAATTGCACCATTAGACTACAGATCTATACTTCGCAAGAAAAACTTGTTATCCGACTCACGTAGCAGCAACGTCTCCAGTTATGATTTATTGGAGTTGATTATTTGTTTGGTGGGGTCGGTGAGAGCTACAGTGGGGATGTAAATTTGGATGTGGGATGGATGGAAAAGGACATCCTTGGCCTCAACAGGTGAGGCCCTAGCAGGTTCAACTCCTGCAAGGGTGGTTTATAGGACTTAGAATTCAAAAATATTTAACAACATAACATCAAACGAGAAAAAGAAAATATCTATAGCTACCGAAGATCGGTAGCTGAGATAGTTGAGTCTCAGGTCTCTAAAGTGAAAGGTCTGGGGTTCAAACCCTCCTGTTCTTGATTGGAGGTGCAAAAATTTGTTGTCGTGTGAATCTGATCCGGGTACGCTGTGGTTACCCACAAAGGACAGTCCGATCTCCCCTTGAAGGGATAAAAATGGACATGGTAAAAGCTTTACCTTTTTTTTTATAGTGAACACATCTTCATCAGATCCGAAGTGAACAGCGTTTTATTACATATAAAACTTCAGAGACACCACAAGTAATACACACTGACTGCACAAGTAATACGCACTATAATCGCACATTTGCTAGCTTTATTGGATAGGACTACAACTTGTCTGAGTCCAGGTTGGTTCTGCGGTCTGATGACACACCATTATGGTGGTTCATAGAAACAATAGGAAAAGTTCTTCCACTCGACTATGAACCTTAAGCAAATACTTCTCGCAATCTGACGCATCGTCTTGTGCTCCTTTGGTTAGATCGAAAACATATCGGTGCATTGTATCAAAATTCAGAGTGTCTTGTTTCAGACCAGCTAAGAAGTTCGATAAACCCATCAGCTTCTTGACCACACCTTGTATTTCAGCCACAGTGAAATAGATAGAATCGCCTTCATGTCCTCGCAAATGATATTTCTTACACGGAGGATCGTTATCATTCTCATCATCTAGACGTTATGCACCAACTACACTTGACCGAGATTCATCACCAATCGTCCCTTCTTCGCTTTCCATAGCCTCTCGTCAAGGTTGTGCACCGTCCAATGCTCCCTTGCTGCTCACTCGTGAATCGGACCCTTGCTAACGGCTCCACTCTCTTCACTCGCTCTGTGCACCTTCGCTCACTCTCGCGACTCCTTGAATGAAATTTGGAATCAAAACTTTATACTGGACGGATGGAAAAAAGGATCCGTAGTCACCAAGACAATAGAACTGCATATCATGAGTACATAGTTCTATCAAATATTGTGTCGACACTACGCAATTCTTCTACTTGTGATATTAAGTGGAGCATGAGAAGTCTACATTAATTTGCCAAAACGTGGATCTACTAGAGAGTTTGAATGCTCTCCAAGATGAGCTATTTGATGCACAAAGGTCTCCTTGATGGTATTGTAAGATTAGATGGTTGAGAAAGAGTCAAGTTATAACTACACTTTGTGACGTTTTGGAGTTAATACTCCTCTTCTTCTCTACTATTTCCGTCTCTGATGATCATGGTGTTGCCAGTACTTTGTTTGACAAACTACGTTCTTTTTAAGTGATTTATTGCTTATATTCTTAGCTGATGTATTGCATAGTTTACCTGGATTAAGTAAAATATTTCAGACAAAAATTGTTGATGTCTCTACTATAGGTGCAATGGTCACAAATGAGATTACAACCATCTGAATGACTTATCTAATTGAAAAGGTTGATATTAATGTGTTTTTGTTTAACGATGATACATGCTATCATATCTTACCTGATTATGATCCAGAAGAAGGCTATCTAAAAAGACTAACTTCTGAAATTAGAGAAAATCGTTATCATTCTGTCAAGATTTCTAGATCTAGACTAGGAACTGACTTGGAAGAGTGTGTCTTTTCAGAAGCATTTTGCAGAAGCCATGTCTGAAGCACTACTTGAACGTTTTAGTGATAATGATGTGCTAAGAGCTTTCAAATTTTTATCATCTTCTCAGATACCCAAACAGATGGTGGCTCTTTGGGGATGGAGAGGAAGAGAGCTCGATTACTATGTAAGCAATTTGGAGAAGTCAAGTATGTGCATGGATTTTTGATGTAGTGCCCTTTACATGCTACATGTTTGTGCAGTGAGTATTCTTTGTTTAAAACTCATGTTGTTACTGAATTTAACGAGTTGTCTTTCAAAGAGTTGTGGGTCATGTTTGATCAGAGTGAAAGTTTTACGTTCTTAACTTGTATACATTGGCTTGTATTGCTGGAGTCCAATGTGTCAGTACTGTACAATGCGAGAGAGTTTTTTCTTTGGAAAACTTGGTCAAAAATAAATACATGAATTCTTTGACCATAGATTATTTCTGAGGTGCAGATTATGTCTGAGGTGCAGCTGTATGATCTTTTAACAGAAGTGATCGAGACTTTGAAAAAGTCCAAAGAATATTGATATCTAATATCCAACCCTGATGCGTAAATCTCTGGAGTGATTATTTTTTTTCTGAGAGTGTTAAGCATATAGTTCACCCTCCCAATATTGCATCTGCTGTGGAGTATGTGTATTCTTGGAGGGGTAAGATTCTCAGTCTTCATTCGGGGAGGATTTTGGATTCAAATCCCACTGAAAATGAAAGTTTTCTTATGACTTATCGTTTATGAGAATGGTCGGAAAATATTTTGATTATCGATATTACACAAACTATAACGGAAAGCTACTGACCAAAAATATATGTTCCAGATTCTGTAAACATTCTGTGGAACTCACTTTCAATTTCTTCAAACAAATAACAAAAAGCTCCGATTTAATGCAAAGAAAACGTAAGACTGTTTAACCCTTCCAATGTAAAATTGCTTTAAACCGGAAAATGATACTCAACAACAGAAAACTTACCGCATGAGTGGATAATCTAGGCTGGGACTGATCTAGTGATAAGAGATATGGAACGAGAGAAACGCAATATCATTTCTCAACCAAAAATAGATCTAGCAGTACATAGAGACCTCAACGGCAAAACACTGTGGAGAATCATAGTAGGAGTCGCAACCTATTTTCTGGGCGTCCACCTGATGAGTAGGTAGTGTCCTCCTCGTGTTTATGTTATTGTTTTTGGTTGCGGCTTTGGATTCCTTCTTTTTTCTTCCCTCAATAAAGGGTATGCGGGCCATTGGCTTCACTGTGTTTCATGGGAGAAAAAATATCTTAGCAAAAATCTTCAGGAACACTAAACATACACTAAACATGCTGCTGTATATGTTATGTGAGATGCTTTGCATCTATTATATTATGTTTTATTGTAATATAATAATTTCTGATATTATTTTACTGTATTTAGAGATATATCACTCTACTAAATTAAATTTGATAAATAAATAACTTTAAAGAACAATCATAAAATTTTATATAATTAGTTAAAATATTCTAAACTCTCAGTGTTACATTTCCAAATGCGTTACTCCATTGGCTTATTGCATGAAAGAAATTAATATTAAATATAAAATTTCATTAAAAGTAGTCACTTTTAACATCCACAAAACTAAAAAGTCAAACACGACATATCATGTTGATTACTTGTGTAACGAGTTGGGTTGTTCATTCTATATTATTTTAAAATTACTATTATTATTTATTATACTAAAAAGGTAAATGATATTTATTTATTATTATTCATAATTTATTATTTTTAAGATCTATAATACACCACACATGGTTCTGTAATACTGCTTAGCTGTACTTGAAAGTAAATGTTCCACATACTAAGAATGTGAGACCCAGTACAAATCCTAAATTCTTCTTCAACAACAAGGTTGAGGAAAATAAACAATGTAATCAAATGATAGCAAATGATACTATGATTTACAATTGAGGACCTAAATTTTGCTCATAGGGTCAAAGTTACAATAATAAAAGAACGAGACCTATAATTAGAGAAAGTCAGACTCAGTACTTATGTTCATTTTGTTTTAGAATGACAAGGATGAGGAAGGGACGCAGGCTAATCAAGTGATAACTTGAGGATACTAAACATATGTTTTGTAGGTCATGTGCATATTATATATATTATATATTTTAGTATATTATAAATATTTAAATTATACTGAGCTTTTATTATATTTTAACTAATTTATCATAATATTTATTTTAATAATGTTAACAAATAAATTTTAGTGTTAATCTTTAGATATATCATTACGCTGATGGTATGAAAATCAATAAAACCAAAATAGATCATTTACAACAACCATAAAATCTACAAGTTAAATGTTGCAAATTATTTTTGTTTCTTTAGACTGTTCACTTTCAGTTAGTTTTTAAATTTATTAATTTTCTTTTTGTTCTATATTTTATTTCAAATAAATATGTTTATTTTATTCCATACTGTAATTGTATTGTACTTTATACTTATTTTAAAATTGTATTGTAATTTGACTTGTATTACACCGCCATGATGAGGAGAACTGACGCCATGGTGAAGTCCAAAGAGCCGGAGGCTGAGCAGTGGTATTCGTTATGATAGTCCTTGACATGTTTTCGATAGAATGATAAGTTGTTGTCCTCTCCTTCTTGTCTCTGAAGCACAAGGGGAGACTTTGGCGAAATGGCTGAGAAAGAAGCACTACGGGGTGGGGGGATTCTGCTGCCAGGGCATACGCAAAGTGATGTACTTGTACTTGAGCGAGGGACTTTTCGTAAACAGGTTTGAAAGGAACTTGGCGTTCTAGAGACGTAAAACACTGGGAAAATGCTAGTGGAGCTGTGTAAAGTCAAGTGCAGAGCAAGCAAGGTAACAAGCAAAAGATAAGATTTTACCACAAGTGTCATGTTGCAAAAAACTTTGCTCTGGGCGTGCAGTATGAACGTAAACCACTCCTTCAAGCAACGGGTTTACTAAAATAAGCAACTCTCGGGCAATGGCTTAGGCTCGTAGAGCTCTTTGTTATTCGTAAAACACTAGATAAAATTTCATCAGACTGCGTAAAATAACGAACATTGCACACGTAAAATCACTATTATGCTGCGGAAGGCTCTGGTCAATGGCATGCCTTACGCACGTAAACCACTGCTCGTAAAGCCACTGCAGTCAGGGCCTAAAGCACTTGTGAAATTTTTGTTGAGCAGAGTAATGTCACGGGCAGGAAACGTGAAGTCACGTGCATGAACTTTACGCAGGATAAGAGGCAGACCGCACTACCTATTTGAAAGAGGTAGGTTTTGCTTTTATGTCACTTTTATTGACAATCCCCAGACTGCCATCATTTGTATCGCAAGATCACAACAGAACTTTTCCTCTTACAAGGAAAAGTTCTGTTGTGATCTCACTATGTAGAAACGTGGTAGTACAACTCAGCTCTCTGACCGGCCCTATTGTACGATGATCTGCAATATCTGTCCTCGGGAATTCTCGCGTTAGACAGCCGTACACTTTTAGTTGAAAATGTTGCATGAAGGAGCCGCTCTGCGCAAAAGACAGAACGCTAGAAATTTACTAAAAAAAGTTAAAATGGAAAAGCACTGGCTAACAGATAAAAGAAACGTAATATACGAGAGGTATGAAAATGAGTAGACGAGTACTGCGGTTTGCCTCTAATTGAACTGTGCGGCGTACGCGTACGGGCAGCGCAAGCCACGCCCTCGGGCAGTGGATACTATCCTATACTTTAGAACTTTTCTGCTTGCTCCATACCTGAACTTCGGGTTATGCGAAGTGTGACTCTTCTCTCCTCAGAAATGCAAGATCACTGAAGGTTTTGGACATGGTTGAAATCTTGTATCCAGGTTTTGGAGACGGAGTTTGTCTGGTGCATATGAGTTCAAACCAGCATCCATCGACGTCTCCAGGCCAGGAGCTCTTCACGATAGTGCCGAGAATAATGTGATACTGGAAGTCTTCAATAACCAGGCTGGGAAAGCAAAGGTTGGACACTAAGGCAACAGTGAGGAGTGTGAGGATTAGATGCGGTGCTCTTGTTCGATGAGAAGTCTTTGATTTGAAGAGCGTAGGACATATTAGGCAACCAGGGGAGTCCTCTGCCGCTGCTCAGGGACTGAATTTGAAGGATCATGATCCTGATGAGGATGCCAACCGTAACGGCGTGGAGCGAATATCTACTTCTCTAGTTGCCGAGAAATCGCTGGAAAAGCCACCTGTTGCACCGGTAAGAGCTCTTCTCGTGATGTTTACGCATGAGTTACACTTGAACGCCTTAGACTGATTCGTAGTTGCGATTTGAGTAATAAGCGGATTTATATAGTTTATAGTAAATTTGTAACTGGTGCATGCTGATTTCGCCCGGGAATAACAGTGACGACGAAAGGGTTTACTCTGGACTACGAGGTCGCCACGGGCTCAGCTTTCGTGTTCATCCGTCATTCATTTAGGCTTCTTTAGCGGTGTAGGTTGACGGCATACTTCATCCCCTTTTATCCCCAGTATGAACGTATCTCATTTTTTGGTTCTTGAAAGCACAGTATCCATCCATAAACCTCACCCCGCGGTTTCTGAGAGGTGGTATTTTGTTTCTTTGGTTGCAGATTCCCCTCAAGCCCTAGTGATTTGTTAGCGATGCCAACTTTTGAAATCCACGACGAAGCGTGGTATCCATGGATACTGGCTGGACTGTTTGCCTTGACTGTCATAACTTACAATGTTTGTGCTTCTATCACGGCTCCCTATGGCCGTCATGTGAAGCGTAGTTGGGGGCCGACCTGGGGGGTACGAGAATGCTGGATAGTAATGGAGAGTCCTGCTCTCTGGGCCATGGTTTTGTTCTATTCAATGGGTGAACAGAAGTTGGGTCGTGTTCCGCTGATTCTTCTGAGACTACACCAGATCCACTACTTCAACAGGGTTCTCATCTACCCCATACGGCTGAAAGGCATTCGAGGCAAAAGTATGCCCCTTATAGTTGTACTTTGCGGATTCGTTTTCAACATTCTCAACAGTTATGTTCAAGGAAGGTGGCTTTCGAACTACGGGACCTACCCAGACTCTTGGCTCACCAGCCCGAAGTTCATCACAGGAGTAATTATATTTTTTCTTGGATTCGTGGGCAATTTTTGGAGTGACTCAATCCTGATATCATTACGGACAGATGAAGATGATAGAAGTTACAGGATACCGAGGAGTGGTCTGTTTAGGTTTATCACATGTCCAAACTATTTAATGGAGATGGTAGAATGGTTGGGATGGGCCATAATGACATGGTCTCTCGCTGGTCTCGCCTTCTTTCTTTACACTGTCGCCAATCTGGCTCCTAGAGCTAAAAGCAATCATCAATGGTACCTGAGCAAGTTCAGTGACTATCCCAAGGAGCGAAAAATTCTCGTACCTTACTTCTACTGACAGGTAAAACCACCTCTCCAGGTTCACTTATACCTTCATCTTTTCTCTTGAATGCCAGTATGGAGAAGATATTGAGCTCTGATTCCAGACTCTGAATATTTGTTCTCGGTTAGTCGATAACCTGCAGAACAACATACCTTCATATATCTTCTATCTGACGGCCTTCCGTTCCAGACATGTGAAGCCGTGTGAGTGTACGTCCGATCATATTTTGTCAAGCTTGGATACATTTCCGTTGGATACTGTAATTTATTGACGCAAACGTGCAAGGCAAGAAAAGAATTCTGCAGATATTTTCGTCTGGAGTCGGAATAGAAGAATGTGCTGGAGATTGTATTTCTATCGGGGAATGAGTGCAACATCATTATACAGAAGAGAAACCAAGAGCAACTTTTACTTTTCGGGTGGCAAGAAGTCATATCTACATTCAGGTTTGATCTCTACACCATATCTGATATTACCTTTTGTCCAAGTAGTTGGCAATGATGGAATAGAACAAGTAACTCGACACCTGTTGAAAAGGCACTCCTCTTGAAGCATTCAGTATCTTTATTGTAAACATAGAGGAATGATGGACAATAACAGACTGTACAACAGTTCTGAGTTCTTCCAAGAATCACGTTAGATGACAGGGAGCTAGACTGCTGTTGCAGAGCTAGCGTGCGTACTACTTTACTTTGTGTCCAGATTCCACTGAAGGTCAATGAGCCTTCAGAGGAGAGTGTGGCGGCCTCTAATTGATTCTTCCAGTTTCTTCAAGCTCAGAATTCTATATGCCTGCGAATGCGAGTGCAGACCGTAAAGCATTTTGAAGTTTCTTGATCACTTCCATTGTATATCTGTAGTGCCTGAAACTGCGATACCCACTGAAGGAGAATGTTAAGCAAGTTTCGAGAGAGCGTAACCACTTTCGGTTCATTCTCGCGCCGTGACATCGTTCCGTCAAACTAATACATTTTTTGTGCCGGAGGAGCCACTAGTCCTCCCGTAGACTAAATTTCACGTTACCTATTGCTAGATAGATAGATGAAAACCGACCAACCGAGTTTGCCAATCTAATCTGAGTCAAAATATGAAAATTTTCATGCTCTTATTTGCTTTAGCCCTCGTTGCCTGCAGGGTGGCATGAAGCTTCAGGCCTTGGGTAAATGGGTCCGTTTGTGGAAATCTAAGATAAGACTAAGAAAGAGCAAACGATTCAAGCAAGGTGGTCGGGTAATCGCCTTGCTTGAATCCAGCTTGATGGATAATTGGCTTTATGGATAATTGCCGACCGTGCGTCTAATAAACGTTGCAAGACAGGTGCAAACTATTATACCTTCATTTACACTCTCTCTCGCTCTCTGCCAACAATGTATTTCATATCGCATTGCTAGAAAATTTGTCGTCGTGAATATACAGTCCAGGAGTATCCACCGAGCTTCTCCCTTCTCGAGAAATCAATACATGCCTTGTCAGTGTATGGATGACACCACATGGTTATCTAGTTTACTTGTAGCATACATGCTAATCTAAAAGATTCAGAAATTTAAATTTATTAATAGGGGAATGTTAGGTATTTGTAACCTTGTCCTTGTCTTACTCCTGTTCTGGTGCTTGCCCTCTACAGACATGCTGAGTACCATGATTAAATGTCATAGTGAAACATATGTTTCCAGAATGTGTTGTAACCCCTAATCATCATAACTTCGTAAAGTGCAAAGACTGAAATTGCTAACACACTTGGACAAGAGTTTTGAGTGTCAAGTTTCTATACAAGAAATAAATGTTAATATGATGATGGATGTTTCAGGGGAGCGCGGAGCTTTGTTTCCATGTGCTTTAGCAGAATTCTCATATTTTCAACTGATTTTAGGTATCTCATCCAGTTAAGTTCTTTCCGTTAACCTCATGCACCATATGCACATGAACTTTATGGGCATCTTGCAATGCTGCGTGCTTTGTTTTTAGTGGAAATAAAGTATTATCAGATATATAACATGGTACACGGGTAACGTAGTTTCTGGAGAAAACAGTAACTTACCCCGCCACTTAGGTAACCCCAAATAATTTGAACCCATGCAAGCAGAAAGTGAGTAACAAAGAGTGGTGTACGCTAACTAGCATATATCAGATGTATTATCAGATATATAGTATACCTATAGGTTAAATACATAACCTACTTATATATACGTATATATAGGTTGTATCAATATATATACCTCTAGGTTAAAAAAGAAGTAACTCGACACAACCCATCATATCTATAAGATTACTATAGAGATGTAGTATGTATATAATCACATCTGCACTTTCTAGCTCAACAAGCATTGTGGTCTAGGTGGGTTAATTGTGTGTTTGTGTGTGGCCTGATTTCGAATTCCTTGTATATTTACCTGTTCCATCGGAAGATAAAGAGAAGAGGAGAGAGGAGGTAAATATGCAAGGGTTTAATTTATTATTCTAATTTTTTTGTTAGATAATAAATTTATCTGTTGATAAAATATACATTTTTCGGTAAGCAGATGATTGTAGTTGTACGGTCTGAAGCGTGTGAGTTTATGGGTTATGTTTGGATCTTATTTGGATCTTCTTGCGGTTACTGGTCTAGATAACATTTTACCTTTAAAGATAACTTTGAGTTTTCCTGTCAGCTTGGCATAGAATTTCGTCTTAACACTTATCTCTTTTCAGATAACACCAAGAGGAAAAGAATTTCAAAGATGCATATTCACTTTGTGCGAAGAGAGTCCTCTTCCACTTTTATTATTGGTCCTTCAGATGTAGAGCACACTCCTCGTCAGGCTATTCTGCTCCTTCGTGTTATCTCGTGGTGCCTCTGCTAGTTACACTGTTGTCAATGGCTTTTTCTGGGTACAGCGCATCAGATAACTATTTCACATGCCATTATCTCATACTGAACTATCTCAATGTTTCCATGCACTACACTCATGAGGAATCAAAACAAACTCTTTATATTACGTATCTTGTGTCATTGGCCTTGGCTCCTTAAACCCGCATAGTATGACTACAAGTGCTCTTAGTGATCCATAATATCTTAATTTTGGAGGTTTGTTTTCAGAAAACTGAGAAATTTAATCGTCATGCAGAAAATGCTTTTGGTGATTATGTTTTCATCCAAACTTGACATCAGTGAACTAAAGAATCAAGTTAAAGCTATTCATCAGCTTTACAAGTTATGATTCATCTCGAAACAAATTACTTAGAATCAACAGAGAAATGTTAAGATGAAGATGTTGAATTAGGTTGTCTAAGTGTGAATTTCAATACAACAACTAGTTTAGGATATTTGGGCTCGTGCACATGCCCTTGTACAAAGTATAAATACTTGGCCTATGGACCTTCAATCTTACTATTCAGTAAACAAGTAGCTTACACATACTTGCATCAATTCTCTCTCTCTTTCTCCTCTATGGTATCAGAGCTTCACGATGTTATTTTCTCCGAGCACATTAACGTAAGCTTCAGGTAGACTCTACGCATAGATGAAGGAGCAATCAGGAGACGCCTTGATTGTTAAGCACGGAGGACGCTCTTTGCTCAGACGATCACAGCGCTCAATAGAACCGTAGTAGTTCAACAACATATCTACGATGACGAACACGTTTAGCACGAAAGGCTGGGTGAAGTTTGATGAGACATATTTTACATACTAGAAGCATAAGATGAAGCTCCAGCTAGACACGGACGACGTCATTGGAATAGTCGATGGTATCGTACCTCGATCAATTATCACTCTCGACAATCCTCTACATGTAATCGTAGCAAGTAGCATCGCGGAGTGAGATTTGTCAGAGCAAGAATGCTCTTATGACGATAAACTAATGTTGCGAGAATACTGTTATTTGTCACATTATTTTTTGTCGTGCGGCGATCGATGCGTGGAACACGTTGACTTCTAATTTTACCGCGCAAGACAGAGTGACACAAATGTATTTGAAGAAAAAGTTGTGAACTCTCACGATGAGAGCAAATGACATGATCACATCGCACGTGAACACTTTCAAATCCATCATTGAGCAGCTGACTTTCGCAAGAGTGCAAATAGATACGCAGGAGCAACAACTTACACTCATGAGCAGCATGATAGTCTATCAAATGTTCTTACATGTGATGAGATGCAACACCAATCAGATGTTGCAAGACTCTATCTCTTTTCTTCTTACCGAAGAAATCTTCCATCGAAGGATACAAAGATTGATCATAAAGATCAATACTCTCCTAAGAGAGCGCTCCAACGGGCTCGCTCCCCTATATAGGAATATCTAAAGACACGCCGTCTTATGCAGCGTGTCTCCCACTCGTGGCAGCTGCTGCTTGGCCACAGCCGAGCTCCAAGACAGAGCTCCCATGATGATCTGTGCCCTTAAATCTTGGACTGGTCCTCCGATCTTGAGCTCCAATCGGTATGCTCTCAATGATGAGACAACGCCCTCAAACTTGAGGAAGGAGAGGTGCCAAACTCCTCTTTCATCATCGGAGGTCACACCCTCCTGACCTATCATTGGTCCCTCCAAGATTAAGACGATGTCCCCGATCTCGAAGGGGTACTCCCCTCGGACACTGAGCCACCTCCTCCTATACTTTCATGAAGAAAAGAGACGGCGGCCTTTCCTCTCTTCGTGGAGGGGCCCTAGCTCCTCGGAGCTAGGAGACTCACTCCCCAAGGAAAATAATCCATCAGGGGTTGACTCTCATAGGCTGGGAAGTACCTTCCTTTCTAGGACCTTTCTCCGAGAGATCTCCGGGGGTACTCCAGCCCTCAGAGCGAGTGAACCCCCTAGGTCAACTCGTCCTCTCTCTCTCTCTACTTAGTGGAGGAGAGACCTCTCACACTGACTAGGTCTTTCTTCCTCTCGACTTGACGCATGGCATATCACTTTCAGCTTGTCATGCGTCTGATCTTGACCTCCTGTTCGCTCTCACGTCCACTATGTCTTACATAGTTGACAAGTCCAACACGTCTATCTCTGCTCTCTATTGATCCATCACTCGTCCGTGCTTCGCTTACTTCACCTTCGCAACTCCCACTGCCGACTCTATGACATAGACGACTTGGTCACATCAGTCTTTCTCGGCTTGACTAACTTTGTCATCATCAGTCCGTCCTTGACTTACACTTGTCTATCATTCATGATTTCACTTGCGCTCTATGTCTGCAAGACAAGCAGGCTCGCATGAAGTTTCCACATGCCGCCACTATCCGCACCACCAAGATTCTTGAAATTGTCTATGCTGACATCAGTGGTTGCATTATCTTTTGCACTTTTCTGACTATGAGTACTTCACGACCATGACCGATGACTACTCTCAGTATACCGTTGTTCATTTGCTCCACTACAAGAGCAACTGCTTCAAAAACTTCAAAGAGTTTCACACATTCACCGAGTGTCAGACTGGAAAGAAATTCAAGACTATGCGTTCTGACAATGGTGATGAGTTTCGATTTATCCTCTTTGATGCATATTGTCAAGACAATGACATCCATCGCCTCCTCAACAAAACGAGATAACTGAGCATAAAAACCGCATCCTCTTGAACTCTGTCCGAGCTATGTTTTCAGCTGGTTTAGATAACCAATTTTGGGGTGAGGTTCTTAACTGTGCCACTTATGTTCTGAATCATTGTCCTACCAAGGCCATTGATTGCGCCACTACTCTCTTTGAGCTCTAGCATGGCCGCAAGCCCTCCATTTCACATCTTCAAGATTTGGCTACATAGCTTTTGTCAACATTCACGAGACTCACTACTCCAAGCTAGATAGTCACTCTCACGAAGGCATCCTCTTTGGCTGTCGACTTCAGTGTAAATCTGAAGGTCATACTTTCTCGCGATATTATATTTCATGAATCTTTCCTTGCATCAACTTCATCCCCTCCTAACCCTTCTCTCATTGCTATCACAGAGGATGCAATTCAAAATGATGTGCAATTCTTTCATCACCATTTTCCTCCTTCGGATTCTGCTCCTATCTTCTCAGTGAGAGCTACTCTTCCTCCTCTGAGTCCGTTTGTTCTATCTCTTTCTATTCCACCTCTCGCCTTAGGTCCTTCTGTTGGCACTATCCTCGGTCATTCTTCAGACAATAGCCTTGGTCCGGCCTCCATTCCTCCTCTCTCTTCAACGAGATCTGGAGGAGGAGGAGTTGACGAAGACGTACATCACGCACCAACTCAGTCTGTGGTTAGTTCATCTATCAGTAGTCCACAGTCGCATAGTCTATATCCCTTTCTAACTTATTCTACTATGCATTTATCCTCTCCTGTCCGAACCGGACATAGTCCCCTAAGTGACGTAGAGAATATGAGCATGCTACATCGCTCATTACCGCAGTCTCTACCACCACACTCAAGTGAGATTGAGATTATAGCGTCCTCTCCTCTCACTGAGATCCAAGCACCACCACCACTCCGGTGATCCACACGTCAATCAAATCCTCTCGTGAGCCAGTTGAAGATTACAATATTATAATCTTGATCCCAAAGACACGCACCAATAAGAAGCGTGCTCTAATGATGATTTTGAGACCACTCCCGATGGAGCTCAACTCCTACAAAGTGCTCTATCAACTCCAAACGTCTTTCGATGGTCCGTGGTCATCACCGAAGAGCTCAAGTCCGATGAGGAGAATGATATGTGAACACTCACAGACTTACTACATGAACGAAGGTCCATAACCAACAAGTGGACCTTCAAGTTGAGCTGAATCAGATGGATCCATCTCCGATACAAGATATGATTGGTAGCTCGAAGATTCACTCAAGTGTATGAGCTCGACTACACGAACACCTTCTCCCCATGGCAACACAACCTTCATGTCCACCAGATGGATGTGAATACATCATTCTTAAACGGGACACTAAACAAAAAGATCTACATGGCTGTCTCTGATAGCTTCAACGTCTCAAGAAATGATAAAGTGTGTAGGTTACTTCGGACACTTTATGGACTGAAGCAATCTTCCAGAGAATGATACTTGATCATAGATAAGTTCTTACTTTTCCTTGGGTTCAATAAGTCAAGAGCTGATGACAATGTATACTACATTGATCAGGATAATCAGTTTGTCATCCTAACACTTTATGTTGACAACACAATCATAGCAAGCAGCAGCGAAAGATTGCTGACATACATCAAAAGTAATTTTAGTGTAAGGTTCAAGATGAGTGACATTGATAATATCCATCATTGCTTGAGTATAGAGATTAATCAAAACCGAGAAGAATGATGTATAAGACTCAATCAAACCTTATATCTGACTCAAAAGTTATTCCAGTTTGACCTACAAAATTGCCAACTTGTTAGTACATCGTTGACCCCAAGAGAAAAGTTCTCAACTGAAGATTGTCACGCTTCTTATGAAGAGAAAGTGCAGTGTGCTTCTTATCTATACCATAGTGCAACAGACTCGATCAACTGGGCCGCCGTTTACACTCGTCTTGATCTAACCTTTAGCATTAGTATATTATCCCAATATACGACTAACCCAGGACTGAAACACATCACAGCCATAAAGCGCATATTTCGTTATATCAGAGATACTTTATATCAGTATTTAGAATACAAACACTTGCCTCAACCAATCTCTCTATTCAACTACACTGATGCTAACTAAGGAGATCACAGGAGTCACAACTTTCAACTTTTAGAAATTGTTTCATCTATCTCAAGGAGCAATCAGTTGGTCATCAAAGAGACAGAAATCTGTTGCACTGTCAAGTACTGAAGCTGAGTATATGGCATTCAGCACATGTTCCTCAAAAGCAATATGACTTCGCCAACTCTTAGCTGATATAGGATTAGCTGAGAATGAGGTTACCACTTTGTATTGTGATAACTAAAGTGCAATAATACTCATAGAAACGTCCAAGTTTCATGATAAGACGAAACATATACATATTCGGTGCCACTTCATTAAAGATCAAGTTATATCCAAGACAATGAAGTGAAGTACTGCCCTACTCATGAGATGATAGCGGACGTCCTTACTAAAGATCTATCGGCTCCAAAGTTGGACTACCTCTTACCAAGACTAGGATTAAATATTTAGTCTGTAACAACTAGTCGCTGAGTGGGAATGTTAGAATTAGACTGTCTAAGTGTGAACTTCAGTACAGCAACTAGTTCAAGATATTTGAGCTCGTGTCCTTTGGCAGGTCTAACCTGCCCTTGTACCAAAGTATAAATACCTGGAGTATGGACCTCCTATCTCATTATTCAGTAAACAATTAGCTACACATACTTGTTCTCTCTTGCATCAATTCTCTCTCCTTTTCCTATAGAAGATTTAGAAGTTTCTTAGAGCAAAAGTGAATCTTTACTTCATACTGAAAGGACATTGTGAGGGAAAAAAGTCTTTCCTGCTTTTATACTCATACTGGAGGTTTAAACCACTACCATAACCTCGCCAGATGACATGGCATTTTCTTGGTTGTCATTGTGGCTCACGCAACAGTGATGGCATCTCTGGTGATCGAATGACTCTCTGGGTGAAGAAAGTCAGCCAGATAGACGATTCACATTGCGTGAGTTGCATCCGGCTAGGCACTAAACGCCAAACTGATGTGCAGGCTTTCAACTAGACTCGATATGTCAAGCAAGACAAACCTACGACTGAAGGTCGTCTGGGTTCTCATTTCCATCGTGCGATAATAGATTAATGAACAGACGGGATAGTTAACAAACACTGGTACAGAGTTCTGATCCTCTACAAGTATGAAATTACTTCAACTTATAATGCTCTTAATTTCGACTCATCTCACTTGTGTGACTGGAACTTTTTATCTTTAAGAGGAGAACTTTTCATGCTTTCATCAAAGTCTTGAGTTCAATTGCAAATATGTTTAGGGTGCATTGATATGTCTTATAACTTACTTGGTGTTCTTCCAGGAAAGTATCTTTCAGTTCCCATGGCTGAAATGAGATTTGGAGCAAGCTTAACTGAGATTACTGAAGACCCTCGACGGTTCACTTCAACCTACTGATCCATATCATATGCGAGTCGAACTATAAATTAAATATCTTAATTTAATTTAATTTAATTTAATTTAATTATAATATAAGAGGTATTTTAATTAAAACTATCACTTTGGGAATTTTTAAAATTTCTTTTTACTTTAAAGTTTCAAAAAATTCCAAAATACTATATTTTTATAAAAATGAGCTTACATATTTTCTTTTCTAAATAAAAATTATATTATTTTACTTGCACCTCTGTTGAACAAAATTAACTAGTGAACCTTACGACTGAAGATTCTCATCGAGGAAAGAATGGGGTGGTGAAATGTTCTCAATGTTCTAAAAAGAAAAGATCAACAATAACAAAGAAAAAAGCAAGACACCCGTCTGAAGCTTCAGGTATGAATTGACAAGTTATAGCACATCAATCCAATTTGCACACATGGAATATCTCAATACTTAGTACATTGTCTTTTCGTATATGTTTATTGGTTGGAAAGTTCAAGGATATACAGACATTAGAAATACACAGTTTACGAAACAAGATGGATTGTCTCGTGAAGAAGTACAAGAGTGAGAAGAATAAAATAAAATCTGTTCAATCAGAGCCAAGTAGTTGAGAGTTCTATGGGCAAAAAAATTAACCAAGGAAATAACGCACGACAAACCACCATATGAATGGTGACACTGGAGAAAATCTGATGCTGGTCATTTGGATGCACTGCATATGTGCATGTGCAGAATGCTCATAGAGGCAAGGTAGAAATGACTAGTGTCAAGTGCATTTTCTTGCGTTATTTCTGAGATAGCTAAATGGTAGAAGTTACAACAACGGAACAACAACAAGATTGTGGAAAACATGTCAATTCAAATTACCATTTATGGAATTCTGGAAAGTGAAGATGATCTATTTCTCTTGACAAAAGACCTGTAGATCTTGGTCCTCTCCGAAGAAGACAGAGCCAAAATACATGTAAAGTGCACCTGCAACCTCATCTGTCGTGGATAGGTGGATCGAAGTGCTTCATTTGTGAGAGTTACTGACTTAACCATTCTGATTTGTCAACGACAAGAAGTGCTAATCAATCTTGTCATGCATTTTTTCATTCTGCATTTCCGATAGCCTTTATTGTTCAGTGGCCGTAATTATACATGTAATATTATCAATTCTTCTTCTGATAGATTAATTTCGGTTTCACTGCAAAGAATACATGCATTGATAATAGTGGAGCATGGTGTAGTCTTGCAAACATGCAGCTCCATCATATAATCAGTGTACATACTTCACTTTATCTTTTGGACAGAAGTTTATAAGTAAACGTTGCAGTCATGTTACGGGTACAAGATTTACCAGACGTCATTCCACGAACTGCATGGAGCGACGGCTCCGAATTAGGAAGGGTCGTGATGAATTTTGCTGAACTTTAAATCAAAATCTGACATATATGTAAGGTTCATTTGTCGTTCTCTTAACCAACACAATCTTGAGATAGGAAATCGTTAATGTTGGGAATAACTTTATAGCTGATCGCGCACTGCCTGAAACACGTACCGAGAAACTTTATAGACTCAACCGGGATGACTTTGAAGTCCCTCGGTTGTAACATCTTCAAAATGCAGGGGCATCAAAGAACCCCTTCACAAGCCCTTGAAAACTAAACATATTGCAAAACTCAACTACTGCGAATCTGAATGTTCAGACGAATCATCAGAACCATCTGATTCAGACCTTTCTGTTGTGTCACCAACCTTTTCTTCTATCTTCACCATCTTCACTTTAAAAGAAGAGAACAAACTTCTTTGCGCACTTGAGAAAGTCATGTTGCAAACATAAATGAGTATATTATGTATTGTTGTCTTGCACTTGACAAAGTTGCATTGCATAGGCATAATACAAGGCAAAACCAAAGCACGCTGTTAGAATTTAAGGAAAAAATGTACAAAGTAATGTAATGGGATGCCACTCCATGAGATAATCTAAGATGTTCACTTTAAGTAACATACGTATAACGTCTTTCAACCAATTTGACGTCTTTCAACAAAAAATCTTAGAGGACTTTAGTGTCTTAGAATGTAGTAATATATGGTAATATAAAGGTTCTAAAATACTCCAAAGCTCATGAACTGCTTCATTTGGGAGACCATCAATCCCTAGAACCCGTTTCGAAGTAAGAGATGAATTCTATCCGTCCATTGTGAGAGAGGTTCTTGGAACCTAAACTGTATGTTTATTTTTACATTGTGAAGCTTTGTGCTATTACACGAATTACACCACCCACTTGCAAGTACTAGTGTCAGGTGGTGGGATAGTGAATCTGTATAAGCCAGCCGACTTGAACTTGCAAAATCACTACGCTAAACATGACATTTAAACCTTAAACTCTTTAGTCATTCTAAGTGAGTTAGACCCTTCTGGACACGCATAGAATGTTATACTTGACGTCTATGGAGCTCAACTTTTCCTATGAACCGATGCAAGAAAGAATGTGAATGATTGCAGCTAATTGGCATGCAACTGTTCACGAGATTTACAAAGAGATGGATAAATGAGTCTAATCCTCAAAGCTTGCTCCTTAGAAACTGATTTCTTTTACGTAACGGTCTAGTTGAAAATATTCCATTTTGGTTCATAAACACTTCTAGTAACAGAGGTTAAACCAGTCATCCGACTGGTGTAACTATTACAATTCAATTCTTGTCCAATATGCATCCAAACTGCACATCTGGCTGAGGAGAAGAAGAAAAAACATTTACCCACCTCAGAATATTATCAACACCAATTAGCTTGCAACTTGCTTCAAGAACAGTTGAGTGAAAAATACATTAGGCAGCAAGAAGAAAATGTGTGATGAAATACAAGAGTGATACTAGACTTGCTTCCGAAATACATCTTAGACAGGAGCAATAAGTGACAACTTTGCTCTAAATTTACCTTGCTTTAGAGTACTAATTTAGATTATTGAAATTGAAAACCTATACTGACCTATACCTTCATAACACATGGCCGCTGGAGTAATCCAAAAACCATAAGCAAGTTAGGAATATTGATCTTTCTCTTACACCTCTGCCACAAACAGTAGAAACATTTACAACTGAAAATTTTGATTTATAACCTAACCCTTCCAAAAAAATGTTAATATATAAATTAAAGGGAGAAATATATATATTTCCCCTCTTCTGAACTAGGGAGAGGGTGAATATGCATAGAAGAAAGCATAACTAATTGTCGAGAATCAGAGTCAAGCTTCTTTTCTCTCGACAAATGTTTGCTCATTGGATGACAGCCTCTAACCCTTTTGACATAAGACGGAAATCTCGATGGAAGATGTGCAGAGGCCATCCTTGGATCTCATTCCATTAGTCAAGATACTAAACTAAGCATTGTACCATACATGGAGGAACCCTCGAAACCAATATAATATGTCGGAGAAAGTTGTTACTCTTTTCCCTCATTCTCAACAAGGACTCTTGAATGAGTAGATTATAAAAGTATTTTGGTGTAAATTCTGTAATTGAAAGGTTAAAGATTTAGTAACATCGTTCTTCTCGAATTCTTATCTTGAGTGTATATAATATACATCCAAAGTGCACTTTTGGCCTAAGGGAGGAAAAGAAAAACATAAAGAAAAGAAAAAAATCTAAAATTGCGATTGAACCGGACATTACAATGGGGTGTCATCTACGTGTTAGATGGAATCTGTAAGTATTAAAAGATAAATGTCAATATCTTTAAATAAAATTATGTTTTTAAAATAATTGCATATAATAATTACAGATTACATTTCGGATCTTCCGGGAAAAACACATGTCATGTGTGTTCAATTGCGCACCAAAAACCACAAGACTAGTCTGTTTTCTTGTCGGAAAATTGATTTTGTGTAGAGTTTAATTTATCACCCAACCTTTCTCATCAGAAAAGTTAGCTGATAAATTAAACGACTCTCATGTCTTCTCTTCCAAACATGGAAGAGGTGAATATGCAATGAGAATTGATCATATATGTAACTCCACTACCTGAAGGAAAGAAGTTGAATATCGGTGCGTTAAATCTTCTTTCGGGTGTTTGCTGAAGCTTCACATGCTCCTGTGGTGCATGTTATCTTGCTGCATGATACATTTTACTATCTTTGCTGTTCTTGCGTAATTGAAACTAATCATGATTCATGAATTTTCACTAAACTCATAAGTTTGAACCTGTTGTAAGAAAAAATGTATTAAAGATCTACGTAAAGTATGATTATAATTAAAATATTTTTTAGAATATCTAAGCACAACGTACTATCTTCGACTCTGTCTAAATGCATGTTTTATATTTGCATAATTATCTAATTGCATAGAAATAGATGAGTACGGTGACATTCAACGAGGATAACTGCATAACCTTTAACTGCATATTGCATAAGATTTTAGGTTCATTATGTAGTTAAAGGATATCTCGAAATGATCTCAACCGTCGATTTTTAATCATATAAGCACAAATTCTTACCTTTTAAATATTTTTTATATTATACTCTCTTATATATCCTGTGAGTATAAGGTGAACAAATATCCTCTGATGATCTGCTGGTACTTAATAAGCATTATCAAACTTACGAAGAAAACACTGAATCAACGTGGACAAACTACAATTACTCAAATTTTCATACCATCTGTACTTGAACAATAATCAAAATAAATTGTTGGGTCAACTCTCTCTTTTACATGTCATGTTAAATGCAAAACTTTTAATTCTACCGACACGATGCAATTAGAGAGAGTCGACTGTATTGTGAGTTTGGAAAAACTGCGCGGGATAGAATAGGTTTGTAACCCTGCACATTCTGATCCATGTGACCCAATACGGTTTAGAGTCACACCAATCCCGTCGGTGGGAATGTTCAGTTGGAACTTGAGCTGAACTTCGCAGAAGCAGGGTGAGACCAACACGCTTGGCGTGCTGTTTTACTATATTGGTGTGAGAATGGAAGATGGATTGATGGACCCAGGATTACGAGAAGCAGGCAAGGTGGAGCGGATCCCAAGAATATACTTGGCGGAAAGATCCCAAAATATATACTTGGCAGAGAGGAACGAGGCTGTATCCATAAACATGAGGTCAGAGTCTGCAACAAGTTTTGAATTGCCTGATTTCGATATCCTTCGTTCGCAAGCCAAACTAAATATCTCATGTCACTAGTAATGGATAGAATTGTTGGTAAGCCTGGGGAACTACAGCAGTATGCTAACTCCGAAATTAATACCATGTCTTAGTAGAATATTGGAGAGAAACGATGAGCACAAAACCTTTGCTACAAGATGCAATACTCAGCAATATCTAATATGAGAACTATTAAAAGTACAACTCGGTTCAGGTCTCTATGATCAACCCGGTTCCCTGCGAGAATGGGAATGCAAAATACACAATAGAGCAAAGCTCCTTATCTAAACAACAACTCCAACTTTGGAGTCACGCGACGATAGTTTCCTCCTTTCAGTCCCTACGAGTGTAGGCTGCCGTCTGAGTTGCATCCTTCGTCAAGTTCACAAGCGTGGACGTTGCCTTCGCGTCAGGATAGCCCATACTCCAACTAACTGCTTCTACTGTGAAGTGTGACATGTTAAAACTAGCAGTTCCAGCGAAGGAATCCTGTAGCGATTCTGAGCAACGGCAAAATTGGTGATATGCTGGAAAGGACTACCTTGGAATCTGACTCACCCTCAATAACATCTGAAGACAGGTCAGATCCATCAGTCGTCCTTTCACGTTTCGACTTTCGTCAGGAGTCACCCGAATTCCCTCGGGAAAACGAATGTAAATCACTACATCGCCTTCATATTACCTCATGCACGCCATTTCTCCAGTCAAAAAGTGCAGTACAAGCAGTGCTCAGAAGTTCCCTTCCACTGTACTGCACGGACATCTGTAAAATACTTCTTGTTCTTCTGTTGAGCCCTTGACTTCTACTCGAACTCCTCTAAACATTACAGTCCATGAAGGCAAAACGTGCAGACCATTCATTCATTTCAGTACAAAGACACGACAAGACAGCACTGAGGTCTAACCGCTCACCAACAGCAGTACGTCCCAGTATGGGACACAGAGAAAAAGGGCAAACACCCGGCGGGTGGCGGAAGTAAATGCTTGTAGCTTGAAATATGAAATACAAATATCAGTTACGCCTGCAAATTTGTTGGCGAGACGTTACAGTATGAGCCACAACCGTTGTAGTATCAAGCCTACATGAGTTTCGGGTCAGGGATAACTGATTTTGATTAACTGATCATTATCCCCACTGATGTGTGTACCCATATCACAAATGTTTATCAGTGTGCTCAACAGGAGCATCAGACCGTCCTACTCTAAGGAGTTTCAGCAAATTGGTACCGAATATTTATGAGCAACACGCGTTATACCTCCATCCTAGCAACGGATAACGCAGGCTATAGTCAAAACCACCTACATCTTCGATACGTAACAGTTACCATATTAAAGCCTCCGCAAAATAACCTGAGTAATGTAGCTCACCAACAGATAATTATTCAACCCTCTCACATTTTCTTTGCCCTCAGACTGTCCTAGCCTCTAACTGTGTATCCGCATAGCATAGCTCAAGAACCATATACTGGTATGTATGATCGGCCACGCTTTTCTAGCATTATCGCTGAATCGCTTCTGGACATACACGGAGTTTTGGGTCAGAACCGTAGAAATACCACACCACATCCACACGTGTATTCAGATAGGGATAACTGGTTCCCAAATGGACTCATCATCCTCAAAAATCCAGCTACGGCAGAAACTCGAACACATATTGAAAACCTGCTCTATAAACCTGCTATTAGCCATATCAAATGCCATGGAATGTCACCAGAAGCGTCTCATTTACCGACCTTATTACGCGTCGACCTTCGGCATTGCACCTAGAAATATTTCCAAAGCCCTGCTAGTAATCCATCCTCCACTCTACCGTATGTACGGATGCAACTGAAATGTATGCCAGATAATGGTCACCGACTCACGGCAAAGTGAGTAAAGAATAAACATGAAACCTGAGCCCGTGGCGACCTCGTACTCCACAGTAACCCTTTCGCCTTCACCGTTATTCCCGGGCCAATCAGCTTGTACCAATTACGAATGGACAATGTGGCTCTGATCATGCGATTCAGATATCATCACCGTCATCCGCAGAGCTGGCAGAGTCTTCCTCGTCACTACCACTATCACTACTACTGCTGCCACTGCCGCTTCCAGAACTACCACTTCCGCTACTGCTGGAGCTTGAGCTTGCCTTAACTTGCTCCGCACCTGCAGCTGCTTGGGCCCTCAATGATGCTGCAGTTTGATCGACTCCCGTTTTATCTTCTTCATCCTCACTAATATCTACTTCCTCATACTCGCTGAGCTCCTCTACCAACTCCTCGACTTCTAGTTCTTCTTCCGGAGTCGCCTTTTTCGCTGGGGATTCATATTCTTTCTCATCGTCTATATCTACGTTAACGGGCGAAGGTTCTCTCTCTCTCTTTTTCTCGGGAGGAGAAGCAGGAGCAGCTGGTGAGGCGGATTTCTTGTTCTTGGTCTTCGGTTCTGCTGGGGGCTTTTTGTTGGTTTTCTTTTTACCTGCTGCTCCATGGAAGCAGGAATCCCAGTCAGTTAAAGAATTAGGACTCGAGCTCTTTTGTGCAAACAAGCTACTAAATCTTCCTAAACCACACTCTAGCTCTCAAACTTTAAACTAAGAACACATGATTGGAGAAAAACTGAACCTGGTGGATCAGGTTTGGTCGGCGCAGGTAATATCTCTTCTGACTCTATCTTCTCACGCTGAATCTGCTCACAGACGACATCGATGCATTACACGCATCAGCTAAATCTGAAAGAGCCAGGCTAGAAAACTGCAGCTGCAGGTGAACAAAGAGGTAAACCTGCACTCCTAACATACATAAGGGAAGGGACCACAGAATATATCGTATCTCCAAACATACCAAAACTAGTGCGAGGCTAGGAAAATTCGTCCCCCAATTTGGATTCAGCGACAAGAAAACTCCTGAGAACTAGCAAATTCAGGAACGCTCTTCCATCCAGAAGGGTTAAGAGTCCCCAGCTTCACCAGCACAGCGATATGACGGATAAAGATCAAACACCACCGAAAGATGAAGGACCGCCAGAAGCCTGTTACCGACTTTGCAGTATCAACTCTACTACGGATCTAATCATACTTTACCAGTGGGTACTTGTCGGCATGAATTCCATGCACAGGCGGCAGGTTCTAGACTTCCAGAAAGTATACGAGCTTAAGAACCTAACGAGAAGCATTACGACCGAAGCACGAGCAAATCAAAATAATTATCTCAGTGCGGAGGAAAGATATAACTCAAAGGCGATGAAGCCTACATAAGCCAACAAATATCCTTTCCCTCGCGGCACGTGCTCCGTTGCTTTAATCAGTACTGATACACTCTGCGTTAAGCTTGGATACGCGAGACCATAAACTTTAGCATGCTACTCTATAACAGCACCACTATATCAATCCGCCTATCACTCAAACAGCAAGTACGAATCAGACGAACGTATCAGGTGCAACTATTTGTAAACATAAAGAGAAGTGCTCTTACCGGTGCAACAGGTGGCTTTTTCAGCGATTTCTCGGCAACTAGAGAAGTAGATATTCGCTCCACGCCGTTACCGTTGGCATCCTCATCAGGATCATTATCCTTCAAATTCAGTCCCTGAGCAGCGGCAGAGGACTCCCCTGGTTGCCTGATATGTCGTAGGCTCTTCACCGCCCTATGCATTCGCTCCAAACGAAAAGACTTCCCATCGAAAAAGAGCACCGCATCTAGTTCCTTACACTCCTCACTGTTGCCTTGAAATCCAACCTTTGATTTCCCAGCCTGGTTATTGAAGAATTCCACTGTCACTTTATTCTCGGTACTATTGTGAAGAGTTCCTGGCCTGGAGACGTCGATGGATGCTGGTTTGAACTCATCTGCATCAAGACAAACTCCATCTCAAAAATCTGAAGATAAAAGTTTTAAACCATGTCCAAAACCTTCAGTGAACTTGGAATTCTTACTGGACCAGAGTAGCACGTCGAATAGCCCGATGTCAGGTATGGAACAAGAAAACAGTCTGAAAGACTGTAAACCTCTAGAGCAAGCCAAGTTCCTCCAAACATGTTTACCAAACTTGCCTCGCTCAGTTACACGACTTACGCATGCCCTAGAAGCAGAGATCCTGTACTTAACAGGGACGAAGAAACAACGTATCATTCTGTAGAAAACTCACATCGCAAGGAATAGAAACGAGTAGTCGCATCATCCTGACAGGTAGATCCCAAATTCAGCGGATACCACTGCTCGGCCACCGGCTCCTTGGCCTTGACCATGGCGCCGGTTCTCCTTATTAGAGCCCAACCTCTCAGACATTCCGCTCGCACCAGAAACACCACGACTCTCCTCGTGTCCGCAGCAGACACATCTTGTCACTGCACAAGATTTTCGGTAAACACCTTATCATATACAATACACTCGTTGAAATGAGCAGAATTGAGTGCAATTCGCGAAGTACTGGGCACGCGTTCTCCTCACCGAGGATTGAACAAAACGAACGTCGAGGTTCTTCTCGCAATAGTAAGACGAATTTAGAATATTCTAGTTCCCGCCCCACTTCCCTTTCCAAATCGTAAATGAAAAGGTTAATCTTCTCCTCATTCTCGATTAGAACTAAATCTAAACCATGTTAGATTTTGGTATATGACCAATTAAGGGACAATTTAAAAATATATCTTTTTGTTTTTTAGCCATTTTGCAGTAGAGCGGGAGGTGATTCCTAACACTATTAATAGTTTGTATTATTATTTTCTAGCAAGAATGTTAAAGACTAATATGCATTCTCGATGAACTTATAGGAACTTTTGTTCGCTGGCTTTTATCAGGGAAATTTTTATATGTTAAATAAAATTTTATATCAAATAGATAAAAATTAATATATTTTATAACTATTTATTGTTCCCTCATGTCTGGAAATGTGAAGAGACCCTGATATAAACCATAAGGCATGAATAGACTGCTGTGTTGCTAAAAACTCGAAACTATTTATATATTAATTTATTATCTAAAGCTTTAGATAATAAAGTAAACTCTTGAATCTTTACCTCCTCCATCAAAAGATGGAAGAGTTGAATAACCATTCTCGATCGATTCTCGTGAAGTTTTGTTCTCTTTATGTTATAAGAAATATTTTAATTATTATATATATATATTTTAAATTAAATTATAATGAAAATTAAAATTATAATCTAAATGTTAGTTATTAGTTGTTCTATGAAACGTGGAAAAGTGATTAGAAAACTCATAAATGGAGTGCAGAACTACGCGTTTCTGAGTTATTTATACATCAGGAAAGTGTATATGTTGTATGTGGTGAGTGAATTTGAGTCACAAGAGAGTGATTTTTACATCAGTTTTATCTTTTTGACTAATTTGAACCCAACGAGACTCCAAACTATCTGTTTGGAGCTCCTCTCGCAAAACCACATAAAAAGTTTGATCGCAAGAAGTGAAAAACTGATGTAAAAATCACTTTTACATCAGTTTACTCTTCTTCATATATTTTATTGTAAAGAATAAACTTTATTCTTTTGATATAATAAAGTTAAAGTTTGTATTGTCCAGTGAATGTATGTATAATTTTTCTGTTTGTTATAAAGAATCAAAGTTTTTCAAATATTAAGTTACACATACTTATATCAATTGTTAATCTAATTTGAGACTGTAAATACTTGTTTACTTTTATAAATAATCTGAATATTCAACTACATTCCGAATAAATTTTACTGTTGAAAATATTTTGTAGTTGAACATCGAAAGTAAATTTACAGATGAATAAATACTCGAAGTTTATGTAACATCGGATGTAAAGAAAAACTAAAATCACTATGGAATCTCGAAGACACATAGGTGCAGAATTAAAGATACGTGTATGAGGTTATATTGCATAGATTCAGTCCCATTATGCATGTATTCAAACATAGTTTTCTGTAACTTTGAGAACAAAATCCATGTGTAATAAAATCTCAAATATTCAGTTACACACAAGACAATGCATACGTAATTTTCAAAATGAAAAATTGAATGTATATGTAGCTATTTCAATTTCAAAAATAGAAAATGTATGTAAGAGAAATTACAATTTCTCTTACATATTCAAATTATATCTATAACTTTTTTAACTTCGAGAACAGAAATGATTTTATTTTAAATATTCAGTTTTTATGTATATTTTCATCAATTCAGAAATAAAATCAAAGATTCTCAAATATTTATTTATAATTAATTGAATGGATGCATAAGATTTCGTAACTTCAAAAGTAGAATTGAGTTGTTCAAATATTCAATTTCACACAAGAATGTTTAAATAATCATTTTTAAATAGTCATTTTAAATAATTAAATTATAAATATACACTTATTATGTATATATATGACATATAATACCGTATACTTATTGGACGTATCTATATTGATATTGAACATAACATTTAGACATTTCAATATCGTTTATAGACATTTGGATTAAAATTCTAGATTTTTCAAACTACTAGAATAGAATACTGAACATAGGAGAATGTATATTTAGATATGTTTTTCTAGAGTATTCAAGTTTGAGATATACACACGAGATTGTATACTTTTAGTGAATACATTGATAAGATTGAAAGACTAACATAAGTCGTTTCTAAATTGCAAACAAGTCCCCAAATCAATCTCTGAACCCAAACCTAAGACAAGAACCGTCGAAGCGTGACTGAAAACAAGAGAAACGTCTTTCTACTAACAAATAGTTTCATAACAACATTTTGTCACCCAAACTCTCGAATACACTATATAACCTCTATATCCGTAATATCGTTGTCATATCGATGCTATTTGCTCAGTACACCACTAGTCATATCACCTTAACCCAAATGACGATTGTGAGAGCAACCCAAGTCGCTAGCAATATAAATAATGCAACTCTATCGACGTTAAAAAAATCAAAACTACACCATTGTTACTACTCAATATTTGAGTTCCTCAATGGTCAGATCATCTTAACCTGAATGGGTGTGTGAGTGCAGCCCACGTAGCTAGCGATATAGCGAGAACTGTATCAAACCTTAAGTAGGCACCAAACATGTAGTGAAGAACCCAAAAATTGTCAATCTAAGGATTTTTTTCTTTTCCAAACAATCTTCCAATATGGAAAATGTCCACTCTCTTGACTCTGATAGCTCAAATAACTTCCAAATCTCACCTCCAACAGACAAGATATCTCCAACATTCACTCGTAGATAACAGAACCTCCCAAACCTCCTCTCTATGATATAAAATCACTCACACATGCAAAACAAACTGCTCATATGAGATTCCTCTCCTCCCGTAAATAGATTTTACTATCTTGAATCCAATGAGACCCCAAACGAGCAATTTGGAGTTCCTCTCGAGAAGTATAGAAATTTGATCTCAAGAAGCAAACTTGACGTAAATTGATTCTTTGTAGTTCAATTTTCATCGCCACGTCAACACAACAATCCAATCCACGTACAATCTTCTCCTATAAGTAAATGAGGACTCTTTGATCTCATTAGCACTAAGAACAAAAAGCTTAGTCCATCGACCGTGAAGAACAAAATAACCTCAAGTCGCAAGTGAACAAAAATTGATGAAAACTTTCTTCCTTACGAGTCAATCTCTCTCACATCTCTGGAACTGCCCAATGAAAGTTGAAGTTGTCTTCAGTGGAACATTATGTTTTGATCTTGATGGACCCAAGGACAGCAAGTTTGGACTTCAGAACGGCTCAAACGGTCCAACTCTTCTTCGCAAGCAACTACAACACTCCAATCATCTCTCTTTATGTCTCAATTTCTCTCAGAACACACCACACGATCCATCTCTTCATGAACTGTCTAATCCTCTCCGTATCATGTACATATATGAAACCCAAATGACATATTGCGTGCATGTACTGGACCTCCCAATCTCCCAAACCATCTATCAATAAGTTGCAAGCACAAATTGACCTCTTAAGCACCTCTTATGTCAGTTCACTGTATGTGAAATTATCCCATATTATCAGTAAACAGTCCTCTTGCACCTTTAGTATAACGTCAAGAACTGCCCAATCAGCATCAACAAGCTAAAATCTAGTTTATTTTTCTCATTTGTCGAGTCTCATAACTTCATCATTAAGCGTCCAAACGCAATAAATGAAATGTTCATGAGAATTTACAATGAGCTCTACCAGTTGGTGCTATGAGAATAAAGATTCAAAAGTAGATAAAAGTTACCATTTTACTTCATAGATGTCTTTGAAATAATAATGTAAAATCCTGAAATTCAACTTTCAAGCATAAGCCGATCCACAAGACGACAATGTATAGAATAATGATCTTTTACTCTTGTCTAAAAAAGAGAGGAAAGACTATTGCAATGATAATTTCTAGTTTCAAAAATAGTTAGATACATTTCAAATTTTGGAGTGGTTTTATAACTTGCCATGAGTTTAGTTTGGAATAGTCTTAAGTTTTTAGACGTTATTCCACTAAATATATAATGAATTCTCATATGTAAGAGCAAGAGAAGTTTAAAATCTAAAACGTGTTATGATTTTATAACATTTGCATCATAGAACATATTCCAGAAAAATAGTTGGATTTATCCTTCCTAACTTCAGAAGATGTATTTATCTTTTGTGATCTATAATATAAATCACCAACCGGTTTCATTTAAAATCTAAACTTGTATATTATTTTCATTTCAAGACAGTCTCATAAGTATTATGTAACATCTATGAAGTTGGCTATCTCTGCACGATCTCGCCACGGTAAGACTAATCATCATTTAATGTTTACAAATATATTTAATTTTCAATCATAATTTAGTCTAGATTTTCCATTTAATGATGACACTTTCTTTGACGAAAAAGAAGACAATGAAAGTTCTAGAAGTTGATTGAGCATGCTTTTTTATCATAAACGTTATAACTTCTCGATTCTCATGGGTGAGAAAATTAGAAAATATACTTTAGTGCTTTGAAGATTATCATACATGTGAATATATATGCAAGGAAGTTATAAATTTAGGAGGATGCATATAGATTAGATTCACGTCCTTCTAACATGTGAAAATAACACATATATGCTTGTAAAGAACAAGCCTGCATACGTTATATAAATTTATATTTATACCCACTTATGTCATTAATTTTCCTTGCTTAGTAACAGTCCGAAAGGATTTTCGTGACCTTTTCTTGACATACACACATATGATAAAAATAATTCAGGTGTAAAAAAGAACGTTACTTGGATTTACAATAGCCTCTTCGAGCATATATTTTCCATTATGGACTTTACTGTATATAAATGTAACCTGAACCATTGCAACATGTAAGCTGTTAAGAAGATACAGTACGATATCTAAGCGTGTCATCTGTCAATATTGCACGTTTGGAAATCAAACTACTTTGGAGCTTTGGACATGCGTTGTAAGAGTTATTTCAAAGTTACACTTGCAGTGCAATTGCGAACATAAGGTTTAATAAGCACACCAAGTTGGAAAAAGTTGCTGCTGTTGTTCTTTAGGTTAAATAGGATTTGGTTCTAGCCTTGACTCGGCGAGGGTGATTCTTCTTTTGTTTCCTTCCGTCTCTATGGGGGGTTGTCATTTACTCCTCAGGTTGAGTTTGGTTATTCTCTGCTCAATCAATCCGTTGCTACTTGACTAGATGAGAAATAATGGTGCTAGTGCTAGGGGATTTGTCCTTCATGAGTGACGAGGCTGGAGCTCCTCATTATCCGACCGAACAGGTCGATCATTGGCTTCATGTTTGTTCTTTTTCTCCTGCTTCTTGTTTGAAAATTTGGCTTTGGTTGTGGTTGTGGGGCATAGAAGGGAGAGAAGCGATTGATTACTTTTGAATTTGCTTCTGGTATGTAGTCATTCATCGTCGGGGTTGCATTGGCCGCTGCAGATTCTTGGACCATATTATATTTTATGGTCATATTGGAACTTGGATCTCGAACCTTTCGAGTCTCTTTACACAGTTTGTCTCTGACCGTTTGGCTTCTTTGTACACGCTCGTTGCATTCTCCTGCTACTCTACATAAACCCAACGTTGAATTGTTTTCATTTGCTGGTTTGATTTGGAGAAAGAAGGAAATAACAGATCTCTTGTTCTAATTACTTACATGGAGTCAAATCCTTTGCATATTCCCTTGTAACTTCATAGGGTACTTTGTATCTCCTACACACGACAAGATTTCTTGATATCAAGGAGTCAACTCTCTCCTTTTCCACCTCTGCGAATAAGCCCCCCCAACGAACAATTGTTGTCGATCGGCGGAGAAAAAACTGATCGTTTTATTTTTCTCGATGACTGTTGACTCATAGCAGTCTAGGCAAAGCCCACTTTCTTTTCTTATAAATGTGATCTTTCATCTTCGCTTCGAAACCGCATCTTTCGTCTCCTCTCCTAGGTTTTTTTTTCTCGACTCTTCTTCTTGCAGAGACGGTGTTATACGCCAGACATTATTATATATTTGACGATTGTCATTTTTCAAATGAGTCTTGGCTTTGTTTTTTTAGGTATTAACGTCGTTTTCTTCGGCTTGGACTGTTCGTAGTCGCAACTTCCGTCTCGTACTCTCGCCTCTATCTCTTGCAGGGGCGTTGCTCTACACAAGACGTTCACTCTTGGTTGACAGTATTCTTAGACTAACCTTAGTTATTTTTCCTTTTGGCTCTTCTCACAGACTCGCTGCTCTACGCCTGCACCTCTTTCGAAAGTTGTCGCTCTTCAACGACATTCGTTTCGATTTCATTTTCTTGTGGGGCCGCTGGTTTGTTGGATGGAGGACCGAGACGATGACTGCCTCTGTCCATCGTCTATTGCTCTTCGTCGGCGATTGGACGCTGCTCCTTATGTCTCTGCTTTCCATTCGCGTTATTGTTTTTCAAAGCTCTAGTTGTTGCATGACTGTTCATCGCTGCTACACATGAACAGCGAGGAGAGAACTGTACGGTTCTTCTCACGAGATCGCTGAACTGAACATGTTTTCAGTGATAGAAGTACCTCCCCCGTTGTACCGACGGGGAAAGATTTGTATCGTCTTTGGAAGCAAGAAATACATTTCAGTACTATGTGTTCTGTTGGAACCAGAGCAAAATCATTTCCAGTCTGTACGTTATCTTCGTGAAGCGAGAAGAAATTTTCACTATTTTTTCTTCTCTTCAAATTCGAATGAATTTGGACTCAACACAACAAGGCCCACTCAAACTTCCTCGTTTCTCGCTGCACTGCTGTTATTTCTTAGTATGGGCGCTGCGGAATGCAATAAAACAAAGAAAAAATTTTACACGCACAACACACTGAAGTGCAGAGACCTGATACCATTTGGACCTGAGGTGAATAAGCACACCTGAATATCCTGCGATATGATTTATGATTTATCGGGATGAGGCTTAATGATTTATTAGGATCTAAATCCTTCCTCGTCTTCCGGTTTTCACAATCCACATATATTTGTTTGAAACCTCTAATATGAGTACAAAGTGTATGGATCACTTCTAGAGGCTTTATTTCTGAGTGTACGAGGAGTGATGTTACTCAAGACGTATGTATACAAAACACGGCATGTAAAAATTCTCCATTGGAGAATATTATTGTCACATTGCAATGACAAACGTCTTCATATATATTCAATGAGTGTTGCAGCAAGATCTCTCTAAGTGTGTATATTCAGAATAATCATCAATACAATTGTCTAAATTCTGACTGATTTACGGACGAATATACAAAAAGCTACCTGAAATCCAAAATC
This sequence comes from Asterella californica, assembly GCA_036924285.1. Taxonomy (NCBI): domain Eukaryota; kingdom Viridiplantae; phylum Streptophyta; class Marchantiopsida; order Marchantiales; family Aytoniaceae; genus Asterella; species Asterella californica. The sequence goes on along the minus strand of JAYKYS010000022.1, from coordinate 914,356 downwards.
TAGTTATCAATTAAGATAGCGGACACGTTGCGTTTTGCTCTAACTGAATCAAATGTGTTCAAATTACATGGGTTCATATTCTTGTCACATTTTGCTTCTAAACATTATTCCTGTATAAGAAAGATCGAATATGCATCAAAGTAACATATCTTAACTGGAGTTAATTGACATCACTTGTTCAGATCACATGAATTAATACTCTTGTTACATTTTGCTTATAAACATTATTCATATATAGAAAAGACTGAATAAACATCTCCAACGACCTTGTATAGTGAATTTTGTTTTCTCTTATCAAAAACATGTAAATGTTATAGATATCTTATAATAAATATAATATAATATTTATAATATTTATAATAAAATAAATTTATAGATGATATATGTTAACGCTTCTCGGAATAAGCTACTCAGCAAGATATAAACCATAAGTGAAAAGCAGGCTGATGTGTTCTTGAGAGCATAAGACCGAGACCTTAATGCTCAAATTGCACCGTTTTTCTGAAGACATTAATACATGTTCTAATCTTTCTTGCGCATGGGGTTTAATATACATCAAATACGATTTTATAAGGTTTTATAACAGATGATCCCATGTGCAGATGTATGTATATAATTTTCTATATTTTCTCACCGTAACAAATCTGAAATTGTTACAAAAATCTCTTGCGGTCTATCAAAGTTTTACAATACATATTTATCGATCATAACCAATTTATTCCGTGGCTTCAGTGTTCTACGTTGTTTTGGGTGTACTTATTTATCGTTGGTGATGTTTACACGTTTTGTGTGATTCGATCGAGTGATATAAATTAAATGTAATCAATTCTCGTGATATGCATTACAGACTTGTATTAGACTGTTCCTTTATTATTGAAGATGATTTATTTTTCATGAAGACTAATCAGATGTCATCGTCATGTACTTTGGAGAAATATGTTAGATATGCATTACAGACTTGATTAGACTGTTCTTTTATTATTGAAGATGATTTATTTTTTATGATCGTTGTATTAGACTGTTCCTTTATTATTGAAGATGATTTATTTTTCATGAAGACTAATCAGATGTCATCGTCATGTACTTTGAAGAATACTTCATAATCCAAATACCTCCTTAAATTTTTATATTTCGTCATGTACTTTGAGGAATGCTTAATAATCCAAATATCCCCCCTAAACTTTTATATTATTTTTAATGTCTTCGTATTGAAGAAAACGATAGCATACATTACTGCCTGTATTATTATTCTCTTTTTGGAATTATTATCATCCTGGTACTCGAACACCCGACGTTTGATATGTGAGGTCCTGCAGCTATCACTAGGATAACTTCAAGTAGTGGTTAGTATAGTACCTCAATCTAACTATAGTACTTCAATCTAACTATAGTACTTCAATCCATCGTCTCTATTTCCTCCCTCGTACCCCCGCTTTTCCCTTTCCCGGCTATCCTTGGCTTGATCGTTTGAGAATATATATTTATCATTTCAGCCCGCCCTAACCTCTCAGGTCACCGTATTTTCGTCATCCGCCTCTCCCGCTTGTCGTGATGCCGCTATCGGCCGTTTACACAACTGCCATGTATATATTCAACGAGGACTAAGGTTTTAACAAGGCTGCTTATTCAACGAGTTGAATATATGCAATAGCATGAATAAACAACGGCAAGATTATGTTCAACTAGTTGATCAAAGCAAGCTCATGTTCACTATGATATCCCAGAATGCCTCTCCACTATAATATCTGTACTCATACTCCGGATTTAACGCATAGCAATGAGCCATCAAGTGCAAATGGACACAAGACCCAACAAGATGAATGAAATATCACTTTTTTCTAAATTTAATACGTAATACAATAATAAATTTAACACATAAAATTGAAAAGAGAGATTCCAACACTCTACTCTATCTCTCTATTTCATGTTATGTATATATATCCAAAACAGTGACATACAAAAGTGCTTTATCTTTCCATTTCATGCCATGGACCTATCCGTTCTTCTCCGATTAAACCTTAAAACTTCAGAAGGTAATTAATATTCTTAATTGACGATAACATTTATCCCCTTCCAGATACTACCTATCGCAGGAAAAAATAGGCGCCAGAGCAATGACCGCCAGTCAACATATTGCCACTGACCTCCAGTGATGGCTTAGGCCGTAACCGCACCCACATTAACGAAGCCGGTAATCCGAGATTAGCACAATAATCAGTTTTGGCCCGAGGCTGTTTAGACGGGTGCACGAATCTAGGTTTTTGTACTTTAAAAAACCGCTGTCACCGCACCAGGCAGCCGTCTCGAACAGAGCAGTTTCACTATTATCGATGTAATAAACGTTTTGACGATGTAATAAACGTTATGAGTCTTATGACGATAGACTGTACTCACGTCCTGCAACATGGATCCAACATCGGCCGATCCAACGTCGATTGCCATGCAAACTTTTGTGAATTGGTGAATGCGCGGGACGGGTTTTCCAGCCAGTTGAGAGTTCTCGCGCGAGGGAGATTAGCGACGGACAACAGCTCGTAAGGTAAACAAGGTAGTAATTTCTTAGCGTACTTACCAGCGACTGTAAACTACTCGTAAGGTAAAGAAGCTCGTAAAAGCAAACAGCTCGGTTTCAAACCGTCTACCTCGCACTGTAAACAGCTCGTAAAGGTAAACAGCTCGTAAGATAAACGGCTCGTAAGAATTAAAGCTCGTGAACCGCAAACAACTCGTAAGATAAACGGCTCGTAAGAATTAAAGCTCGTGAAGGTAAACAGCTCGTAAGATAAACGGCTCGTAAGGATTATTTGCTCGTGAAGGGTTACAGCTCGTAAGGTAAATAGCTCGTAACGGCAAATAACGATAGAGATAGCGTAGCTACCTGCGACTATAAACTGGTCGGTTCGTAAACATCGTCGTAAAGGTAAACATCTCCCTTTCAAACCGTCTACCTGCGAGTGTAAATAGCTCGTAAAGGTGGACAACTCGTGAAGGTAAACAACGATTTGGAGAATGCAAAGCTACCTGCGACTGAAAAGTGCTCGTACAGTAAACCAGCTCGTAAAGGTGAACAGCTCATAAAGGTACTGTACGATTTGGAGATGCAAAGTTACATGCGACTGAAAAGTGCTCGTAATGTAAACCAGCAGGTAAAGGTGAACTGCTCGCAAACAAACCGTGAGGCGTGCGACTGTAAACTGTTCGTGAAGGTAAACAACGATTTGGAGATGCAAAGTTACCTGCGACTGAAAAGTGCTCGTAATGTAAACCAGCAGGTAAAGGTGAACTGCTCGCAAACAAACCGTGAGGTGTGCGACTATAAACAGCTCGTGTAGGTAAACAACGATTTGGAGATGCAAATCGAACCTGCGACTGAAAAGTGCTCGTAATGTAAACCAGCTGGTAAAGGTAAACTACTCGCAAACAAACCGTGAGTCGTGCGACAATAAACGGTAAACTGAAAACCGAAAATGACCACGAGCAGTAAAAGAAACCGGTAAGTCATTGACAGTCGATACAACGATGGAAATTTCCGAGGATCAGAAAAACTCAGACGATAAGCAGCAGTTCGAAATGAAGCAAAATTTATAAACAATCTTTCCAAGTCTTCAAGAAGGAAAGGTGGAGTTCCACATTGCAGGTTGCCTAGGCAACGATATATACATATCGAAGTACCTCCTTATTCCCAGGGAATTGAACAGTCTACACAATCTAGAGGGCACGAGAACTCTATGTCCACCCCGTAAAGTAACACTAGGTCTACGTGAGCTACTGAGTGAGCTGCAAATAAATCTTCGATCTTCTTCTTGACAAGCTTTCGCTGGGCTTTGTGACCTGTGACTGCGAACTCGGCACATATAAGCATCGAAAGCTCGAAGATAGAATCGAAATATATTTCCTCTACGACATGTAATGCATCTTCCCACCACTGCAAGCACAATTCGTGCCACATAGGAAACATCGTCTTCAACTCTTCTGGGTCGAATTCCAACCCCCAAGTCAGCTCTGCACCAACAACCTCCCACTTATCTGAACCGTCAACTCGGTGTACCTGCACTACGGGCAGAGGCTCATCTGCACACCAGTCGTGGTCGAACCTCGGCTGTGGAGGCAAGTCTGAGTCCAAGGTCCACATTGACCGTCCTGCAGAAAATCGGCACGAATATCAGTCTGCTGCTTCACAGAACATCAAAATGAAGCAAACATCACCAAATCGCACTCGCTATGGGTCGGAGTTCTGACCCATGCTGTCTAGCTGTTCGAAAAATCGAATTCTATCGATCAGAAGACGATGAAGTGAAACATCCAAGCGAAAGCGAAATTCGATCAGAAGACGATGAAGTGAACGGTGACGCTGTAGGACTGAATTCATAACTCTTCGCGAAGACACTTACGTACCTCCAAAAATACCTAACCTTCTTCGATCTCACGCAGACCTGTTACATTAAACCACTACAGCCTAAAAATGGTGAATTAAATTGTGACTTGGAGTATGCATTCGAAGTTGCTTCAACCACTACCTTGAATCAGTCCATACCATATTCGAAGCATGGTTACATCTCTGCAAAATCAACTCAAGTCTAATAGCGAGATGTCCTCGTAGTCTCGAAAAAGTGAAACCATATTAGCGAAATGTACTCAAGTTATATTTCGAAAGTATAATATCCTTCTGTCACCCATTTCGAAAGTATAATATCATTCTGTCACTTCACCACTACTCTGGAGGTCTGGAAGCGAAATTAAAAAACATACCTCAAGGGTCCTTGAAGCATCAAGGAGTTGAAGACGACTCCAACAATGCAGCTAAAGCTTCTCTAGCTTCATTGCCACTCGACCTGACAGAGTTATGAATATGATCCGGCCTCGCTGTCACAGAGGACATGGTGACAGCCGAATCTACACAAACCACAACTCTATGATGCACAAGAAAATTATGTAACACGCAACAACACTTCACTATTTCAGCTGCCCATTTCACGCTACTGCTGATCCCAACACTAAGAATTGCAAAGCGTCCTTTCAGAACACCGAAGGCTTGCTCAATACAAACTCTACCTTTTATCTGACGTTCTGTAAATAGTCTATGTACATGTGGTGACCCCGGGTTCAATGAGAATGGAGGCATTAACCACCTTTCCAATGTGTAACCGGAGTCTCCTAACAAATACGGGTGAAGCCAAAATCCATTAGGTAGTGTAACTATGGGCTCTGATAACACTTTTGCAGTCTCGAATATGGGTCCACAAGACTGAGGTTCTCAGAACTCGAGAGTCGTGGTTCGAGCCTGCCCGATCGCAACTCACATCGAGAAAACGTCCTTCTGTGTCACACACACATTGCAACACTAAGCTGTGGTACTGTTTTCTATTGTAATATTCTCCAGGAAGCTCTCTGGCTGGCGGGGCTCTGATTTTAATATGTGAGCCGTCTATGGCACCTTGACAATTTGGGAGACCAGCTTTCCTAAAAATACCCTGAGACACTCGTTCCATAGCTGATCCAGTAGGTCATTGGATCAACTGAGGACCAAGGACTCCATTCACAGCAGTAACAACATCTGCAAAAACTTCTTGAGAGGTGGTCTCTCCTATACCGAATCTTTCGCCCACCTGAAAATGAGTCATGCATGAGGTCAGTCTGAGTAATGTTGCCTCAACTCGAACCTCGGCAGGGACTACTTTCCGATAATGAGTATCTGCTTTTGACACATGTGGCCCAAGTAGAGTGACCAGCTGAAGAAACAATGCCTTAGGCATTCGAAGGATTCTAATCCATCGATCTTCCTCATAACTCTTCATGAGATAGTAGTCAAACCATATTAAAGATCTAGGCTTCACCCACCATGTATAATGTTCAGTCTGCTCGAGATGCTGAACGATTAGTTGTTGTGCCATGAAGACAACTCGCGTGACAGAGTCATGCACGGCCATAATATCAAACCACGATTCTGAGACATCATCCTCTTCCTCTTCAACTCTCACCCACTCGGCCACAATTTCTGTAACGAGCACAACCGCTGTAGTCACTATCCCCAAGATAGCTTGAATATCTGCAGAAGAAGACAACAGTTCGAACTTGAACTCAGCAGAAGAAGACAACAGTTCGAACAGAAACTCAGTAGACAACTCGAATTTAAAACAGTAAGTAAGTGAAACTAGAAAGCCGCTGTCTGCTTGAAACAAAATAGATTCTTATGGAGAGCTGAAACTTGCAAACAACTCACAACTCGAATTGTAAACAGTAAGTAAGTGAAACAAGAAACATGCTCTCTGGCCTGAAACAAGATAGATTTTTATGGACAGCTGAAACTTGCAAACAACTCAGTAGACAACTCAAATTGTAAACAGTAAGTAAGTGAAACAAGATACATGCTCTCTGACCTGAAACAAGATAGATTCTTATGGAGAACTGAAACTTGCAAACAACTCACAACTCGAATTGTAAACAGTAAGTAAGTGAAACAAGAAACATGCTCTCTGACCTGAAACAAGATAAATTCTTATGAACAAGTGAAACTTGCAAACAACTCAGCAGTTCGAAAACTCAATAGACATCGATAATGGGCTTCCTTACACAACATCATACAAGCTAGACAAAGATGTTAGAACCACATCGCTCCAGAACTACTTAATCAACAACATTAGGAAGTTAGCTACGAACTGGACCAGTGAAACATCCAAGACAACACACCATCCTACATCATCTGCATGTAACAGGAAAAATTAGCTGAAAATTCGAAATGAAGAAACTGTAGAAGCTTCATGTTCTGAGTGTAGAAACCGATGAGAACTAGAACAGTGAAACCATTATGAACTCTTTAGTTTCTGATCAAGACGCTGCCAATGTCAGCCAGTGCTCCTGCCATCTTATCTAACACACTAACAATTTGGCTCGAACGAACATTAGCCCTTTCTTGTTTGCTCTTCTCTTGCTGGAGTTTCTGAGCTTCTAGTTCTCTATACAAACTCAACTTCTCTCTATCAATTTCAAATTTTTGTTTCTCTACTTCAAGTATGGAACTAGAAAAACACGTGAGAGTTTAGTTCAAAGCAGAAGCACTGCGGCTCATTTCATGCTTCCGTTTTCCTAAGTTATGACGACTGGACTCCTCGACATTTATATTTGTAGAATTTTGAACTTCTGAATCCGGTTGAGGACCCGATTGAGGGGGCGGTTGAACATCATCACTATCTGGACCTGCAGGACCATTACTCGAAGTGAGAGATTTGGTCATGCACGGCGGGGTGGTGCCAGGTCGGAGACCATACCAACAGTCAATGAGCGGATAGTGGTGCAATGGATAATTCAAGGAGAGTTTCTTCTCTTCACGTTCCTGCCGACTCAACGAGGTGTAGGGGGCATTTCCAGAGACCTTGTTGTGATCTCGAATTTTTTTGTACCCGGTTATCACTGTCTTCCACTTGTTCTTTATCACAGTTATGTCCGTGATAACCACACTTTTTGCACAAAGGAACGACTGAACCTGCTGAAGTTTGCTCACTGCCGTTGTCGTGTCGGATATTTTGTGCGTGAAGGATGTCCAGGAAAACGCGAGGTTCTTGGCTGTGGAGATGCTGTGTGCCAAACAGAGACAAGACAGAGAAGAACGACCACGAAAAAGGAATGCTGCGATATATACCACTCTGAAAGTATGTACACTGTCGATTCTTTCTCCAAACAGCACAAAACTGAGGAAAAGACCAGAGCGGTCTGTAACCTACTTCAGAAGCCCTAAAACAAACCCCTGAAACGTAACCCTAGTCTGAAATCGCCAAAACGTAGCTCAAAGCAAGAGGAACTTCTCTTTGCTAACAACCAGAGCCACAACAGTATCATGCGATCCAAACCCAAGTCCAAACCACATCCACACACTAGCTCTTGGCTAAAGCTAGCTACCACAAGCCATACACAACCAACTAAGTCCTTAACGAACTCAAAAGGACGAAACCTGTAGCGAAGGAATCGAAAAAGATCTATCTGGGAACTTTCTCCTTTCGCCAAACGATCTTCAAATGTTGATAGGGTCTCCTTCCCTGACTCCGTTGGCCCAAGAAACCTTCAGATCCGGCTCCCGATAGTTGAGATATCGCTAATTTTCGGTCGCAAGTGACCGAACCTTCAAAAACTCCTCCCTGCGACTTAAAACCGCTCACACCGCACAAACGGATCGTCTAAACTGATATTCGTCTTCGCTGGTAGGTAGATCTAGCTACTCTGAACCCAACAAGACTCCAAACAAGCCGTTTGGAGTTCCCCTTGCAAAACTACTCGAGAAATTTGGTCGTAGGCTACAAAAAACTGACGTAAATCGGCTCCCTGCGGCTCAAATTTGCTCACCACACCCAAACCAACTATCCAATTCACTTACAGTCTTCTCCTATGCGTACATGAGGACTCCCTGATCGCGTAAGCACCAAGAATGAAGAGCTTGGCTCACCGATCGCGAAGAACAATCCAATCTCAGGTCGCAGGCGATGAAAACCTGAAGCAAGCGCTTCCCTGCGAGCCAATTTCTCTCACAACTCTCAAACCGCCCGATAAAACTTTGTATCGTCTTCAATTTCCTGAAGAACTCGTTGTTCTGATCCCGATGGATCCAAGGACAGCAAGTTTGGACTCCGGAACGGCCCGAACGGTCCATCTCTCCTTCACAGGTAACTGAAAACCCCAATTCTGCTCCCTGCGTCTCAATTTCTCCTAGAACACAACCCCCGATCCGTCTCTTCAAGAACCGTCTTAACCTGTGCGTAGCCTGCACAGATCTGAACCCGATGACACCTTGCGCACGTGTATTGGATTTCCCAATTCTCCAAAACATCCACCGACAGGTCGCAGGAACAAGCAAGCCCCTTAAGCAGCCCCCTTGCAACAGTCTTTTTCCGAATCGCATAACTTCTTCTCTGGATGTCCAAACGAAATAAACAAGATGCCCATGGAAAGCTGACAACGAGCTCTATCCATCTATGCGATAAAAGTAAAGATCCGAAGTTGCGCCAAAAGCTCGTAAGCTGGGACCTAGCTTGTTTTCTCCATCTTTCGAGTCCTGTAACTTCTTCACTATGCGTCCAAACGAAGTAGACAAAGTGCCTATGGAATGCTGACAAGGAGCTCTATCCACTGATGCGATAAGAACGAAGATCCGAAATGGTGCCAAAAACTTGTAAGCTGGGGCCTAGCTTATTTTCTCCATCTTTCGAGTCCTGTAACTTCTCCACTAGGCGTCTAAACGAAGTAGACAAAGTGCCTTTGGAAAGCTGACAAGGAGCTCTACCCATCTATGTGATGAAAATGGAGATCTGAGATTGTGCCAAAAGCCCGTAAGCTGGGGTCTAGCTTGTCTTCTCATGAGTGTCTTTGGAGCAACAAGTATCGAAGTTTGAATTTCAAGTAGGAGCCGGTCCACGACACGACACCGTTATCATCTTCTTGAGACTTGAACTCCTATTCTGGTCCTCATGCTCTAATCGCTTCGCCTCAATCAGGTGCAGCACTTGCCAATCTTGCCACACAAACCTACTCTGCTTATGACAATTACCTGGCAGCGGTGAGCTTGGCTCAGAGTTTAGCATTGACCTCAGAAATTAAAATGGAATGCAATCGAACGTTATTGCTTCCAACTGGTATCCGTGACACTCCTTCATCTCGTACTGCCTCCTCAACTCCAACAACGTCGTCGAGAGGACTTCCCCTAATTTCATGAAGATTCGGAGGTGGTGCATATACTCGATCATTATGTGCAGCAGCCTGAAAACAAAATGACAACTCATGTCGAATCTGACTGTCGGGACCCAGAACTATCCCATTCAAATCATCTTGTTGTGTCTCTATAAGCATGGGAGGCTCATCTGCAACGAGATCAAACAGTTCTAAAACCCTTTATCTCAAAACCATTTGCACTCTCCACTTAACAAGATTCGAAAATGAAAGTGACGTTACGACACTATAAATTACAAACGAAACAACAAAGGTTGGAGAGGCTTCACACAACGCTAGCAGCTGAACCGCAATAGATCTCATTTCTCTCTTCTCATACACACAACGATACAATTCTCTTATCGCGAATGCGAGACTCTGATGACTAAGGCATTTCTCGCTCCATCTCTGCACATGTGGACATCGAATTGTTCGAGGAGCTAGTACCTTCCCGCTCTATCACAGCACATGCTAGGGATTCATGTTAAATTCACATGCGCGAGAGAAGGACCATACTCGTACGAAAGGTCGAAAAACTGTACCTTTTCCCAGACCCCACCATTTTCGAACCTGTCTCGCAAACTACGAATTAAACGTACAGACCGGCTTTCTGCGACCGCAGAGACTGCAACACGTCTATCTCCAACCGTAACGATCACACGCGTTTGAAGAAAAACCGACTTCGATAATGTGAGTGCGATTACAGCCTTAATTATCACTGAGCCTTTTCTACTGATCTTCTTTACGGTCCCGCCGGACATTGATAGGTGGCATAGTTAATTGGGTTGCTATCTGAAGTATGCTAATCGGCTAACTAAGCGTTAACCGACATAGTTCCAATTTACTATACCTCCTATCATCCAGGTCTCACTGGTCGTTCTTTCCACTTTCACACTTTTCCATCCATTTGATGTAACTTTCAGAACAACAATTTTCCATTTCAGATGAATTTGACTAACCACCGAGTTACTTAAGGTGAACCGACTCCAAAGTTTCTCTTTTTAACTCCACAAGTCAAAACTAAGAAAATTGTTTAGCTTACCGACATACCGAGAACGCTTAGAATGAAACAAGGTGCTGCGCGTGCAATAGATTTGCGTGCTGTGCATTTCAGTTATCTAATTTCATTTCTTCTTCTCTTCCTCTAGGGTTCGTCTAATGAGATAAGAAAACAAAGTCTCCTTGCTGAGATTCACAATCGGAGGATAGATATGTATAATCTCTCCAAGGGAAAAGCTCAATCTAATTCTGCTATCCAACATACTAGACTATGATGAATCACACTTTAAATGTAAAACTATGCTACATTAAACCTTCGGTGCAGATATAAGAATAAAAGAAAAAAAGATTCTTCCCTTCTTTACTAACTAATCTTCATCCCCTACTCATGTAGGCACTGTTTCTTCCCTAGCTGATTGTGCTAACTCTACTGCAGATGAGCACGTCACATTGGTCCCCAAGCAGTTGGTGATAATACATCCAAACTTGATTTATGCATACTAAACTACTGACCGAGCAATGGTTCAACAGTTACGATCAACCAGAAACCCGAAAAGGAAACGATCTAATCGAAAAGCAACCAGCACAACTGGAACAATGCAAAACAAAACCATCCCCTCTATTTATCTCCCATTCCGAAGATGAAGATGACCGCGCTCCAACACTTCGTTCGGATCCTTATTCGATCTATCTCGTATAACTCTGCGATGACGCACTATAATTGTTTTCTAACAGAATCCCTATCGGATTTGACAACAACTCAACTGAAGAAAACAATTGAAGCACATCATTCAAGAGCTAAACGAGATATCGCTACTCTCACATGAGAGAACGAAATAACGGTGAACCTCCTTTCCTTCCGTACCGCCTCCCTTCTTGGATTTCCTCACCTCAAAAATCGGGTATATAAAGCCTAATGTATGATCACAACCATTTCGAGACGAACGTCCCAAGCGACATACAATGTCAAACCCAACTTAATATATGCAACCGAAGGAGTAACGACAGACACGGCAGTAAAGTGCGTCCCGTTCCGCTTGGGAAATCACACGATGAAACTTAAAACAGTGTAGTCTGAAGCAGCAGTGTCGTAAAACATTCTCAAAGTAGGTCAGAGATACAATCATTCCCCTAAATGTAACGGTTACAACCACCCACCCTACTTTTTACATGTAACTTTTATCAACTTCTAAACGGGGAACAGAGAAAGCGTTTCAGTAAGGACTGGCCTGCGTTTCGAGGTTGTAAAGCCGAACAAATCTGAACATCAGGATGGACATAATAGTCAAGACTGCAAAACCCACCAAAATCTGAACACCAGAATGGACGTAACAGTCACCTGTACGCACTACTTGTAAGGAAGGACGGGGATCCATATTTCTGCCGGGACACATCCTCGACTTTGAAGGTACCCGCAACGGTTGCAGTATGGATCTAAGAAATAACATGAAGTTAGAAATTAATGAAACATGAGTACACAGCTCTATCGTACAAGAGGCTGCAAGGATATAATCACATTATCTAAGAAGACCTAACACCACTTGCCATGGCTCTGTACACAAGCATGAAAGATATATACAATATTCCCAAACGGCCAATGTGACCGTTAGAATAGGCATTTCCAGCCTGTTGCGCAGGAGTCCTTCAGCTGCAATTTAAGCGGCGATACACATCACAGCAGGGTTCCAACTTATGCAAGAGAGTTGCACAAACTCATCCATTCAGTTAAAAGTACGCTTGCAGACCGGGTACGGGTATAAATCCGAGTAATTCACCAACAACTCCGCTCTATTCGGTAACGTCATGCTTGCAGACTGGGCATAACTTTGAGTATTTCAGCAACCACTCCGCACCACAGCCATGATGAAACGTGTGGGAACAAGGAAGCTTGATGACAAGATCAGCATCGCCATAATCGCACTGGCAAATAGCACAAACCCTAGAAAACAAGCCAGTTATCGACTGAAGATTATTAGGACATGACCAGATATACCAAGTCGCAGTGAGTCCAATGAAATGCAGCAAGGTCGAGTTCTGAACTTACTCTTCGGCTTTCTGATCGTTGTGACGCTCCATTACGGTATAGGCGGATACTCTCAGCGACTCCACGAGATCTGCTGATGCAACACATTTCACGTTCTCCAACATCACAAGACTCTGCGTGCCAAAAGCACAAGATGTTGAAGTTGAGGGAACACCTCCACCGTAACCGCGGAAGGAAGATTAGCACTAGACACCAGCAGTCATGAAGTGCCTCTACTTAAACTCATAATCGAAGCATATGACAAACACAAGGGAGTTAGACGGGGAAAAGGAACGTGACATACACCATCAACGTACCCTGGTTTAACTGTGAGGTACAACTGGGATTAAGGACGACGCTTATAGTGACTATACTTCAGTCACGCTAAACGAGCACTCAAAAGTCTATACGTCATCATCTGATTATATGCATCAATATATACCTGGCAGTACAGCGCTAGTGTCTACACAGGAACGCGCTCAAACGACAACTTTGAGCGAAATCGACGGTAGAAATTCTCTAAACGCGACTACTACTACTCCGTCTGTGCGTACATAAATGATGCTAACATAAATGATGCTTCCTCCTGGATTGCGGAAGGATAAATCAATCCAGGAGGAAGCATCATTGTGACATACTCGTTATATGAAAGAGGATAAAGGAAAATGATCTTGTCAGGAGCTAACCTCGTAAGACATGTCGGGGAGAACTGACACGCCGAGATTCCGACCACTGGCCGAAGAGTCGGCCAACGACAGCGACAGAGCTGCAATAAACCACATTCAACGTAAGATATCCACACGAGCTGCGACAAGTCTTCATCACTCAATGTACACAGAAAGCTTCCATCCCAATACAAGATTTAAGGTGAAGCCCTGTTCGATAAAAAGCATGGACAACCTAAGCACACGTGCTCTCAAGCCAACGACATAAACAACTGCAAAAAAGGACAGATGAAACCGCTTTGATCGTGGTCCAAACTACCCGCTAACGCAGAAGAAACAGCTGAACCGTCCAGAGCAGAGGTAGTTACCGAGGGCCACATCCAATTCGGTCGCATCATTCTCGTGAGAAGCATTATTCGAATAATCACTGTCCAAGTTCCCGGCTAGGTAGTCTTCCAGATCATCCCGCGCAGAACTCCGCCTCGAGGCGCGTCGCATGCGCCTCCTGCTACCGCTCGGGGCGGGCACAAGAACTGTATCGTCTTCATCCTCAAGGTACTGACCCCACCTCTGCTGCTCAATTCGCCTTTGCTCAGCTGCAGCTCTTCTTCTCCTACCTGCGCCCGCATGAGTTGATCAGTATGGGGCACAGTACTACAACGAGCTAAATGCACTACAAACTCAAATTTTACTGCCAAACAGTAGAGCTGGAACTCACCTAAATTCCATTCAATTAAAGATACACGAGAGAGGGTTTTTACTCATTCGGCCTGAGCTCCCGGCACAGGCATGCAAAAGTACGCCCGAGAGCTGAGGAACACGCTGACCCCGCGATAGAGTCATCCACAGACTCCGGGATCATCGTGCTCACTCGGAGCTCCTATCCCTCAAAAGCGGGTTGGAAATAACTGAGGATAGAAGCATCAAACTCAATAATTTGACCAATTGCACCTTTTCCTGCCGACCTTTCACTCCTCCTCGGCTCCTTCGGGGCTTCTGCGAGCCCTGAGGCACAATCAAAACCGAGCAAGTTCAGCGAGGGACTTGCAGATAACACGAACACCTTACGCGTAGCAGAAACAAAACCGTGAAATTATCCGGGGAAGATGAAAAGAACTGCAATTACAATGAATTGCGGACCATCCTGCGGACTATACCTGGCCTTTCGGATACCCCGCGAGCCGCAGGTACGGATGCTGCAATAACCGCACTGCTCATAGCTCGGTCGGGGTGGCAGAAATTAAAGCTCTGGCACCGTCAACCTAGAGCTCCAAGGTCAGTGTGGCTTCTCACTCCCTACGGACTTCTTAGATGGAGCGGAAACAGATTCAAAGTTCAAACAATTTCCAAAGGTTCTCCCTATGTGGTGCAGGAATCACAGCCTCAAGAACCCGGAACCAGTACTCGAAATACGAGAGAAGAAATGACAGTTCCAAATGAATCCCCTCCTCAGATCCGCGAAGATGTGTGTTGATAATTCTACGATACAGTCTGCCAATTCAGAAAGTCGGCGAGCAAAGAAGCCTTCTAGAGTAAAAGGCACGACAGAAGAGCCTTGGACGCTTAGAGCACAGACCAGCACTAAATGCACGGGGTGTCCAAGTCCGCGAAGTCCGCGTCACACTCGGCAGCCACAGACTAGTCAACCACCGTAGTTTAACTACTCCCAATACAAGTCTCACCGCTCTTTTCCTTGAATAGGAGTATTCTAACCTTCAGCGTCAATTTTGAGACCGAAAGACTAATATGCCCAAGGATCATCACCTGGACAATATAACGCTGTCAAGCTCGTCAAGTGTCGCTACCCACTCGACCCCTAGTACGTGTGGCTCGATTGTGACACACCAAAAATCAACTTTCCTTCTCCGGAAAGCCAACCAGTCACCCGATGACGAAGTCAAACCTGGTCCAGTTTCCACCTTCGTGCTGCAAGCTTTGCTTCACTTCCTCAGCTTCCACTTTCGCAACCAACCTGGTATCCTTACTCTTTGAGACGAGACAAAACTCGCCTCCCGCTATCTCCGAATCGGATGAATGTCAGTTAGAATGAATCGATCAAGCTCCAGCACGGCCGCACCAACTTATACTGAAAAAGAATCAATCGTGGCAGAAAACCAACAGCAGAACCTCCAAGCGCGTAAGCAACAGATGCTGTGGTTCCTGGCCCTCCTACGCCCCGAGGCCAAACAAACTACGATGCGTACAGAGAGAGAGATCGAGACCCGATCTGATCACAGAACTGCAACCTCCTCCCTCCCTCTTAGAAGTACCGATCAATCCCGTCTCGATGAAACGGAGTAACAACAGTAACAATGAAGTAGAGAAAGACCCGCTGATGTAACCTAAGGCTGAGGCACGGGCAGGGGACAGGAGGCAGGTCGGGCAGTACGAGGACATGTTCTGGCCTCACGTCCATCCACGTGTACACAAACAAGTGGGTGATGTAATTCGAAACCAAACAAGAGCCAATCGGACTGCAATGTACTACGAGGGGGCGGATGGTGAGCCGCGCGTCTGTCATGGTATATTCCAACTGCAATGTAGCATAAATTCGAATGTTCGCCGGAGCGAGTGGGAATCGTCGTCCGCCAGTTTCTCCGAGTGACGTCGTCCCCACGCCAATAGGACTACGACTCTACGAGACAGGATTGAAAGTGCATATGCAGCAGCCCCAGCTTGATTGGCGCAACGCTTTGCTTTATTTCGCCAACTGCAGACGTAGACAATTGATTCACTGATTGGTTGGACGTTCGATATGTCAAAGGATCACTTATTCATACGCTTTAGAACCAACCACCACTGGAGCAACGAAAGTCGACACAAGCTCTCAACGCATCGAGGAGGTCCTGAGGAGATGATTATGGATCAAGAAGGAATAATTAGCATCTTGAAGAAGGATAAGGAATCCCAGAATGGGATGGCCCAGACGTTTCTTGCGGCTTGTCGCTGAAGGTTCGGAGCCTCCGGACTCCGGAGTAGAGTACTTCAGTCACGTACAGGGTGACTAGGTAGTCAGGCACACGATAAAATACTACATGTGTCGTAATCGAGCAGGCTGCTTCGTCCTGTGCGAGTCAGTGCGACACCTGGGAGTTAGCAGGTGTGCACCCTGGCCTCAGGCCAAGCTCTTTACAAGCTTATTAGTTCTTTCGATGAGGTGTCGAAGTTGTTAATGACATGGAGAGTCCGAGAAACTGGGTAGGACATGCATGGGCTTCTATATTCAGGCAGGCAACATATTTTCAGGCCAACATACTCTTTTTAGAGGGCAAATCAGTTGGTTATTTGCGTCTTGGCAAGGCAAGTCATGTCCTCATGCGGGCAGCCACTTTCCGATTCGAATCATTACACAGCCCTGTTACCACACCAAAGAAGATGCTTCGGGCAGCCACCAAACTCGACCAAAGAAACCCAAAGTGACATTAGTGAACTGTTCCATATATTATTCAACTGTCTCTGTCCACCTTCTAATCATGTCACATCCCTATGATTGATTCTAGCGGGAACTAAACTACCGATGGTCCAAGTATGCTGGGTTTGGCTAAGAAGTAAGCTGCAGAATTCTGGCCTTTCTCCATCGGGCTTGCCGTTCTCTTTCCACACCTCACGGTGAGCTTCTTTTCGCTTATGTATCTGTACCACAGTCCAATAGCTTTCCAACGTGTGCGTTTTTCTCCAAAAACGCACACGTTGGAAAGAGAACACACGTCTCTACGTTCCGTACGTCGTCTCTGTAAGGGATTCCTGCGTAAATTCTTTGGTAATATTGTGAGGTGAATAAGCACTACTATTGGCTGCTTATTCACCTCATGTACACTTAGTTTCTGAAACGCGGAAAACTCCAAAAATGTATTCCCCTCCGGGGTCCAGTGGGGTTCGTGCGCGACCAAGTACAGTTGCAGCTTTGTTTTCGTAAAAAATTTTATTCACGATCATTTGAACGTTTTTTCTTTTCGCGGACTGCATTTCGATGTTTGTTTTCGCCGGGCGGAAAATTTCCTTGTACGTTTCGTCGTTTCCTTGCTTGCAGTCTGTGCACTGTACAAGTTATTTTATTATCGGGGAGTTTCTGCCTTCTGCTATATTACTCGTACTTTTCGCTGCTCGCTTTTCAGAAACAGCACTTGTGCGTAGCTCCAGTTCGCGTTCTCGTAACATACACATAAACGTTTCGCAGTGTATTCCCGTGTCTGTGTTGTAAGGAGAAAAAAGGCTTCGGTGAGCCCATCAAACTTTATTGATATATTAACTCGTGTTACAAATCAGCCTTGAGCTCTATCACTCATGTGTACCAAGAAGGTACAAGCTACGTTTTGAAGAAGAAATGTTACTTACTAGACTCTGCGGAAACTGTACAGTTGTCGATTCCAATCCTGCTATATAATCAACCATGTCGATTTTACACTGTGGAAAACTATACAGCTGCATGTATACTAGTAGCGGTATGTACAGTAAGCATAGATGCTGCCAACTCGCGGTAACAGCGTCACCGCGGACCGCTATGATCAACTCAGCTACCTGCGTGACACAAGAAAGAACACGATTAGCTATGGAAAGGAGGCAACGTGAAGAGAAAGCATGAAACATAGTGAAGAGAAAGAAATTACCTTCGTATGCCCGAGTTGCCGCAAGGTTACGATCCAAGGGACTACAAACTGGCATATATTCGGGCAGTGCGTCCACTTCCTGAAAGTTAGGAACAGTTGTTGCTCCGCGTAGAGAAGGAGAGGCCGTCAAGATATACTCTTCTTCCTCGTCCAAAAGGTCTGCATCAGGTCGTTCGACCGTGAAGTATCGAGCTCTGGTTTGGGCGAAAAACACATTGTCGATATCTGCTATACTGACAGTCTCGGGACGGACGATCGCTTTCCATAGAGAATCGCTTCTGCTTTTTTGGATCCCACAAGCCATTAGCCATCTGCACGAAGGACTGTACTTACTCGATCGAATCATCGAACTAAGGCATGTCCTCAAAGTGGAACCCAACGGATGACGACTTCTGTACTTATTGAACTGTAAAGCGCGCTGCAAAATGTTATTCTGGTTAAGTTCGACACGGTTTTTTGTATCTGCGGCACCAAACAAAGTAAACAGCTGTTCACCATCCTCAAGCATGCCGTTAGTAATATTCTTCATACTCGACTTATGGTGAGCCTCAGTCTTGTCCTTCATGCAGTAACCCACCATACCTACAAAGGTATGAAGGCCCCGATTTGTCAACGCTTTCACACAAACTTCCCCCCTCCCCACAGGCCTCTCGACACCTTTCCAGCCAAGAACTGAGATCAAACGTTGCTTCACTTGTAAAGGACTGGTGCCTTGAAGACAAAGCACACCCTGTATGTGTAGATGCAAAAGACTTCCCCCCCTTTCAACAGACAACAGACCGCTATGGCACTCATCCTGAAGAAAGCGAGAAACAACAGGCCAGCACTTGTCCACATCCAAGTCCCCTCCGGTGCAGTTCACTGTGACAGAAACCTCAAGTCGTTTCGGGATTGACACACGACGCGTTCCCGTCGTCAGAGGTGGTACAGTCTGACGACGTGCTCTCGTCGCACGTCTCAGTAGCATTTCCGAAGCGAAAGTGTTTACAGGCAAAGCTATACAGCTTCGGATCTATGTCCTGGCAGACGCAATGAACGCATTTAAGACGATACACAGCACGAACAGTCGGTTTGACAAGTCGAGGATCAGTGGCAAACTGAAAAAATTTGGGATAACAGAAAATGTTTGACTTACAGTCTCGCAGTAAAAGCCAAGCGCCTTCTGTGTCTATGTAATGGAAAGGACCGACCACTGCTTGGAGGCAACAGTTAGGTAGCGAAAATGACTTGCAGATCAAAACATAATCGAGGGAAGGAACCAAGAACTCCGGGGGAACAGAAGAATAATGAAAATCAATGTAAATATAAGATCTGTACCTGTACAGCTCTATATCGGAGAAAGAAAGAACAGACTTTGAATAAAGAGGATATGGGGGCGACGTGACAGATTTCCGAAAGCGATCGAAAGAACATGACGGCAGGTGAGAACACAGAGCTTGAAAACAATCAAAAGTGGGTTCTTGCAGGTACTCAGGAGCAGTGTGAGGCGAATCGCAGTTTAATGGAGAAGAGAGAACTTCGGAAGCGGAAGCAGGAAGCGCAACAGGAGTTGAGGGTATACTCAAATGCTCGTCAAGATCATCATCGGCTCTGTCGGAAGGGACATCAAGCACAAGGTCTGACATACTTGCTAATTTCTAGAGAAAAGGTAGAACTTATCTCGTAAATATGAAGCTGGGTTTCCCGAATTCCTCTTCCCGCACGGTCAAACAGCTCGGTACATGGGACCATGTGTAGAAACTGGGCACCATCCCGATATCCGTCAACAGCAATGATCGAAGAAATGTATGCCGTAGCCATCATACCGTCGCGGAAGACGACAACAACACTTCTGGATGGTCGGCTGCATGGTTTGCAAGAAATAAGACATTTCTGTCCGCATAGGTATCGACAACAACAGCAGCATCCAATCCGTCGAGTTCTTCCTTCGTTGTGTTACAGCGAAGAAAGAACACGACACGAAGGTTAGAAGTCGTTACGTTAGCGACGAAGATCGCAAATGACGAGTGAGCAGCCACGACCGAGCAAATGACGAGGGAGCAGGCAGGAGTGAAGGGCACCAAAAAAAGGAAACTCGTAAACTCCTGAAGAGAAGCATGTATCCACGCGCGCAAGGCCGAAATTGTTAAGAGATGGACCGATGCAGCGTGAAAGAATTCAAAATTTTTGATACCGCCGCTAACGCGGCAGGGTACGCGGCAATATATTAAATATATCGCCTCCCCGCTTACCGCTTAATAAGCGGTAGCCAAGGAGCGATTTCCTTCCGGCGTTTCTTTTAACCAACGCTCCCTTCTTGCACAGTCACTGTACAAGTACGTTGGGGATGTCTATTGTCTATGCGACAAAAAGACACAAATGCAAGTACATTATATGTAGCCGAAGAAAATAGGCTACATAGAAGGTAGTCTTCCGCCGTTGGCCTCTTGAATATTTGCAGATCCTGTCCAGTGCACCCTATGTTGGTTCTGCTGCAACAGATGCGGCGGGAGGCGAAGGCACTTGCTTCGCAAGACGCTCGGGCTTTGTAGACGGTCATCAGGTCGAAAGCACTTGCTTCCCAAGACGCTCAGGCTTTGTAGACGGTCATCAGGTCGAAAGCACTTGCTTCCCAAGACGCTCGGGCTTGATAGACAGTCATCAGGACGACCAAGAAGATAATATGAGAACGGTAATTGTGCACAGTGTCCAACTCTACTCCTCGACCGACCCCGCACATTCTCCAAAAGAGAGCATACAAAACACTTTCTTCCTCGGACTGTGAGAAAAACTTCCTAGCTGATTCAAAAAGGATGTTATTCTGAACGACCGCGTCTAATACATAGGTTCTTTGTCTATAGAACAGATATTACTATTAGTTTTACACAGTGCATTACACAGTTGATACATGATATTGTGAAAAACTGGTATTACAGTGTTTCACATGATAATTTCATCATTCCATGACAACATCCGAGGATTTCAGACAACAAGCTAGCCACTACAGCACATGAGGTGTTAAAACACCCATTTATATCGTCCGCTAGTTCCAGCTAATTCTAATTAACATAAACTTTCCTTTTGATGATTAGGAAGAGAACTGAACAATGGAGTGTATGAAGTCGTGGATCTGCTGTTACCTGAAAATCAAAGTTTGATGTTATACATTATTGTTCCAATGACTTTCATAATATTAAAAATAAATATTTTTATACAAGTTTGGATCTTCATCTTCAATGCACCAAGTGATAGAGCTCGTTGTAAGCTTCTAGTGGACAATATATTTGATTCATTTGGACGTTTAATGACGAAGTTACGAGATTCAAAAGATGAAAAATCAAGTTAGATCTTAGCTTGTCAATGCTGATTGGGTATTTGTTGTCCTTGACGTTATACTAAGGGCGTTGTCGAGAGAGTTTCTTGAAAATGACGGAACCTCCTAGCTATGAAACAATCACAAAAAGGACGATGAAGCTCACACAACGAGACATGAACCATAAGGAATATCCACCACGTTCTCCATCTAAAAAATCACACGGCATGCATGTATATCTTTAGCTCCAAAACAATCAATCTGCAAGCCTTCAACTCTAGATCATCCAGACTGAAAATCTCACTCTTAAGAACTCAGAACTTCAGAAAACTACTCATGTGAAGCACTCACGCTTTCACCTAAAAACTTTTCATTTTTTATTCCAAAAGTATGTGTACAAGTTGCAGGTCTCGTCTCTACTCGTCTTAGCATTCAATCCTCAATTCATCGATGTCAAAAATATCAACAATCAGAAAATCCTCTAGCCCTAAGCTCCATAAATCTCTCTATTTAGCTTTTTGATAACTCTCTTCGATAACTCTTTGCGATAATAAATGATAGCTTCTCATGTACACCCCCTATGGGATTTTTCTCTTCCTTAGGTGACCTTCTCCGTCATCTAACAAGGGTAAGATGATGCCTTAGACAAATGGCAACAAGGAATAAATCTCTGGTGAAAAATTAACACGTAACATCTTCTTACGTGTCAAAAAGACTAATTAACATGTCTTTGCATATCATATGAATGGACGATTTCTGAGTTGATTGTACAGTTAGCTTTTGTTACCTCCACCCAAACTAACTTCACCACGGCTATCTGTTATCACCGGAATCACCTCGTTCTGACCATCAGAGCACGAGTTATAACCATTGTCGTTCTCTACCCCCTTTAACTTTAAAATGTAATAAGTTTCATCACAAGTATCAGTTCGACTTGGATTTTCGACCCAAGTGCAGTACATGATGAAATCTATATTTTTCTACAAAAGGATTGATATTGACTTGGAGTATCTTTGTTGTCATCTCGCTATCTCAAGACTTAGAGAGTCACACATCGGATTCGTACTAATTACCTCGACACTCCCAAAGGGGACTTTGTTCTCTAGCATAGGGTCCATTTCGAAATCCAAGAATAATCTCTACTCTAGCATCCACACCAAGTGACTAGACAGAGGTATCTCACATTCACATCATTAAGAGCCATCTTGTGTCTCGCCACTGTGCAACTTGGTGCCACACATATTCACCTGAAGGGAGAATATGTGAGAGAATTGTCTATTCCAAGCCGGTTGTGAGTCTAAGAAGATTTAATCCAAAGACCTCTTCCTTACAAGTTTACTCAGTTATCGACGGAAGCCAATCTCACAACTGATTCTAGAGATCATTTTCTAAGCTAATATGCTAGCAAAATGCACTATTTCATATTCCCTTCACTAACTTCAACCACCATAACTACCTCCAAACACTATTTTGTTTTATATTTCAAGATACAAAAATACACACTACAATCTACATGAAAATCTAAAACATAAATTTTGAACTCACTAAGATTTATGGTACACTTCTTGATTTCAAAAATCTTACAAAAGTACTCCAAATAATTTACATCTACGACTCCGTTTGTAATTTTTTAACATACCATGGTGATCAACGCGACGAGATCTACACCTTGGTGTTTTCAAATTTTCAAGTGTTCATCTGCTCCAAAATCGGCTTCTCTAAGATCTTAACTTGACTTAGAGAGTCTGATTTCTGAATAAAAGATGAATTATTCACCATGTGAAATAATTCACATCGTGATATCCATCCTCTCCAAACTTGCACATCCTCTGGCATGTGCCAACCTCTTTACTCGTCTAACGCTCTTTCTATCATCACTCGTTTTCTCCTCAGCCTCTTCGGTCACTGAATCATCTTCATCTCGTGTCATCTTATGTTCTGATTCAAGAAAATTGAACAACTCTATTGCTCCTCCATGCTTCTTAAATAACTTCACATGTTTGTCAACCACAAATAGCTTCAAAAGAGTACCATCTAACTCACGTAAACTAAAAGTGGTATTTTCATATAGATCGAACACAACATAAGATCCAAATCACATTTGAGAGAACTTACGAACAATAGAATGTTGATTTGCCAACGTACTGTTGTACTCTAAAATCCAATCACTTACATGTATCAGCTTCGGTTGTAGCTTGTGAGTCTTATCAAAATGCTCCTTGCTTTTTACTTGAGCCTCCTTCAACTTCCCTTGCGCTTCAGCAAGATCCTCTTGCCATCGCTGTAACTGTCTAGTTCGTAATGCAAGGAGTGAAGTATGACATATATCATCTTCTCACGATAGCGTAGTCCACGTAGAAAAGTCCTCCTCAGCAGGCATGATTGGCTTCTGTCCCAACACAAGCTCAACTAGCATGTAGTCAATCGTGATACAATGTGTAGTCCTATCAGCCTACAAAGCAAACAGAAGTAGTCTAGGCCATTTTCCAGGTCTACCATCACATGCTTCACTAAAGCGTGAACAATAAAAAGATGTCCTTGTACACTCTTACCAATCCTCTCCGGATTCATGGCAGTAGTAAGACAAAACTTTACTCTATAACGAGCAAATAACTCCTTCATTTCTGCATCAATCAATCATTTCAACTCGACCCTATTTGCTCGTAATCTGTCAGATCCATAACGACAAATGATATCTTTAAACACGAATCTACATATGTTCTTTGTAGTCTTCCTCCATAGTGCTCGTTCCTCCATGAATTTGGAGAGATCATCTCGAGCCAACACCAAGTAGCTCATCTTTCATATTCTCAGCGGCATTATCACAAGATCAAAAATCCATTGAAAATAGACACTGGTCGGATATGTAGATCTAAGTCTATCTCTGTAACGAACCTTAGAGTAGAATTGACAATGTAGACATGACCTAGTAAAATCCATCACATCTTGATACAGAACTTTCCATCAGTATCTCTGTTTTATCTTCGTGTCGTGGTCCATATACCACGATGTCAAGCCCATAATGTATCATGAAACTCCTTCAGCAAATGTAGCTTCTTTGTTGATCGTCCACCACTCTCGCAAGCGTTCCATCTCTTCTTTTCGGACATTTTCATAGATATTCTTCATGTAGAAAGTAACAATATGCCTTCCGTCTGATCTCTTTGAACTCTACATCACTCCAACCCTCTTGTCTGTCTAAAAATTCAGATAAAAACCAATGTCATGTAACCTTCCCGTGTAGAACTCTTCTCTGAACGTCAATGGTTCCAAGTCTGAAGTCTGTTGACACCCTTAGCACCAAACGTCTTTCTTTTCCTCATCCTCGACTTTTGCAACCATCTTCTCTTCATCTACATAATGAGCCCTATATAACATGTCTAGAATTGGATTATCCTTCCCTGTTACGTGTTTCAGCTCAAGGTTTAGACTCTTGATGTAAGCAATCCATCGTAGCATTGCTATGTCTAGCGTATTGCAATTTGCTATCATACCAAGCAAAGGCAAATAATCTGTTTCCAAGACCACACGAGCACCAATCAAGAACTCTTGATCTATCTTCATAGTAGTAAGAGCTCCTCATAGTTGGAGGTTCTGTGAATGATGCAAAATTTGGGAAGGTGCATTCAAGAGGTTGATGAAAAGAGGTACCAACAAGAAGTGTTGGTTGTTGGTACCAACACAATTGAGTTTGATGATGAGGAGGCTGGCGAGGAGAGTCCAGCTACTGATAATGACTTCAGAAAGAGGCATTGGGCTCGTGCTACGATTGCTACACAAGTACGCCTTGGAAGTTTATCTGAAAGTGTTGCTGCGCTCAGTGATCATGGATTAGAGATCAATTTCAAGTCACGATAGGTGTATGAAAGAGGACAGTGACCGATCAAACTGAACCATAGTTGGATGCTACGTGTTGTCAACACCAGATAGGTGGAGGTAGAATCTTTGTGCAATCTTCTTTTTGCAATCTTCTACTTCGTATCTTGTCATTCTTGGTCAGCCATATATCATTACCTTACGGATGGAGAACAAGGTTATGGATGATGGATCTCACTATGCCAAGATCCGTAGTCCATATCATAGACGTTCTGTGCAATTTTTAACCGTTTGTATGAACCACAAATGAAATATATAGACCTTGAGAGATTTTACTATTTGTAGTAGTAAGGGTTTTCAAAACCCACTCTTGTAGGACGAGATGACAAGAGTACTACCATGATCTCGCTTGAGCAACCTGAAGAATCACCAGAGGTTGATGAAGAGGTTGCTCAAGATTCTGAGAGTATGTATAGTGTACAGAAATGAAAATCTGGTTGGATGAGTTTCAGTTCTTAGATTGGAGTAATTTTACACGAGTAGAGGATTTGACTATAACAAATAGGAGAGAGATGGAGAAGCATGTGGTAGATATGTGTTGTTCAAGAGTTGTGAAAGACGATGAGGTGATTTCTGATGTGTACGAGGAGTTTGTAGATGTGCAATTTTTTGTTTGTTGGCTGGATGATGGGAGGTAGGGTGTTTATCTCCACACCCGTAGAGTCTATGAGGAGATTACTACATATTTGCAATCTCGTCCTCATCTGAAACTAGAAAGTGGATGGAAAGATGCAATCTACTCGTGTGGCTCTCGTCAAGAAGCAGAGGTGTACATGAAGTGAAGTATAAGACTCGTGAAGTATAAGACTGTAGCAAGGAAGATAAAGTCAGTGGCAATTCAGTTACATGTTGACTCACAACAACAGATGGAGTTAATGACCACTGAACATGTACTTAGAAATCTTACACAGATATGACATCAGTTTACTCAAGAGACACTTGAGTAGCTCTAGATAGGAAGAGATGGCTTCTTGACTAAGTTGAGAAAAGAGCTTTAAAGAAAATGATTGTTAGTCATGGTAGGGCATTTTCTTTCATTGTTGAGGAGATTGGTTGTGTTGATCCGAGTGTGATTGCTCCGATGGTTATCTTCACTGTTTCTCACGTATCTTGAGACTTGAAGCCGATTCTTATCCCTCGTGCCTTGCTACCAAAGCTTATCGAGTTACTAAAGGAGAAGATGCGGATGGGTATTCTTGAACCATCTATGGTCTCGTATTCTAGCCGATGATTCACATTACTTAAAAAAACAAGCACTTTGCGCTTCATCCAAGATTTACAACCTACTAATAATGTTGGATCATGACTTGTGGTTGATGAGATAGCCAAACGTTCACACGTTATTGATTGTGAGGTGTTTTCAGATATATCTTAGTAGAGTGGAGTTTACTAAGTAGATTACGAGGGTCCATTCAGTGTGTTACATGGATTTTGTGTTTGTTTATAGAGAGAACAGAGATCTACTCTCTGATCGGAGTTTGGATCAATGTTACAACAAATTATGTACTTCGGATCACAATTCTCTTGAGAAATGATATCTTTCATGCCACTAATTATGTAAAAAGATAAACTTTGTAATTACAAGAATCCAATGCATCACACACACAACACACATATAGAATTATTTTCACGCTAGAGAAAAATACAACAAGAGAAAATAGAATTAGAATGTCTAAACACTCTATTGATGGTAGCTAACATTCTCACCAAAATCACAACTAAGAGAAAACACCAAATATATACTAAGACAATGGGACCACCAACACAAGAAGTCATATGTACGACAAGAACCAACACTCGAGAGAGAGTATTAGAGTAACATGTTTTGGTCAGACATGTGGACACAAGGGATTAGAGAGAGCTCAACTAGTAGGAATAGAAAGCAAGCAGCAAAACACTTTGATAGTCAAGTGGACGTGCACCTACCATATGCTACACTCGTAAGATAATGTAAGATTTATCCACCATACTCTATGTTTCTTTAATCAAAGTCCAACCCATCACGTATGAAGATGAGCATTCTCACAACAATGTTGTCTTAGTCTAGGTCTTGTCAATCCTCTCGTACAAGTAAGTTCAGTGACCAAAACGCATTACTTATAATTCTATGTTGTAATCATAAACAACAAAATAGAAAAGAATATGATCGAGAGAATATGCAATCAACTTTCAAGAAGTCGATGTCCAACAATAACTCTAGAGGATATGTTGACACCTCCAAGTCTATGAAATTTAACATGTAAACACGATTGTCATTGAATCTAGTAAGATGTCACATAGAATAAACAATTCATCTAAAGATAAGAAAGGAAGAGGAATAGATTCGAGAATCCGAGTATGAGCAAAAATTCCTCATCCGACAAATGGACATTGGAGTCCATAACAAACATAGACTCCTCATAGTAGTTTTGAACCTCATCTCAAATGAGAACAGATGGTCTTAAGAATGTCCGCAATGATGCTAGTGAGTAGATTGTACGCTCATCTTATCACATGTTCTTGCCTACATGCTTGTCGTGCCGTTGCTTCTTTCTTTGCACAATCATTTCTTGAAACAAAACGAAGTTAGAGGTTCAAGAGGCGAGAAATTCATAGTGATTGACGGTGAGCGAAGATGACCGATTGAATCACCATTGATAGTGAGCAGATACGAGCTATTGAAGGTCTGAAGCTTTTGGATACTGCTTGAGTAGCATACCGCTAGACGATATGAGAGTAATGTTCTGGAACCTGGTTGTTTTGACCACATGCATTCTTTTCATCTTTCATTGTCACTTTTTTTGCTTCGCACCGCTATCATTATAATGGACTATTGGTAATGGACTATTGCTAGAATAGGCTAAGATAAACTGTATGTCACGACATAAGGCAGTATGAGTGAGAGAGAGAGAGCTCCTTGAGACAGAGTATAGGCTAAACCAAGCAGAATGATTTACTTAATGTACAATGACCTTGGGCTTGAATAATATAGTTTGGGTCTTGGCCTTGGTGACCTTACAAAAGATCACCACCTAATATCTTGAACATGTTGCTGAATAGTGCTTTCAAACTGTACGTATTCTAACACTCCCACTCAGTAACAGTTCAGATAAAATACTATCTGCTAGAAAACATTCTTATCTTTGGTAGCAGATGTTCTAACTTTAGCGCTGATAAGCTCTTTGTCAAGATATCTGCAACCATATCGTCAGTAGGACAGTAATGAACTTCTATAAGTTTTCCAGCGACGTGGTCTTTAATAAAATGATTTTTAATGTCGATATGCTTCGTACAGTCGTGGAACTTGCTAATGTCGACAAGACCCATAGCGCTTTAGTTGTCACGCAATTAGATATCAGTCAGAAGTTGAGGTAACCAGATTGTTTTTGAACAACTCGTACTAAGAGCTACGTATTCTGCCTCTGTGCTTGACATGACTATTGACTTCTTTCTCTTAGAGGACCAGCTAATGGCTCCTCCAGAATAAATAAAACAATGGTCTGATGTAGAACGTCTTGTGTCTCAGTGTCCTCCCCAATCAGCATCGGAATAATCGAACAGAGAGTAGGGCTGGGACTATTGAGCATACTCAAGGTATAAATTTAAAGTTCCCTTGATGTTATGAAAAATCTGCTTCATAGCGGCAATATGTCTAGGTCCAGGACTACTTATGAACTGAGAGAGTACACTAATGGAGTAGGATAAGTTAGGACGAGTGCGACCCAATTAATAGAACCAGCAGCACTCTGGTAAGGAGAACTACTACATAGTTTCTTCTCTTTCTTAGTGACGGGGAGTCATCCGAGAAAAGCTTCTTACCTGTAACCAGAGGAGTGCTTACAAGTTTGCAGTCAAGTAAGCCAAACTCAAATAGCTTCTGTGTCAAGTATAAAGTTTGACTAAGTCTGATACTGCTAGAAGATGGATCACGGTTAATTTCAATGTTTAGACAGTGGTGGATTGAACCGATGTCCGTCACTATGAACCGTGAGCTCAATTTTCTCTTTACGTCGGATAAGAGAGTCTCATTGCTACTGGCAATCACAATGTCGTCCACGTAGAGGGCGAGGATGACAAAGTGTTATTTTTGATGCAGATAATAAACATTTCAGTCTGCACCGGACTTAATAAATCCAAGAGAAAGTAAAAATTTACCGATAATTAAATACCATTCTCTTGAAGACTGCTTAAGACTATAGAGAATCTTAAACAATCTGCATACTTGATTGTTTCTCATTGTAGTCACTCTTTTCGGGACACACATATATATTTCCTCATTAAGTGTCCCACTCAAAAATGCAGTTTTGACATCCATTTGATGTACATATAGATTATATTGCGCTGAGATGGCAAGGATGAGCCGTATTGAATGTATACGGACTACGGGGAAAAAGTTTCGGTATAGTCCAACTCGTAGATTTGAGTGAACCCACGAGCCACAAGTCTTGCCTTGTAACGAGGAATGGACCCATCAGTATTAAGCTTTAATTTAAAAGTCCACTTACATGTTATCTGTCGAAGTCCTTGTGATAAGTATGTGAGTTTTCATATGTCATTTGATTCGTGGGAATCCAACTCCTCCTTTATTGCTTTCCTCCACTGATTAGCATCAAGAGAAGATACTACTTCTGCGTAAGAAACAGGTTCCATTGGCACGGGCTTGAGGGCTACCATCAACGCAGAGTTGTAGGAGTGTCAGAATTCAGAAGGCGTGGTCATGGGAGAAACCGCCTTAGACAGACACCAGTTTTGGAAGAAAGTGGCGCAGGTGATGGCTTCACCCCAAAAGAGCTTGATGAGATTGACGATCAAAAGCATGGAGCGTACAACATCAAGCAAACTATGATTCTTGCGCTCAGCAACACCATTCTGCCGAGGTCAGTAAGGGACTGTGAATTGACATTGAATGCCGCACTCACGCAGAAAGCGTCAACGGCAACTGAACGATATTCCTCGTCATTGTCAGATCGCAAAGTGACTAGGGATTGACCAATGGCGTGCTCAGCAAAGACAAGATAGTCTTGGAAAGCACAAAAAAGTCACACTTATAGTAAAGGAGGCGAGTGACAGTGTAGCGCGAGTAATCACCAATAA
The DNA here is from genome assembly GCA_036924285.1 of Asterella californica. Taxonomy (NCBI): domain Eukaryota; kingdom Viridiplantae; phylum Streptophyta; class Marchantiopsida; order Marchantiales; family Aytoniaceae; genus Asterella; species Asterella californica. Next base: position 884,131 of record JAYKYS010000022.1, on the reverse strand, counting down.
AGGTGATGAAATATTCGTACTCAAAAAGAGTGCAGGAGGAGATGCATCCACTAATATTGGTGTGTATCAACGTCAAGGGACGAGTGGTGCGGTTTGAGCTGGTGCGTGGGAATTTAGTACACGAGTGTTTGTCATGCGCACAAGTGATACAAATATCTTGTTACTAGTCTCTCTTCAGGAAAGAAGGAAGCTAGTAACGTACGTGATGCAGCTGGTGGTTGATGTGGCAGAGCCGTTGGTGCCACAAGGTGGATAGGTCGCTTGTTGTAGTAACGAGAGCGGGAGTCAAGGAGGTGTCGGAAGAAGAATCTGGCTGCCTGATGTAAAGCCTTGGAGGCAGTCCAAAAAACTGAGAAGAGTTGATGACGTGCCATCTCGTCCACATCATGATCAGAGAGACTGAGAAATGAGTCTCGAGAGATGCGCAAGTAGACAAGAACGTCACTGACATGCTCGAGCAGCTGCTAAAACATGCCGGGCAGGGCAGGAGTTGTGAGGAGGCCAAAGTGTCTGACTGGCAGTTGTGAGAAAGGACCGGGCAGATCAAAAAATAGACTAGGGATGTAAGCCGGACCGCATGCGTGAATGGGCCGGCGTGGTTCCCCGAAGGACCGTGCAAATATAGTCCAGTGCGGATCTTTGACAGATAGCGTTGGAGCCCTCATTAATCAAGAGCTCCCGATCAACAAAGATCATTATGACTTCTCGTGACCTTGGAGGTCCTTGGTGATTGGCAGGTATACTTTCACCATGCCAGAACCGACAACATGGATGGTTGTGTTATCACCGAGTAGAATAGAATCGTTCTCGGTGTTGTCAGCTGAGACATGTGAGTACTTGACGAACTATCGTCGATTGTGTGTCATGTGGTGTGTGAGACTCGTGTCCACATACCAGTAAGGGTCATCTGTCTGTACGACTATAGACGAAGCAAAAGATCACCAAGACTCGAAGAGTCTTGTTGTTCTGCGAGCGTCGATTGTTACTGTTGTTGCATCACGATTGATTCTGGTTGCCTGCATTAGAATTATCATTGCTGCTGCTGACTTTGTTGAGACACTCAGCGATGCGGTGTCTGATCTTGTGACATTGAAAACACTTCTCGTTAGGATTTGATAGTCTTTTTGGTGACTGATTACCATCTTGTCGGTGTTGTCATTGTTGCGCCGGTTATTATTGTTGCGTCCTCTTTGTCAGCGTCCTGCGAACAAAGCAGTAGAAAGCTCAACCGATAGCTTACGCCCTATTGTTTCCTCCTGGATGAGAAAAGTGATAAGGTCCTACAGTGAAAGATTTGGATTGGTTCTTATCGTCTGCAGAAAGAGCTGGTAGTTGTTGGACATGCTGCTATCAATACGAGGACTTGCTCTTCGTTGTTCACTACTAGTCCAGCAGAAGTCATCTGCTGGAGGAGGGACTTGAAGTTGTTGACGTGCTGAGTAACGGTCTCATTGGATTTCATCTTTAGAACCCGCAACTTCTCTTTGAGATGCATCTTGGTCACCATGTCTTGATCAACGAAGTGTCTGATCAAGGTGGTCCATGCTTCGTTCGACGTGGTGCAAGACATTATATGTCATGTCACACTATTCTCGCAACATTCATTGATTGCCGCGAGTGCATTACGTCACTCTGGTCCCAGGACATGATACTGTCATACGAGACGGATACCGCAGTACCCCGAGTGTCGTGGCATGCGGTCTTCGTGCATTCTCATCCACGATGTCGAGCACACCATGAGCCTTGAGTCACAAGGTCATCTTGTGCTTCCATAGCGTGAAGTAAGTGTCGTCAAATTTTGCTCAGCCTTTGGTGTCAAAGAGGACAGACATTTTGTATAGGTTGATTGTTGAAAGTGTCAAGTTCTGGTAGCGAAGATACAGAATCACGAGGCGTGGAGGGTCCTCCTCGTAGCAGTTGCAGCGTCCTTCAACTGCTTACACTTTAGGGTCGAAGACCTACCTAGTGCTTATGCTATTGTGTTAGTGCATCAACAAAGCAAAGCTATGATATCATGTTGGAAATGGACTATTGCTAAAATAGACTAAAGTAAAACTGTATGTCACAGCATAAGGACAGTATGAGTGTGAGAAAGAGCTCTTTGAGAGAGTGTATAGGCTGAACCAAGCTGAATTACTTACTTAATGTAGAATGGTCTTGGGTCTGAATAATATAGTCTGGTTCTTGGACTTGGTTACCTTACGGAAGTTCAACACCTAATATCCTTAACCTGTTGCTGAATAGGTGCTTTCATACTGTATGTATTCTAACATATACTGTGTTTCAAAACGGTTTTTACCTTGTTTGCGACATAACCGGTGTTATGCAAGAGTCTATGGCTACAAGGAGACCTCCTCTTGTTTCTGGTCTCGTTGTCGGCTCGATATTTGAGTCACAGTCACAAGTTGATGAAGCTCTCGAGCTCCCCCAGACAGCCAAGTGTCAAATCGAATGGATGTTACGAGCGGTGCATTCAAGCAGCGGTCCTTTCCTACTCCGACTCCCCCGGGGGCATTGGCACAGTTTGGAATTCGACCGATGAATTTTCCTGTGGTGCTCGAACTCAACATGATCTTTGGATCTTCGCTTGCCGGGACAACTGTCAGCGAGGTCCTTCCTGGAGAGGAGAAAAGAATGCTCGACATGACGTGGCTATTTGGCAACTCCAAGCCCGGAGATAGCACTTCTCATGGAGGCAACATGACTCGAAGCTCGCACGAATAGCCGTTGTCAGGTACTGCAAATTCAAAGCCAAGAATCTCTTGGGAGAACTGGATGGTAATCGCTTTACTGGAAGTGAAGCTCTAGTTTGATGACAATGAAGCGTAGTCTGGTCGAGGACGAATGGTCACAGCAGACGCTAAGTGGCGTCGAGTTGATGAGGGATCGGAATGTGAACGCAGAGTCTACACAAATGCGAAATAAGTGGGAGTCTACACTAAGCGCTTAGAAACAAATCAAGGACTGGCACCACAAGAGTGGCAATCCCTCTTATAGTGCAATGTCTCGATCCGAGAGAAAGAAGGCTAGACTGTCACTTGAATTTTTGCAAGAATGTATAGATATTTTCGAGTCATTTTATGGACATCGAGCCACTGTTAACCCTCCGTGTATGGCCGAGGTCTTCGACACTGTATAACGAAGATGATGTAGCTCCTGACCCAACTTCACCTTTTCCGGATGTGGAAGTTGAGCCTCCGCAGCACAGCGAGTGCATTGCGGAATCCAATTCTGGCAAGCAAAAGAGAATTGCCAAGAATCAATCAGCAGTAGTCGACTGCTTGGCAAACTTAGGTGACAGGTTCACAGAGGTGGAAGACCGTAAGCTGAAGTGGCTTTCGGATAGTGAAGATAAATGAATTGATTCAGCCAAGTACCGCTCAGATAGTCTATGTAATGTTTGGGTCAGATGGCCAAGAGCTTGGATAGGATCGCAGATAGAATGTCCGGTCCGAGTGGCTGAGTGAAACGAACCAGAAATTTACTGTTGGGGTGAATGACCAAGCGATCTTTTTTTGCTGTACTCTTGTACTTTTGCATCGAGATTGCTGTATAGTTCAACTTGACCATGTTTCGTTTCAATGAATTAGTGTTCTTTGAAAGAGCGACCACAGAGCTTGAGCACATTTTTCGATCCGGCTCTCTGTGTATGTGTACAGGTGGTACTTGCGAGATGAGTTTTGTCATCACGGTAGCTACATTGGCTGCAAATGTAGTCCTTGAGCTTGATGATGAAGATGAACAGGCTGAGGTAGCTCTATGTGAATTCCACTCCTCTCGGTCTTGACTTTTGATGTTTTGTCAGTCGGCTCTTGTGAGTATGAGACAACCGTGCACGTTGGACGCTGGTGGGTAGAAAAGAGTCTCTCATTTGGTTTGATTATTTCTTATAACATTCTTATGATGATGATCGATGGGTTCAGACTCTACGTATGCCTAAGCGAATGTTTTTGCATATTGTTAGAGCAATTGCACTTCAGGTTAGCAGGTCAGATACCAAATTTCGTAACGCGGTTCTTGAGAAGTTCGGATCGCTGCTGTGCTTAGGCTAACAACCGGTCATAACTAATTTAGTGTTGGTGAGAGATTTGGTATTGGTAAGTCCACTGTGCAAGAGATAATGCATGAGGTAGTAGAGGGATTAATCGAGTTCTTGGACCACAATACCTACAATGGCCCCAAGCTGACCAGATGGCGCAAGTATCAGCTAAGTTTTTCGGGAAATGCGGATTAGCAAATGTACAAGGAGCTATTGATGGCACTCACAGTCGTATCCGAGCCCCCCAGCAAGATGCGGGGATGTATTTTAACAGAAAGTGATATCATTCCTTCTTGTTACAAAGAATTTGTGACACTGTCGGAGCTTTTCTGGACATTTCGTGTGGCCTTCCCGGCGTCCTTACGTGTAGGGTGATGCAGGTTATGTTATGCACCAAAGATTTAGCTAAAGATGGATAACCATCTAACCACATTAACATCTTTAGTAATGCCTTACAGCCTCAACCCTTACTCGACCGGCCTTCAGATGTTATTCACTGAGCGACAACTCCGAGGCCGATTGTGCACAGAGCAGACTTTCGGAGTATTGGAAGGAAGACGGCAGACTTTGCAACTGGGTACAACTAGTTCACTCGAATAGAGAACGCTCACCGTTCAAGCGTGCTACGTTCTCAATGTCCTGTCAAGAACCGCGTGCAGACGTCAGACAGACACGGAGTGGCAGATAACATGCACATTCCTGGTCCTTATGCCAGTCTCGGTGTGAACCGGAAGAAGATCGGAGATTCAGGGGGTAACGTTGTTATTGGTTATTAGTTGTTTGAGCAACTACTAAACAACTATTTCGTAAACTAAACTCACAATTTTTCGTGTTTCTTTTGGCTACTGTCTATTTTGTAAACTTTACAAGAACCGAGTGATCAGGCTGGAAAGAAATTGGGGTTTAGTGACAAATAATATTTCTTTTATGTTACACTTGGTGTAAACTTTTAACTCCCTGGCGTCGGACTGACTCCGTCAGTGCAAAGTTTATTCAAAGGTTCAAAGGTCTGCTCGTTTCTGCGTCTTGGTCCGTTGTTTGTCCAAGCGTCCAAGCGTGGCCTTTCAGTTTTCGTCCTACGCTTAGAATGCACACCCCGGGGTGTCAGGCTACGAGTGCAATCCAACCATGTTACGCGTCTCCTCCGGCTGCGGGGCATTATCACTTCAACAAAAAGTGTTTAAGCCTTTGGCAGTGCGGTCGCACGGTCGTTCGGACCGTCGGAAAAATCCACGGAAAACTGGTTGACACCCTGTTCGCAGCCGGTACTCCGGCCGGCCTCTTGGATATATCACCCATCAAGGCATCAACCCATCAGCCGTCATCGCTCACACGTCATTCTTGGTACAGTGCCACTAGGCAGTGACAACACTTCTCGAACTTGCTACTGAACCAGAATCCGAAGGCGTTAAAGTTACTACTATCCATGGAGGGACTCTCTACGAGCATTCAACTTTAAGCTACTATAGTCGTACGTTTCTCAAGTTCTGCACGAGGTCGAATTCAGCGGAGCCGAGAGAATTGACAAGAAATACGATTCACCAAAATTTATGCCGTGTAGATTGTCTGAGAACAAAAGGAAAGAAACTAAACATACACACTCATGTACAGGCTTTAATATTTGAAGCAACCTCCTTATGACTCATAGCAGGACGTAGGTGTACGTCGGGTCACTGAAACTTTGCAGTAATGGTGTACTCTTAAGGAGCCGCTCTTAAAACTCCACTTCACTAATCGAAAACGAGGAGCTAGCTCTGCAAGTCCTAAGCTCAAACTGGCTTAGCAACTAAGCCAACCTTCAAGCTTCGAAGTATTCTTTCTAACAAGTGAACCAAGTGTAAGAAACATCTACCATTCATATTTCAAACTTCCAGTGCAACCTCTGGACGCAATTCAGAACCCTCAGATAGACCCTCAATAAATCGAGGTGACCGACAGGTTGTCTTATCTATAGCAGGTCGTCTAAACTCAACTGTTTCTCTTAAAAGCTCTATTCTGGCCACGATGTCACCCGTTATCTTCGTATACAAATTCGGCCGCCGCACAACGCTGTCAACTCCCTACTCACGGAGAAGGATATACATAAAACAATCCCAAGCTCTATCCCTGGGTGGTCTTTGCCGCTCTGCAATCAAATAGTTGCGGGCAATCAAACAGAGATGGATAACATATTTTAAGTAACGATGTGTAAGCTTTGCAACAACTAAACCTTATCCCCAGATATATACTGACCTGTTATGGACAGAATGTACAAAGTGGGTGGATGCAGAAACGGATACACTGCTACAACCCACAGCTCCTTAAACTCACTCAGTTACCAAACCAAAAGGTTACGATGAGAACAGTTCCTGTTCTTGACTCAACTTCTTCGTTTCAAGAGCATAGAGAACTTTTGGACCTACTGGAGCAACTGCCGACGTTTTAGGCTGTTACAGTTAACTGAATAAAGTTTCTGGAGTATGAAAGTCTGCCTGAGTTCGTCTCTATGAACAGAAGGTCATGTCCATTTTCAAGCGATATTCTCTTCACGACCCTTCTTCAGTTTTTCTTGACAGCAGAAGCAAACGAGGCTTTTCCGGAAGATCCCAAATGGTCGGTTTCTGTGAGTGTACATGCTTTCTTCTCAGAACATACGCAGATTCGAAGAAAGTTACTCAAAGTCAAGTAATAGGGAAGGTAATGAATGCGTTACCTCAAAGCAGATTCCTCGCCTTCCCGTTCACCACCATTTCTCAAGGTTGACCCCGCACTTTCAGAAGTCACATGGACATCACCGGCGGAATCTACATCCTCTTGTTTACCTTTACTCACGGCCTCTTTCTCTGCGATATCACCATATTCATTGTTCATGTGAGTCTCGTTCTCTACATCAATCAGTTCCACACTATCTTCCTTGTGTAAATGTTGTTTGTTACTATCAAGTCTCGTGCTCAAGGATTCCTGACAAGTCTCACCAACGCTTTCAACTTTACCCGTCTTACTAGTGTCCTCGGACATGTCTGCTACAGAAAACTTACTGGCCGGGATGCTAAATGTTCATGGTCTATATTTATTTCAGATTCACTGCTTTCTACGCTGGATGCAGGAGCATCTACTGACAGGTGACAATCTTTGACGTCTGATGACTCTTCGGTCACATGATCAGGGTCCGTATCTGCTTCTTGGACAGACACACTACCATGGCTGTTCGATACTGAATCAACGCTAGAGGTGGAATCCAAATTGACTCCACCAATTTGCTTGCTTTCAACGTCATGTTCAGATGTTGCTGAATGTGTTGATTCAAAGTGAGGTGGATTGTGAACACAAGGTGCATCTTCAGCCTCTGCTGATTCCAGTGAAATAGGGTTTACACCGACTTCGGGTTTCGAGTCAGAATCAGAGACAACTCTTTCAGGAGTTCCAGAAGCTGTGGCGGATCCCGCTGCATCCTGGTCATCATCTACTTCTCCCATCCGAGGACTAGTTGACGATACAACATCTGTATTCAAGTTCTCGGGTACACAGGGTGCAGAAGATGCCTCGAAGTCATCAAAATCTTCGTCCAAGCTCCCATCTTCTTTTGCTTCTAGAACACTCGTCCCGTCCGAAGGACTAGCTGGAAATGGTGGAAGACCGCTGATCTCCTGTACTTTGTTGACATCAGATGTCGAAACAGAGGACGTAACATCTTGCGATCCTTCCTGAAAGTCATCCCAGTCGTCGTCATTATCATCAAACTCATCAACTTGGGAAGACTGCGGTGCTGCTGGAATTGCCTGAGGGAGGGGCGAGGAGCTGTTTGGAGGTGGAATGAGGCCCACTCCGCCACTAGGTATGGCTGGCGTAAAAAGCTTCGGTGGTGGCAACATTGCAGGTGCTGGAGCAGGAACCCTGGAACTGGAAGGCTGCTGTGACATAGATGCTTTAATAATGGCCTGCATCACAATATTCTCCAAGAGTTGAAAACCTTCATAACATCTTGCAGAACCGCTGCAGAACCTACCGATGTCGAAATGCAGAAGCGCGACAAGATAAGAAGAAAGTGAAGAGCAAAACCCCGATGTAAGCCAGCCAGTGACTAATAACCGCTACCAAGAACCATTTATGACATGCTTCCACTTCTTCTGTATACTGATCCTTTTGTTACGCAAGGAGGCTTCTAAAAGGATGAAACTAAGAAGTTGACAGTCGAGATGTAGGTTGAATGATTTTTCAGACGTAACCTTACAGCTGTTTGACGACGCAAATTGACAGGATGAGGACGAACGTGTGCTCATGAAGATACAGCATAGATTCATCAAACAAATCATAACACTCAAACGAACCGCTCATGAGGGTACAACATATATTTTCTCTAACAAGGCACAACAATCAAATGAAGGACAACGTGAAGAGTACGTTGATTTCGACTTCCCAGATAAGCACAGAGAAATATGAAGCGTACCTGCAGCTGTTGCCGCGATTCAGGTGGCATTTCCAGCAAAACAGTCCTGAATTGTGCTGCAGAAGATGGAACAGATGCCAGATGTGTGACAAGCTTCACAGCGGCCGCTGTAAGCGTATTCGAAGCCTGCACAGAAGGAGACAGATAACTTCAAAAGTCAGCAATATTTCCAAGATACCGGATAATGGGCCAAGACGATCACACATTGTCGAGGAAGAAACCTAGAAAAACAGGAAACGCTTGACGAGGATCTTACAAGCCAACCCGGTTAATTCCCCTTCTGATGACAGCACAGGAAGACAGTTCTAGAAATGGCTGAGAAAAGAAGTGACAATATCTCCTTTGAACAAACTTGGATGTAGGTCCAGCACCAGCTAACTGTAAACCAGAATCATTTATAATGGTACGCGGGTAAAGCAGTTTCTTGAGAAAACAGTAACTCCCCCCGCACACTTAGGTAACCCCCAAATAGTTTTGAACCCATGCAAGTATAAAGTGAGTAACAAAAAGTGGTAACATGTATGCTAACTTGGTTTGAGAAGTTATATTCATACGTCGAGAATGGCAGATATGTTCAAGGATCACTCAAGGACCACTTCGTTCGAGAAGTAAGCGAATGTATATAACCGAGGTAGGGCCAAGAGGAAACATGCAGGGAGAGTACATTTCCAAGATGGTACCCCTAGGTAGGTGCAGGACACAAGACAAGTACAAAATGCGATGCCTAACGATCTGTGCGAGAGAGCAGCTATAACTGTAATATAGAGCGAGAAGCCGATAAACATAGTGCATGAAGGGCAAGTTATCTAGTCGAGAATGGCAGATATGCTCAAGGACCACTCTCTAGTATAGGGGTATCACGCAAGTAGCCAAGCCAAAGTACACAGTGAGAATCAATAGGGGCCGAATGTGGGCTAACATGCCGACTGGAGTTAGCGAATTATTTTATAACCGGAGGGTGTGCCGATGGGAATGTGTAGTGCGAATCACATTTCCACAAAAGGTTCCCCTTGGTATGAAGTCGAATGTGACAGAGCAATGACAAGAAAACAAATGCAATATGTACTGCTGCAGTCTGATCGCTTCTAATGTAAAAACCAAATTTAACCCCCATGCAGAAATGAAGACAAACTAGTTTTGCATAGTACAATCTTGAAATAAGCGAAGGCTATCAAGGCAAAACGTAGATACAGATAGCCAAAGAATCCTCCGCAGGAGAGAGATAGTTGAAGTGAGTTGAGGAGCACAGATTTAGTGAGTGAATACAGGGAGGAGCCAGACAGAGGTATTCACTGAAGAATGTATTTTTGCCCGTCCATCACTGATGCATTTAGGTACTGAGTAGGTGTACACTCAAGAACCCAATTACCACAATATACACTCGGAGCATGTAGCAGAACACACTCCCGTCGCATGCACCTCAACCTGCTCTCTGACTTCATCAGCACCCAACAGAGAGGGTTAGGCTGTAGATGAGTAGGAAAGTAGTCAATCAGATGAAGACTTAACCGACTCATCAGGGCCTTAGTCGGTCCAGGAGTTTCTGTTCAGTTCCGGGACATCTGAGGGCAAACTCCCAGTCTTTGTGCAGTGGTAGATCAATGAGGTTGACAGAGAGACTGCAAACAGCGATGTAGTGTAGGAGAGAATGAAATTCGTGAGAAGAGCAAAAGAATTGAAAGTGCCGTACTGGAAAGTAGCCTGTGAGTGAGCCCCACCTAGAAGTCGAGGGATGCTTCGCAGTAGAGGTGGAGAAGGTAGTGCCTGAGGTGGAGAAGGTGTCTACCCTGTTGTTTATATCGATAATTAGGTCTGTATGGTTAGGGTTATGTGCGGAGAAGTAAGGTTTAAGAGCCGCCATAATGCCTGAACTTAAACTTGAAACTGAACCTGCAAGTTAGACTTTAAAGAACTATAACTAGAGGACCATTACGAGAGTAAGTCCAGTAAATGGAGCTAAAGTACTTACGAAGGTCGTAGATCTAGGATCTAGATAACTTTTGAAAGAACAGTAGCACTGAACAAGCGAAGTTTAGAACACAGGTTACAATGGCCTAGACGTCCTAGTCCAGAAATGACTAGTCTAGAAAGTCAAGTTATCTAGTTAATGACAAACATAACGTACAGAAACACAATATACATCGTCTGGGGAAGCAAACATGAGGCATCCCCGAATAATCGAACCAGCATTTACAACACCAGATTCTCAACCATGATGAAAGTACAGGTTAGAGGCAATTCTCGAAACAAAACAGAATCATATACTTAAGAAAGACTCCGGAAATTGGGGTCTGCATTCACCTGTGACGAGCCCCGATTTTGGAAAGAAGCAGCGGCAATTACTGCAGGCAAAAGCAAATGCAGAACATTCTGCTGTGCCTCGTCACCTTCAACTAAGGAGTACATCAAAATAAGTAGCTTCAAACATTCACCAACTGCAGCTGCCGAAGCTGATGTAATAGGTTTCTGCAAAATAAAGTTTTTTTAGCGAAAGTCTTGCCTTGCTTCTCCGCTGGAGTGGGCGGACAAGGGTTCAACAGCAGACATATAATCTTCAACGATGCAAGCACATTCGCGATATTTATCCAATCAAGAGATGCAGGACTCTAGTGAATGGTTAATGTGCAAACCTGCGTCGCATTATACACTACTTGGGTCACATCGGCTCCAAGAGCCCGAAGAAGTATCAGGGCCCAAGCGCGCGAATTTCCACCTTTCTCTTCTGCTGAACCTACTCGTACCACCGTCCTGAGATTTTGCAGGGCTACCAGCTGCATCTGCACCATAACACAATCGAGCGATGCATATCACTAGCTACAGAGCCATTCTTATTCAAGACGTATGAAGCAAAGATTAGAGAGAAAAGTAACCAGTACAGCCTCTATTCACATGAGCTGCTTGAGGATAACTGAGGTTACGTATATTTAAGTGGCAGCTATGATTGTCTTCGATATCTGCCAGATGGTGCAAACTTATACCTGGATGTTCTGGTTGGAAAGGAACCAGCGTAGACAGCTGATGCACCTTCCTTGAGCTGCCCTTTTCAGAAGAGGACCAGTATCCTCAGAACCAGTGTCCGCAGGAATGGATCGAACAATTGATATCATTACCCCTAAAAGAAGTTCCAAACGTTTAGGCGAAACTTGCGCTGTCATTTGTTCTGTCCCATCAGCTCCTTCAGATACTTGTTCTGCATGATCGACGGAATCTTTCGCCAAGCTCTCCACGGCAGCCGCGAGAATTGATGCCCTTCGCGTCAAATCGATCTCTTCAGAAGAGTTTTGGCCTAGTACAGTCGAAGGTCTCAAGTTAAAATTATCAATTGGATGGCTGTAACTAGCAACTTACAATAGTGATGATCAAAAGAATCACGACAGTACGTAATAGTAGCCATAAGGATAAGTTTGCTGATTGAATGCAAAGAAAAGATAACGCTAAAGTATATGGAAACATCAACAAGTACAGTCGACCAGTTGTGACAACCATACCTTGGACAGGTTTGGCTGTTGCTACCGTCACATTTGTGATGAAACTCACGACGGATGGAACCAGGACGCCATCCACTGGTACCAGGTTCAGAATCTTTAATCCTGCAGAGAGCATCTGAGGTAGCAGCACTTCCTGAACCTAACAAGCCAGAAAAGTCCAAAGTTTCTTCAGACACGAGCAACAAGTTGTAAGAATGAGACTGCTGCGCAGGGAGTCAGAAGAACATGTAAGACGATCCCGTTTGTGACCCACGAGGAGATAAATCTCACATGGCTAACACGCGTCTCAAACATTTAACATTTAGTCTCCTAGTAAGATAAGGATCAAGAGGTGGTTACAATATTCCTTCCGAACAGTCGTGTCCGATAAATACTGAAAACAAGGTCAAGAAGACATACCTCTGCGTTCAGATGATTCACAAGATTCCCGAGAGTATCTAAAGCATTCGAAATTATCCTCTCAACTTCATCCGCTTTTACGGTGATAGGTTTTCCGCTTCTGTTACCAATGCAAGTCAAGAACTTGTCAAAGAGCACTCTCATTATGATTCTCAATTGGCTGCTGTGTCTTGGTGAGTGGTACTATAAGAGTTTATGCCCTTCGATAATTTGCCAGTCAGGGCGAAACAACATGAGAATCGTTTCACATTACAGTGATGGTTTATTTGTGAAAAACATTTTGATATTTTTAACCACCACCGGACTTGACCAGCACAACCCCTTCAAATTTCAAGACTAATGAAAATTGATAAAGGGAAATTTAGAAAAACAAGTTGGTGTAACTGTTGAATTTTATGGTGGCCAATACCATCGCTACAGACTCCATTCTGTCTTGACATCTTGTATCGCATATATGATGAATCGAACCAACTGAATATCAGGAGAATTTTCATGGCATTCACCTAAGGAACATATGTTGCCACAGTTCCTAATGTTCTCATTATAGTTTATATAATCCTTCCAACACCGTATTCTTTCACAATACCTGGTCAAAAATTGGAAGATATTCCCGATACACAGTTCAGTAATATTTACGGCGATAGGCCTACAATCGATATATCCATGAGGACACGACTTAGCGACCTGTACAGCATAACCCAGCATGACATCTGTCAGTTGCTGAACGTCCAATTAGAACACTTGTATTCCGCAACGGAGACTTAATCAAAGGTCAGCGAAGGAAACAAGAATTTCCAAGATTGGTGTGTAGTTCCAGCAAACCTGATCTAGGACACTTAATACGGCATATGAAGCATTTGGCTTCACATTTAAGAACGGTTTCGAAAGAACCTGCAAATAATAAATACATTCTTCGTCAGGTAATACGCTGAGGAATTCACTTAGAGCTTAAGTAATGAGTAGGTGTACACCCATACCTACATATGTTGGTACGTGAGTATTAGCAGAATGAATCAGACTACTCTCCCGCTCTCCCGCAATTAGGTACCCCCCAAACCCAGAAAGCCCGGCGAAGTACATATATTCGCACGTCGAGAATCGCAGATTTTATCAAGGACGACGCTCTAGCACTTTTAAGGTAGCACGCAAATAGCCCAGCGAAAGTACATAATATTCATACGTCGAGAATGGCAGATTTTATCAAGGACGACGCTCTAGCACTTAGGTAACCCGCAAGTAACCCGGCCAAGTACATATTAAATGCCAACCAGGGGCCGAATGTGCGCTAACTTGCTAGGTAGAGTTAGACAAGTGTTTCTAACCGAGGGTAACTCAGCGAAGTACATAGTGAGTTGCTAGCAAAGAGGGTTGTAAATGTTCGCCAACCTTTTGCGCATTTAACACACCGAGCAAGAACAAGAAGAAAGGAGAAGAAATGTAGACATCTAACGACAGAATCCAGATATGTAATCTCAGAAACAGCACCGCTTCTTAACAGGGACTTATCCGGTCTCCTGATATTTTGTACCGATTCAATTCACAAGCATGAAGGATACTCCCACTAGATCTAGGAATAGGATGTCCTATGTAACCTATCCACCCGAAGGATATCTGCCTTGCTTAACATTTATGGTAAGTATTCAAGTTTCTCAGGATTTCTTTTCTCTTTTCTCGCAACTAACTGCAATGTTATCAGCACGAAGAAAATCCAGCATATATATATAGCCTACCTGGTAGAGGCTGTATCACTCTACAAAACTCGAACACATTTAACCCAAGCCATAAGGACTCTATAAGCCCTGACCATTGCAGAATATGTCTCACAACGTACCCCCAATACGGGCAACACGAAATAGAAGACGGAAATGACGGGACTTGTATATCTAGGGTGCAGTTTACACTTGGAGACGACAGATAGACTTCTGGTGTCGCTCACTAGTCTCATCAATAACTCTCCGCATACTCTTCCAACCGATATTTGGATAAGCACAGATGGATCGCTTACTTGCACAAGCTCCTTGCAGAGTTCAACAGAAAGCATGCCTGGATTATAAAAGCCCTTCGAACAAAGACTTCGAAGTGAGTGCAACGCGGCAAGCTGAGGAGTAAATTCATATTTATCCACGCGAAATCTCGCATCTACAGAAGGAAAGCTTGTAACGAAACTCTGTCTCCTTTCTCCAGCCAGATGATCCTCTTCACTCAACACAAGTATTGCGAGCGCCCAAATCTGCCTAAAGTCTTCATGGGACAGCTGAATGCCACCGGCACGCAAGGATTCATACTCAACTGACTCGCCAGAAGATCCCACAGGATATGCGTCCACTGTGAGTGCTTCCAGAACCACTGGCCAAACTTCGGACAAGAAGTGAAGCACCATAGACGCAATCGATAATAGCTGTATACCCTCCATAAAGGGTTGATATCCAGGCTGCAAGAAATATCAGAATGTAAGCGCTGAAAAGAGGTTTTAATGGTCTACTTTTCTTACATAAAGTTATATAATTGCGTCCTTAATTTCGTTCAAATATTTGGTACCGCATGACAACTTGCGGCAAGATACTATACTTTCAAAGGGCCACTAGGATGCCCTCTTATCTTCTTCCTTGCAGCTGCCCCAAAGAAAAGCCCTCTTGGGCTCATTGAAGTACAGGCAGGATAAACTTCAGGAACCAAACGCAGCTTAGAAATATTAGACTTCGCAACGTCAGTAAAAGCACTATTACTTAAACATTACACACTCGACAAAACTTGCAGCACTCACAATAACATCTTCTCGGCTTCCTGACTCAATTAACCTTATAACTTTCAAGGGACTAACCGGCAGTTTCACCGTCGCGTGCAATCGAAGAGCTGTATAATCCCGTAAAATACCAACCCAGTATCGACCAAGTTTATCTCCGTGCTTGCTCAGAAGCGGAAGTATAATATCACCGTCTGATGCGCTCTTAGAGCTCCCTTTAGAGCTTGCGAATGCATACGTCTTAACAGCTGCATGAGCTCCTAGGAGACTCACTTGAACCTGCACGTTCGAAATTCAAGATGAAACAAAATTATCTACTACGACACTCCCCGAAGTCTACAGTATATGATATGGGCGAACGACTTTACGAAGTCAAACCGACAGCCGACTTGGGAACAGACCTTACAGCCGACCCACTCAGCATAATTCGGATTGACAATATCTTCCCACTTGAGCAACGGTTGAGTCAATAAGTTCACCATACGCTGCAGTAATGCACGATCCCCACTAGCCCCACCACTTGTAATTATCTGCGATACAGATCAACCCATTCACTTCCTGAAGGTGCTGCGTAAGACGCGAAAATGTTCTAAGTTTTGATTCAACCGATAGAACATGGACTCGGTTTTCTGTTATCAGAAGTTCCATGTCCTTTACCACCGTCGAGGGACCGGCACATATCGCACTTAATCAGCTTCATTATCATAATCATATTGTCAACTGACTGGAGTTATGGTCAGATGGTAGCTCATCATACCCTAGCGGCCAACCTTGAACCAGCTGCCATCAAAAGAGGGCCCGCAGCCGTGTCGAGAGCCGTGCGCACCGCAGAGACCAATTGTGCCTTTTAAATGCAACGAAAAACAGGAGAGTTAGGATGAGGGTACCGGAGAACTGAAGAATCAAGTACTTTTAGTCTTGGAAAAGAATACAAGCGCGAGAGTGCAAGCTTTAGGAAAAAGAAAGCTGAATTTAGCTTTATTGCTAGCACTTTGCAAACATCTTTGCTAACTCACTATAATTCCTAAACAAGCGCACACCGACAAGCCTTCAATGCGATTTTCATTGAGGTCAAAGAAAAACCACCAACAAGAATAGAACAATCCTTAAGAAAATATCGATGTACTCTGTGCTACACAAGACTGCAAATATGAGTGGCTCGAGTAAATTTCAAGAAAATGCATGCGCTATACACAAAATCTTGTAACCAGAAATGATAAAATACCTGATATTGTTCAAGCAGCAGATGTCCTTCGAATTCTGGATCCACTGTTTCTCCAAACTGGTAAGAGGCCATTTATTCTTTAGCCAAAGCTGAGCGCTTTCCAGAAAGACATACAAACTGGTAAGGACAATCTTACCGAGCTTCTACACTGAATAAAGGAGACATGATATTATAAACCCTTCATCAAAAACGTTCTCAAGTTATGGTTGACGAGATTTAGATCAGAGAAGCTTATGACATCAGCTACGATCCTCATAACTTGCTGAAGCCAAACTCTTAACTGTCCTAAGGTAGCGACGTGCACGAACGGTGTAACGACTGCGGAACTTTGCGGAAACAAAGTGGGTCTGTGTAGCAAGGTCAGGGTTCTATTGCGATAGAGGGGGAGCGCAGGTGGGAAAAGAAAGGAATTTAAAACTTCCGGTAACCTAGGACGTCGTATGTAGATCCTGTTTAGTCCTACTCTGACACTGGAACTGCCCTGTAGAGCGTCAGTTAGGAATCGTAGGGACCAGTGAAAATCATGTTAGTATGTCATATGGAACTGTGAGTCATAAGGAACTTTGGAAGAAATCAGTACATTAGGAACCGAGTACGAAAGTATAGTATAAGTCACGTTGTAAACCGCAAGAAACAGAGAAGAAAGACCTTCAGAAGTGTGTCCGCAGTGTAAATTCAAAGACGTGATACAATGGTTAATAGTTGTATATAAAACTGGGGCATCTCGTCCCCAGCTGAAGGGTGGCTCAATAAGTGTGTGTTCAGGGACGAACCTTTTCCAGCACAATGTCCAACAGCTCAACGCCCATAGGTCTCACACTCTCCATAGTACCCGTGGCGACCTGGGGAAAAAGAGAAGTTAGGTGTCTCATACTAAAATCCACTCGAACTGCAGAAAAATGAAGGATGAGGCGACCACATCATGACCTTTGAGGGAGACCGTGACACATATGTCCTAACGGCAACAGTCTCAATAAGGGGGTAAGAGCAATACTAAGACAGCGCGTAGGAAGGCCTTGTTTTGAGAAGTTATCTTCATACGTCGAGAATGCTCAAGGACCACTCTCTAGTACAGGGGTATCACGCAATTAGCCCAGCCAAATACACAGAGAGAATCAATTAGGGGCCGAATCTGCGCTAACAATGCCGAGCGGAGTTAGCGAATTGTTATATAACCTGCCAATGAAAATGTGTGTTGATAGAATACCTGATATGCAACTGCAACAAGCTCCCCCAAATGGAGAACAAGCCAGTCACCACGAGCATTTTGACCGTTCTTCTGAAGTTCCTTGACCATCACAAGGTCGAAGTGTGCAGGCTCAACTCCAACGATCACCGGTAAGCGGCACAGACATCTACGACACGATCGAAAATCCCGGTTGGGATGTTAGATTACTTGTTAGGCGTCAAATAATCTTGTAGTTTTCTGCGCCGGAACAGACTTCGTATTATCAAATACTGCGATTCCTTCGACCGCAGAAACTGCGGACTCCTAGTCACTGTGCAAATTGTTGTTGGGCAAAGCTTCCACATACAGAAAATGCGTTCCTCGATTTGCTAGTATCTGTTGGGAAGGTCTTAAGCCGGGCAATACCTTCCGACAAGCACTTCCAATGCACTCTTTACCAAGCCTAACAAAACTGATACAATAAACCCCGAGCCATCACCTAGGAAGAAGGGAGACAAGGACAACGGCAAAAAGGACATACTCAGCTGCGAACACTCGGGTTTTGTATCGTGGAAGCTGGTCTGCATCCTTTGCTTTGGCATCATATTTTACTCCTACACCAGATAGCCCGGTTGAGGCCCTGTTCGCAATCATGCCCTCATTATCTTCTCCCAGTTCCTCATGCGCGACATCATTATGAGGTATCTCAACATCTTGGAGGCCAGCACCAGCGGCTGTCTTTGTCGTTGACGCCGCTAGCACCTTCAACCCACATATTGAGCCGAACGTTAGAATCGTGTACCCCATTTTCGTGGAACTTTCTGTCAATCGTAATAAAGAGCAAGATTTTTGTGATGTTCACACCTTTACAAGAAGTGCCCCGATTTTCAGGACGCAACTTTACCAGTCAGTCATAACGAAATATGTTCCAACTAAAGAAGAAAAGAGATCGTAAAGAAGAAAACAAATTAGGTACCGAGCTTAGAGCTACGAACTCAACGATGACCCGAAAGGACAGAAGTTGTTTAGTTGTTTCGCTGTTACTTGCAGTTCGCTTATTCTAGTACCCATCCAGTAAACTGCCGAACCTACTAAGGGCACAAACTGGGCGAACTAAAACTGAATTCGACTTATTCTGGGTAACACATCATTATAAAATAATACATAAAGAGTCATAATAAAACACTTATAACCAAAGGGATTGTGTCAAATACGTAAATTGATCTCTGAGGCTTTTTTTTCCCTTTTTCAGGTAAAATAAATGATCCAAAAGTGACCTCGACATGTTTAGGACAACCACAGACAAGCCGGAGTACAAGAGATGTATAAAAGGACAGAACCTCTCCTTTACTTTCTCCAGATATGTATGTCCATTTAAAGTCCTCAACTGTACACGGTGAAACCTCATGGTCAAAACCATCATCGACTGATTGTCTATGAACGCTTCGCCATAGTACACCAAAGCGTAATATTTGGAAAGGAGAAAAGGGAAAGAAATCAAGGAAAGTCTACCTACGCATCAAAAGGACCCGGGACCTTACCACATTTCGACACAGGTTAAGCCACCGAGAAGGGAAGGACGGGCAAGCTGCTTCAAGCAGGCGCTGCAAGGTCGACCGAACAATTTTTACTATGCTGCAATCAGTTCAAGAGAGGCCAAGTCAATATATCATAGTAAGGACAGGAAGCCAACTGACAAACTGCTATATCTGAAATGTTTCTGAAACTACTCTAAACCACACGTAGATTCCAGAAAGTGTAAATCGGTTTAAGCATCCGACCTCTCATCAGTCTCATTGTCAAGCATTGCGAAGAGATCTTCCTCTATGTGTTCTTCGACCATGGCCACCTACGAAACCGTAAACATTGGCAGAGACAACCACAGCAAAAATCGAGTTATAAGCTGTACAACCCTAAGGTTCATACAATAAAGACCTTTGTATCTGTTTTTAAGGCAAAACAAAGATCCACAAGCCCGCAGATATACAGGAATATCTTGTAGCACTCAGTATGTAAGCATACTTTATCCTCCAGTGACTTGCATATATACAAGGATACCAAAATTCACGATCGTTAATCAAGCATAATGTGGCAATTTGAAGCGTCGAGCTTTTCATACTGAAACACAAGGTTTAGAAGAAAGAGGACAACCGGTTTGAGAAAGTTCGAAAAATAATCTTCAGATAAAACCAACACGAGTACATCAGCTTATGTGGTGAGAACTGTCAACACATCAAAGAATGTCGGACACATACGGGGTCACGTTCAGACAAATGGCGAAGAGTGGAAGCTGCCGCTTGCCGCAGAGAGGGCTGCAAGATCACCGAAAGAAAGGTCAACCCGCTAGAACTGACATTGCCGATGAATCTGAACAATATAGGCTCTAGCAGACGGGTACGTTTTCAAGCTAAACAAAGTTTTCAGAAAGCTCTGATCTTGACAAACGTCCAACGATGCAATAAACATGAGACTACAACTTTGTTGAAAGCCCTTATATCAGCTGTTAGTTCACATCCGACACACCTGTCTTGATGTCAGTGTAGGCCTTAGTGTCTGCACGTGTGCATGGACTGGGACTGCTCGAGGAGCAAACAGCGCCAACTGCTGAGTAAAGAGCACGCACCTAACATGTGAACAACAGGAAGGAGCCACATCAGTGCATCAGATCGCCTGACCATTAAGTACGGATTAGGCACATTCCATTAAAAGCTACACTGTGTATACTGCATTTCCAGCATGATGCGGGGAAATTTGACCTACTAAGATACTTTATAGCTGACTGATAATTGCATCATTTTGCACTCGACATTAACACATCACCCCACGTCATTTCCTGGGCGCTCAGGGACTACAGGTCATTAAGCTGAACACGAAAAGCAGGGAAGATAAGCGTGACTTGAGATGAACAACTTGACAAGAGCACACCTTCTTCAATATTTGCATATTCAAATGTGCCGATAAACTGATTTAGTAGAATGCATGCGTAAGTTCGATACATACTCAAGCTGTGCCGCTGGCTCATTTTCAGTGCTTATCTCCGCAACTAATGCCTGCCAAAATTTGCGATCTCCGAGTAAATTAGCAGCTCGACGCCGACAAACACCGCTATCAAGACACAAAACGTCCGCAAAACAATCAAGAAAGAAAGACACAAAACCTTCGACAACGTGGAAACGGCCACGTTCCACCATAACAGGATCTTCTGCTCACCTTGCATCGGGAAAATAAAGAACTTCCAGGAGCCAGTTCAGGGCCCAACACGGCTACAACTGCATTGACAAGTCGTCCGATGCATTGTCCAAGCTCCGGAGCGACGTGCTCTTCAGAGAGAAGAATCTCCATAGCGAGGGAAAGAGTGGCCTGCAGTTACATGAACAGTTACAGTTATGATGTTGACGATACCAAAAAGGTGACGTTTCGTACCGCATCAACATTCATCGGAATCAATTCATAATATTTGTATCATCATAAACGGACTAGAGGAAAAACGAACATTAAGGTATATCATCCATGAAAAACATTTCCAAACTTTTGTTAAACCGGCAGCAAGCGTCCACACCTTGCCGGACATTATATCTTCTAGCAGAACAACAACCATGAACTCTCTCAAGAGCTCTGCCTCACCTGGACATGAGGGACATACGAAAGACCCGCGGCATCAGCTGTAAGCCACAAGGCATGAAGGGCGCAGGCATGAAGGTTCTCATTTGGGTCTTTCGCCAAAGTACATAGTGCCTGAACTGTTGCTGGCACCAAGGCTGATAGAGCCATGCCCCCAACACTGCTCATAAAAGGACAAGTGGGTTAAAGGTTGCATGTTTTCTTGGTAAGCAGAAGACTTGCTGTACTGGTTCAGGTACATAGCATTCTTACCTGCGGTGAACACAACCCAAAGCAAGGGCTAGAGAGGCTTTCAGGGTAGTTATGGGAGATGAAACTGTCTCGGACACCAACGATCGAGTCTGAACTAACACAGAGAAGAGAGTTATTACGGCTATCCTAAGACCTTCCATTCACCTGCCAGTGAATATTGCATGGATTTACTGACAAGTAAACTATAAAGGCACTCCAAAAATATATCCGCTCTTGGACTAGAGCTATCTATCCATCTTTTGCACAGCGAGATCGCATTCAAGATTGAAATACCGAAACGCAATCTAAGTAGGGCCATTTGTTGTGAAGTATGAACAGAATATTAGGTGCCAGACTCCAATTTACCAAACGAGCCGCAAATACGTCGCTTCCTAGACGTGCCAGTAACCCCAGTCCTTCAGCCGCAGCACGTCTTCCAGGGGGTGAAACACCATCTTCGCTTAAAATATTCTAATACCATGACATCAGAGAAGGTCCATAGACCACAATAGAAAAAATCTTAGGAACAATGTCGACATTCCTGTCCGATGCATGATCGGAACCAATATCCACCGTACGGAAACATAGACGAGCGAGAAAAGTCGCTGGTTAAACAACCCTAGAGCATCAACACTGCGCTGGCAGCAATATAAAATACCTGGAAAATTTCTTGCACTTGTCTCATAGCATCGACTTCTGAACCCTGGGATCTCATACCTATGGAAGCCTTTTGAGCAGGCACAAAAACTCGATATCAGAATCTAATGGCAGCTGCGCCAGCAACTTGGACACAGAAGGACACTGAGTACTAGTTAAGTGAGACTGACAGTCTTCAGGGAGAAAAGGTTCGCAACGCTAGATAAATGCCGAGAAAACAGTTGCAATACAAAAGCCATACCAATGCATGGGCTTTCCAATGCGAAATCGATCAGGATATGAAAGCGCGGGGGAGTCTGAAAATCATGACTATCTGAAAGCATATGCAGGTTAGTAAATAAGATCCGGAAACGCGAGTCTTAACCTTTAGGCCTCCCAAAAGAGCCACACATGTGTTGGTGATGTTTGCGCTATGCCAGTTTTGCTTCCTCCCAGCTCTAGCTGACTCAAGGATAATGTCAAGAAGCTGCAGTTTCCCTTTCTCTGTCTAAAACCACATCAGGTATGTTACGGCTAAAACTTTTGCAGCAGAGTCTCTCTACAAGATGACTTACATCCTCGGAAAACGCTTATTTTGGTCAGACTATGAACGAACCGGATCAGACTTCAAAATGAGAACCTTGAAGTGCTAAAAGACGCCACCATGGATTTTTCTGAGTACCTGAGCAGCAAATACGTTTCCGAAGCACAGAAGCATCTCATCGATCAGAACGGTAGCCACAGGTAGAGGCTGAAATTCCGGAAATTCACATCAGCTTGGCTGAAAGAGCAGGACTGGCGTACACAGATATAGCCTGAGGGCATTACTAGAGGTGCAGCAACCGAAGACAAAACGCAGCTTATTTAACGTATTGACTGAATGGTCAAAACAGAGTTTGACCAATATCTAGCCACGACCGTAGTAGAAGCCTGCGCTCAAGGAAGCGGTCCAAGTATGTAGATGGTAGGTACTAGGAGGGACAGCAGATCACGGTATTATTCCAAAGAGTTACGTACCTGCGGAAAGGCAGGTACTTCATAAGCCCAAACACAAGGTAAAAGCCCTTCACCACCCCCTTCAAAGGCACGGAGTTCATCTTCAAATGAGTCTCTGCACGTCAATAAGTAGCTTAGCTTTACATTACATCAATTAGGACACTGCTCGTCCAGAAGATAAGGGTTCAATCACGGTAAAAATATTCAGGAGTAGAAAAGGTCTCAATAAAACCAGTTGCTCAACAATACCAAATTATCTGGCAACTAACTGGCATTTAAGCGTGATTAGTTCCTTGGAAGCTTCTTTTTCAGTCAAGAAAGCCCTGTGCTTTACTAGCGGTAACAATATTGTTAGGCGTTACTAGTCATAACTGCAAGCACACACAAAACGGACATGAATTGTGGGCTGAGAACTGGACATAGCAAAGTTTACTCCCCGGGTTAGAAAAAGGGATGATACACCCCGCAGAAGAAAGCCACAGATGGCGAGATCAGGCAGGAGATAAAAAGCACTTCCATAAAGTGGGCAGACAAACAAACACCGCTTGAGTTTGTGTAAGTTGAGTGGAACCATACGTAAATATGCTAGGAAATTTTGATCGCTGGCAGAAGCAGTAAACCCAGTTCAACGATGCGGTCTAGTTGACATGTCCCTTTTATACGTCAATTAGTTTTCGTCCAAATTATACATCACAGCTGTTGATAGACACCTAGAAGCTAATACCTGGCTCTAGCGTGAAAATCAAGAAGAACTGAATCATTACCTTCCTGGTATCCAGGGTCCAAGTGATGCATCTCTGCTGTCCAGCAGCTGCCTCAAGCACGAGCTTGCGCTACATGATGCAGGATCTCTGTAAGAAGAACCAACGGTTGTTAAAGATGCCTCACTCGAACGTGAACCATACAACGCAGCATGATATTACGGGACCTATCTAACTGTACATGAAGTGAAACTCTATGACATGGCTGGATATTGCTGGTATAGTGGCTGGTAGCGCAATACAAATACTAACACCCGAATGAAATAACTCACTCACGAAAATATACGATACGAGATATATCCTGCTATATGCACTGACTAGCAGCGAACTGCAAGACTAAGAGACTACAATCAAGGTAACTGAATATAAAGCCAATCAAAATGCAATAACTATCCACGAAGACGTGACGAAACAATTGATATCCCAGAGTTTAGCCGGAAAATGTATAACCTAAGGACAGAGTAATAAAATTCATGTCTGAATATACCTGAAAGGTGCAGAACAGATGCCCAAAAGCGCCGGATGATCATCTTTGTAGGAGAACGGGTCAGGCAACGCTTGATAAGCTCTCAAAATTCTAATACTGAAAAGATTTACCCCAGATTTAAGAATAGCAGGTGCTTGTTGCAACGCCGGAGATGTTAAATAAGCCAACGCTCTGTAAGCAGCAAGTACCGAGTATGAGGGTTATTAAACTCCAGATTCGTAAAATGATTAATCTATTCGACTAAAAGGAGCGGGACATTATGCACCAACTGCTCGCTATTCTATATGCGGTCATAGAGATGGACACGAGACAAGAATGTCCTGCAATGCAGTTATAGGATAACCCCTCACCAAGCCTTATGCAACCATGTGTCTTTTATACGACAGCTGGCTCCATGCAAACTTTTTGCTCAAAAACCATGAACAGTCAGACTCAATTATAGTAACGATTCAGACATACCCGCTGAGGTAACCCATGATTGGCTGGAGCAAAATTCCTTCTTCGGTAGCGGACATGTTGGGAGCAACAAATCTCTTCACAAACGCGGTGAGAGCCTCCACTGCCGCTGACCAACCACTGCATACAGCTTAGTTAGATAGTCAATGTTTCATGTCCCAGACGCATCAATCTTGGAACCTGAATCATCTTCTTCTGCTCCAGATAGTTAAAATTTATATTCGTGAAAAATCTCCGAACAAAGAACACAGTATGAAGGAACTAATAAAACAGAAGACAGTGTTGAGAACCCTAACTGAGTGCTCATCCCCGTGCCATAAACCTTCTTGCAAGAGCTTTCAGTTAGCATACCAACTGAACTATATCCAAGTCCGCAGAATCAGAGGAAGTTAGTTGCGATCCAAATAATGCGGCTGAGAAGACCAAAAGGATAACCCCACTTGATTCACATGTTTGACAAGAATAGTTGAGGTTAACCAGACCTCAGATGGACGCCCAACATGCCTTCAGCTTTCTTCAAGTGGTCTTCAATGATACCTCCGAATTCACTTGTCCAAAGGACTAGTATTTCTAGCTTCTGCTCCTCTAATTCCTGCTTGCCAAGAACCAGAGTGAGTAACTGCAATGAAAGGAGGCGTCGAACCAACAATCTGTAGAACCTTACAATCCGTGCATGTGCCCTCCTAGTCTTTCATTATGACAACTCCAGTCTACCTCTTTGGGCGTTGATGAGAGTATGGAAGCAATCAGCATCCAACCAGCTTCCTTCTCAGCACCCATGGAAAATGCGTTTCCATTTTCCTGTGACACCATCGACTTCGCCTCTTGCCATACTGCTCGAGGGAGCCTGTTACAAAGAGAAGATATTAGGCCAAAAGGCTGAAAAGCCAAAATTTCTCAAGCAGGGGTTTAGTGCGCCCGCCGTCGTCATAGACTTCCGCCCTTTTTGCCCAATTTACGAGCGATTTCAGTTCATCTAACGTGACCCTTGTGCCCAACCACCTGGGTCACAACATAAGCTCAGAGGCCATGACTTCCGCCCTTTTTGCCCATTTTACGAGCGATCTCAGTTCATCAAACGTGACCCTTCGGTCACAACATAAGCTCAGAGGCCATGCCAAAGTTACGAAGTGCTTATAACTAAGACTCGCAATACACGCAGCATGTTCGAGCATCCAACGTATCACAAGCGAACGCCAATATAGATGTGTCCTCGAAGAACTCGAACTGGTGCAAGACTTGCAATACACAGTACAATAAGCAGCGCGAGGACAACAAATTCTCATAACCACATACTTGCTTTATATCAACCGCTCTAGAATAAGTTTCTTTTTAATCTCTTGGAAGTGATGAAGCTTTAGTAAACTTACATTAAGTAAACTTACATTCCAGAGACGAGAATTCGTCGTCTACCAGTCAAAATTTCACACTGTTTTCTGTTCAAGAATTTACCTTGAGGGAACACCAAGGACCAGCTTTGGACATGCAGTGATAAGTGCAGCTAGCATGGCCGCTTGTCCGTGTAAAGAATCCAACTCAAGCTTCAGCCGATCACCCTGCAGCAGCTCCCGACAATAGAAACGTCTGATTGTCCCTACATGCAAGTGCCACACATCCAATTGGGGCACCATCTATTTTCCTCTTTATCCTCAATACTACACTACGGAGCTCCTTTGGCCGCCAAAAGCTCCTCTCACAGAGGATACAAGCATGTTTCAACCTTCTTACGACCTTTCTTCTTATTATCCTGTCTCAGTAAGCGTTTAATCTAATGGACACTTCTAAAGCATCAAAGACTTGTCAATTAGACTGTGATTCTGACTACCATTACATGAAGAAGTACTAAAAATTCGAATCTGGCCATTGTACGTGCACAAGCTGAATCATCGGTTTTGGACGT
Organism: Asterella californica; assembly: GCA_036924285.1. Taxonomy (NCBI): domain Eukaryota; kingdom Viridiplantae; phylum Streptophyta; class Marchantiopsida; order Marchantiales; family Aytoniaceae; genus Asterella; species Asterella californica. The sequence continues at coordinate 857,555 of JAYKYS010000022.1, read as the reverse complement.
TTCGGCAGAAAACCAGTTAAGATCATGCATTTACCTTCTCGACGGAAATCGTTTCGCGCAATGCACGTAGAGTCGTCAGCCCACATGACATGAGGTTATTGGCACTGCTTGCGTCCACTTCGGCAAGTGTCCGAAGAGCGAGAGCTGCTTCGACTCGGACCTACATATCACACCGTGGAATCCACTTCTCAACGAGCGTGCTAAAACTGAAGACTAGGGAACAACTGTCGTAGTAAAGACCAAACAACCTATTCTGCATCTAGTATATGCATCTTCCTTTCTTTGTTCTTCCGTAACCAAGTAACACGCTTGCCTGAGGAAGGCATGGACACAAAACGAATGCAGGTAACATACATTTGCTAAACGCGAAGCACTCGTTCTTAACCTTTAGTACACGACACACTGGTGGTAACACGATCGGTTTGACTCAAGTTCCTACCGCCATTGAAGAGTTGGACAGCATTCCAACCAAGCAGTTATCAAGAGTCTCGCGGCTGGCCACCGAAACCTGAGAGCAGTAAAAAGTATGTTCATTTAGAGCGTACCAGCCGTAAACTGTCAGTTTGCCCCAAAAATTGATTCATCCTGTGCTAACCCTTGTCGCAGCACAGTCAAAAGGATAACTGAAGTTCCTATCAGGTTTGGTGGAAAACTCTGACCTCGCCTAGAGTCGACAAAAGATGTGACAGAGTCCTCAGAATAACCACAAGCATTCCCGAGTTTATGTCCGGTGTAGACAGCTGTCCAAGGTACAGCAGATACGATAGATCAGATGCGCAAGTCACTCAAGTCTGATCTGCACAGTTCATCTGTATTGAGCTCAAAACTAGAGACGAAGCATCAGTACTTGAAGGTCCTGCTCTTAACAGGTGAAGCCTGTAATGGAACATCTCCGACAGTATCGGCATCGGAAATAGAGACCCACCTGCTTGATAAGGTGATCTGTCAAACCCTTTTGTGCCGGTTCCCCCATTTGTTCGACAATCCCAACACGAAGACAGAATAACACACAAGCCTGCATCCAAGCAACAACGGCCCGGTACTATAAGAGCACTACCAGCTTTGTGCACTGGGGAGAATGCAAAAATGTTTCAAATTCATCCTTCGTTTTAGCTGTGGAATTAACAGTCGACTTCCATGCACACCCTCCAAACTACTCCTTACTTACGATCAAAGTTCAGAAAAGCGTCTACGGGTACCAAAAACTATCTTCAGTACAACAAGAAAACCGTGAAGTTGTTTAATCCACATCTTCAAGCACATTCTATTTCATCAGAATAGATAGCACACTGCGGCGCTTGGCAGAGCAAAGATGACGATGTTTTTCTCTGCAAATTTTGATATAAGACTACGTATTGAATGACAAGCTCGCCGCAGAAATGCTCTAAAATTGCACAAGTGGTAGGTCATCACACAGAAAATGTGCCTTCATAATACCTGCGCATGGGTGTCTAGACTGAAGGCAAGCATTTTAATCGCTTCCAGTGCGAATTCCTGAAGCTCTACATCATTGTGCATGTAATTCGAACGCATTCCCTGCAGTTATAGCATGACAGCAGAGAAGGCCAATCAGAGTTGCTACTTAAGTTCACTGTCATCCGCAGAACAGTGAGCTTACAAATTTCCTAGTCTGCGGCTGGCATGACAAACATAAAAAGCCTGATAAAGTGTATTAACTGCACTTTAAGATTCTCAAAGTTCAGATAGTACACTTTATCAAACTGAACGACCACGCACGCAAGAATTATTGTACCAATGAACAGAATGAAACTATCGTACAATAAACGGTAAGATTTCACATATTAAAGCCATTGCTACCTGCAGAAAGGCCACCCAGCCCATAGTAAGACCAACTCGTATTTCCTTGTAATTTTGACCTGAGGCTGTTCTCCATAAGAAAAGGAGTATCATCAGGACTTCAGTATACCAGTTGATAGCCAAAGAAGGAAACTGCTTGTGATTAGCATGTATGAAACGGCAGGAGTATTCAATCACGTCGTACCCTTTACTAACTTAGCTGGAAGCTTTGGATGAGAAAATGTTACGTAAGAGAAGGGTAATTCATGAGCAGACTACCTTTAATAAAGGGGGTTACCAGATGCTTCTGGACACCTCCGTCTATTGTTTTCACCTGTGCACCGCGACCCTTTGTCTGAGCCTGCACAGGATGTCGTCTCATGGTCGGGAGTCTACTTTGAGATGGACAGTGAACTCACGTGTACGCAGAAGCAGAAACAAAGAGTTCAACGAGAGGAATCTATGGGATGCCATGGGGACAGATCCATCTTACCCATAGAGCAGTTGACTGCGAGAAGATCAGCCAGATCTCATGAGGCTCCCGAAAACTAAATCGACACTTTGGCATGGATACTTGTATATAAAACCAGCACATCGTTTCATTTTCGATTTCGAACTTCTAACAACCACCCTTCTACTTTAGGATGACTAGATCTTTACTGTGGCCAGCAAAGCAGAAAATCTGTGCGACGAGGGAAAAGCGACGATTGTGGCAAATCAAGAAAGTATGAAGCCAATCAGATTTCCTGCTAGGATGTAACCTTAGTTATTATATTAGTGTCGCAAGTAAACAGAAGTTGTCATCCTGAACAGGTATGCAGAGAAATTTCACCTGTGCTTCAGGACTGAGGCCTAGAGCAAGTAGGGCCCCAAGAGCTGCTGCAAATCCGTCTCTAACTGGCTGGGCAGAGTCTTCTAAAGCCTGGCATTCGTTTTCACAGTAATTAGTCAATCTAGGTCTAAACCATATGCTGTTGAACTAGTTATTGACAAGATGCACGTTATGAAGATGTTCTTGACGCTTGTATTCCAGCTGATATCTTCAAAAGGGGGAACCTGTACTGTGTGTCCACTGCTTCCTCAGTTCGGATAACACAGAAAGCGAAGAATGACAGGCGAAACGGACAGACAGCAATTAGACTATGAACCATACCTTCAAGCAGACAGCCGCACAATTTTCAAGACCCCCAACACCTAATCCTTGTCCTCCCGCCACCACAAATGCTCTTAAACACCCAGCTGCTGCAGCCCTGACAACCGCCGACTTGTCTGTTGCTCCCAACTTCATGATTATTCGAAGTGCTTCTGTATAAGCACCGATTGCTCCACCACCACCCGACCCTTCCAAGGCATCCTGTAGCAACTCTAGGGCCGCTTGCCGTACACCAACCTGAAATGAGTAGAAAATTCTCGTATCAAACAGTATCACAAACTCCAGCTATGACTGATGTTGCTAGCCGGAGCTACGTCCTAAAAGCACAAACCAAGTTGGTAGCCTAGACTATCGATCTCATCATTATCACAACAGACTAGATAACAGTTGCACATGATACCTCCGAGTATCTCATCAGCTTAGCGACAATGCTGCTTGTCTCCACTAACCCAGACGAGACCTTTTGACCAAAGGCTTTCAAAAGAGCTCCCAAACACTGTGCTACACCTGTGCGGGCCACATACAACCACGGCTTGCTCAGCAACAAATGAACCTACTGTAGTGAACATGATGTGCTCCGTATGACCAGACTTAGCAAAACTACAATTTTAAACGTGGATTCTTGAATGCAGCCAAGTGCTGCTTGTAGTTTACAGAATATGCCTTCTAATCTTTGTATAGATCATCATCAGTATAGAAAACCAATCCAGACTTCAGTAGAAGAAATCAAAGAGTGATATAACCAACGACAAAATGGAAAACCAAATCCTAGGTGTCAAAAGAAGTTGTTACCTATGCATGAGGCAGGCTCGGATTTCTTGTCCATTTTATCAGATAACCAGCTCTGAAGACTCCCAGATCTAGAGTAGACAGAAATGAGATCTCCTTTTCCTATAAGGCAAACCATAGCACTTGATGCAAGACGCCTCACTGGTGGACGTACACCAAGAACTAACAAAGCCTGTAGCGCATCCTCGCACTTTCTTTGACAGGGTACAATAGATTCCTGCATAATTTGAACAAAAATGTTATATACCAACCTCCTTACCCATAATTCATTTGTCCTTTATCAATTTTACAGATTTGTCAAGAAACTTGGGACCTCTAAGGAAAGCTCAGACACGCCGACTTCATAAACCAGGTACCTTGGTCTACGAATTCACTAATGCCTAGAGAGGAACGGCATCTACTTAATGTCAAGATCGACGATTCAGTAGATACGTCAATCCATGCGGATACCAGCGCAATGCCCACACACCCGGAACACGGGGAGACTCTACTGATTAAAGAATTGTATTCGTAAATTTCCTCCACTTATTAAATTCTGAAGACCCAGCTCGTGATTTTTTCTTAACACTTGAACAGCAACTTAAAACTGCAGTACATTGCTCACATTCTCACTCTCAGATATACATCGTTTTCCTGCCAAATGAAGTAAAAAAAACCACGGTACCTTCGTTTCCTGATAAAGGGTGGACAGGAGATCAACCAGAAGATCGAAGCATATCAGAGGTTCCGGCAGCTTATGAGCGGCAGCAGCTACTATAGACTCCAGCTGGGCCACTAAAATATTTAGCTTCGATAATTTGCCGGCTTCCGCCATCTCTCCCCGTTCTGATAACCTCAAAATAACAGCAGGATAATATGCGCCCGATCAACGAAATTTGAACGAGCTTCCTCGCAGGACTGTTGCGAACTCAGACGAGGCAATGCTGCTCATCAGATCCAGCCGACAGCGACTACAAGTTCACGTCAAGCTCCAGATCATGTGATAATGACAAGACGCAATCTAATTTTTAAATAAACTCCTCACATGTTTTAGCTGATCAGTCCATCGAAGAATGATGAGATCATCTCGCGTTGCAGGACGAAATCGATCCTGTAAAACACAGGATTTTAAAGAGAATGGAGCGCCTCAGACAGAACAGGACGGGCGTGCCTCTCGTCTCACGAGAGACATCGTCAGATCCAAACAAGCCAAACCACTGAGAGAACACTAGATAGCAAGGCCAAAGGAGCAGAGAAGCTCTCAACCGGCATCCCTGCCGGTGCCTCGTTTTCTCTCTACATTTCGTGCGGGTCGATCTCGGCCGCATCTTGTCACATATCGAACGGTCGAAAGTAATGATTCCATTTATGCTTCCACATCACGTAGCAGAGTTGCACGGTTCCGTCTCGGTTCTCACGTTCTCCATCCATCCTCTGTGACGCGTCCGACCGAGTACACCCGCGTCTATATGGTATACAGTAGCCACTACGTCACAGTTACTCGACCAGAATTTGAATTGCGAACTCTTAGACATGTTTTGAGACATGTTCGCAAGGGTTTACAGTAGAACAAGAGGCAGGAAGGTATGAAGAGTATGAAGACCGGAGAGGATGAAGAGTAGAGGACCGGAGAATTTATACACAAGAGAGAGAACACGTGCGGAGAAAGCAGGAATTGGACTATTTGGCCGCTATTGCCGAAGCTAGCCTGATTGAGGTGGTGGTAGCCAGGCAGGAGAATTAGTAAGAGAGACATAGAGAGAAAAGGAAAAATTTTATTTTCTATGGATGGTTTCACAATAGACGGATAACTATGTCTATGCATAGCCTATGACCCGACCCATGATATATTAGCATTGGGCGGATTGAACGGTAGAGATTTTGAAGCGAACTTGGAAAATCTCACTAGTTCTCGAGGAAGAGCAGCCATCAGAGAAGCGACTCTTACAAAGCACACACTTGCAGAGTGCCCCGTAAACTAATCCATGAAACGACAAACAGTGGACGAATGCGCTAAGCGCTCGGAGAAAAAGTGATTTTTTCTCCCAAGAGGCTTCGCGTTGCCTGCTGCTGTTATCATCGTGCGCGATGGAGAGGATGGCCTCTGCGTCGCCACCGCATCGCTTGTCATCCTCAGTTAGCAATGCACTTCCGGTGCTCAAGGACAAAAGGTACAGTTTTGAGTTCGATTGTTCCTCCAAGCTGTTAAGGATGCGCGTGTTGTGTTGAATATGGGGCAATTGAGCACACTACTTAGCACTTTCTGTGTAGCAAATTCTGGAGAGGCGTAGGTGTTTCAGATACATGTGTCTCAGGTTGAACTCGGGCTTGAAATTTGGATGTAGTCTGTTGTTCTGTGCCCTGTATTATACTTGTCGTTGACGATTTCTACTTGGCCTGGACGTGATCGTTATCCCGTCTGTTGGTGCAGTGCTGAAAATCTCCGTGGTTTGCGTATGGACAAGAACTTGTACAATGCATTTCTACACTCGGTTGATCAAGTCCGACATTTGGATAAGGTATACCTTTGCTGTTGGCCATGTACTTAGGTTGTGTTTGAAAGATTTCCCTAGATACTCCTTGTGTATACAAGAAACCTCTGATGCACCAGTTTACCTGTTGCTGTCAAGGTAACCAGTCATTGCCGAAATGAACTGTTCAAATGGACTTTTCTGTGGCTGGCTGGTTTGCTCAACAGAGATTTGGTGTTCACCTTGTGCAGCTCCGCAATGACTTGAGAAAAGACAACATTGACCTTGCAAGTAAGTTGTCTCTTAGTTGATACCTCTAAAGCAAGTTTCGGGTATATCTCTTTTACCATCTTGGTTCCGTACGTTGTTGCTCTTTATAGTCGCCTGAAACGAAATGATAAGCACAGGCGAGCTTGTTTTAGTAGATGGGTTTTATTAGTTAAGCTGTTCTAGTAAGACTCGACATTCAGGATTCTGCACAGATATTTTACTTCTGATAGGTAGGGGATAAGAATTCGACCCTGCCAATTGTGGAGTCCACTCGAATACAGGCTTTTGTGCTTCGAAGTAGAAATCAAAGCTTCACACATAAGAAGCTGAAGGTGGTATTCTATAAGACTCCAAGCTACTATGTCTCAACTGTTCAGCGACCGAATTAATGTTTTACAACTTCCTACATTCAAATGTTCATAGTTGAGCAGTTGCTTGTCTACAGGACATAATCTGGGGAAAGAGCCAAAGATCGCAGAGCTCAAAGGGCAGGTGAATGATCTGTTTCTTACTTAATGTGCTGTTACCGAGAAGATAGACCAGAAGTTCTTCTGTAGAATTGTGTAGGACTTGCTGTCTTATGCCTCTGGATATGGACTCCAATGCATGATAATCAGGAGCACCCAGCTTGCTGCTGCGAGAGAGAAGTTTGAGGAGGTGGAGAAACGTGAGAAAGAGGTGAATGCACGTTGTCCTCCAGCATCTTTCCTCAACAAACTTTCCTCCCTGAACTTTGTTCAACGATTTCCCGTAGAATCTATCAAGGGAGCTCTTCAGATTCGATCTTTAATAAGAAGGATTGGAGTAGATGCCGTCCAGAGGACTTTACTGAACTCAAGAGAAGATGAAATGAGCATTTGGAGCACACGAGAACCAAGATGGAGCGCTTCTTCCGGAGCATGTACTTTGGAGCGGTCGTGCGCAGTTGATGAAGTACACTTGAGACGCTTGGACGATCTACTTGTAAGATTCATCCTGTCATCGTCCAGAAGTAAATGGATAAGTTCGCTGTCAAGTGCCTGTATTGTAGAGCATAAATGTACGGTCAGACCGGACAACAGGAACTATCGAAAGTGGAATTTTATTATTGACTGTGTTTGTAGAAAGCTGTCGTGCGCATGACTTGGTCGAGGGTGTCCCTTCCTCGGCTAACTTCCATATCATTTTAGTGTACAAAGTTTACTGCCTGTGGTTCTACCTAGTCGAGTCCTACGCAAGGGTGCCTCCCAGGTTACCAGAGGGCTTGACATAGATTGTGCTGCAGGAAAATGGAGGTGTCCATCGACGAGTGGTAGCTGCGATAACCGTGCAGTCACCCATAAGAGATGTTTGGAACGTGCTAACAGACTACGAATGTTTGTCAGAGTAAGAACAGCCGTCAGTCTTCACTGTGTTTTACCATCTTTCGCTTCATTGGTTGTGCTACCATTATAGTGATGTAAGGAATGTCTAATTACATTGTTGAAGTGCGTTGAAGGGAGACCTCACATGTCGCACGTGTGAGCAGATTTATACCAAACTTGGCCAGCAGTAAGATCATTTCGAGGGAAAGTAATAGAGTTCGGCTCGTTCAGGTCAGTTACACGGCGCACGGACTTACTGTTGTGGGCTTACTCTTCCTGATTTCCTTCGTGGGCAGCTCTGAAACTCCGCGGCCTGGGTGGATCTTTACAACTGGAAGAAATACTAGTAATACTCTTTTGGTATGATTGTAATGTCACTTCAGCTTTGCCAAGTATGAATTAGTGTGGATAGTGTTGTCTCAGTGGCATGGGGTAGCAGTAACGAGTTTCTTCTCTTCATCTACACATCCATATTGCAGGAAGGAGGCAAATCTATTCTGTATATGGTACTCCACGCTCGTGTAGTTCTAGATTTATGGGAAAAGCCAGAGCATGAAATTTTATTCCAGCAAGTAGAAGGGGATTTCGACTCTTTCCAAGGGAAGTGGACTCTAGAAGCACTTGGATCTCAGCATACTTTGCTGAAGTATGTTGTAGATACAAAGATGCACAAGCAGTGCTTTTTGGCCGAGGCAATAGTGGAGAAGGTACGTACTTTCATCGACTTCAGACGAGGTACTTTGACTTTAGTTCAGTACTTTAGCATGTTTTGCGAATCGGTTCTGGTTAGTCCAAACAGGAGTGTTTTGCATGGTCTATAGCGTAGTTATCTTGATGTTTTGACGCGGCCCAAATGTGTGGCGTTCAGGTAGTTTATGAAGATCTCCCAGCGAACCTCTGTGCCATTCGGGACCGAGTAGAGAATCTCCAGTTAGAGACTTCCGGTAGTCATGCCACTCCGACTCGTGAGGCTCCATCTGAATCGAAGGACGACAGAGAAATTGAAAACTCGACCCAACAACATTCTAGACTAGTGCCTAAAAGTGGAAATAAAAGGTTCAGGGTGGCAGGTCTTCAGAAAGACTTCAGTGTTTTGGAGCGTGAATTGTTAGCTTTCATAGAGGAAAACGGAAAAGCAGGTGTGATGCCGATGAGAAGTGAATTGCGACAACACAAAAGAGTCGACCTAGAGAAGGCCATCACCAGAATGGGTGGCTTTAGTACTGTTGCTTCTAAACTGAATCTGTGTCAGCAGCGCAGGCCTCGAGGTTACTGGGATAACTTCCAGAATGTCCACAAAGAGGTACAGTTACTAACTACTTGCATCTCGCTCTTAACAGCCTCAATCCATATGTTGCTCATATCTTGGATACATGATCGGGCTGTAAGATGTCAAACTGCAAACAGTTTGAGATGGCGTATCAAGAAATGTATCAATCCAAGCAATTTCAGCGCGGGTATGTCTTGTGTTAATTTTGCTTTCTTTTCCTCAGATTATGGAGCTACAGAAGGAATGCGGAATGGATCCGACTTTTTTGCCGACTAGAAAGGCGCTGAATAATGCTGGTACATCTACCTTCCTTTGCACTAGGGCGCTTTCAGATCAGAAGTGAACTATTTGTTCCTTTTATGAATGTTTTGGGTAAGCTCTCTTGCCCCAGTACTTAGCGACGGCTTATCCACGAGACAGAGTAAACGGACCCTAGAGAATGGTAACTCCACGCATGTTAAAGAACCGGCGTTTGGCCATTTAGGTGTCTTATGTCTCGATTTCTCCCTCAGGCGTGAGAAAGAATAAGGTACTGTAGTCGCTTAATCGTGAAGATTGCTGAAAGCTCGAGAGATCCAGCACTTAGTCCAGTGTCATACATGTGCATTTTTGTGCACATGCAGGACGACCCGATGTGGCACGAGCTTTGGAGAAGTGGGGAGGAGCGAATGAAGTGGCAAGGCTTCTCGGCTTGAAGGTCAGGCGAGTGAAGCACCGGTCTCCGCGAAAAACTAAGCACTCAGAGGCTTCAGAGCTAAAAAGTGATGAGTTCACTTGTCCAAAGCCCTTTAAGATTTCTCTTCCAGAGAAGGCAAGAAAGTGGGTTGACATGAAACAAAAGGTAGGTTTTATTAGAAACGCAGAATCATAGAGGGTTGTTGAGGTTGTCCATATGAATGTATAGAAAAGTCATGAAGTTTCGACTCCAACCTACAAGCGCCAGTTACTGGTCCCAAAACCCGTTGGATATGGTAGTGATAGCAGGACACAGACGATGTTGCTGTAACCAAATTTTGACCATCGCTTCGAGCATGTACAGTAATGAACCTGTTCTGTGTACAGGAGAGAGGGATGGCAGTAGCTTCTATTTCCTCTTTTATCATAGTGAGACTTCACTTTCGTCTGTTCCGTTATATCCAGTGAACCGGCAGTGTTGCTCAGTATTTAGAAGACTAGTATATGCTTCTTACTGTCTCAATACTCCGCGTGGTTGTGAGCTTGCCGTTTGTCTCTAGATCAACAATACCTTCTCTCTGCAGCGAAAAGAGAGAATTCGCTGTTTGGTAGGAAGGTCGAAGCTTCCACTCGGAAGTGTTGCATGGCCAAGCCAGCATGGTGATCATTCTGGTGCAAATGATGGAAAACATGAAAACACTTTCGCGCGGCTGAAGTACATAGATACGAGGATCTTATCGATGAGTCTCACCTCCCTTCCCAAGCTACGAACCTTCAACCTGCGGCACGAAAAGGTCAGGAATCATCAGGGAAATCTTCTGAGACCTTTAACTCATTAATGGATAAGGAAGATATTATCCACCGATAGGTTTTAAAGATAGAAGGGTTAGAGTCTAGTGTTTCAACTTGACATGTGAAAACGTGAGTTGCCATCTGAAGAGGGAGGCGCTTCAGGTGGGCATCATGGTTCGCAGTTTATATAAGAAAACTTTAAGAGTAACTAATCATATCTGATCACACGATTTGAAAGAGCAGGAGATCGTACAGGAGTTCCAATATCAGTGTTTCTGAAAGCAAATTTGCAATATGCAGTACAGCCCATAGTTCACTTTGGAGAGCACAAATTCACAGTACTGTAAGACGAGAACAAGCACAAATGCGGACCTTGCTGGTCAGGACAAGGTCCGCTTACTAGAACAGCTTAACTAATACATTCAGTGTTGGACGACCCGTGTCAAGTATGCGGCTAAAACCTATCTACTAAAACAAGCTCGCCTGTGCTTGTCATTTCGTTTCAGGCGACCATAAAGAGCAACGACATACGGAACCAAGATGGTAAAAGACATATACGTGAAACCTGCTTTAGAAGTATCAACGGGGGAACACTCAGACACAATGAATAGCAAACGGATGGAAAGACCCCATCAAGCCTTACAAGGGAAAGAGGTTTCAACGGGGAACACGCAACACAATGAATAGCAAGCGGATGGAGAGACCTCATCAAACCTTACAAGGGAAAGAAAGACCCGAAGGTCCAAGCAACTAACTCGGGAAAGATTCAGTCTCGAAAGGAAGAACATCGGGACTAAATCTCGCTATCAATAGTTCTAAGGTCTCCTATCGTTCTTATAATGTCACGCATGGGTAAGTCAAAACTCTTGCATACAACAGATGCACATGAAATAGCATTGTCTATTGCAATTATTCTCTTGTGGACCTCGCTTGCTAAAGCTCTTGTAGAGTAATGAAAACTCGTTGTCTAAAAAACATAATGCAAAAAGAAAATGCTACTCCTTTGCGCTTCTCGTGCTCGGATGTGACACAATCTCGAAGAAAGACGTCGAACTAAAGTTATGGATCCGTATATCTCCAAAGTTAAGAGGATGAATCGATGTCTTACATGCATATCTTTATACTTGGTCACCTTCACTATTGTCGTCAAGTCTGCAACTCATCTTGGAGGATGGGTGATCACTTATGTCATCACTGAGTCTTGTGTTGGATCCGTGACAACACATCTATCACTGAGACTTGATCTTCTCTCATTATATACAAATCAGTCCTCACTTATCCTCCCTTTTGAAAAATATATCAACGGTCTCTCCATGTCATGTAACCGCTCTCCCATGCTAAGACCAACACGACGTCTTGATGACATCGTGGGTAACTATTCGCTCTCCACCGTGAGGATAGCGAGCAAAGTGTCAACCTGAGGAGTCGAGCGAGACACCGCACTCGCAGATGGACAGTATCAAAATAACAGACTAGACTAAGCCTAGGCGAAAACCTCATCATTGTAGAGAAGATAGTCGATGTAAGTCAGAACGCTCTAATACAAGATCGAACTATGAATCAAGAACCTACGCCCTTACCCGAACAAGAGCGGAGTTCGAGCTCTAGTATCTCGTGAGATGGAAAGATCCACAAAGAACGCATGGAGAATCTATTGGAAGTTATGTCCCGTCAAAGAGAACTGTAGTCCACCAGATCCATAGTAGTAGATAAGAACCATCTTTCATTTTTGTCACATAGCTCTCCAAAATAGTCTATTTTGCACGAGAAAATGACAACAGAGCCAAGGTGCTGAGAAAGTCCAACTATCCAAAAAGACTACCTCCTCCCCAGGGTAAGCTCTTTGGATGGGAATCAATCTCTTCCATGGATAATAATCTCACCCCGTCACATGATATCGACAAAGATGTTTGTATACATACGAGAGGTCATGCTACACAGTCAAAAGTCTACGATCTTACGATGTCACCAAAAACTCTCATGATCTTCTTATCAAACTCTCTAAGGTGCGAGATGAAGATCGGAGATAAATGTATTGTGCGGGAGTAAGTAACCAAACGACGTGCAATAGAAAAAAAAAGATACCAAAGATAACTTGTGGATCTTCTAACATAAGATCTTCGATATGCAAAAGGTTCTCCGCCAAAATAACATCTTAGAATCGGGAGACAAGCCTTCTGAACCCATCGATATTCCCGGGATGTGTAAACCATCTCTAAGTGTAACAAATCTCTCTGGGAACTAGAGGTCCGACGATATACTTATGAAAAATCAAACCTTGCACTTTAACATCTTCACTCTTGATCCTACCAAGACCAATTGAGAGACGAGGTGATCAAAGACAACATAAATTTGGTCCGCGAAACCTACAATATGTGTATCGTCAACTAGAAATAAAAAAATATAACATGAAACAACCAAGGCGGTGGCCAAGAGAGCTCTATAATGAACTAAAGCAAAAAAGATCCATCCAAAAGATCCCCTGCCGAGTACCTACAACGAAACTGATGATTGTAACCTTCTCTATCGCAAGATCGTGTTGGTAATAAAGAAGAGAAGAAAAATCATAAAACGATCGCACGAAGAAAACAAGACTTGTCAGAGATCCAACGTCATCCAAGCTCTCTAAATATAAAAGCGTGAGAAATATTATTAAAAATATGTTCCACATCCACTTGTAAGACAACCCAATCGAGATAGATGTCCAAGAAAACTTTAATGTCGAAAGACACAGATTCACAATTTTCAAACGTCGCAACTCCAAACTGATGTGGACAAAGATGATCTTGAAAAATATCTCGAAGTTAAAAGATAATCATACGACTAATAAGTCGTAAGAGAATCTCACCGATGGCTATCTTTTGAATCTCTCCATCATCTTTCTTCATGATCGAAAGTCTAATCGTCTCGAATATCTGAGCTATAGATTGAAGAATATGTCTTTGAGTTACTGTTGTCGCTATTTGAAAAATTCCATGAAATTATTAAAGAGATCATCTGTCTAAAAATAATCTCATATGCGCTCGTAGATCATCCCAGACAGATTTCTCAAAAAATAGACGTAAAGTTGTATACAAGACTTAGACAAATAAAGATCGATCGAGACATAATGCTCTTCAGGCTAATAGTCTTGAACCTCAGGTGGTGAAAGATCATCAGATGAGAGATGTAGAAAATGAAACGAAGAGATAGTCTCTTCAATAGAACTTGTCAAGACAAAAAATGCAATGTTCCAACAATTCTACTATATTTTCCAACCTGACTTAATATTTTACAACGTCGTATGCGGACAAAAGATTAAACATTACGTGTAGAGATAAACTCACTCTTATCTCGTATCGCACGTATTAAATTTTTTTGTAAGATCATCCAATAACTTGCACATAACCTCCAAAGACGAACCGTCGTTTCTCGCTGTCCTCCTCTACCACCTCGAGTATAACGTAAGCATCAACAAAGAAAAAGAAATAATAACCACGCCGTCTTTTGAACCAACATGACGAGAGATAGAAAAATACCCGCTTCATCTCATCATGAAGAACACGAAATAACAAATGGAACAAACGCGGACAAAAAGAACTCGTTTCGAACAATCTCAGATTAGTATCAAAATGGATTCTCAACCATTCTCACTACTTAAGAAAAATTTCAAGAAAAAAAACTAACGATGTCATAATGATTGCATGGATAGATCTCCGTTCTCGATTAACTTGAACATCTCATGTAGTTTTATCATAACTCTTGTGTATTTTTTTCACATGAAATTTTATTTTTTGTAAAATAAATAATTGATTGCACATCAAACATAGTGTGTCTTGAATCAATTTTAGTGTAATGAAAATATTTATAGTTTAAAAAAAGAATATCTAACCTAACAATACTCATAATAAAAATAACTCAAAAAACATTTCATTAAAGAAACTTTTAATACGTAAAATAAAAATACACTAAATGTAACAAAAATTCTAAACAAAACTATGTAATTTTAAAATCTCCAAAAATTTAAAAATATTTAATATTCATTCATTTCTTCACATAATATATTAATTTTAAAATCAAAAAAATATAAATATAAAACATTAAAAAATAAAAAAATAACCTTCAACAACTCACACCAATACATTCCACTCCCTCAAAACACACTCCTTTCTCTCCCTCTCTACTCACTCCTCCCGCACTCTAGGTATCAACTAAGTGACAACTTACTTCCAAGGTCAATGTTGTCTTTTTCTCAAGTCATTGCTTAGCTGCACACCAAATCTCTGTTGAGCAAACTAGCCAGCCACAGAAAAGTCCATTTGAACAGTTCATTTCGGCAATGACTCGTTACCTTGACAACAACAGGTAAACTGGTGCATTTGAGGTTTCTTGTATACACAAGGAGTATCTAGGGAAATCTTTCAAACACAACCTAAGTACATGGTCAACAGCAAAGGTATACCTTATCCAAATGTCGGACTTGATCAACCGAGTGTAGAAATACATTAGGGGGTGTCAAAGTTAATGGTCGTCCGGATTATTCGTGTATCCGCGGGCTGTATTTACGGACAACGGCCATGTCAATCCCGGCAACGGTCATGTCCTCCCGGAGGTACCCGCAGAAGTGGCCCGTGGCTCTCATCCTTTTGACCGTAACAGTTTTGGCCGTAAATTAATCGCCTTATACTTACATAAGATGAAACCAGTACATAGTTACGATAATGATAACAGTACATGGTGACGTGGCAGTACCTCACAACACTTCGAATTTGAAATCAAAAACTCGTCTTTTTTGAGAGGGAATTTTAGGTTTCGCCTAGACTTCTCGACGTTGAATACTCTGATCCAAGATTAACTAGATAGAGACACAACGATGTTCCCGTCGAAGTGATATTCCCAAGCGCTGTTCTCCTCGAAGTTCAAATCAGAATTCTAAATATGCCTCGAGTTTCAGAAAGAAAACTTCTGTTGAAAACTATAGAGGACATTGTGGAAATGCGAGTGATGTTAGCTTCTTCGAGTTCGGATGAATCTGCCGATAATGATACGGAGAGTGAAGCTGAAAGTGAAATGAGCGAAAACGTCGAGAAGGAGGTTGATTCGAGAGAAGAGGAGAAGATGGAGAAGGTGATAAGTTCTTCCGAGGACGATGGAGGGTTAGATTCAGATTCTGAAGAAGAACTGATCGAACTGTATCAAGTTTTGTCCAGTTCTCGATATTTAGAACGACAAGATCAGTTCACCTTCTTTAAGAGCAAAGATTTTTACAAAAATTATTTTGAAAATCTTCTCGATGACTCTTTTAGACAGATGACCAGGATGGATAGAATGAGCTTTTCCAGATTAGTTGTTATAGTGGAAACTCATTCTATATTTTATAATCAAGCTTGGGTGAAGCAAGCTCTTGTGTCTTTACAGGTAGCAGTTGCATTGGATCGATTTGGTCATAATGACAACGGGGATGCTCTAGGTCGTTCTTTGCTTCTCTGGGGGATTGCACATGGGACTATGGTGCTTTATACGAAGAGAGTGATGCGGGCTTTAGAATCTACACTTGGAGGGTACATTCGGTGGCCAAATCGCGAAAAAAAGATAGCAATCTCTGAAGTTTTTGCATCGAAAGGCTTTCCATGTTGTATAAGATTGATAGATGGTATTTTACTGCCTTTGTCTCAAAGACCTCAATTTGATGAAAAGACTTACTATGACAGGAAGTGTAACTATTCTATGAACGCACAAGTGGTTTGTTGTCACATGAAACACATTTTCTTCTTATTTGCAGGTATGCCAAGAAGCTGCCAAGATATTACATGTTTGCGGAAGTCTCCTCTTTGGACACACATCGACAATGACAGTCCATTATTTGAGAGAGAACAGTATTTATTCGGTGACTCAGGATATTCATCATTGCGGCATCTCATTCCTTCATTTCAAATGGCCACAGGAGATCGAGACAAGCAGGATTTTAACACATGTTTAGCTCATGCTAGAGTCGCGAATGAGCATTGTATTGGTATACTGAAATCTCGATGGCATTCTCTGAAACAAGTTCACACGCAGTTGAAAAGTAGATCAGAAAATGAATATTTAGTGAAATGGGTAGGTTGTTGTGCTATGTTACATAATTTTCTATCTAGGAACCGCGACGAATGGACCGAAGAGGATGGAGAGTTGAAAATTGAGCGCGACGACCGAGATCTAGAGGAGGAAGTTCGGACAGCGAATGTGCCAAGCAGTGGAGTATTTCGCCGAAATCAAATAGTACAAGTTTGTCTCTCGCATAATAGAAAACCAGGTGGTTTCTTATTCAAACCTTAGATTAGACTAGATTAATCAGGAATGATACCTTATGATTTCACTATGTACATTGATTTTTATAAATACAAAGATGGGTTCATCAAGAATCAGGATTATCTTATCTTTGGACTGTGCTCTTTGGATCGATAATGTGACAAAGTTGTCGCATCGTGACTATTCGCATTGACTGCGATCCAAAAATATCGCACTTAGTGCGACTCAAATGCACCTAAGCGCAGTGAGTGCGACTTGAAATGACGTCATGATTATCGCACTGAGTGCGATTAGTCGAGCTCAGTGCGACCCGAAGACTTTATCGAAGACTCTATCCATTGGATCGCACCTACGTGCAGTGAGTGCGATCTGAAAGTCGTGATTTATCGCAATGAGACTATCGCACTCAGTGCAATGCGACTCAATGCGCACTCAATGCGACCCTTATCGCACTCTGTGCAACCCTTATCGCACTGTGCGACTCAGTGCGACCCTTATCACACTCTGTGCAACCCTTATTGCACTGTGTCTATCGCACTCAGTGCAACCTAGTTCTGTGCAATGCGACTCAATGCGCTCTCAGTGCGACCCTTCTCGCACTCAGTTCGACATTTACTCTGTGCAACCCTTATCGCACTCAGTGGGACCTAGCTCTGCATTACTCATGCGGGTCACGCTGCGTGTGAATACAGATTTAGTCTCGTAGTTGTTAGTGCGATTTAAAACCCCGGGGTTGTTAGTGCGACTATCCTGTCCCATGAGAACAGGATAAGTAGATACGCCCAAGGCATCGGAGCTTTTTAAACAGATGCAGCATGAAGATATCCCGGACGATTTCGCTTTGAATTCTATCATTCAGAAAAACACCAAATGTGGGGTCCGAGCATTTGCACGCAAGTGGTAAAGACTATGCGAAAGCGTGTCAGAATTGTAACTGTAGGGTTCAACGCATAGGGTTCAACGCATACAGTAAATTCATGTCGAGGTAACAAAAATAGATAAAAAGGATGGTGCTTTATTAATATGACATGATATTTTTCTTCATATCCTCTCGTTGCGCAAGAGTACAGTTCCTCCATAGCACCTCTTCGTCTTCGGACGACAATTGACCTCAGTAAGCTCTCAATGTAGTGAACGGATCTCGTCCAAACACTTGCTTGTAACAACTACGCATGAAACTTGTGGTTTCCAGTAGATTCATTCTCCAAGTTCCTAGCCACGGCAACAGAATATTCAACAGGTAATCATCCCTGTCGAAGTCAGCAGAGTCGGGAAGAAAAACCGGAGGATGAATCGTACTAAATGGATGGTTAGTGCTATTTTTCTCCGGCAAATCATCCACGAGGAGACAGTCTCTCGTACAAAGATTTTAAGAATAAAGTGCCGAAAAGTCTTTCAAGTAAAGATAGTTTCTACTTGCCGCTTCTCGCACAGTCTTAAAGCGGAGACACATGTTCTGCGCGAAGATAGTGCAAACCTACAGTAATATCATTCAGAATCAGTTCCAGCTTAAGGAGAAGTACAAAAGACATAAGAAAGATAGATTCTACTTAAAAAAGAACAGAAAATTAAGATTGTACTTACTTGGCTTGAAGCGATTCCCGGAGACAAAAACCCTCCTTGTTCCATGGATCGGAGAAGTGCATTGCAGTTGGTGGTAGTTCGAGATGTCCAAATAAGAATTTGGAAATCTTGACAACACATATCCATGAATTCCTTCACATCTCGCCGGACGACATAGTATAGATCCTGGTTTCCCGCATCTTTCTACTTTGTAATCTCTTTCCTTCGCTCCTTGGACCTCCAAATCATTCCTTCTCGTCCTCACTAACACTCCATTTAAATCTAAAATGAGTGTTTTGCGTCTCATAATGGATGGATCTATCAATCGAGGATAAAAGACTTTAGAACCTCGTATGCGTGCCATCTCAGCCTTCAATCCCTGCAATTCTTCTCGTTTCTTGTGAATGGATTCTTCCATACTCGCGAGTCTCTCTTGTAAATCTACTTCGGTCTCTCTCACCTTCAGAGTCACCTCTTCTTCCTCGATCCTCTTGGTCATGATACGTAAATTGAGTTCTTCCTCTTCCTCTTTCTTCTGGGCAAGTCCCATGTCAATTTACGACTCCTTCAACTTCTTTGAAGTAAGACGCTCTTCCTCGGATGATCCTGTCAAAGTAGAGAAAGGGTCCAAGCGTCAATTGGTGTCTGGACCGCACTCAGTGCGACATGAACGCACTTAGTGCGACAAGACCGCAAGGTGGTGATATCTACACGCACTCAGTGCGATTGGACCGCACTCAGTGAGTGCGGTATCCTTATCGCACTATACTGAGTGCGATAAGAGACAACCAGACAACAGCTAACAAGAGACAACCAGACAGACATTGTAGATCGTGTCGCAACTCGAAATCTATAAGTTAATCGCACATTGTGCGACTAGATTTCTATAAGCTAATCGTGTTGAGTGCGATACGGGACAACCATATTTGTGTAAGTTAGAGCACAAGATTTGTATTCGCTAAGCTAATCGCACTGAGTGCAATCAGGAAACGCATTGAGTGCGATCCGGAACCGCACTCAGTGCGATAAGAGACAACCAGAATTTTATAAGCTAATCGGGCTGAGTGCGATCCGGCACCGGTCTGAGCTAATCGCACTGAGTGCGCTCCGAAACCGCACTCACTGCGATAATAGTCAACCGGATTTCTACAAGCTCAGTGATAAGAATCAATCCGATTTCTATAAGCTGAGCTACTCGCACTGAGTGCGGTCCCTAATCGTCCTCAGTGCGATAAGAAATCAGATTTGTATAAGCTAAGCTAACTCAATAGCACTGCGGATTAGAAAGTCCCTCAGTGACATCGACACACAAGTGCAAGACTGTTCAGTACGAATATGCAATGAACTGGACAACTACGAACTTGAAACATAACAGTACCTCCGAAATCATCTTCTCTTCCCACATGTCATTCGATGTCCGCTTCAGGCTCCGATTGATCATCGGCTTCGGGCTCGGATTTGGTTTCAAGCTGCTCCTCTGGGACTTCGGATTCTCGGACGATGACATGTACAGGGACTTGAGTTTCCCGGACTGCTTCTTCAGGTTGAGATTGCTCAAGTGGGACTGATACAAACATGACTTCTTGAGAGATTCCTACATGACTCATTATATGAGTTAGAGCAATCCTCAAAAATGTCTCAACAATGCCATTTTTCTTCGGTTGCTTCACATGTTTCTGAAGATGTAGAATCTCTCTTTCCAAGTTCTCCAATATGAGCTGTGCCCAATCGAAATCTACCTCCAGACCTTCTACTTTTGACTTGACATATAATGCCAATTGCCATGTCACAGTTTTGGGTCTCTTTCTCGCAAGAAAGACATCATTGAGACACTGAAACACAGCTCTCCATCCAGAATATGTACATTCTCTAGCGAAATAACGCTTTCCTACTTTGTCGTACTTTGGAAATCAGTCTGCAATTCGCACGTGTCTAACAAACGAGGGCATTGGAGTGACACCAAAAGGGATTGCGAAAGCTTCCTTGATCGGATCGAAAGTGAACTCGGTCTCTGTTGACCCGACCTACGCAATCCGAGTTTCGGGATCATAAGGTGTAAAAAGGATTTACACAAACCAACCTGTATAGAAAAACAGAAAAACAGAGCACAAACCACCTGTTAATTCTGAAAACTTAGACAAACATAAGTTCAGAGCATGAAAATAGGCCTAAAGGATTGCATCCTTACATCAAGCGGAGCAAAATCAAAGGATAAGGCTATCAACAAGCTCGACTTCTCAACGGACTCTTCATCAACTTCGTTCAAGGCTCGCCATATGTCATGCTTATTCATCCAGTGCCACTTTATGCGATCATGCATATCATCTTGTGTACTGAAAGAGATAAGAAAAGGTCCTTCTTCTTTCTTGCTCGTGTTTGACATGATCTGCACAAGAAACCACGATGCCAAAACCGAGATCGCACTGCAAGAGATCCTAAACCGAGGTCGCACTGTAGAGGTTTAGTGCGATTTAAAGCACTCTCCGGTCGCACTATCGAGATACAGTGAGATTGAAGTGCTAACCCTAAACCTGGAGTTTTAAATCGCACTAACAACCCCGGGGTTTTAAATCGCACTGTCGAGATATAGTGCGATTGAAGTGCTAACCCTAAACCCGGGGTTTTAAATCGCACTAACAACTACGAGACTAAATCTGGCTTCACAGTCAGCGCGACCCGCATGAGTTATGCAGAGCTAGGTCGCACTGAGTCGATAAGGATCGCACTGAGTGCGATAAGAGTTGCACTGAGTAATGTCGCACTAGTGCGACAAAGATCGCACTGGGTGCGATGCACTGAGTGCTATAAGGATTGCATGGAGATAAAGGTCGCACTGAGTGCGCACTGAGTCGCATTGCACTAGTTGCGATAGTCTTAGTGCGATAAGGGTCGCACTGAGTGCTATCTGCACATATAACTAACTCTAATTCTATCTACGTCTATCGCAAACGCGTCTGATTACACACATTTTGCTCCCAGTATTGCTAATGATCATTCAAATGCAGTACGACCGCAAACGTGATGAAGACTCGTAGTGCGACTCTCAAATCACATCACCGTAAACTCACGTCGTTGAGTAGGAGGTACTGCGACCGCAGACGTGATGAAATCGAAGTAGGAGGTACTGCAATCGCAGACGTGATGAAATCGAGTGCAACTCTCAAATGCGTCCGATCAGGGTAAACTCACCTCGCACTGAGTCGGGACTCACTGCGACTCACAGTTAAACTCTCACGTCGCACTCCGATACTTGTAAAGCTTCCAACCCACTCGTCCTTGTACTCCCTGCAGCTACACTAAGCAAGAGTCAGCAATAACGTAACTGGTTCTATACAAACGAGAACACGTCTACTTACCAC
Organism: Asterella californica; assembly: GCA_036924285.1. Lineage (NCBI taxonomy): Eukaryota > Viridiplantae > Streptophyta > Marchantiopsida > Marchantiales > Aytoniaceae > Asterella > Asterella californica. The sequence goes on along the minus strand of JAYKYS010000022.1, from coordinate 835,824 downwards.
TCACTGTGAGAATTTAAAATCAGTGCGACTCACTCTTAAAATCGTCCTGAGTTTAACGTGCGACTCACTCTTTAAATCGCACTGAGTTTTTTCTTGTAACACACCTTACAAGAAATCCTTTCGGTGACCCGATCGACAAGCTTCGGCGTGTACATGGGAAAACAATGTACAATGGAGTACAATGATGAATGGAAGTACATAAACTTTTTACTCCCCAACTCAGTTACATGTTATCGAGCTTCTCGATAATTTCTTTGATTTCCTCAAATGATTTTCCTGCTTTATGCAATTCCACAAACAAAGAAGTATGCCTTTTCCTACTCTGTTCCTTTTCGTGGCTTTCTCTCGATCTCTTTTTCTCTTCCAAAGAGGCCATCATGTATTCAACGAACACTTTCCTATACTGAGCCTTCTCTCTTATACTCTCTTCATACAAATTTAACACTCCTCCTTTTATATTCACCCTGCCGTTGCTGACTCCATATCTCTGATTGCGAGACATTTCCTGCACAGACTCTGGAACTGCTCCTCGACTCATCTCCTCTTCTCTACACGAGCTCCTCTCGTCTTCTCCACCGCCTCTTTCTTCATTAGTCGTTCTCTTCTCATCCATTGGACTTATTTCATCTTCATCGCAATGAGAAATATCTATATCTCCATCATCGTCTTCAGGCCGCAATGTACTACCCGATCGAGGAAGAGAACTCTCTCCGTAAAACCGAGGAAGAGTACTCTCCGCTTGAGAAGCCGCTTGAAATTGAGAATCGTACCCCATAAATTCTTCTTCTGAAGGAATTCCAAATGCAAGGATAGCAGACGGATCAATGTTGGCACAACTACCAAAGACAACATTCATGCGATAAAAGTGAGGACACTTCTCATTCAACTTCTCTTCTAAAGTAAGTCCTTGCAGCATCTCATCTTCTGTCAATCCTCCTCCAGTACTATCTTGAATCTCTTTCGCCTTCTTGTACATGTCAACATATCTATCAAATCTCTTTTTCAATTCTACACCAGTGACTACAGGAAATCCATTCTTCCCCGAAAGTTGTGCAGCCATGATGCCAAATGCAGTGGCTTTGCTCAAACACTTTCTCGCACTAACTTTGGTTTTGCGACCAGCTCCGTGCAGTGAAGCAAAATTTTCCTCATCTTCGATATAAGCGACAATCTTCTCATAATCGTCTAAATTCGAACGTATTCGTAATTTCTTCAGCGGCTCTGAACTTTTTGGAGCCATCGCACTGCGAGGAGAATCTACTTCAACATCAAAATCACCTATACTGGTCACTTCGTCACCTATACTGGTCATCGTGTTGGTTCCGTTATTCAAAAGAAGCTTGTTCACTCGAAGATTATCTACCACTCGCTCCACTACTTCCGGAGCGATTGAATGCACACTTGTGTTTACGTATCTCTCATCATTTGAAGAGGGCACATTTAAGCACAATGTACTTTAAAAATAACACGGGTAAGTTTGAAACGCCCTCTCTTATACCCGAGGCTAATGGGTGTAGTCCTCCCACAAAGTTAACCGCGGTTAAACCTAGTCAATGCTCATCCTTGAGTTACAGAAAATATTCCTCCGTCTGTTAGCGAATAATTCCCCCGAACTTTGACACCCCCTATTGTACAAGTTCTTGTCCATACGGAAACCCCGGAGATTTTCAGCACTGCACCAACAGACGGGATAACGATCACGTCCAGGCCAAGTAGAAATCGTCAACGACACGTACGATACAGGGCACAGAACAACAGACTACATCCAAATTTCAAGCCCGGGTTCAACCTGAGACACATGTATCTGAAACACCTACGCCGCTCCATAATTTGCTACACAGAAAGTGCTAATTAGTGTGCTCAGTTGCCCCATATTCAACACAACACGTGCATCCTTAACAGCTTGGAGGAACAATCGAACTCAAAACTGTACCTTTTGTCCTTGAGCACCGGAAGTGCATTGCTAACTGAGGATGACAAGCGATGCGGTGGCGACGCGGAGGCCATCCTCTCCATCGCGCACGATGATAACAGCAGCAGGCAACGCGAAGCCTCTTGGGAGAAAAATTCACTTCGAGCGCTTAGCGCAGTCGTCCACTGTGTGTCGTTTCATTGAGTAGTTTACGGGGCACTCTGCAAGTGTGTGCTTTGTAAGAGTCGCTTCTCTGATGGCTGCTCTTCCTCGAGAACTAGTGAGATTTTCCAAGTTCGCTTCAAAATCTCTACCGTTCAATCCGCCCAATGCTAATATATCATGGGTCGGGTCATAGGCTATGCATAGACATAGTTATCCGTCTATTGTGAAACCATCCAAAGAAAATAACTTTTTTTCCTATCAGTCGAGAGTCTATCATTTAGAAACCATCCAAAGAAAATAATTTTGAGGGGGTGTTTTCTGCGGGTAAGGGTGTCAAGGCGGTGAGAGGAGGGGTGTTTTAGTTTGTTACGGTTTTTGTGGAGGGAAACGCGACGCAATGAATAGCAAACGGATGGAAAGACCCCATCAAGTCAGGAGACCCCATCAGTTTTTGTGGATAGTGTTAGAGTTTCCTCAGTGAGGAAGAGGATCGCGAGGAGAGCGGAGATGCAGCAGTGTGGCAGTGTGGCAGGGGCGGTGCGAATTAAGGACTGAAGGGGAACATGGAATTAAGGACTGAAGGGGATGTTGTGGGCAGGACCCGACACCTTCCCTGCCACTTCTCTCGCGGATAACCTCGACAGTAAGCCTCTTACACTCTGGTTGAGCGGTCTCCCACTACTAGGAAATGTTATCGGGAAGAAAGGAACGGTACTCAGATCAGCAGCGATCACAACACTTGCGTTCTGATTGCATCAAATACGCCGCAAATCTCTCAACTCAAGTGCATCTGTGAGATCTTTTAACGAGATAGCATCCTTCCTTTCTCCTGCCATTAGTCGTCGAGGAGATCTCAGGCCGAAATTTGCGGTCTTGCATGTACCACGCGAGATCGTACTCTAGCTTCAGTATTTTCAGTATCTGCTTCACGGGTTAAGGGTCAACCACTGGGGAAGAGGATACTGACGTCCCCAGGTTGTGGAAATTATTCATGACTGATATTACATGAATAGTAACTGTTAATCGTCTCTCCGTTCCTTTCTTCAGAGTCTGGTGGTCATGTGCATATGTCCTGACCTTTCCTGTTGTAAGGCCAGACTTATGACCTAGATTGAGCTTTGTGGATTCTGACAATTGGGGGCCTCGGTTGCTCACTCCTTCTGTGCTCAGAGGATGTCCATATGGTCTCACCAGCTGTAGGCTTGAGACTATTTGAGCACAAATGGGAAGTCTCTTTCTCGTGTTTAAGCGACCCCAACAGCATTTACTGTCTTGCTCACGTTTCCTGAATATTCCGCGCACTTAGCTTCCAGCAAGTCTTTGAAGACTGACTCCTAGAGGTAAGAAACACGAGATTCTTTACCGCTTATTTTATACAGAGCAAGGAATTCTTCTCCTGAAATGTCTGTTGCATCGACAGAGTTCTTTACATAAAGATGTAGGACTCTGGCAAACCTGGATTATGTACTAGTTCAAGAGCATAATGAGGGAGATTAGTATTACCGCCTTTGGAAGACAATGAAGGTGGCCAGTATATGAGTGATAAGGTTCATAAGCTGAACTTGAGACGTCAAGAATTCTCTTACTGTGTTAAAGTGCGTGGGAATGCTTCTTCACAGAAAAACTCTTGGTGATCCTCCGCGATGGCAGAAAACTGGTCGGAACTCTCCGGTCATTCGACCAGTTTGGTAGGTTCATACCATCCACTTCGTATGAAACAGGTTGAGATTGTGGTGTGGAAGAGTAGAAGGAGTATAAGCTGGAGGATTATTTGCATGTTGAGTAAGTAATGTAGGACACATGAAGTCCCTTGTCCGGAGGTGGCAAGGAAATAATAAGAACCTAACTTTGCCCGATTTCAAGAAATCAGAACACAGCGGCATGACTCATACAACAGCTTCCCAGGTACTGAGATACGATTGCTTGGGAAAGATTATTTGGTGTCATTTCGCAAACGGAAGGTTACATAAGATTCTTCCCGGCTCCTTCCTAGAGGCAAGAAGTGAGATTATTACTGTGAGAAAATTACTGTTAACAGCTTATGGTGTTCAATCAGGAAAAATGAAATATCCCCTCACAAAACAGAAGGAGAGAATATGACGGGTCCCAAAGCCAAAGAAATGGCGAGCGGAGGAAGATTTGGATTGTCCGGGATAGGACCAGATGTTGTGCGCGTCTTCAATCGGGCACTAGAGCTTGTCAGCAGCAATGCCGTGGATAGTGACAATGAACTATTAGATCTGGTGAAGCGAGCAAAACGAGAGACAGAGAAGGAACCGTTTAATCTGCCAAAGAAGTCCCGGTCAGGTAGGGCTTCTTCGAATTTGAACACTTTTGCGCTTACTTTGTCATCAGGAGAGACTTTTCTCCAGGGATTTGCCTTGGTAGGATGATAGGGTGTCTATACCGAGCAACAATGGTATTGATGATGGTTACAACTTTTTAGGACTGCTAACTGTTGTTTCAAAGAATCATACAGGATTTAACCTGAATCAAAGACAGCCCAGAAAGAAAGACAGTGAAACTGCCACCAGCGTTAAGGTTCTTTTTGGTTTTGATTGGCAAGAGTGCAAGTATCGTTCGTTTGCGTCGTAGTCTGCACTCTTGTTCTGTGATGATACCGTTGCTCATTCTGTCTACCACTCAAAAATCCTGTATGAGTTTCCATTTAGCGTCGATGTTCGCTTGTTTCGCCTGGTAACGACGCTCTTCAAGTTTGTATAAGTTTGTACACCTTTCAGCAACTTTCAGCAATCTAAATACTGTTCAGTTTCTTCTCCATTCCGCTTTCTTACATTGTCAACGAAAGAACATAGTTATTAACTACTCGAAAACTGGAAAGTTTATGTCGGGAAGGGATCCCACGTCGAGTCGCGAAGTTATGCGAAGTTATCCATCTGGAAGAAGCATCGAATGAGATAACAGGAATTCAGCTCAAGTTTTACTTGAGCTTAAATCCACGACAACTTGTCGTGGATTTAAGGTCTGTGATGATAGATGGTCTGACACTTTGACTTATCAATGATTTCCTTCTTGAGCAGGCAGGGGTCCAGAAACGACAGAGCTACAGGCTCTGGGGCACAGAACAGCAGTGGGTTCCTCTGGTGATCATGTAAGTATCGCTTTTGACCTGGAGTATGCCTTGTCTGCTTGCACCGTGGGGAACATGGAATGACAATCTTTGTCACTTTATTAGACGCATATTGCTCATCGGACTGGAACTGCAATGAACTCAAAACTTCGAGACGTTAGTACATACAGTATGCGTATCCTCTACCGTTGACAAGTCACAAGTGCATTGGCTACACTTATTTCTTTTATGCAGGCTTCAAGCCAGCAAGCTGCAACCGGCACGGATGGAAGCAGTTCCACTCCAGCTGGTGCTAATGTCACCATCAGCGCAAACATGACCCAAGCTCAAACACGCCTGATGAATGTTATTCGAGGTGGTCCAGGCCGGGGTCGCATCGAGAAACCAAAACGCAAAGTTACTCGCTAGAAGGTTGCTTTCTGACGATGCTATCACCCGGATAAAAAGTCAGACGTAGATGCGAATGAAGGGTGATTAAATATGGTCTCTGAAGCTGTTTGACCTACTTATTCATTCCAAAAGAAGTGAGCACAGTATGTGGAGAACTGGACAGTTAAGGCCACTTTAGATTCGTAGCGCATTTCCTCGAATGGAAGAAATTCATAGATCCCAGGTCAAGATCTTAGGAAGGTGGCGACCTCCTTCTTATGAGCTGTTTATGAGGTGACGACGCCTCAAATGAATGTCCTGGCGGGAAAGTCCGATTTCCTTTGCTACCTACGCTAAGGAAACAGGGGAGTGAAGAGAAGATTAAGGGAACATGAAATCTTCAATGGCATATAAACAGGAAGTTTGAAACGAGAGCAAGAAGAATTAGCATTGATCGTATACTGCTTCAACGCTTCAGCTGTGGAAGCATCATAAAGGGTAAAAGTACGTTACTTTCAGGATTGGTGGCGTGAATCTTTCGATGTATCTACACACCTATATGAATTTCATGGCGTCCACAAAAGGACAGTTCGCATTAGACTTCGGGAAAGACTTGTTTTCTTACGTCGATTGGTTGTCTGTAGATCTACTCCGCCATAGTCGCTTGCGTAGTGGCGAGAGGTGCATGCTGCTAAGTTGAAATGCGGAGACGATATTCTACGAGGAACTGGAGACCGCCAAGGTTCAAAGGACACCATCCTGGTTTGGAGTTCACGCGTTTGCATCACTTCGGCACAGTTCTTGGATTTCATCAGTGACTTTGTTGCGATTCGTAAAGTTTTTCATGATCTATGCTGGCATTCATAAAGAGAGGGATTTGACATTTGTGTGGCCAAGTAACAGAATCACGAGTTGATTGTTAGTTAGAACAGTTACGAAGGACACGGATGTACGCTATACCCGATAAACCGAGTATAGCTATGCGGCTGTTTCCACGGAGTTAGCGCAAGAACGTCTCCCGCGAATTCCGACGGTGACGACAAGAGGCGAAAAGGACTCGTCCCATGTTCGTACAGATTTCGTGCCTTGACTCAGGAGTCACTCACATGACCTGCAAAATTCCGTGGAATGCACTTTTGATGAGTGTCCGAGTCGAGTCTTATATATTCCGTCCCCGCATAATGTACTTTTCAGAATTCTTCGTTCCGCTAACTCGCACATTGGTTCCACCTGGATTCCGCTGAATTTTCCAGTCACCGATTGTTGATTATAATGGACTAGACGACCACATTCGTAACTCGTTTCTTTATAATGTACTCGCTTTACTGATGGTGGTGACCGAGTATGAAGTAGAAACTTCCAGTTTCACCTTCAGTTTCAAGTTTCATTTTGTGCCTCAACTGAATCTCCTCCGCTTGCGCATTCTGTAAAGTCATGTAAGTGACTCCTGAAGATCTAAGAAGAGTAGGCGGTTGTAGACGCGAATCAAATCACCCTGGCGGGCACGGGAAAGATGCGACGAAACGAAAGAATCTGTCAGTCAGAAACACCTTTTGTCTTCTCGAGCACATGATCCTAACGGCGAAAGTAGCATATGACATAGAACGGACGATTAAAAGAAAGAACACAGTCGGACTATGGAACTACTTCGCACGAGTGCGAGTAGGTCCTCAAATCATTAACAAGGATAAGCATCCGGAATAAGAAACTCATATCGACGGAGATCCTGACAGGAAAAGTTAAAAGCTGGTGGTTACCTGCCAAGAGGTTATGGTTACTTTATCCTCCAAAGAAGCCGACCAGGAGATGCAGCTCGATAAGAAAGTAGCACCGAAAGTAGCAAGCGCACAGGACTATCACTGGTGCAAAGATGGTACATAGATAAACGCAGCGTAAAGAAACCAACGTGCACAGGATAAACGAGCAGATCGTTTGAGGAATCTGGTCCGACGGTAGGTCAGAAAGTTACAGTTTCCCGCTTTTCTTCTGGAAGGTAGCCTCGCCTCTCATCAAACGTAACTTGTCTAGCTTTTAGGTCCACGCCTTCTGCTGCGTAGGACATGAGCTGAAGTTTATTTGACTTACATCGCCTAATATGGCCTGCAATGGAGAGAACCTGCAAAACCGAATTTGACATGATGAAACCAAGGAGGACAGACAGCTCTTCTAATACAAACTCACGTTTTCGCGTACTACGCTGGTAAGCAAAGAAAGCAAAAGAATGCCCTTTTGCTTTTTCCCAATTTGGTTTTCCTTTGAAAAGGCTGGACATATAAACTCCGGTACTCATTCGGATAAAGACAGGCACTGAGAAGTAAGGCACGTTTTAAGTCTAAGTAGACGTAACGGACTCATTTTCACCTGATATGGAAAGAGCTGTTACACTAGAATGCTAGTAATGAGATCGCTCGCATCAGCCCCGACGAAGAAACAACAACATAAGATTCATGTGAACCTCCTCCTGAAGTGAGGACGAGCTGCGGCAAGCAGCCGAACCAATGCGGTGCAGTGCGGCAGTCCCTCGGCCAGCTAGCCTATAACAGTGGTGGGATCGTTCAAGAAACTTCAGAGTCCAGCGGATTCACAATCCAGATCTTCTTATTATTTGTCCGTATCGAAGTCATGCTGACGAACCGAGGGACCTTTTCTTACGGGACAAACTCTCCTATCGATGATAGCCAAGTGACCTCACTTCCGCTTCCTCTTCCTGCTGCGCTACCGCCTCCCGTCTCTCGTCGTAGAGAGGGGGTGGTCGGAGCTCGGAGATGGTCAGAACCGTCAGGCACTTGAACGGAACTTTTATTCCAAATCCCCGGAGCCCCCATTCTTCCTTGCCACTTCTGCCGTCAATATCAAACACTTTCAGCAGGTTACTTCTGCCCCCCCTACAAGCCTTTTCTACTACGTAGGTCACAACAAGTCACCTGTTCGACCATGTGATTCACTGACTGTGGCTCTCTGTTGCTCTCTGTCCCGTTCCTCCTATGGGAACCTCCACACGTGACCTATGCTTGGGAAATACCGGTTTTAGAGTTGAGGCTGCCGACTTCTTCTGAGAATGCCGATTGGGGTGGAAAAGTATCGGGAATGGCGCCGACAAAAGAATCCCAGTTCACGAGAAGCGGCCGAGTTGTGTTGCAAAAGCTCGGGGAATTTCCTGAGAATACAAAATACAATCTATCGATAATGTAAATAACTGAAATGCGGACTCATTTAAATTCCCGTGACAGAGATCACGTCTTCTACTAAAACAAAAAAAGGAAGACGCAAGAAATGAAACATTAGTATTTAATCTACGATACGTTCTGATGTTCCCCGTGCCCTTGGCAGGTGAAAATGTCTAGACATTCTTGGAAATCCGCCAACTGCCTGACAAGAAATATTCAGAATTCTCTGCCGTACTAACTCACACGCTTGAGTCTCAGGGTGTCTTTACAAAAACTCAACCCGGAACTCACCCGAGGCAAACACCCTACTGGACGGGGCACTGTTTTCCATTTTGAATTTGTTTCAAAATTGTTTCAAAAATGGTTTTCCAGACTATATATCATTAACGTACGTTAATCTAGAAACAAATTGTCAAAGTTTACTCATCCCAATCCCAACCCATGGAGGTGGTTTTTCAAATGAACTTAAAGCTCAATATCCTTCCCCACGGCATTGTACATTGAATTTTATTTTTTACCGAAAATATATAATAAATTATTATAAGAATTAAATTAATTCATAATTATTATATGTTAATCGATCTTGGAGTTGTCAGCATATCCAGATATAAACCATAAGTGAACGTCGGGCTGATACGCTGCTGAGGGTATAAGTCCCAGACAGTGCTCTTTAAAAAATGTCATTTAATCAAGACATAATTTATTCCCTAACCCTTCTCGCAAGAAGAGTTAGAGCATAAATCAATGAACACACTGAAATCTCTCCAGTTCTCTAAATGTACATGGGTGAATATCCTACATCGAAGAGTTGAACCACATAAATTCCAGCTCTACACCACGTAAGTTTTTAGCTGTTTATTAGGATTGTGAACTTTCAAAGGTTTTGTGGTAACCCAAGTCTCATCTGTTTACGGTTAAGATTTCTGTAGAATTCTTCGATCACAAGAATACATTGGGATTTCGTTTTGTAAAGACATTCTTAGAATAATATGTATGCAACATGAACTTTTGGGGATTTTGCTTGTTATTATCAGAAAACACAAAAGTGTAAAAAGAAAAATCTATATTAAACTAACAAGAAAAATCAAATGATCATTAAAGGAAAAGACATAGAGATGAGAGAAGATCCAAGGATAATCTATAAAGGAGTTTAAACAAACACACTTTCAAGATACATATCCAGGAGGTTCCTCACAAACACATCACACTGTACTAATAGTTTAATTTACTGCTCTTCCCAACGGAAGAGTTTAATGATAAATTAGTCTTTACAGAAGAAGTGAATGACCCTCCTTCATCAGAAGATGAAAAATGTGAATAATATACAGGGAAGTTAGAATTTTACTTATCTCCAAATGTGGAGTTATTTTTCATAAATAACCAATGAAAATGTGCAACTTCGGACTCCTTCCAAATCAAACTAAAACACTTCGATCACGAAAAAAACCAAAAATATACTTGACCGTATCCTAATACGTTTGTTTAACTTGACCCACCTCTCTTAACTTTATGTTACTTGATCACATCCTTGAGAGACCATAGAAGGTTAACAAGTCAAAATGTCACATCATCAGAATGCAAGAAGTGTATGTTAACTGTCATCTATTTCACGAAAAACTCACTTTAAAATATATTTATAATAAATTATCAATTCAGATAATCTCTTATTTATCTTAGTATAATATCTTTACGTAACGATAACCAGCTGATTTCAGTTAAAGGTATTATCAAATAACGTAATGTTAAAAGAAGTAAGTCAAATCCGAAAACCGTATTAGAGATGCGGTGAAGTAAATCTCAGCTGTAGAAACTACCGGCAAGTTACATACTTTTGCAAGAAAATCTCCCGAGCACTGCACGTACTTGTACTCTTACGTATCTTGTCGTTCTGGTATATCTTTTAGAGTGGAGTTCATGCCCGACTAGAACATGTAGAAGCAACCGGCAATAATTGGAATTTAGCTGAGAAGGTCGAAACTAACGGAATCCAAAACTGATGATATTTTTCGGTTCACAAGATATTTTCCCGGATGCCGTGCAAGAGTCCGAATTTGCCTCGGGAAATTGGTCGATCTTCTTTCGGATTTTTCTCCATGAATGGAAGATGGAAAATTTCAAGTTTTTGTCGTCCATGCAGGTCTAGCTCTAGTTTGATGACGTGGTAGATATACAGTAGACGGCCACGAGGGTAACTAGTCGACAAAACGTTCATTATTGTGGACAGTGCATCAACTAATGAGGGTAGTTTGTGGATATTCTTTTCGTATGTTAGTCGTTTCTCCAACAATGCGGACATACAGGCCGATTCTCGCCGGAGAAAAAGTTGTGCCCGATGTCCACGAGTTCACGGACGACCAACGCCACAAACGAACCGCAAGTTGTCCAAGACAGCCGGAAAGTCACGGGAAAATGCAAAGGTGTAAAATAAAGAGCGGGCTATACGTTAGCAATATTCCCGGATTTAAATTTAATTTTGTTCCTTTCCAGATTTCTCAGCGACTCCTTCGGTTTGTCTATCAAAGAAAAATCATAACACCAACACCAAGAACCGCTTTTATCTATTTTTTAAAAAGCTATTGAAAAATAAATACATATAAAATAATAATAATAATAAAATATGTAAAGAGATTCAAGAATACTTCTAACCAGAAGTGGAAATTGTGTACAAAGAATAATTCGTTAGGAGGAGCAATGACAACAAGTGTACATAGTAGTACACACTGTGTTAACCACACTTCTCCTTTTCAGATACTCACATCGCACCTGCTCCTCCTAACGAACACTGGACTCCAAGTTGTGATAATGAGAACAACCTGGAGTCTTAGGCGCACCCCACTCTGCTCTCGCATGCACGAGAAACTTCGGATCGGATCTGAAAAAAGTTTTGAATACTTATTCTGTATCTTTGGAGAGCTGCTCAAACAAAAATCTATTTTGAATTTTGAATATTCATGTGTCTAGCCAATCAACGATAGAAGAAAAGTATCAAGAAATAATCAAATTTTTGTTTCATTTTCCATTTCATTTCTGCATCATTTTTTATATTTTTTAAAGAAATATGAAATTTTAAATGAAAAATCATAGAATATGATTTTTCATTTACATTTTTATTTTTTTAATCTAGTTTTACAGTGATATTTGGATAACAATAATTTTATTTCTGGTTATTTTTTAGGATCCACGAGAGTTTATCTTATGAGGGTTCACGATGATAATCTTCACTGTTTGTCATCACTTTAGTAGTTTCATTGCAATGCACCATAGATTCACAAACCCATGACAACGTTTTAAATCTTCAGGAGCACGAAGCTTTGATTGTCGATTCTCAATTTCAAGACGATGACTGAGGGTGGAAAATGGATGAACAATGTAGTGTCAAAATCATTTGCAGTATACAAAGTGTGTATATGAATATAATCGAAGTGAAATACGAGAATGTCCAAGATCAACACCGCGCTATCAAGTTCAGAATCTCCACCTCGGCCTTGGCCGTTTTATGAACTACACGTTCAGTCAGATTTGAAAAGTTGTAGAGCGAATGATCATTGAGGATGGTATCATGTCGTGGACCGTTCTAGGATGGAATTTTATCAAATTGCTCCAAAAATATTTTTGACCACACCATTGGATAGCTCTTGATGAGGCAATTAAAATTGGTCTTTTTAACATCACGAACGGAGCTAAGATGCCAAAGTTACTGATAGTTGAGACTTTTAAGATTTTATGCATCATGACGTTGATGAGACGTCTGACAGGCTGATGTGACATTTGAGATCCTGATGGGGTAGAGTGCTGACAGGACAGGATGTTGACATTATGGATGTTGATTGGTTGAAGATGCTGACGAGACATTAGAAATGAGATGATAGATAAGAGCGATGTGTCATTGCGCATGGTGCCACTTGGCAATCCAACACATGCGACACTTGACAACTTGCTTGTGGGACACGTGGTGGGGACACAAGGTGACATCTAGACTTTACTTCTCAACTTCTCAACAGTGTAAAAGCTGGGGATTTCTAAGGTTTAAGCTACATAATTTGATTTAGACGTCGAGATGTTGTCTACCACAAGAAGGCAACCACATCAATTGCTTGAATGGGAGTCGTGGTTAGAGAACTATAAGGCTTTAAATTTTACTGTGCAATTAGGGGCTGAACTTGAAAACTGCTCGAGAGCTCGTGCAGGTTTCAGTGAAAAAGACTCTTAGGGGCTAAGAGGTAAATAATCTACACGAGATCTCGCATTTCTTCAAAAAAGATCTGAAATCTTCTAGTGAGTGGTTGTAACTTAGACTATATCGGTCAGACTGAGCCGCGATTGATACTGTTCGATAAGGATTCCCACGAGCTTTCCGATGACACCAAGAACATCTGATTCTGAGATTCATGATGAAAGTTACAAAAGTTTGAAGTTGACAAGGTATCTTGAGGCTGTACGTCAAATATGTGCAAGACCTTGCATGGATTTCAGTGCAACGGTGAGCTTAGGGACTAGAGGTAACAATCTATGTGAGGGCTTGTGCAGATTTTCTCAAAGAGAGGTCCAAAAACTTTAAGTGATCTTAACTCGAGCTACAAACGTCAGTTTGGATCAAAATTGATGTCGTCGATTTTGATGGATAGGATTTTTCAAGAGCTTTCTGGTGACACCAAAATTTTCGAGTTCCGAGCTATGAGGTAAAAGTGGTATGCATCCGAAGTTCATCAGAACTTTAACCGGTATGTCAAATCCGTGTGAGGACTCGCGCAGACTTACATTTGAGGAAAGGTATTGCGGGTATTGAGTGCATATATGTGCCAAGGCTTGCACATATTTTCAAAAAGAAAGATGTCTAACAATTTTGATCGATCGTAATACAAGTTACAGACGTCAGTTGGAGGTGAAAGTGATATAGTTGAAAAGAGAGCATCGAGAGCTTTGCAAGGGTACCAAGAACGACTTATTTGGATTTATAGTGAGAGAATTGCATCACATTGAAGTTGCAAATGAGTTTTAAAGCAAAGTCAACCAAATATGTGAGAGGGTTTGCACTGATCCTACCAAAGGGATGAGTTCGAGGGTCGAAAATTTAAACGTTTGTAACTTTCTAATGAGATATCCGTTCGGATCACAAATAGTACTTTCAGAATCAGGTTTTCAAGAGGATTGTACATTGCTTGTTAGATTTGGATTTTGGTAAATATATTTGAAGACTTTGGAATTGAAGACTCTCAGTGCGGAAGTGGCGTACTTCTTTCACGGAAGTCCGTTAGAAACATATTTGGTATCACCGGATTCAGTTTTTTTAAGGCTATGTAGCTATAACATTGGATCAAGATTTTATAGATTTTTGTTAAGACCATTGACCATTGAGTTTGTAAACTCAGTGGATAATTAGCAACAATAAAAAGTAGGATTTTAGGTTATACTTAATAACCTTCTTAACTCATGTCAAATGATCTCATACCGATTTGAGTGAATATAATTGATACGAGCGGTTTTGATGAAAAGTACAATATCAAGTATCAAGAACTAATATCAGCAAATATTTCTTGAATATCATGAATACTCGGTGACCTTGTTCAGTGTTAACCTTAATCTTATAAAAATTCCTATAATCAGATAAATTTCTCTTGATAGCTCTCAACTATTTTTCACAACAAACTAGTCCTATAATATAGTTTAGTTTGGTTATGAGATCTCTTGGATTTCAATTTTTTGTTGCATAATTTTCACAAGTTCCAGTTTTCAACATTGTATCATATCTCTTTTTTCATAATAATCTCCTAATGATATCATTATTCGATTGAATTTAACATTCTCTTCAAGTTCATTTGCAACTCGATCCGTCCATAATTTCTTAACTTTTATCCTTCAAGGATTTTCAGCTTTTAACTTGTTACTTATTTCATAAGCAGTGTATTGTTCGAACCGTTGCAAGCATGTTCATCATATATGTAGGTACAGGTGAGTGAAACTTACAACAAAGACAACACAACTTTCAATTGTATAACAATGTGTATGTTCAATAATCTACAGACACTCCATACTTCTTTGTCCATGAGGATGAGCTTCTTGACGATCAATCAACCAAAGCTCACATTTTTTAGATTCTCATTCACTAGATTTAAATTTAGAAATCACATCCAATCCAATAAAAAATATTTTTAATATTTTTAAAAACATCATATTGTATCATTCAACTTTTTATATAAACATGTTCTCGTTAGTGAGCTTGTACAAATTTCATCTTTTATTGTTATACGTGGTTGTTTCACGATGAGATGATTCACATTTGAGTATTTGCTCTTGTGAAACTTTTTTGTGACAAAAGTCAACTCTTAGTTGAAGTACTATTAACATATCTCTTATCTCTCATGTCAACTATCTATGGATACTGATGGCTATTGTTTTTCACTTAAGACGAATGTCAACAACGGTCAAATCATTTGATATTTGTGTCATGCATGGGAGTATGCGGACATAGTTCTTACACATGTTATCAATTGATCATGTATTTGCATTGAGTATTCAAAGTGCAAAAAGTTGTATTTCTGATGGATTCATGCACTTGATATTTTTGGATGTGACATATATTGGATGATTGAGGTCTGATGGATGTCTTCACTTTAACACATGTTAAAGTGGCATGCAAGCAATAACTCAAGAAATTAAACGAGAAGCTTGTTAGACAATCAAGGACACAACATAAAAACACAACTCTAACATAAGAGAGTGATGGAAAAAATTCATGTTATACTTTAATAAAAATAAACTGTATGATATCATCCGATTAACATACAATTAAATATTATTCAAAACATCTAAAGTATGTAAATTGACATAGTTGACAGAAGACAACACGAAAAATATCATATTTGGCTTGAACTTGGTGATTCAATAAGAGTTTATTTTGGAACTCTCCATCATAGTAAAAGGGGTCAAACCTCTCATTTTCAACTAAATGTGATTTAGGGTTCAGAAACTCTAGGTTATCTAGAATTTATTGCGGTACTAGATTTTTATCGTTGTTTCTGAATTATGTTCGGTGAGAATTGTCATAAATGGACCAGAATGTGAAGCGTTACTATTAGCATTTTTCTTTGAAATTGTGATCCAACGTCAGATTGAAATTCTATGGTTCAGACAAGCGCTTGTATGCATCAACCCATGACCCACTCGGACCTATTCTCGATCTATTTCCAGACTTTTCTTTTTTGGACAACGTTTGTCTAGGATTATTTTGAGACAAGTTCTTACGTCATAGTACATCCTTCCATCTTTGATTTAGAGAACCACTTAAGGTTCATTTGTTTTCAACTTCTTGGTCAAGCCATTAAGTCTTATTCGCAACGCTCACACCTAACCCAAGTCAACCGGGATTCAATTGTGGAAAATATGTGTTCAATCTTGAGTCTGAAAGTCACGGACAAGGAGTCACTTGCCGAGGTCATAGAGGTACATAGAGAGCATAGGGAGGCCGTGTATGACATTGGGGTAGAGGAAAGATCCTCGAGTTCTAAGAGATATTTTGGATGAAATATCCAAGACAAGAATAAACATTTTATTGTCTCTCTCGTAGTCATGGCTTATCAGGAGTGTTGGCAATTGAAGTTCAGTTGCGAAGAAGGACACAAGATTATTTTGTCATGTCAGTTTAGCACCTTGGCTAGGTTGACCGAGTGCGTAGTGATAAGTCTCGGTAGGGCTGTTAGTGTCACCAGGGCGGGTTCTTGGGCTAGCCTCACTAGGGATATACTTCGCAGGTAGGGCTTGTAGGACTCAGTTCTTCGAGTTGAGCCTTCAAGCTCTTAGTTATAATGGATAGTCTTGATGAGAGTCATTTGGATCCTCTGATGCATGTGACTCGACTTTAGTGTTTGTGTAGTGTTGGTTGGCATGATGGAGTGAGTACAGATCTTTATTACTCGAAGAACTCAAGTCGTGAGGTCTGATTGAATGTTCTTAAGTCACAGATTTTTGTCAGTGATGTCTCATGAATGTGGAGATCGTTGATATCTTTGATTTGCGGGTGTGCATGTGTGCGGAGTGATTCTTTTGATCGTGGGTTTGATTGTTGTCAGATTAGTAGTGGGTGGACCTATTCTTGGTCTGATTTGTGGCGGGGTAGTGCAGAAGGCTGCTGAAATTTCTTGTGATAAATTTGGATGTCGAGTAGGCATTGATCAACAATTTCTGACGATGATGAGTGTAGTAGGTGCTGCTGAGAAGATGATTCCAACGCACTAAAAGTCATTCGATTTGGTGAAGGATCGAGTGAGTTATAAAGTGAAGAAGGTCGCACGTGGTAAAAATTCTGACGTAAATCTGTCTATGCATGCACCTTTGGCAGATTTTGACCTTGTGGAGTTGTTTGAAGTTGTTGTTTGGGGTGTGTTTCCTTCCTGTGCGCGTTTGACTCAAGTTGCTACTCTACTCTAAGCGGAGAGTGAGCGGGAGTGATGCTGTATGGAGTGCGTGTTAGGAGGCATTTAGAGACTTCGAGGAGCAGAGGTGCGTGAGTGCGGAGGCGTGAGAGCGGAGTGCGGAGACAAGACGAAGTGAGCCAGCAAGTCGGCTTGTTGGCGTGCGTAAGCTAAGCCAATTTCAATGGTGTGGGAGTGAGTAAAATAAGGTCACCCATCCCAACACTATTCTTAAAAATGTGCTTAACTATTTAGCTCTTAGCTTTGGCTTTACCACTAGATCAATAGCTCTTGGTGTCTTCTAGGGATATGTGTAAGTATTTATGGACTTGTTTAAGGTAGTAGGAGACCTTTTCGCACGTTCCTAGAGGAATGGTATGACGACCTCATAGTACTAGGGGGAAGCTGTCATTGTGGGTAGCGTTTGCCTATGTCATAGAGATCCGCATGGATGAAGTTGGTGGCAGTTGACTTGGGTGAGCTAGTAGAGCTACCACATAGAGACTTTTGGAGCTACTAGAGATGTAGACATCTAGTTAGTGACCTTAGGTATAGTTTATAAGAGTTGGTGGTCATATATTGTGGATGTGATCATCAAAGAAGAGGTGTTAGTTCGGGTGAGGTTGGGTTTATCTTTTATGCATGTTTGAGTGTGGAGGATTATCGTTTGGACTTCTTGTGGTTGGAACTCCTTCATATTCTACTTCTTGTTTGTGCACCGCGTATGCTTGTGTTGACGCTTGATTTCCGAAGTGAGTTTACTCCAGTGTGCTATCGAGAGTGAGACTAGAGTTGCGGACCAGTCAGACTACTTCTGTTTCTCTCACGGTGAAGTTAGACTTGAGAACCAACAGATTATGAGAGGCTGCATGTGGTGATGGCACATACATGTTGCTCTTATCTTGATCGTCATAGTAGGAGATAGGTTAGCTCAGTCGGAGCGGGGTTAAGCAGATTGGCGTCACGTGTGATGACGAGGGTTTGACACTCTAGTTAGAGCTTAGTGTTCACGATTGACACGAGTGTTGTCATCACGGAGGTCCATGGAGGTTCCGGTGGAGATTCAACTGCAATAAGTAGTGGGTTCACATGGAGTGTGTGAAGTACCAACCAATAGCACCGGTCTCATCGGTAGAGGACACCGATTCAGACGAGGACGTGACTGGAGGATCGTCACACACGTTCTACACATCGTTGTTGTGGATCGATACACCTTCTTGAAGGTGCTACCAAATAGAAGATACCACTTCTGTTGTCCAACAACTTCACACCTGGTGCCGAACCAACACGGTCAATCGCCGGCCTGTCGCACCAACTGTCGAACTCTTGGATGAAGTCATCCAACTCAATGATATCCATCGTATCCAAGTACATCAAGATCCCTTAGTGATCCCATAGATCTCATCCATGTCTCACAACAACAGTGTGGTGACACTATGTGTACTTCCAACCATGTCCTCGTTTGAATTGGTGTCTTCCGTCGATGAGACCGGTGCTACTGGTTGGTACCTCACACCACTCCGTGTGAACCCACTGCTTATTGCAGCTGAATCTTTGCCGGAATCTCCATGGAGTTTCGTGATGACAACCCCCGTGTCAATCACAAATACTAAGCTCTAATCAGAACGTCGAAACATCGTCACCACACGTGACGTCAATATGCATGACCCCGCTCCTATTGAACTCACATATCTCCTACTAGGACAGTCAAGGTAAAGACAACATGTACATACCATCACCACAAGCAGTTTGTTGATCGTAAGTCCAACCTCATCGTGAGAGAAACAAAAGTAGTTTGACTAGTCCACAACTCTAGTCTCACTACCGACAGCAAACTGGAGTGAACTCACTTTGAAAATCAAACGCCAACACAAGAAACAAGAAGCACAAACAAGAAGCAGAATATGAAAATGTTTCAACCACAAGAAGTCCAAACGATAACCCTCCACACTCAAACATGCACAAAGATAAACCCAACCTCACCCGGACTGACGTCTCCTCTTTAGTGATCACATGCACAATATATGACCACCAACTGTCATAACATGTACCTTAGGTCGCTAACTAGATATCAACACCTAAAGTGGCTCCAAAAGTCTCTATGTGGTAACTCTACTAGCTCACACAAGACAACTGTCTCCAACTGTCTCCATACACATCTCTACAGTATAGACAAACGCTACCACAAAGACAACTTCTCCTTAGTACTATAAGGTCGCCCTACCACTCATCTAGGAACGTGCAAAAATATCTCCTACTATTTAAACAATTTCAGAAATACTTGCACGCATCTAAGAAGACACCAAGAGCTATTGATCTAGTGGTAAAGTCAAATCTAAGAGCTAAACAGTTAAGCACATTCTTTAGGAATAGTGTTGGGATGGGCGACTTGATTTTACTCACTCACACACCACTAAAATTGGGCTAACTTACGCACGTCAGCAAGCTAACTTGCTGGCTCGGGCTCAGGCTCGGGCTCGGGCTCGGGCTCGGGCTCCGTCTCCGTACTCTCGCACTCTACTCTCACCCCTCCGCACTCACGCATCTCTGCTCCTCGAAATCCACAACCTGAAAGCTCTCAATCAGACCTTGTGAATTGAGTTCTTCGAGTAACAAATGATCTGTTCTCACTCCACCATTCCAACCTACACTAAACAAACACTAAAGTCGAGCCAAATCCATTCTATGCATCGGAGAATCTAGATTGCGCTCACCAAGACTATCCACCATAGCCAAGAGCTTGAAGACTCAACTCAAAGAACTAAAATCTAGGAAGTATACCCTTAATGGGGCTAGATCAAGAATCCGCCCTAACGGCACCAATTGCCACTACGC
Source organism: Asterella californica (assembly GCA_036924285.1). Lineage (NCBI taxonomy): Eukaryota > Viridiplantae > Streptophyta > Marchantiopsida > Marchantiales > Aytoniaceae > Asterella > Asterella californica. The sequence continues at coordinate 815,877 of JAYKYS010000022.1, read as the reverse complement.
ACTCCGTCAACCTAGCAGAGGTGCTAAACTGACGTGACAAAGACGGTTCATGAAGAGGTGGATTCCGTTGTGTGTTCTAGGTTAAACTTAGACATAAGGAGAGAGGATTTGAGGGTTTCAGTTGCTTGCAAAAGAAAGTTAGACCGTTCGAGCCGTTCTGGAGTCCAAACTTGATGTCCTTGGACTTCATCAAGATCAGAACATCGAGTTCTTCAAGAAATGAAGTTGTTATGAAGTTTCATTAGATGAATTGAGAGATGTGAGAGAGATTGACTAGCAAGGAGAATATTTTCATCGATTTTTGTTTACATGCAATCTACAGTGGTTGTTCTTTGCGATCCGTGGATCATGCTCTTCGTCCTTGGTGCATACGCTATCAAGGAGTTTTCATCTACGCATAAGATGAAACCGCACACGGATTAGATTGTTGTGTTGGGCATGGTGAGGGAGATTGAGTCATAGACGATCAATTTAAGTCAGAATTTACTTCTTGTGATCAAATTTCTGGTCATACTTCGTGAGGAGAACTCCAAACTACTTGTTTGATGTTTCGTTGGGTTCAAGATAGTCGGATCTATCTACGTGAAGATATCAATCTCGTATCAGGTGATCCGTTTGGACAGTGTGAATGATTTTAGCTCATCAAAAAGAGGTTTTGGATGTTTGATCATCTGTGATTGAAAGTTGGAGTTATCTCGACATTGGGGATCAAATTTGGTGGTTCTTTGGACAGTTGGAGTTAGGAGGACAGACCCTATCCATATCTCAAGATCGTGTAAGGGAAAGAGGAAGTCTTTAGATTAACGTTTTTTGTTCTTCGTTATGAGTTTAGTGCCTACTTCAAGTTTTGTATATCGTTAGCTACGTGGGCTGCACTCACGACTTGGATTAGAGTGATCTGACCATCATATTAGTCATATACTGAGTGGTGATGAAGGTGCGGTTTTTATTTTGACATCGATTTGCTTTCTTTATAGCGTTAGTTATCTATGTTGGACTCATGACCCTCATTTGAGATAGGATGATCTGATCATTTGGGCTAGTGATGTACTTAGCGGCAGTGTAGTGTCTCATGATTTTTCCTTTAGCTCATTGTAGCATACAAGATTTCGTTCCCCAAGAATATTTACACTAGTATAGCTGCTCTAAGTTCTAAGATCTGTCCAAACTCATAAACACTCAAGATTTGTCTAGAAATCCTGTCTTCTCACAAAACCACACGTCTTCCAGATCTTTCAAAAGGTGCTCTGGGCCTTAACATACAATTATTACTTAAAATATCACAAAAATATCCATTGAGAAGTCCGAGAAGACGATTACTGCTTCCATGTCACAGTTTCCAATCTTCTCACAACGGCTTCTAGAAGCAATTCTCAGCTTCTGGGGGTTCAACTCAGCTTCTGACATCTCCATAAGATTGTCCAAATTCGTAGATGTCAAATTGCTACTCTCTATCACACATTGCTCTTACAAGTTCCAACGAGGTTAGATTAATCACAGGGTGTATGCCCCCTGTAACCTTCTCATGCTTTTTCTTACGAAAACGATCTTTCGACAGCACTACAACGACATTCACATTCACTGATACTCAAGAGAAGCTTCAAAAATCCAATAGAAGAAGATAGGAAGATGGAAAGATGAGAGAAGAGGAGGAAGAAGAGAAAATCCAAACAAGAGAAAACAAGACAAAAGAGAAAAATTAAGATTCCGATAGACTTCTAGTCCGGATCTTGACTAACATGTCATCCTTGCTTGTAGTAAATTGAAAAAGAAGACTACATATCTGCTTACAGTTACATTATCTTCCAATCGAGGATGACGTCTTCTGTTGTGGAAAGAAGGCTTCCGGCTTTTTCTGTCGTTGCTTCGACTACTCTAACTCAGAAGACCAATCTCCCATGGGACAATCTGTATGTGGATCCGAAGTGCTCCACTGGATGAGACATCAATTTAGCACTTCAACTAGGTTGATCGAGTGAGTCCCGATAGGGTCGTTAGTGCCGTTAGGGTGGGTTCTTAGGCTAACCCCACTAGGGGTATATTTCGTAGGTAGGACTTGTAAGCTTTAGTTATTCGAGTTGAGCCTTCAAGCTCCTGGCTATGGTGGATAGTCTTGATGAATGCAATCTGGATTCTCTGATGCACAAAGTGCATTTGGCTTGACTTTAATGTTTGTTTCGAGCCTGTTGACATGATGGAGTGAGAACAGATCGTTTATTGTGGTACACTTGTGTAAGTATATGTGTATGACATCGCCGCATGTGTTACTTGTACGTGTGGTGTACCTCTGACAATATTGTATGTTGTATAGCGATGTGTATGCTTACGACATCTTATTCTATGCATCACATAGACAGATTTATATCCAATGACACCTTGTGCGCATGCATTCGACCTCCTAATCTCCTGAAATGTTCAATGACATGTCACAAGTACAAGCTGACTCCTTAAGCATCTCCTTACGTTTGTTTTCATAGTACTAAAACTCTCTAAAATATGATCAAGCAGGTATCTTGCACCCTTAGTATAATGTCAGAAACTGCAAATATTTGGATCCATTTTCCTTAGATCATATCAGATGGAAGAAAGATTAATTATTTATTTTTGATTGAAATTAGAGATATAAGAGAACCAGAGAATGTTAAGAAATCACAAGAGAGAAGGTACCATAAGTGAAGGGTGTGCAAACACACTCTCTAGAATATTAATGCAGTAGTGTGCTCATCTCATTTAATTAATTAAATTATAGTTTAATTTATTATCTAACCTTTCTATCCAGAAAGATTAAATAATAAATTAAACTTCTTGTGCACAGATTCCTCATATATTTATGTCTCATATGTAGAGGTTTATTTATTATCTAATCCTTCAAGCAAGAAAGATTAGATACTAAATTAAACTCACATTAAATTAATATATAAATTGCTTTAGATTCTTGGACTTGTATCTTTAGCAGCACAGCAGTCCATTCATATCTGTGATTTATATCAAAGTCTCCTTGCGTTTCCAAATATAAGATAATCATCAATATTTAATAAAATATTTACTTATTTTCATTCACTTAGTATATAATATTTATATATGTCTCTGATAACAATCAACGAGCTAAAGTTCCCAGACGTTCATCGAGCATACATATTGCCCCCTCTTCTGAAGTTTGGAAGAATGAATATATATGCATCTAAAATGACTATACATGCAAGTCATACATTTTCAATATGCAAGAATTTTCTCTATTAATTATGACACTCCATGTTCTTGTGTGATACTCATTAACCACTATCTAGTTCTACGGTAAAATACAAAACTAGATGAACAGAGAGCTCTTCATAATCGATTTGAGAGAATGTCAAATGTCAAGAAAGGCTATTCAATATTCACACTCATTGAGCATGCTTATTCACCCTAGTTGAAGTTCGGATCTTTGTTTTTGGAATGTGAAATATTGAGTCAAAGTTATAAGTTGGGCATGATTTTCATATGTTGTGAAGGGTTTGGCATTATTTTGAAGAAAACAATGTTTAAATACTTCGCTTCAGACTTATCTTCTGCAGCTAGTAGTATGAATGTATGTATTTTCGGTTTCATTGTACGGGTTTCATTCAAGTGATTCGTTGTTTGAGCTCAGTTCTTTGTATGTCTCTCCCAACCTGCTTTGTCGTGAGCTACTAACTTATTTCGACGTGTGGATGAATCTGTGTCTCGATGCTTGCTGTTGTCGTTAACGACATGTACTATGCTGATCAGAAAAGAAGTAAATTGATCTCCATAAATCATTCACAGAATACAAAAAATTTTGCTGCCCATACATAATTCGGACGTCAATTCGGATATTATGTTTTTCTGTACAAACAAGGTTTAGAAGAAGAAATGTTTTTTATTCACGTCCATGAGCACATATGTAAGAAATCTTCTACTTGCAATGCATTACAGTGCACTAAAGTCGTCTGAAAAACTATGCAGAAACCAAAATGTGACAAAGTCTCCCGTTAAAGCTTGTAGCTTCATTGCACATTACATATAGCGCATTGCAATACGGTTGAGATCATGCAGAATAAAAAAGTGTCTTCTAGCTACAGTGCATTACATTGCACTAAAGTAGTCGTTACTAAAACTACGTAGAAACAATAACGATGAAAAAGTCTCCCGTTAAAGCTTGTAGCCTCTTCAGTAAGCATGATGTGTGTCGACAGTATAATATATACTATCGACATTGTTTGACAACAGTGCTCAGTTGACGATGGTTGGAAGTAAAATGTTCGAAGTAGAGATTTATAGTAAATGCTTATATTCTTTGGCTCTTCCGCTCCAACATTCCGATCGAAGGCACTGCATAGCGATAGATAAGAAGATTGTGTCTGTTCAAATTATGCTCGATGGTGGTCGGATCATCGAGGTGTCTGTTGATCTTTTTCGTTCTCCTCCACTGCATCCATTGTGAAGTATATGTCACGGTGTTGTTGTTGAGAAAAAAAGATTTCATCAATATCCTTCATGACAACAGTTTCAGGATGTACAATGGTTTTTCAGAGAGCATCGCTACGCGTTCGTTGGATTCTTGAGCCCATCAACCACTTGCACGATGATGCATACTTGCCAGATTTAATCATTATTCTCAGGGACGTTCTCAGCGTTGTTCCTAGAAGATGTCTGGTACGATGTTTGTTATACTGCAACGCTCTTTGTAAAATGTTATTGAAGTTTAATTCGACTTTATTTTTCGTATCCGCTGTATCTAGTAGTGTGAAAAGCTCATCACCGTCTAGATTCAGAAATATTTTTCATACAACAAATATGATGCGTCTCAGACTTATCCTTCATGAACTATCTTACCATCCGTGTGAAGCCTTTTGTTATTCAGTCTCTTAACACAAATGTCTGCTCCTAAGGGTCTATCAAGACCTTTCGAACCCAAAACAAAAATGATGCACCTTTTTATTTCTATTCTGTTAGTAGCTTGCAAAGACAACACTCCGTGTAGATGTAAGTGTAGTAAAATTTCATATCTAAGTCACCTCATGTCTGCCCGACAATTAACAATAATTCATGTGTTTTTCTCAAAGCTTTGCGAGGATTGTTGACTGGTGGAGGATTCGCACTGTCAGCGCGAGTCGCACGTCTCATGAACATTGGACTGGGAAGATTTACAATCTAGGACATCAGATGGAAAAGATATATCCTTACAGCCGACTCGAAATAAGATAGGGTTTAGATCATCACAGACGTAGTAAACACAACGAAGACGATAAGCAGCGTGAACAATAGGTTTAAACAGTTGAGGATCTTGCGTACACTCTAAATATTAAGATAACAAAAAAACACGGAATGATAATCACGAAAGATCAACCACCGATCTTGTGATTGGATGTAATGAAAAGGTCCGGTCAAGGCATAACAGCAGGAACGTCAAGTAGTAAAAGTGTGAGAGACAAGTACGTAATCTAATGTTAGGAGTAAAAATTCGGGAGGTTCTAGACAAAACTGCAAATCTATGTAAATGTAATATCTTTCTCGGTATAGTTGTACGTCATCAAAAGAAAGACAACGTGAAATGATAAGAGGATACAACGGTAAGATAAGTGGGAGATGCAATCTGTCTAAGAGACATGAATGCACTTCAACATGAAAGCATTGTGCATGGATATCGTCTAAGTTGAGGATGGATTGTACGTGGAGTCTGGAAGGAGTGGCAGGAATTATAACTAAGAGATTATCATCATCGGCACACTCTGACTGCGACATGAAGACAGACAAAAAGCAAAGAGCAGAGAAAATACATAGAGAGCAAGAGACAAGACATTTAATTTTTTGTAGATGTATAGGCCGTCCCGGTCGAAGCAGAGAAGCCGGTCCAGCATTCGAAGAAGAAGCTGAAGATGACAATATTAATGTGGAAATATTGATCACAGATAACAATTGACCATGAAATATATGATAGTTCGCGAAGTTCCATACTTGAGCCATAATCGTCTCAGCTTGCGTAGCATAGAACGCGGAAGGACGATATGACGCTGAGAAGTCACAGCTCGTCATTCAGAAGTAGCCCGGTCCTGCACTGCACGAATAGAAAGATACAACAGCAAAGAGGAATAATGATAGAACAGCAAAGATAGCAGCGATACATTAGTGGAAGAGGAAAAGTAAAAGATGAAAATAGCATGGAAGGAGCCACCGATCGAAGGGCAGCGAAAGATGAAGATTTTGATCCCCGCAGACAGCACCGATACGTTAAGAAAGGTCTCGCCATAAAGCGATAATTCTGCACTTCTTGGCAGTTACTGGCAGCAAAAGAGCAACGATACAGAGGAAGAACGATGCAGACTGCAGTGGCCCCGTCATAACAAGCGAGAAAGAAGAAAATCACGACGACAGCGGTATGACGGCAGTGATATTGTGAGAATGGGACGTTCTGTCAATTCCTCGATGAACTACCAGACCACGAAAAAAGTTGCAGCAATACGAGATCAGCAAGCAGCCAGCGATCCAAGAAGGCGAGTCAAAAAAGAAAATAGCGACCTCCACAGACGTTCCGATAAGAAAAGGCACCCAGGCGAACGTAAGAAGAAAATCCCGGGCCCCGACAGCACGAGGTTGTAGCTGCAGCCAAAACGATGCAGCCTGTAGCCCCGTCATAACAAGCGGTTTATGACAGAAACGGTATGACAGAAGCGCGATGCAGCGATGAAGCGACGAAGCCAAGTGAGTAAGCAGACTGCGTAACGATATGATACACGAGACCTAACAATCATACAATGATACAGCGGCCCCAAGTTTAGCGATACAAACAACTACACCGCCAGACGCACATAAAATAATTTATCCAAAATAAAATTCACCAAAATAACCTAAGCAGCTTAACCTAACCGTCTAATCATTGATTTTATAAACCGCTAAAGTCCCGCTTATGTCCTGCGGCAACATATCATGCAAAGTTCATTGAACATGCTTATTCGGATAGCATGCATATGAATGAATGCTCGAAAAGGTCCGTGGTGAAAATCGGCAGAGAAGCTTTCACACTCTTTATATATCCCGCGAAGGGAAAGAAAAATCTTATTTTAGTCAAAAGCTTTCCGGGACGAGATATTTTCGACGATTCATTCAAACATCGGAGATTATGGAAAAGACCGGAAGCCACCGGAACATCAGTTGTTACCAGTGACAGTAGAATGGAGGCCTGGCACAACAATGAAGAGAAACACCGCGACCCATTACGGCCAGCCCATCAGAGGGGAGGGGCTAAGTTTGGCTAGACAAGAAGAAGCTAGTTGTAATAAATGTGAGGACGCGAGGATACTGAAGGAAGAGAATTAATTAAACTACAGGCGGATGCAGAAAGTAAAGTCTAAATTAAGGTCAGGCAGCGTAAATCTACGATTATGCGCTCTGTGTCTTTCGACCGCTCCCTTCCCTTCTCTCTCTCTCTCGCTTGCTCGCTCGCCTTCCCACATCATCAGGCTGGTCCAGTCTCTCCCTCCCGTCGTCACCCCGTATGTCTAGTCTAGTTTAGTCCAGGGCACTGCCCTAAGCTCGTACTTCCTCGCTGCTCTCGTCCTTGCGCGAGAAAGAGGAGAGCGAAGGAGAGGAAACAGGGCAGGGAAGGGGTGGAGAGCATACAAGCAGGGAAGAAGCAGGAGAGGAGGGGAGGGGAGGGGAAGGGAGGGAAAGACAGGACGCGGTGGGGTGAAAGAGCGAGGGGAGAAGACCAGGTGGAAGAGAAGGAGCGGATTAGGGATCGAGCAAAAGTTGTGTTTGACGAAAGGGAAAGGTGAAGTGGACGTGGAAAAGGCAGGAAGGCGTTCATGAATGTGTGGATGAAGAGTAGAGGACCGGCGAAATTTGTACACTCTAGAGTGAGGTTGCGGAGAAAGTTGGAATTGGACTATTTGGCTGCTCTTGCCGAACAACTGAGTCTAGCAGATTGAGGTGGTGGTGGCAGGGCGGCAGGAGAATTATTAAGAGAGAGAGAGAGAGAGAGAGAGAGAGAGAGAGAGAGAGAGAGAGAGGTGTTGTTTTGAGGGGGTGTTTTCTGCGGTTGAGGTTGTGAGGACAGTGAGAGGAGGGGTGTTTTAGTTTGTTACGGTTTTTGTGGATAGTGTTGGAGTTTTCTCAGTGAGGAAGAGGATCGCGAGGAGAGCGGAGATGCAGCAGTGTGGCAGGGGCGGTGCGAATTAAGGACTACACCGGACTGAAGGGGATGTCGTGGGCAGGACCCGACACCTTCCCTGCCACTTCTCTCGCGGATAACCTCGACAGTAAGCTTCTTACACTCTGGTTGAGCGGTCTCCAACTACTAGGAAATGTTATCGGAAACAAAGGAAACGGTACTCAGATCAGCAGCGATCACAACACTTGTCCTGATTGCATCAAATACGCCGGTGTACAAATCTCTCAACTCCAGTGCATCTGTGAGATCTTTTACTGAGATAGGTATCACCAGGGAGGGCATACGGTAGTGACGAAGATCTCCCAATTACTGAAGTAGGCGAGGTTGATTGGCTGCCACTTTTCTAGTCTTTCTTTCGTTCTGCCATTAGTTGTCGAGGAGATCTCAGACCGAAATTTGCGGCCTTGCATGTACCACACGAGATCGTACTCTAGCTCAGTATTTTCAGTATCTGCTTCACGGGTGAAGTGTTAAGCGCTGGCGAAGAGGATACTGACGTCCTCAGGTTGTGGAAATTATTCATGACTGATATTACATGAATAGTAACTGTTAATTTTCTCTCCTTTCCTTTCTCCAGTGTCTGGTGGTCATCTGCATATGTTATGACCTTTCCTCTTGCAAGGCCAGACTTATGTCCTAGTCTGACCACTCCAGGCCTCTGTTTGCTCACTCCTTCGGTGCTCAGAGGACGTCCATATGGTCTCACCAGCTGTAGGTTTCAGACTATTTCAGCACAAATGGAAAGTCTCTTTCTCGTGTTCAAGCCACCCCGACAGCATTTACTGTCTTGAAAAGCTCACATTTCTTGAATATTCCGCGCACTTAGCTTCGGGCAATTCTTTTAGGACTGACTTCTAGAGATAAGAAACACGTCATTCTTTACCTATTATCTTACACAACCAGGAATTCTTCTCCTGAAATGTCTGTTGCATCGACAGAGTTCTTTACTAAAGACGTAGAAGGACTCTGGCAAACCTGGATCATGTACTAGTTCAAGAGCATAATGAGGGAGATTAGTATTACCGCCTTTGGAAGACAATGAAGGTGGCCAGTATATGAGTGATAAGGTTCATAAGCTGAACTTGAGACGTCAACAATTCTCTTACTGTGCAAAGTGCGTGGGAATGCTTCTTCACAGAAAAACTCTTGGTGATCCTCCGCGATGGCAGAAAACTGGTCGGAACTCTCCGGTCATTCGACCAGTTTGGTAGGTTCATACCATCCACTTCTTATGAAACAGGTTGAGATTATGGTGTGGAAGAATAGAAGGTTTATAAGCTGGAGGATTATTTGCATGTGGAGAAAGTAATGTAGGACACATCTTGTCTGGAGGTAGCACGGAAAGAACAAGAACCTATCTTTTGCAGCAAAGTGACACCTACTAGGTGCGAAATGGATAGAGTATGAGGTAGAGTAGGAGACGGGATGTCCGTCGAAGAGCTTGCTGAGTGTAGTTTGGGTCCTTTTCTTTCCATAAATTCATGAGTGAACATGTTATACTCCCTTAGATTTGCAAGCGAATATGACACTTCCTCGCCACTTCGTGTCCATCCTCTATTTCCTCATTGTCACTTTTTATGTTTTCTTACTTCAGCAAATGTGGTTTTGGAGCGATCCATCGAGCGTATTATCGTTGGAGAGCTCTTTTGTGATCTGCCCCTCGGTCTTTATGTCATACGTGGGGAAAACGTGGTCCTGATAGGGGAGCTGGTAAGTTGCGATTGCTCGATCTTGAATGTGTACAGAGGTTTGCAGTTGTGAAATGATTTTTGAAGGTAGAAATGTAGGTGACACTTGAAGTAGAATACTTCAGTTGTTTAGGAGTATTCTACTTCAAGTGTTGACCATTAGTTGCTCCGGTGATAAATGGGACGGAAAGGCTTGACCTGAGTTGTGCTTAGGATCTTCTCTCAAGTGCCAAGATATTTACAAACGTTTTCATCAAAGTTTGAGATAGTCGTAAGGCTTAACTGTACGCCGTGGTCTTCCAGTATTTTGGGTGTTTGGTTGGTAGTTGGCAGCAGAAGTTCAGTAGGGAAAGAGTTGGAAACATAGAACATCCATGCAGTTAATTTCTTGGACCTGAGCCCTAAGAGACGGTCCCAAGAAGGAGTATAGTGTTGTAGGAGCAAAGGTGTAGAGAAGATATCACAAACTTAAAGACAATCTACGTCATGTCGAGCATACCGTACACCAGACGGAGCCTTAAAAGTGTTAATTAAGAAGGAAGTAGATGCCCGAAGGGTAGGGCTTAATTTTTGTTCGTCATTTTTTCTGCTTCGGTTCCCTTTGTCCCTTTCTTTGCTCGCTCTTTCTTTCCGTGCCAGACTTTTGTCAATACGGATTGGATTTAGGGTCTCAACGTCCAGTCCTCTAGTAAAGCCGAAAATTCAGTTCACAGATTCTATGCTGTTGGTGAAAGATCTCTGGTAGCGACATATTATATAGTTCTTGGAAGCTACCTTTAGCCTACTTTTCTACCTTGTTTTCCTTTTCCTCCATGTCCCCTTCCCCTGTAGCAATGATTATCCAGTGTAGTCTTGGACAGATTCTTGTTTGGGGTCTGATAGTCTAGTGTTGCATTTTCAGGACCCCGACAAAGAAGAGTTGCCATCTCATATGGTCAAAGTGAGCCCGGCGGACATAAGGAGGGTAAGTAGTGGGCTGGATTACCTTGCTTTTATAAATTTATAATGTGTTATGTTGGGAGTTATCCCGTGGTTTAGTTTACAATAGCACATATATGAACATGCCCAGGGATGCTGTTCTCCCAGGAGGTGCCGTTGAGTTGCTGTTCATCTGAAATTTGTTTCCTTCAGGCTCAGAAGGCAGAGAGGGATGCAACAGAGCTCAAAGGGACTATGAGAAAGCGCATGGAATTTCTGGACCTGGATTAAGGATTCACAGCTCAGTTGGCTTCACAATATCGGTGGAGTTATGCGGGAGCAAGGAAGCAGCTAGTATATTGTTCGTTTTCAGACTAATGACACTGCTGTCTCTGTGGATGTGTGCTAAGCCATGATTCAGGAACGCGCAACAGTTTGCATGGCGAGTTTTTAGTGCTATGCTGACCCGCACATTTTATCGCGGACTGCGTTCCAATCCCGACTCCTACATTTGTCGTGGATGGTGGCATTCATCAAAAAGGGCTGCAAGATCACTGAATATCACCAGTCTCTTGTAGAGCCACTAAGCGATTTGCTTTTTGATACTTATTTATTTATTTTCCTACCTCCCCTTTTGTTGGAAGGCTTGCCTTTCATCACCTTACCATGTGGTATGTCATCTACGTAATGTCAAATATTCCTTGAGAGTGGTTGCTAATCCCCAAGATGGATAACCTAGACAAGGGGAATGGGGAGCCATTTTATGAGCCCACCCATCTTCATTAGAATGCTTGTTTAGATTCTGGTCTGCAGGGTGGGACACTACGTCCACCTGCCAGACATGCTATCCGTGATAGGGATTCTAAGCACATCAATACGACGTTTCTCATCCTTAAGGCAGTTAAAAATGTTTACTTGCTTGCTACACAGCAGAGCGAACTATCATGTTTTTCTCATTTCTGGAGTGGGTTGACTAGTCCCTTCTGTGTACAGGGGGTTGTAAGAACGTTTTACTCAATATTAGCGCTGGGAAGTACCCGTAGCACTCGAGTGTCATATGGGGTAGCTTCAGGGAGCCTAGTTTTGATCCCGCTGTACAAAGACCTTCCTATTTAGCGCGAAGGTTTTTGAACTTAGCATGTTAGCAGACCAGGAGAAGTCTTGTACAAGGTGTTCTCTGTCGACTGCTCTTGACGTCGGGGGTGTCAGTGTAGCTCTGTCCGGAACATTCCGTCCACCTGAAGCTTTGTGGCAGTGGTGCGAATGAGGCTGCCTCATTTTAATGGCTGTATGCTTTGTTACTTTTTCTCTGTAAGCGACGTAGATTGATTCTGAGTACGAGGAAGTAAGTAGTTCACTCTCTCGATTTTGAATCGAATGTCGAATCCGTCGTTATGGCATTGAAGCTGGATGTCAAGAGCTTGAAGACTGTGTGGAGCTATTAGTGATGGACTTGTTTTCTTTAATTTGTCTGGTTGGTGCGCACAGCAGGGTCTCTTCGACCAGTGGCACCAGTCCCTTGCTCCAGATATCGCTTGTTCTGCTGAAGCTCGAGAAACTTGTTTTCTTTAATTTGTGTGTTTGGTGCGCACAGCAGAGTCTCTTTGACCAGTGGCACCAGTCCCTTTCTCCAGATATCGCTGTTCTGCTGAAGCTCGAGAAACTACCATCTTGCCTTTGGATGTTTATGCCATGACGCACGCGTTGTAATATTGTGTCCACTCATGCACCTGGTTCTCCGTCAAACTGGCTTCTGTATCTTGTGTAAGGCTATCCAAGTTCCTCTCTGGGAAAGGACTGTCAGCAAACAAGTTATACGGGATATTTGCCGTACTGCTGTGGATAGACTCGGCGTTTTCTGCTGTAATGGCGCAGCCCTTATTGGTTCAGGTGTTATGTGTTATGTAAGGTACACACGGTCTGTAATTGCTATGGTGGTCCTAATTGTCGAGTTGTGAGCTTCTATATTCTAGTTTGAAGATGGACGGAAGTGTGCATCCACCATCCTCGGATCCCCAGAAAGTTTACTACGATGACCCTCTGCCTGTGTTGGCGCTCCGATTCAAGATTCGTAACACCATAACCCACGTGGTTTCGTTGCTTTAAACCGCCTGGCCTCGTGCGATTAAAGCACGAAAAGTGTACTCCTTTACCTCGGGTGGTGAAAATCAGTTAAGAAAATTATTCGTATATTTTGTGTGACCTGCAAGCAAAGGAACCGGAAACCGTACATTATGTGAGAGAAATGCGCTATATCTTCCTGGTAGTTACGCGTAGATGGTGTGACGGATTTGTACCAACTCCGGGAATTAGGAAGCAAAGACCGGAAGATACAGTCCGAAACACAGAATATTCGATTCGCTAGTTATCCTCCGGGCAACCCACGGGAGTATGCCACTCGAGAGTAAATGGACCGTCAAGTGGTGCTACAAGGTGGCATTAATATGCCACCTTGACACGCGAGGGTTAATTGGCATTAAGTGTCGCGACGTGCTGAGTCACTTGACGTCTCGTTTATAAGAAAGATCTTAGATCCTGAAGGGTTAGGCCCTTGCGCAATTAGCTCATTACTCAGCTGGTATCTGTGTAGAGTGCCCCACATTTTTCCAGGGACTGTGCACACACAATGTATTGTGCACAGTTCTGACCTCAGTAGAGGCTGACTTATCGTGCTCTTGCCATAATGTGCTGCTTGAGACAAGAGGTCTACTGTAATACGAGCATTGCGTGTCAAGTCAGTTATCCTGGCCCTACCTTCTGCTCTCTCAGGGCGTCCTAGCGGTGGCAGCCCAGCCGTTCCCCGATTGAAACTTGCTGCTCACATGCCAGCATTCACTGAGTCACTAGTCCAGGCCGTCCGCCATGTGCCGTCCGTCAAACGTTCAGTCCGTCAGACACTCCGTTGTCGTTCGTTGGGAACGGATTGTTCGTTGGGTGTTCGTCTGTTGTCGTTTGTCGTCCGTTCGAGAGCGAAGAAGAGAGGACGTCCAAGATGACGAGAGTTCAGGTCTTTTGATTTAAGGTTCTTGTGTAAATTTTTCGAGAGAGCGAGACAACTAGTGCCATAGTCAATGCATCGCAGAAATCTTTCTCGAGAGCGAGCGAGCATCGTGCATGTGGTTTCAAAATCATTCCATGAGTGCTCGACAGTCCGTAGGAAATCGTTCGAGAGAGTTCGACGAGAGGGTTCGAGTTCAAGTCACTTTGGTTTAAGGTTCTTGCGGAAATCTTTCTCGAGAGCGAACGAGCATCGTGCATGCGGTTATGTGAAAATCGTTTCATGAGTGCGTGACAATCCGTAGGAAATCGTTCGAGAGAGCGAGAGGACGAGAGTTCATGTCATTTTGGTTTAAAGTTCACGCAGAAATCTTTCGAGAGAGCGAGAGAGTTCATGCTAGAGCCACAAGATTGTAGAAATCTGTCGTTCGAGCGAACGAGCATCGTGCATGCGAGCAAGGGAGAGAGCTCGTGCCATAGCCACAAGATGATTGCGAAAATCTGTCGAAAGAGCGAGCGAGAGAGCTCGTGCCATAACCATAGGAGGATTGCAGAAATCTGTCGTTCGAGCGAGCGAGCATCGTGCATGCGAGCGAGGGAGAGTGCTCGTGTCATAGTCACAAGACGACTACAGAAATCTGTCGTGCGAGCGAGCGAGAGGGCTCGTGCCATAACAACAAGAGGACTGCAAAAATCTGTCGTGCGAGCGAGCGAGAGGGCTCGTGCCATAACAACAAGAGGACTGCAAAAATCTGTCGTTCGAGCGAGCGAGCATCGTGCACGCGAGTGTAATAAGTAGAACTCTACTTATCAACTAGAGTGGAAATTGGTTTGGTAGAAGTCTTTCGTATAATAATTAGTTATAGCTAAGTTGGCTTGAGAATACATGCAACAAAAGAGTACTTCTACCAATAGACTGGAGCGCCGAAAGTCCGCCAGGAAACTTCTAGAAGGAAGTTTCTGGAAGGAAGCTTCAAGAACTTTCCAGCGGGCTCTTACGTGGCTCATTCTGGACCCTCTAGATGTTGTTTCAGATCTAAGGTTGCATGTAAGGCACGTCAGCGATCCGTGTGTTCACTTTGAGAGGCCAGCATTGACCGGAAGCTTATCATGTACTATTTCTCTCATTATATAAAGGATGCGAATGCACCTCCACTAGCATTCAAGTTTTGAGTTCACTACAATGGTATCAGAGCAAGGAACTCTAAGATAGCTGTCACGTCAGTTTGGGCACCTCGGCTAGGTTGACCGAGTGCGAAGTGACGCGTCCCGGTAAGACCGTTAGTGCCGTTAGGGCGAGTTGGTGGGAGAGCCCACTAGGGGTAAACTTCGCAGGTAGGGCTTGGAGGCCTTGGTTCTTTGAGTTGAGTCTTCAAGCTCCAGGCTATGGTGGATAGTCTAGTTGAGTGTAGCCCGGATTCTCTTCGCGTTTAGAGTGGGTGTGGCTTGACCATTTGTGAGTAATCAGTGTTGTAGTGTTGGAGATGGTAATTTCTCTATTCAGATTACTCAAAGAACTGAGTGCAGGTCGAGATGGAGTTCAGTAGGAACCCGCTGACCTGAAATCGTCCGCTGGTATCTTCGGGCGTTGTCGTCCGTGCTTGATTGTGTGGAGCCGTGATCGAGGTGTGTGGGCGCCGTGCTACATTGCTGGTCGCAGATCGATTTGCTGTTGTTGGGGTCGAGTGGAGATTTCTATCATGCGGAAGCGCTGCAGAAATTTTGCGGAATGTTCTTGAAGTGTGTTGTTGGAGCCGGATTGCACGTTTGGGCGTGACAGCTGAAATACTTGTCAATGTCGGGCCGGAGTGGGCTCTTTGGAAGCGCATTGGAGAGACGATTCTAGTGCACCAAGTTTCGTGGAGTTTGGCCAAGGATTGAAGAAGTTATGGCATGTCGAAGTTCGCTGCTGTGACACCCGCAAGTGCAAAAGGCTAGTTACGTCAGATTTTGGTGCAATTTCGTGTGAAAACTCGAGTTTAGGAGTTTTGGAGGCTTCGAGGAGCAGAGGTGCGTGAGTGCGGAGACGTGAGAGCGGAGTGCGAGAGTACGGAGGCGGAGCGGAGCCTGAGCCTGAGCCTGAGCCCGAGCTCGCGTCCGCCGCAAGCCAGCTTGCTGGCGTGCGTGAGAGGTATCCAAGCTTCAGGTGTGTGGGAAGGGTAAAACCAGCTGGTCACCCATCCCAACACTATTCCTGGACCTGGACTCCTGACTCTGTAGTCTTAGCTTTGGCTTTACCACTAGACCAATAGCTCTTGGTGTCATACAGGGATGCGTGCAAGTACTTATGGACTTGTATAAGGTAGTAGGAGACCTTCTCGCACGTCCCTAGAGGAGTGGTAGGGCGACCCCACAGTATTAGGGGGAAGCTATAGTTGTGGTAGTGTTTGCCTACACCGTAGAGGCGCGTATGGAGGCAATTGGTGGCAGTTGTCTTGGGTGAGCTAGTAGAGCTACCACGTGGATGTTTTTGGAGCTACTAGAGGTGTGGACATCTAGTTAGTGACCTCCAGTGTCAGTTACGACTGTTGGTGACCATATATTGTGCATGTGGTCACCGACAAGGAGTCGTCAGTCCGGGTGGGGCTGAGTTTCTCTTTATGTGAATGTTTGAGTGTGGAGGGTTATCGTTTGGACTTCTTGTGGTTGGAACCTCTCCATACTCTGCTTCCTGTTTGTGCGCCGCGTTTGCTTGTGTTGGCGCTTGATTTCCGGAGTGAGTTCACTCCAATGTGCTGTCGGTAGTGAGGCTGGAGTTGCGGACCAGTCAGACTACCTTTGTCTCTCTCACGGTGCGGTTGGAGTGACGACCAACAGACTGTGAGAGGCTGCCTGTGGTGATGGCAGGTACAGGTTGCCCTTACCTTGACCGTCCTAGTAGGGGATAGGTGAGCTTAGTAGGAGCGGAGTTAGGCAAGTGGTGGTTACGGTGGTGACGGAGATTGCGGCTTTCGGTTGGGGAGTGTGTTAGCGGGATTCTCTCATCACGGAGTTCTCGGGAGGTTCTGGTGGGGACTTCTCGGACAGTGGGTATACACGGAGTGGGGTGAGGTATCGACTACCTACACCATTGCCGTCGGTTGTTCCAGAGGACGAGTCAGACGCAGACAGCGCGTTTTCTGGTGGTGAGTCTAGTGTCGCCACACCGTTGTTGTGGGACATGGACGAGATCTATGGGGCCACGAAGGGACCTCGACGTTACTCGGGTACAGTTGGTACCATTCAGCTGGATGACTTCATCCAGGAGTTCGACAGTTGGTGCGATCTGCAGTAGATGCGGAACCCACAACTGTTTACACCCTTCATGGCGTGGAAAGGTTTGTTCCAGCACTTGGAGGGACCGCCGATGGACGATTATCATGAGTTCAGGCGAGATTACAGTGTTGAGATCGAGTTGTGGAGACAACATTGGTCTCCCAACTATGTTTCTATCACTACTGGCGCAGTTTCGGGAGGAGTAGCACCTGCGAGTTTGGGTGCCAGCAGCAGTGGTACAGTTGCAGGTGGCGGGGTACCTACTGCCAGCGGTGCGTCCACAGATAGTGGAGCAGATGGTAGTGTGAGTGGGATACCACCAGGGTTTAACTCCGTGGTTCAGTTCTTCCAATGTTTGAGGAAGAACTATCAGGGTGTGCGGATCGACAAGTTGAGGAGTCTGCAGGAGTTCCAACGAAAGACTGGAGAGAGCCTACGCGAGGCGTTTACTCGCATGAGGCGATTGATCAGCGTTACCCAAGGGGTGACGGAAGCACATGCAGTCCAGTTCTGGTATGGGATACTAGACCGGAAGCTGCGTAGGAGAGTTAGAGATGTTACTCTTCTTAGAGATACCGCTCCGACGTTGGCGGTTGTCTTTAGTCTGGCTGAGCGGATTGAGCTCAACATGGTGGAGGAGAGGGTGGTGGTTGCTGGATTCAGCAAGGAGACACCACATGGAGCGACCACCTCTTCTCGAGGATCACAGGCTACGCAACAGCGTGGTGGTGGTGGTGGTAAGGATCGTGCGGAGCAGTCACGATCGCAGGGAGGTGTTGGAGGATCTGGTGGGTAGAAGCCCATGCCGTCCTTCTCTAGCCAGCAGCAAGCGGGTCCTTGCTGGAAGTGTGATGGTCCTCATCAGCAAAAAGACTGTCCACAGAGGAGAGGTGGTTATGAGACGTCAGGAACGTCGCAAGCAGCACCTAGACAATGTGAGCATTGCGGACGACCTGGTCACAGTAGTGACAGTTGTTTTGATCTCCATCTCGAGTTGCGACAAGGGAAGGCTGATCGTGGACGAGGCGGAGGAGCTCAAGGAGGCCGTGGTGATCGAGCTGGAGGTAGAGGTCCAGCACCTGAGAGAGGACCGGTCGGTCCACCGCCTACTACGACGTCAGAAGCAGGTATGGCTGCTCGGATTGAGCAGTTGGAGCAGAGGATAGCTAGTATGGCTATGGCCCAGCGGAGATCAGGTGGAACAGAGGCTTCCACGTCTTATGGAGGAGAAGGAGGTGACTTCGACTTCATGACTGATGTGACGCAGATTGAGGCATCTGCGGCAGTGACTAGAGGTGTAGTACGTGCCTCTGAGTCACGAGGTGCGTCAGAAGAGTTGGATCCACAACGCGGGGAGGCTAGTAGATAGGCCAGGCTTCCCCAGTCGTTCACGTTATCGGAGGCGTTGAGGACCACATCTATGGTCCCTAAACGGCCTACCGATGGTGCAATAGAGTCGGAGGCATCGACATCCAGGAGTGGCTGTGATGTGAGTCCACCCTCGACGTCTGTGGATGCGACGTCGAACCCGATGTTGGGGGCAGCTACAGCAGTTTTGCGAGCCTCACTATTCTCAGCCACGGATATGAGAGCATTGGGAGTCAACCTGGCTCCAGTGTTCCAGTTGGCGGCCATGCTCAGTGAGAGAGAGGATGTAGTTACCTCTAGTGCTGAAGTAGTTCAGCGAGAGGCGGTAGACGTGTCCATGGAGTCGAGGATCAGGACAGCTACCAGTGGTACTTGGCAAGCGGCGGCTGCTAGGTTAGATGAGTTACCAGCTAGGCCGGCGATTGACCGTGCTAGTTTGGCACCAGGTGTGGTGTTGTTGGACAACAGAAGTGGTATCTTCTGTTTGGTGGCACCTTCAAGGAAAGTGTATCGACCCCAGAAGGTCTTGTTAGACTCTGGAGCCCAACCGTTAATGTTGGGAAAGGCGGCGTGTATTGGTTTGGGTCTGAAGAAGTCCGAGATAGAGAGATGTCCATTCCAGTTGCAGACATCTCTAGGAGGATCAGGAGGTACGGCTCTACATATGGCACGTGAGATGTTGACGGTGAGAATTCGGCCAGATCACCCAACGGATGGCTCTATGGTGAGGGCCAAGGCCATCGTTACAGCCGTAGAGTCTTATGATGTATTGGTGGGAGGTGCTGTGTTGTACCCTATGGGGTTTGCGATCGACTATTGGGCGGAGACAGCATCTTACAGACCAGGTTGGCAGTCCGGTGAGGGACGAGTGAGCCGCTTACCAGTGCGGTTCAGTGCTAGAGTTGGGACGATGGCATCCGTTGCAAGGTTCAGTTCGGTCATCACTTGGCCGGACGAGTTGTTGGAGGGCAATGTCCATGCGGAGGATACTCCGGTCTTTGAGGAGGTGGAGGACATGCCTAGCATGTCTACGTTAGTACCATCTGCCTTGGATGTTCCACTCTGGAGTTCGAGTGGAGAGTTGCAGCAGTATGCTGATCAGTTGATGCAGCAGGCTTGGAGTGAAGCTTTTGTACCACCAGTAGAGGAACAAAGGGTTGTTCCTGCTACTGACCCTGTGACCTTATCACCGTTGGATACGACTCTCATTGTGTGGCAGTATCCAGAGGAGGGTGTATGTGTGCTGGAGCTGTTTGGAGGTATCAGCACAGGTCTGGCTGCGGTATTGCAGGCACGCATACAAGTACAGCGATACTTGTATGTGGAGAGAGATGAGATTGCGAGGCGCATCTCATTACGACATGTGACACGTTTGGTGCAGAGATATCCTGAGTTGTTGCCCATATCAGCTGTTAGAGGATACCAGCAAGCATTACCGTCGGATATTTCGCTGCTGGGGGCGCAGGATCTTACGTTTGTTGGCACCATTCACTTGGTGATAGCCGGATGGCCATGTCAAGGTCATACGCGTTATCGTGTCGGATATTTTGTGCGTGAAGGATGTCCAGGAAAACGCGAGGTTCCTGACTATGGAGATGTTGTGTGCCAAACAGAGACAAGACAGAGAAGAACAACCACAAAAACGAACGCGCAATATATACCACTCCAAATGTATGTACACTGCCGTTTCTTTCTCCTAACAGCACAAAACTGAGAAACAGACCAGAGCGGTCTGTAACCTACTTCAGAAGCCCTAAAACAAACCCTTGAATCGCAACCCTAGCCTGAAATCGCCAAAAGCGTAGCTCAAAGCAAGAGAAACTTCTCTTTGCTAACAACCAGAGCCACAACAGTATCACGCGATCCAAACCCAAGTCCAAACCACATCCACACACTAGCTCTTGGCTAAAGCTAGCTACCACAAGCCATACACAACCAACTAAGTCCTTAACGAACTCAAAAGGACGAAACTTGTAGCGAAGGAACCGAAAAAGACCTATCTGGGAACTTTCTTCTTTCGTCAAACGATCTTCAAATGTTGATAGGGTCTCCTTCCTTGACTCCGCTGGCTCAAGAAACCTTCAGATCCGACTCCCGATAGTCGAGATATCGCCGATTTTCGGTCGCAGGTGACCGAACCTTCAAAAACTCCCCTGCGGTTTAAAACCGCTCACACCGCACAAACGGATCGTCTAAACTGATATCCGTCTTCGCTGGTATGTAGATCTGGTTACCCTGAACCCAACAAGACTCCAAACAAGCCGTTTGGAGTTCCCTTTGCAATACCACTCGAGAAATTTGGTCGCATGTAGCAAAAAACTGACGTAAATCGGCTCCCTGCGGCTCAAATTCGCTCACCACACCCAAACCAACAATCCAATTCACTTACAGTCTTCTCCTATGCGTACATGAGGACTCCCTGATCGCGTAGGCACCAAGAACGAAGAGCTTGGCTTACCGATCGCGAAGAACAACCCAATCTCAGGTCGCAGACGAACGAAAATCTGATGTAAGCGCTTCCCTGCGAGTCAATTTCACTCACAACTCCCAAACCGCCCGATGAAATTTTGAATCGTCTTCAATTTCCTGAAGAACTCGTTGTTCTGATCCCGATGGATCCAAGGACAGCAAGTTTGGACTCCGGAACGGCCCGAACGGTCCAACTCTCCTTCACAGGTAACTGAAAACCTCAAATCTCTTTCCTGCGTCTCAATTTCTCCCTGAACACAACCCCCGATCCATGTCTTCCCAAACCGTTTGAACCAGTGCGTAGCCTGCACAGATCTGAACCCAACGACGCCTTGCGCGCTTGCATTGGACTCCCAAATCTCCTGAACCGTCCATCGACAGATCGCAGACGCAAGCTAGCCCCTAAGCTGCCCCCTTGTCTATAGTCTCTATACGTACAGTTCTCTCTTGAAAAATCAGAAGCAGGCCCCTTGCGTCTTTGATATAACGCCTGAAGCCCTAAATACCCAGTCAGCAAGTAACTATGGGCCTAGCTTGATTTTACCTTCTTTCGAATCGCATAACTTCTTCTCTGGATGTCCAAACAAAGTAAACAAGATGCCCATGGAAAGCTGACAGCGAGCTCTACCCATCTATGTGATGAAAGTGAAGATCCGAAGTTGCGCCAAAAGCCCGTAAGTTAGGGCCTAGCTTATTTTCTCCATCTTTCGAGTCTTGTAACTTCTCCACTAGGCGTCCAAACGAAGTAGATGAAGTGCCTATGGAAAGCTGACAAGGAGCTCTATCCACTGGTGCGATAAAAACGAAGATCCGAAGTGGTGCCAAAAACCCGTAAGCTGGGGCCTAGCTTATTTTCTCCATCTTTCGAGTCCTAAAAGTTTTCCACTAAGCGTCCAAACGAAGTAGACAAAGTGCATGTGGAAAGCTGACAAGGAGCTCTACCCATATATGCGATGAAAATGGAGATCTGAGATTGTGCCAAAAACCCGTAAGCTGGGGCCTAGCTTGTCTCCTCATGAGTGTCTTTGGAGCGACAAGCATCGAAGTTTGAATTTCAAGTAGGAGCCGGTCCACGACACGACATCCATCCCTTCCAAACCTGTGTATCCTCCGGTATGCACCAGAGATACCAACCAAGGAGTGGACCGGCACGCGCACTCATCCCTATCTTCTCATTCTCCTCCCATCTCGATCAATCTCATCCCCTAGTCAGCAACTTGATCGCCATCTTGAAGTTGCAATCCTGCCATGATCCTTCCTAGATCCATGCTCATCGACTTTCGTCTCGAACCTCCCATCCAATCTCCCCCTCTAAATCTACACATCTATATGCGAAGACACAGAAAGAATAACCCATCATACCATAGAATTGTCTTCCATTCGTCATGTAGAACCTCACCGTCGAGGTTTGTAACCCAAGTGTCGTAGTAGACATTCCTCATCTTGCCAATCATCACCCGTATTCGACTGTAACTCTCAACCTCAAGTCTGTACATGTCATTGTACGTATCCAACTCTTCTTTTTTGTTTTCTGAAAAAAAGGAACCACACTGCTGCAACAAAATCCTCAACTGCAATCATCATTGTCTCGTTGTAGAATAGTATTTTCCTCAACCATCATCCTCCCTGATATCTTCTTCTGAAAACCCTTGCAACCTTCCAAGCATCATCCTCTCAACTTTTTCTTGAAAATATTTACAATCCCCCAAGCATCATCCTCCCAACACAAATCATCCTCAGCAATGGCTTCTCCCCTGTAAGCCATCCTTACCCATCATCCTATACCCGTAGCCTCGAGAGCATCCATCCACTCTCCTTCGCCTTCAGCAGGTCGTTCGTCCTTGATGATGTCAATGTTGGCATCATGGACTTCTCCTGTAGTCGCACCCAAGACCTCTCGTGAAATGAATTCAACCTTGACATCTTGAATGCACTCCTCCCAACCTCTCTTCACATCCATCATCATCATCTCTGCATTTGGTTGTTGTTTGTCTGCAACCAGATCAACCATGTCCACTGTCCGCATCCCAACCATCTCCTCCGGTTGTGAAGGATCGCCCTCCATTGCTTGTTCAGGAAGAATAGTTTCCTGTTGAACACTATCCTCCTGAGCTAGCTTCCCTGAAGAAGTATCTTGTTGATCCTTCTTCTCGCACTGCATCGTGGATGCAATATCCAACCTGAGCTCGCTTAGATCCACATGCTCACCCAAACCATCTCTGTGGAGATCATGCTCAATCTCCTCCACCCTAGCATCATAACTTGTAGCTTCGATAGCTACAACTGCATGTGCCGCAAGATAATCATCCACAAACTTCTTCATCTCTCCTTTACCAACGTTGGCTTGAAGGAGAGTACCCGAACTTCTGAATGCAACCTTTTCATCCTCCCAAGAAATTACCTCTCGTTGCAAAGACTCTGCAAAGTCGATGCAATCGTCCCGCTGATGATCAGTACCATCACACCACAAGCAGTGATGTACCCAAGCTGGTTTGGATACAAGCTCCATCTTGGTCGACGATCCCTTATCCTCCAACCTAGTAACCTTAGCTTGCAGATCTTGCATCTTTTGCTGTAGGTCCTCGATGGTTGGATCCTTCTCCTCTACAACCACAACTGGAGATTGAACCTCAGATACTACCCGAACTGGTGTGGTAGTCAGTGATACATGTGTCAACCTTGTAGTCCTTTCCCTTGTCTGTCTCCAAACAAGAAGCTCAACCGCTTCGTGCACAACCTCCCAATTCCTTGTCAACCCTTCTTCTTCATCCCCATCCTCCAAAAGTAGCTCCAACTGTTCCTGCCATGGTTCATCCGCAGCTTGAAGAAATAGCTCTGTCTTGTAGCTCTCCAAGGTTAGCTTGTCCACCCGAGGTAGTTGAGAGAATTGTAGCTCAAACTCCTCTAACAGCTCTGTAGGCTGCTGGATCCGTTGACCCATTCCAAAAATGATTTCTTGGTTACTCGATCTGAGTTTCCCAAGAAATACTCCTCCCTCAGCGCATGTGAAAACATATCCCAGTTCCTCCCAAAACGCTTTGTTAGATCCTTCACACGCTTCCTTATCTCAAGCACCGTAGCGAGTTCAAACGTCTCGATCATCTCCTTCTCCGATACCTGATCCAAATCCATCTCCATCTTGTAACATCTCAAGTACTCAGAGATGTCTCTCCCACCAAAAAGATTGAACTTGTCGATCACCCTTTTTTGAAGCGTCTTCTTCCCCAAAGCCTCCTTTTGTTTGTTCTCTTGCTCTTGTCGCATAAACAAAATGAAGGCCTGAAACAATCGTGCAGTTGCTGCATCCAACTGCATCTCTGGTATACCCTCAGATCCGTCCATCCCGTCCATAGTCATGGCTCGTCCCATCCTCCCATCCTCCCATGATCCCAACCGTCTACATATCCATCATCCCAGGTCCACAACATCCTCCCGAACAACAGTATCCATCTTCATCCTCGTTCATGATTGTTGATCTTTTCTGTCCAGTTCTGACACACAAATATCTCCACCCCAGACCTTCACGTCGAGTTCACCACCGTATCGTGTCGGATATTTTGTGCGTGAAGGATGTCCAGGAAAACGCGAGGTTCCTGACTGTGGAGATGTTGTGTGCCAAACAGAGACAAGACAGAGAAGAACAACCACAAAAACGAACGCGCAATATATACCACTCCAAATGTATGTACACTGCCGTTTCTTTCTCCTAACAGCACAAAACTGAGGAACAGACCAGAGCGGTCTGTAACCTACTTCAGAAGCCCTAAAACAAACCCCTGAATCGCAACCCTAGCCTGAAATCGCCAAAGCGTAGCTCAAAGCAAGAGAAACTTCTCTTTGCTAACAACCAGAGCCACAACAGTATCACGCGATCCAAACCCAAGTCCAAACCACATCCACACACTAGCTCTTGGCTAAAGCTAGCTACCACAAGCCATACACAACCAACTAAGTCCTTAACGAACTCAAAAGGACGAAACTTGTAGCGAAGGAACCGAAAAAGACCTATCTGGGAACTTTCTCCTTTCGTCAAACGATCTTCAAATGTTGATAGGGTCTCCTTCCTTGACTCCGCTGGCTCAAGAAACCTTCAAATCCGACTCCCGATAGTCGAGATATCGCCGATTTTCGGTCGCAGGTGACCGAACCTTCAAAAACTCCCCTGCGGTTTAAAACCGCTCACACCGCACAAACGGATCGTCTAAACTGATATCCGTCTTCGCTGGTAGGTAGATCTGGCTACCCTGAACCCAACAAGACTCCAAACAAGCCGTTTGGAGTTCCCCTTGCAATACCACTCGAGAAATTTGGTCGCAGGTTGCAAAAAACTGACGTAAATCGGCTCCCTGCGGCTCAAATTCGCTCACCACACCCAAACCAACAATCCAATTCACTTACAGTCTTCTCCTATGCGTACATGAGGACTCCCTGATCGCGTAAGCATCAAGAACGAAGAGCTTGGCTTACCGATCGCGAAGAACAACCCAATCTCAGGTCGCAGGCGAACGAAAATCTGATGTAAGCGCTTCCCTGCGAGGTAATTTCACTCACAACTCCCAAACCGCCCGATGAAACTTTGAATCGTATTCAATTTCCTGAAGAACTCGTTGTTCTGATCCCGATGGATCCAAGGACAGCAAGTTTGGACTCCGGAACGGCCCGAACGGTCCAACTCTCCTTCACAGATAACTGAAAATCCCAAATCTCTTTCCTGCGTCTCAATTTCTCCCAGAACACAACCCCCGATCCATGTCTTCCCAAACCGTTTGAACCAGTGCGTAGCCTGCACAGATCTGAACCCAACGACGCCTTGCGCGCTTGCATTGGACTCCCAAATCTCCTGAACCGTCCACCCACAGGTCGCAGGCGCAAGCTAGCCCCTAAGCTGCCCCCTTGTCTACAGTCTCTATACGTACAGTTCTCTCTTGAAAAATCAGAAGCAGGCCCCTTGCGTCTTTGATATAACGTCTGAAGCCCTAAATACCCAGTCAGCAAGTAACTATGAGCTTAGCTTGATTTTACCTTCTTTCGAATCGCATAACTTCTTCTCTGGATGTCCAAACGAAGTAAACAAGATGCCCATGGAAAGCTGACAGCGAGCTCTACCCATCTATGTGATGAAAGTGAAGATCCGAAGTTGCGCCAAAAGCCCGTAAGCTGGGGCCTAGCTTATTTTCTCCATCTTTCGAGTCTTGTAACTTCTCCACTAGGCGTCCAAACGAAGTAGATGAAGTGCCTATGGAAAGCTGACAAGGAGCTCTATCCACTGGTGCGATAAAAACGAAGATCCGAAGTGGTGCCAAAAACCCGTAAGCTGGGGCCTAGCTTATTTTCTCCATCTTTCGAGTCCTATAAGTTTTCCACTAAGCGTCCAAACGAAGTAGACAAAGTGCATGTGGAAAGCTGACAAGGAGCTCTACCCATCTATGCGATGAAAATGGAGATCTGAGATTGTGCCAAAACCCCGTAAGCTGGGGCCTAGCTTGTCTCCTCATGAGTGTCGACAAGCATCGAAGTTTGAATTTCAAGTAGGAGCCGGTCCACGACACGACAGCATGCTGGGAGAGGTCAGGGTTTACATGACCCGCGATCTAGGATGTTCTGGGAGATGTTACGGATCTTACGACATCTCCAGATGCATCAGGTGGATTCTCCAACGTACATCTTGGAGAACGTTCCTTTGTTGGGTGATGCTCGTACACAGATGATGACGAGTGTGCACCAAGTGCGGTCTTGGATTGGACCAGCAGTGTTGTTGGATGCAGCGAGAGTAGGATCTCGTGCACATCGTCCACGGTTGTGGTGGACGAACTTGTTACCGAGAGAGGTGCTTAAGCGAACACACGATGGAGTGAGACGACCAGCACATCTCACGGTTGATAGCATCTTGGATGCAGGACGACGATCTCAAGTAGTGAGAGTCGTCGATAGGTCACTCATGGCAGTGGTGAACCTAGTGGGACGGCCCATGGTAGCGTTACCTACTTTCGTAAGCTTTCCAGCGTCACATGCTTACAGAGATGGAGGACCTGGGCTTGTGTGGGATGCTCAATTACGGCAGTTGGTGGAGCCCAATGCCGATGAGAGAGAGCGAGCGATGGGTTTCACTACGGGTATGACGGCAGTAGCTTCGGTGTCAGAGGCTTCACGTCGTCAAGTATTGGGTCAAGCAATGGACTTGAATTGCTTGACATGGATTATTAGCCTTGGATTGGCTGAGCAGCGTCGGATGCGATCGACGGGTATTACTGCTCGGACACTCTTGAGCTCTTTGCCTACCGGGTCGGTGGAGGTAAAGGCTGGGGGCGAGGCACATGGAGTTCGTCATCCTTGGACATCATGGGATGTCATAGGAGAGAGTGTGGAGCTTGCAGCTAGAACTGCAGAAGTTTTACGCACAGTAGCGGTGTAGGTTGTTGGTGGTGAGCAGAAGGAAACTGCTCCAGAGGCTGCAAGATAGCAGTCAACGACTTCGTCTTCTACCTCTAGCATGGTGACAGAGGATACTTGGGAGCCGGAGATTGGACCCAAGCTTATAGAAGAGGAGAGACGAAGAGTCCAAAGATTCCTGAAGAGCTACAGGAATTGTTTTGCCTTCAGTATGAAGGATTTGGGTACCTTGAAAGGACCTGGTATACGGATCGACTTGGCTAATGACACGCCAATCTTTCGACGTCCTTACAGGTACAGTGACATGGAGAGAGCTTTGATCCAGAGTCGGACTCAAGACTTGTTGGAGGCTGGGTTGGTGGAGATGTCGCATGGAGAGTATGCATCTGCCACAATTATGCCAGCCAACAAGGATATGTATGGCAACTACACGGATGTGTGGAGACTACCGTCCTATCAATCGGCAGACGAAGTCCGATAAGTATGCCATGCCGACACCTGAGGAGATCTTCGATGCAGTGGGGCATGTGAAGGTCTTCAGTACTTTGGATCTTCGAGCAGGGTATCATCAGTTGCCAGTGAGAGAAGAAGATAAGTCCAAGACAACATTCTGGGGAATTGACTCTCACGGCAAGGATTGTTTGTATCAGTGGCGGTTCTTACCATTTGGGTTGAAGAACGCCCCTGCTGAGTTCCAAAGGGTGATGGACAGAATCCTAGCAGGATTGGATTTTGTCAGATGTTATATTGACGACATCTTAGTCTATAGTGCTACAGTGGAGGAGCACGAGAGACACTTACGGGATGTGTTTGAGCGGTTGAGAGCTCATGGGTTGAAGTTACACCCTGGGAAGTGTAAGTTCTTCCAGGAGTTGGTAGAGTATCTTGGCCACACCATCTATCCAGGTGGATTGGGTGTTCAACAGACGAAGGTTGAGGCTATTGCACGTATCTCGCGCCCCACAGATGTGAGTCGAGTTCGGGCATTTGTTGGTTTGGCGAATTTTTATCGTCGGTACGTGAAAGGGTTTAGTGCAATTGCGAAGTCGTTGACCAAGCTGATGAAGGTGGACCAGGAGTGGCAGTGGGGAGATGAGCAAGAGCGAGCTTTTGTAGAGCTCAAGGATAGGTTGACATCTGCTCCCATCTTGAGAAGACCCGTTAGGGGGCGTCCTTTCCAATTGCACACAGATTGGAGTATGTTGGGACTTGGAGCAGTGCTGACTCAGCATGATGATGAGAAAAAGGAGTTCGTGGTGGCGTATGCCAGTCGCTCTAATAATTAAGCGGAGGCGAGGTATAGTTCGTACGAGGGAGAGTGTTTGGCGGCAGTGTGGGCTGTTGCACACTTTCGATGTTATCTGTTTGGGAACTCCTTTACTCTCATCACTGATCACCAGCCGCTCAAGTGGTTGATGGAGTCCGATAAGCTTACAGGGAAGCTTGCACGATAGGCTCTGATCTTACAGGAGTATGACTTATAGGTAGTACATAGACCTGGAGTTGCAAACCTAGATGCCGATGGGTTGAGTCGCAACCCGTGCACGAGTCAGCAGGATCAGACTGAGGCTCGATGGCATGACGAGGTTGATGAGGAGATAGTGCCAGGGTGGCATGCATCTGCCTTTCTTTGTGTGTTGGCCATGAACTCTAGTATGGAGTGCCAAGTCGTATCTTTCTCTGGTCAGAGAATAGATGATGAGTCTCCAGATCCTGAGGGTGGAGATGGTGTTCCAGACCAACGAGATATCCATGATGATGTGACCGTGATGGAGTATCTACGTGCTGGTGTGGTAGTAGGCACAGTAAGTGCCAAGGAGCGAGATCGTGTCCTTCAACGAGCGAAGAGATTTCGACGAGAAGGACGACATGTACTTCGAGTGTGGAGTGATGGGAGGGTACGGATAGTGCCACATCCATCCCAGAGGGCACAGTTAGTACGACATGCCCATGAGGAGTTGGGACATTTTGGAGTGAAGCGTACACATAGCTTACTCCAAGGACAGTATTGGTGGCGTGGTATGCACGTCGATGTGCAACAGTTTGTCGCACGATGTGTGGTTTGTGATCGAGTACGAGCATCGTTTAATGCTCCTACTCCACAGTTACACCCCTTACCGATTATGAGGTTGGGTTATCGTTGGAGTTTGGATTTTGCGGGACCCTTACCGTTGACCGTACGTCACCACCGGTATGTGTTGGTGATGGTGAAACACTTCTCCAAGTGGATTGAGTTGGTGGCATTACCAGACAAGGCGAGTGAAGGGACAGCGTATGTGTTCTTAGATCGAGTGCTGAGTCGTTTTGGAGCACCAGCTGAAGTGCTGACAGACCAAGGTACAGAGTTCCTTGGTGAGTTTCAGGCCTTGTGTGATCAGGCGCTGATTGATCATCGGACTACATCTCGAGATCATCCTGAGGCGGATGGTTTGGCGGAGAGGATAGTTCAGACGGTGAAGAGAGGATTGCGCAAGTATGGTTTGCAAAAGGGCCACTTGGGAGACTGGGATGTGCAGTTACCATGGTTGGCTATGGGCTACCGTTTCAGCCGACAAGCGTCTTTGGCTTCCTTCTCACCGTATTTTCTATTGTATGGCCGAGATCCAGATCTACCTTCGACCATTCGTCGTGATTCTGCTGAGGTGCTGAACCTTGATGACCCAGATATGTGGGTGAGAGCATGTTCTCAACGAGCAGAGACATTTCGGAGAGTTATGCCTATGGCTTTTGAGAACCTAGCGATTGCTCAGCATAGAGACACGTTGCGATATGCGACTATCCGAGGAGGAGGTTATCGGCCGTCGATTCGCAGGTTTCATCCTGGCGATTATATCTATCTACAGCAGACTGCACCGACGACGTTGGATGTGACCGCAGGGCGCACTATTTTACGAGTGCGTGAGGTGTTACCTTCTGGAGTACTCATGTTAGAGGGCCGTGATGGTGTTGTTTGGAAGGACCATGTGCGTAATTGTGCGCCATGTCATCTTCTCAACATTGATGATACCGTTAACCCAAGCTTAGCAGTCGTACGCGCGGGCTTGAGGTGTATGTTGTGTGGGTCTGCTGGTGGAGCAGCCCGTATGTTGGTGTGTGATGGTTGTTCGAGAGGTTGGCACATGTCATGTTTGACTCCACCTCTCAGTGTAGTTCCTACTGGACGGTGGGTTTGTCCTCGATGTATATAGCGGAGATAGTCGATTAGATCTTTGCGTGGTATGGATTGCAGACAGGCGACTAACGATGGGACGATGTAGCACCCGGCCTCCTGATCCTTGCACCCATGAAGGTGTGTATCACGTAGTTGGGATATGGAGCTATCTGGAGTTAGAGGGACCTAACCGCCAATTAGGGGGGCGATTGTGGTACACTTGTGTATGTGTATGACATCGTCCATGTGTTATGTGTATGTGTGGTGTATCTCTGACAGCGATGTATGTTGTGTAGCGATGTGTATGCGCACGACAGAGCGGATTACTCTTCTTAGAAGGACCTTTGATCGAGGTACCTGGTAATTGAAACTCTGAGTGCGTCCAAAGGGTCAAGAGAGCTATGTGATGGATGGGGGTAGATTTCCAACTCCAGAATTATCGTTCTTGAATCCTTTCCACATCAAGCTTATGTATCTGTGTCGTGAGCATTTTCGGTGTCTTGTCTATCATTTCGGTGAGGATTTCATGGGTCAAGTGATGAATTCGTCAGTCTCGGTGATTCTTTCAGTAATGACATATGCGATCAATTGGGATTTGACCGTCTATATCTTGATTTAGTGAGCATGGATCTAAACCTATCCGCTCTTGTTCTCTTCAACACGTGGGTAGAGATCCGCTATGTCTGTAGACCGAAATCGTTACATAGAGAGTTTATGATTAGCAATTTTGGTGAGGATTACTACCGTGAGATAATCGATTCTCTCGTCCTTTTTGTAATACATGTAGTGCATGAACGCTTCCGAGTGGTCGTCATAACTCTATATTAGAAAAAACTTGACACTTTCGTGCTGTTAGAGAAAGAGAGAGTGCGATCATGGAGCCGCAACCTCCAAACCCAGAGTTGGTGATATAAGATTTGATGCAAGGCATGCTGAACAAGTTTCGAGAGATGAAGATGACGGTTGAAGCATTACAGAACAAGATGTTGAACCTCGAGGGTCAGAGTATGGCAGACGTTGGAAGGAGAGGATCGTCTCAAGGAGTACCGATGGTGGGAGAGCAAGCTGCACCAAGGAAACCAGTGGCACAAATTGTTAGAGCTCAAGTCGATGATGAAGATGCCCTGTTACTACGGATGAAGAAGACATGTAACAGTGAACTGTACAAAGATCAACGAATCATGGGAGTAGTCGAGAATTGGATTTCTCGGATGAATCGATATTTGCAACTTTTCAATACGTAAATCACGGATCACGTAGCGGGAGTGTTTACGTGTAGATATTTGAACGATAAAGCTCTCACGTGGTATGATGCATGAGAGAGATCGGTGTTGGCGGAAGAGAGAACAGTAACATGGACTGCAATGCAAGAAGGTCTGTTGACGAATTTTCAGTCAGTGGATTTTGTGCAAATGGTTCGAACGAGGATGTGAGGATTGAAATAGAAGGGAAGCCTTCAAGAGTATGTAGAAGCTTTCCTCGACTTGCAAGTTGCAATCATTGATATGAGTCCAGCGGAGGCTCTTGATAATTTCAAGAGGGGGTTGAAGGAAAGAATCTGACAAGAAGTAATGGTGCAAAATCCACTCACGGTTTTTGAGATCATCGCTTGCGCTCAGAGAATTGCTGGAGCATTAGGAGGAGAAGTGACGATTCCACCAGAATCGACCCGAAATCCAATATGCAAACCGTCCAACACCCATGGAGCGAGGCAACATCCGCTATCAGCCACGACAATTTCAAGGTGGAGATCGTCGAGGACGATCAGAAGAAAGACGTCAAGGAGCTCATAGAGAAGAATGTGTCAAGAATGCTACATCTAAACTCGAGCAACGTCGATGTTACAACTGTGGACGATTCAGTCACATAGCTGCAAATTGCCAAAATCATTTTCCTAGAGATCCAAGACCTCCATATCGTCGACCTTTGAATCATCTGAACGAGACGGAAGGAAATGAAGAAGTCGAGGCAAGACGGAGAAACGAAGAACACCAGTAAATGCACCTCGCAGCCTTACTTGTGCAAGGAGGGAGAAGAAAGGCGAGGGAAAGAGAAGGAGATTGACAAAAAATAATGCGCAGTTGATTGTCACGGATGAAGTCTTGGAAGGGACTCAGGTGAGAGTACTAATCGATCCTGGTGCAACAGAGAACTTTTTGTCTTGATCGACTGTTATGAAGTTGAGAATGGAGTTAGAAAGTGATGAGAGTGAATAGGTGGAACTACCCAATGGACAAACCGAGAAGATTGAATCTCTACCTCGAAACATAGAACTTACTTTAGGTGAATATCGCGAAGATATTGAGTCACGAATGATCAAATTAGCCCGTTATGATGTCATATTGGGCATGCCGTGGATGGAGCAGTATAATCATGAAGTGGATTGGCGAAGAAAAGTGGTGAAAACCAAACAGTGGAAAATTTTCAGAGATAGAGTGAGATCTCGAAGATAGAACTTGCCTTTGTATGTAATAGGTACGAGTGTGATACGTAATAGCGATGTCTGTTTTCTGAGTTGAATAAGAGAGATCCCGAGTGCACAGCTTGATGGACAGATTCTAGAAAGCTTGACAGATGTGATAGCAGAATATGAGAATGTCTTTCTCGATGATCTTCCTTCAGGGCTATCACCAAAACGAAAGATTGATCACAAAATCGAGGTGATTCCAGGAAGCACCCCTCCTTGTAAGACCTCATATAGACTAGCACCACATGAATTGGAGGAGTGCAAGTGACAAATCGAGGAGATGTTGCAAAAAGGGTTTATCCAGTCCAACGTGTCATCATATGGAGCTCCAGTCCTTTTTGTGAAGAAAAAAGATGATAGCCTACGGATGTGCATCGATTATCGAACACTCAATCAACAAATGGTGAAGAATAAGTAACCACTACCTCGGATGGATGACTTGTTCGACCAACTCGAAAGAGCAAAGTACTTCACGAAGCTAGACTTACGGAGCGGGTATAACCAGATTCAAATTGTTGACGAAGATGTGAAGAAGACTGTCTTTCGAACAAAATATGGTCACTTCAAATACTTAGTGATGTCATTTGGTCTCACAAATGCACCAGTCACCTTCATGGATCTGATGAATGACATATTCCGTCTTTATTTAGACAGATCAGTCGTTGTATTTCTTGACGACATTCTAGTCTACAGAAAAACTATGAAGGAACATGTGCACCATTTGAGAGAGGTTCTCCAAGTACTCTGTCAAAACAAATTGTACGTCAAAATTTTAAAATGTGAATTAGGTAAGACGGAGGTGGAATACTTAGGACACAAAGTGAATGCAGAGGTATACAAGTAATGATAGATAAAATAGCTGTTATCCAACAACAGAAGGCTCCAAAAGATCAGACTCAACTTAAGAGCTTCTAGGGATTGACAGGATTTTATCGTAGATTTGTTAAGCATTTTGCCAAGCTTGCACAACCACTAACTGCTCTGTTAGGCAAAAGAAAGAAATGGATGTGGAGAACAGCGCAAGAAATAGGTTTTCAAGCACTGAAGACCGCACTACTACATGCTTCGATCTTCAAGTGATACGACCCGAAAAAACCTATAAAGTTAGCAACGGACGCATCAGTTTGGACAGTAGGGGCGATGTTGCAACAAGAATGGAAGGATGGTTGGCATCCAATTGCATACTTCTCTCGGAAACTGTTACCAACAGAACAAAGCTACCACACCACCGAAAGAGAAGAATTGACAATAGTCCTCGTCACGAAGGATTGGAAGCACTATCTAGGAGAGAAGGCTTTTGTGATCAAGATAGACCACACACCTTTGGTCTATTTGGAGACGCAGAAAGATCTCTCAAAAAGACAAATCCGTTGGGCAGAATGGAGGCATCGATTCAACATGACCATCACGTATGTTGAGGGCAAGAAGCAAATTGCTGATGCATTAACCCGTATGCCTATTAGCATAACATAGTCTCTGAAGTCAAGGTGAATTCTGACTTCTGGACAAAACTGATTGAGGTCACAAGATCGGATGCACAGATTGTAGTAGCCAAACCTTCAAGAACTATCACCCACAACTATGGTTTGGTATTCTGTGCCACCATACTAATTGAATGTCACGATTCAGTCATTGCAGGACACATGGGGGCAGAAAGACACTGGAAGCAGTCCAACGAGTGTTCTATTGGCCCAAGATGGCAGAAGATGTTGTAGTATACACTCGGAGTTGTGCAACGTGTCAACAAAATAAGACTATAAATCAAGCACCCTCTGGTCCTTCAACCCCTCCTGATCCCTTCCAAACGTTGAGAACATGTTAGTATGGACTTAGTGTGTGAACTACCCATCACCAATTTCGGTTTTGACTCCATAGTCGTCTTCGTCGATAAGCTCAGCAAGATGATCCATCTTCGATCAACCACGAAAGACGTCTCAGCATCGCAACTTGCTCAGTTATATTTGAACATCATTTTTCCTCAGCACAGTTTGTCTCGGGTGCTTATAATAGATAGAGGTCCTCAATTTACTAGCCTATTTTGGAGAACCCTATTTGGTCTGTTCAAAACCAAACTTGCCATATCTACTACTTATCACCTACAAACCGATGGACAAATTGAAAGAGTCAATCGCACAATTGAAGACATGCTATGAGCCTTTACTCTAGAGAAGCAAGCGCGAAGTGGGACACCTTACTTCTTTTGATAGAATCTGCCTACAACAACTCTCTCAATGCATCTACTCGTGAAACGTCTTTTTATCTCATGTACGGAGAACATCCTCTCACACCAGCAAGTTTGACACGATTCAGTACGTCATCGTCAGTCAACACCAAAGTAGATGTTGTCAATGAATTCGTTGCACGAATTCAACAAGGAGTGCAAAAAGCTAAGGTGAAACTACAAGTTGCTCAGAATCGACAAAAGCAATATGCCGATGGACACTATCGGCATGAGGAGTTCACGATTGATGATCAAGTTTAGTTATCCACAACCAACTTTACTCTGATCGGCAGCCATAAATTCAACCCTCGTTTCATCGGACCTTTCTTTGTTGTCCGTAGAATTGGAGCAGTGGCATATCAACTCGAACTTCCACCCCACATGAAGATTCATCTGATTTTTCATGTGTCTTTATTACGGTGACATACACCACAACCTCATCAATTTGACAATTCGCAAGAGACACGACCTCTTCTCAAATTATTGATGGCGAAGAAGAGTTTGAAGTAGAGCACATCTTAAAGAAACGTGTTCGTAGGACTCGTCATCAACAGATAGATTATTTGGTGAAATGGAAAGGATATCGATTACATGAAGCAACATGGGAACCTGCAACCAATCTTGCACATGCGCCACTCATAGTGAAAGCTTTCAAACAGCAGTTGAGCAACGAGGACGTTGCTTCTTAAAAGGGTTTAAAGGTTTGTAATAAGTAGAACTCTACTTATCAACTAGAGGGGAAATTGGTTTGATAGAAGTCTTTGGTATAAGAATTAGTTATGGCTAAGTTGGCCTGAGAATACATGCAGCAAAAAAGTACTTCTACCAATAGATTGGAGCGCCAAAAGTCCGTCAGGAAACTTCCAGAAAGAAGTTTATGGAAGGAAGCTTCGAGAACTTTCCAGCGGGTTCTTACGTGGCTCATTCTGAACCCTCTAGATGTTTTTTCATATCTAAGACTGCATGTAAGCCACGTCAGTGATCCGTGTGCTCACTTTGAGAGGTCATCATTGATCAGAAGCTTATCATGTACTATTCCTCTTACTATATAAAGGATGTGAATGCACCTCCACGGGCATTCGAGTTTTGAGTTCACTCTAGAGCTCCATCTTACAGCGAGCGAGGGAGAAGGCTCATGCCATAGTCACAAGACGACTGCAAAAAATGAGCGAGAGGACTCATGCTAGAGTCACAGGAGGATTGCAGAAATCTGTCGAAAGAACGAGCGAGCATCGTGAATCCGAGCGAGGGAGAGTACTTGTGTCATAGCCACAAGACGACTGCAGAAATCTATCGTGCGAGCGAGCGAGAGGACTCGTATCATAACCACATGAGGACTGCGGAAATCTATCGTTCGATCGAGCGAGCGAGCATCATGTATGCGAGCGAGGAAGAGAACTCGTGTCATAACCACAAGACGACTGTGGAAATCTATCGAAAGAGCGAGCAAGAGGGGTCGTGTCATAGCCATAAGAGGACTGCGGAAATATGTCGAAAGAGCGAGCGAGCATCGTGAACGCGAGCGAGGGAGAGGGCTCGTGCCATAGCCACAAGACGACTACGGAAATCTATCAAAAGAGCGAGCGAGCATCGTGCATGCAAGCTAAAGTGCTTGACAGTTCTGCGAAAATCGTTCGAAAGAGCGAGAGGGCTCGTGCCATAGTCACAGGACTGCAGAAGTTTTCGAGAGCGAGCGAACATGTTGCATGCAAGCGAGAGTGCTTGAGGTTCTGCGAGAGTGCTTGACGATACACAATGATTTGTCTTCGATCGGTGAATCTTCAACGCTGAGTGGTTTGTTTTCGTGTTAAGATATTTTCCATGATTGGTGTGTTGTGAAGTATTTTTCAGCGTTTAGATTTCAGGTTGAGATAAATATTGTCATCTCTGTAAGTCAGTATTTGGTTGGTTTAAGATACGTTGATTGGATTGCTCGTCTGAAACCTAAACCCTTAACTTGAATCTCGCCGTTCGGTTTCAGATTTGCTTGTAATTTTGAAACCCTAAACCAGAATCTCACCGTCCGGTTTGAGCCGTTAGCTTGTAATTTTGAAATCCTTAAAACCGAAAAATCTCACCTCTGATTTCAGGTTTGCTTGTAATTTTGTCCGGATCGAATTTAAGGTGCAAACATAGAGAGGGAGATGCAAACATGTCATAGATGCGATAGAACCCTACCATCACTTGTTTTATCCGAGAGCGAAATGTTCCAAATCCGCTTGCACCACAAACTTACAAGAGGTGCAACAAATGTGCCTCTAAACTGAAAAGGTCCGATGACATCGAGAACTATGTAGATGATGTAGCGGTTGATACGAATGTCGTAGAAATTGTGGAGTGAAGTTCAGACGATTTTTTGGATATTATATCTTCAATCTTTGAGGACGAACAAGTAAGTAAGGGATCGATTGTCTTGCGCATTCGTATTTCACTGTCTGACGAAGTTCTCTCGGAGTTCGAGTTTGATATCGAAACGTCAGTTCTCAAAGCAACTGATCTTGTTTTGCTGCAAGAGCGATATAGTAACCTAGTCATTAATGTTGTCAAATCCTATTTAGAGATAAGGTCAGGTTACTACTGGTCTGTTCAGTACGTCCGTCCTTCCGACCACCTGGACTCGATGCACATTTACAGTGCATCATTAGCATGTATTATTCGAGACGATCGTGTTGCATGGAGAAAAAAGACGGAGGATCTGGATTCTATTGGGTCTTCTGTAAGTTTTAGACGGCAACCAGGTAAGCATAAAGCGATTTCTCAGTTTCCGTGCAAGGGTTAGAATACAAGGTCTTGTGTTGTACTTTATCAGCATTTGATGGTACACGAGCATCCAACTTTTTGAGATACGGCTATACCGAGAGCGGCCTTAGCATTTCTGGAGTGCGCAGTGCAAGATTCACATGCGAAAGCCCGAACTATACAGGGCTCTATGCTTGCAAAAACTTATAGAGCCTAGTATGATAACTAGAAGTCAGGTGAATTATCATATTGCTGCAGTTTTAACACATACTTACATTCAGAATGTGGGAGATCAACTACACTCTGCGTCTTTATTGATTGAAACAGACACGTATAAGGCTAATGGCTTCAAGCCTGTGTTGTACGAGAAAGAGGAGCATTGTTCAATGTTTGCGTTCACCACACCTTTTTTTCCATCATGTTTAGCATTTTCACTGTTACCGAGGTTTAAAGGAGTGGGAAATACTCTATTCTTGTTAACTATTTGTCTCTTCTTATTGGCAGAGGACGAATCTTGTGAGTGAAACAACTTTAATCTATGTATTATGTTCTCAGAATTTACATACTTTTTATCCATATATTGCGTTCTCAGAAGTTTATTATAAGAGTCATGTGAGAAGAAGCTTTTGCTACTTCATATCGAAGGTGGAATCTAATTAACAATTACCACGAGAAAGGAAACTTGTCTAGTATGTTCAAAAAGGCCATTGTAGTAACAACTGCATACAGATTAGATCAATGGCTCAAAGAACATGCTTGTATATTCTTTTGCTGGTGCGCTTGCTATGCCTGTTTTGTTTTGCTATGTGTGGTTATATACATGTTTGCTACATTTTTCGATTTGCTTTGTGCATTTGTGAGCTTGCTACACTTTCTTTATTGATGTGGAACATTTTTGTATTTCAAGAACTTTTATTGTTCTGAATCATACTTCAGTTGTACTAATATACGAGCAGTGCACTAGTATATCTGTTATCTACTTAATTCGTAGAATCGGTTACTTTTTTCATTTATAGTACACTTTCGATTACATGCATACCGCAGTGCACATCTAGAGATACCCATATATGAGTCTAATAAGTTGTAGTTGACAAACATACCATAACATAAGTATGATTTTTCGGATAAGTTGTTACA
Organism: Asterella californica; assembly: GCA_036924285.1. Classification (NCBI taxonomy): domain Eukaryota; kingdom Viridiplantae; phylum Streptophyta; class Marchantiopsida; order Marchantiales; family Aytoniaceae; genus Asterella; species Asterella californica. The sequence continues at coordinate 776,910 of JAYKYS010000022.1, read as the reverse complement.
TCATTCAACAATTTGATATTCACTAGTGCATTTGACTCTCGATCAGAAAGAACACAAACAAAAAGAAAGAATTCATTGTGATGTTATTGTTCTATTTCTGCAGTAAACTATAGACTAGTTCTTTTGATTACCTCAATCATCTTTGTAGTTTAAATGAATTTGGGGAAGGTATATCCGATATATTGATTGTGATAGTATTAGTTATTTAGTGGGCTCCTTAATTATTGGATCAATAGATTCTGCATTATCTTAAACTTTCGAGTTACGAGATATGCTGGCTTTTTCTCCATATACGGTATGGGTACGTTAATGAATTATAGTGATAGTTGATTCGATATGGGTACTACGTTGCTGATTTTTCTTTGCTGGGTATTATGTTATATAACTTCCGCTGTTATTTCGGACACGACTGTAACACATTGGGTATTTTGCTAGCGATCTATAAGCATGCTAACTGTTGGTAGGTGACAAATTATATTTGAAATTTCTTTTCATTCTTGTGTTTGTTCTATTTTTGCAGTAAAGTAGTATGTACAGACTAGGATTCGTGATTATCTCAAATATCCTCACAGTAGTAATGATGAAACACATATTGCAGGTATGGAGTCTGTTCAAGAAGTTACTACTAAATTTTGCTAGACACAAACTTCTCATACATCTTCTTGTTGTAATTGATGGTGCTAAATTCTAATCTTCTCATGTGACTCAAACTTTTCTATCAGAATATTTCTTTGTACCTTTGTAGTCTGTAACGTGTGGTTTGACATAATTTGTGACAAAGATACACACTACCATTCATTCATTTTAATATTTAACTGGTCATTAAAGTGATTAGCCACTTCCATGTTACATTCTTTTGTAAGTTATTACTATTATAGTTTTTGGTCCTGAAGCGATACTCAAAATAAAAATATTCAGTAGTTCCGTAACTGAGTGCTCATTGGTTCCAGAACGATATTACTAAATAACTTAAAAAGAAATGATGTAAACATATAAAAGAAACAACTTAAATATTGAAATAAATCATCAAAATAGCTAAAACCAACTCTGGACTACTTGTAGGACATACTATCAATTTAGATGCCATAGAATGTCCACACTAGAGAAGAACCTAACAAAACTAACATAGACCCTCTCATTACAATCTCTACTACGTATACATCTAAAGTGCAATCCTAAAGAATCCAGATGTCAAGGTCAAGATTTTGTAATTGAACACAGGTCAGGATCCTCAACAGAAAAGGTCCCATCTGATGCAACAACAGAAGAAGAGAAGCTCTTTCCTCTCGAAATCCAGGGCCGAGAATCTCATAACTGAAAAGTAACTAGGATTGCCTTGCTGATTTGCAAACCTTGAAAAGTAAAACACTACAACAAATTAGAGAAGACACGAACTTTCAAGGATCCAGATCACATCACTTGAGGAAACACTTCTAACTCACCGTCTTAATTGATTACAATATAGAATTGTAGTAAATTATAGTAGTATAAATATCACATTTGCACAAGTCATAGCCAACCTTAGTACAAAAGATATCCAAATTATACTCATTATAAGTCAAAACATAAAACATAAAATTATTCAAATCACACACATCAATCATCATTCTTTCAAGACGTAGAATATTAAACAAACCACAATGGTATATCATAATATCGTACTTATTTCCTTCATGTCCCTTTTGTTACAATTTGAAGATAGATTTGCATCCACACATGACGAATCAGCGGTGACTATAATTTGTCACAGCAGCTGTGAGTAAATTTGTCAATGCAGCTGCTCTTAAGCTATACACCTAGTGTGTAGCTACAAACTTGCATCTTATAGTTAGTTTAGTGAGCACAATATTTATAATTTCATTGTCTACTTAAAGCACATATACTTTTGACATCACACACATTAGCGTTGCATTAAAGCCGCACACCTTGTGTGGAAAAATCTGGATAATATGTTTCAAAATAATTATTTTAGGATATAATGTTACGTATAGTACTCATATCCATCTAGTCTACTTATACGCAAAGTAGGTATGTATCCACTCATATTATAATTGCACTTAAGCAAAATTTATACCTGGTATGGTCTAAATAATGTTCTGGCCATAATTATTATACATATTTTTACTTAAAATATTATATACTATATAACTAAATTTAATAAAATTTCACTTATTTCCTTAAAAATGTACATAAACCCCGATTGTGAGTATAAAAGAAACTTAGCAAAGACAAGAATATGCCCTTTTCCTTCCCCGTGTACTTTTACATTAGAGAGAAATACTATCTTGCTACTTGGAATGGATACATAAAACCTTTCAACGTAAATCTCTCACATGCACATACTACATGCTCATAGGTAGGCAAGCTTGCATAATCACTTCCTTTGTCTTCAGATGGAGAAGATGGCATGCTTAAATTTTTACCCAATCCTTTTGCTTATAAGGTTCAGGTAATAAATTACTATCATCATAAATTAATGATTATTTTAGAGAACGACCTCAATCTTATGGTTTTTGCAGCACGTGTAGTGATACTGTACTTATGGGTTCTTTCTAGACTCACGCTCAGCTTGTGGTTATGATAATATTTAATTTTTATTATATATTGATTTGCAAAGAGACGCTTATATCAGAATTTTGTTCGTTTATGACTTGAATAGTTGGGTTGTTTTTTGCAATCGGTGAGCAAAGCTCTTTGTTCTTGGTTCTTATGTGATCAGAGAGTCTTTATCATCTACACATAAGAGAAGATCGTATGTAGATCGGATTGATGAGTGAAGTTGAACTGCAAGAGAACAATTTTTGTTAGTTTTTTTTGTTTTTATGTCCAAATTTCTTGCGTGGTTTTGCTAGAAGAATTCCAAACGGTTTGTTAGGAGTCTCGTTGGGTTCAAGGTATTCTAATCTATTTATCAAATAAGACGGATCTCATATCAGGCGGTCCGTTTTGTAGATGTACGTGGTTTTAAACACAAGGAGGAGTTTTTGAATGTTCGGTCACTTGTGATAAAAAATCTCGAGAGTCAGATCTGAGAGTTCTTGGAGCTAACGGAGTCAAGATGAAAGATCTTATCGATATATGAAGATCGTTTGGCGAAGAGAACAAGTTCTCAAATATATCTTATTTGATTTTTTTGCTACGATTTTCATCTTTTTGGTTAGAGTTCTGGGTTTGGTTATGTATGGCTTGTGGTAGATAGTTTTAGTTAAGGGTTGTACATGGATGTTGTTTGGATTTGGGATTAAATCATGCGATACTAGTGTAAAGTTTTTTGTTAGCAAGGGATGTTTTCTTTGCTTTGAGCTACGCTTCGGTAGTTTTGGATCTAGGTTGGATCGAGAGACTTTTTTTTAAGAGGTTGGGTGCAGATTACAAACCACTCAGGTCTATTTCTCAATTTTGTATTTTTAGAGAAAAAGAAACGAGAGTGTATATAAAGTGAGAGTTAATATATCTTGTAAAGTTTGTTCTCGTGGTTGTTTCTCTCTTTCTTGTCTTTGTTCAACACACGATATCTCCATAGCCAAGAACCTCATGTTTTTCTAGACAACTTTCACGCAAAATCTGATACAATACCATACTCTTTAAATGGATCTCTAAGAACATCTCCAACGCGGTTCTTTAAAGGCTCCCCAGACCAGTTAGCGAGCTTGTTAAGGAAAAATCTTCCCATCGCTGATCTTTTTAGAAATCTTTAAGTTAAGACGTTCTTTAAAATCTATCTCACTTTTCTATTTTAAAGAATGGAATAAAGATTAATTAAAGCACAACTGATCCATTAAAGTTTAAACATCATTGCGTTGTGCGTCAAGCTTGTGCTTATTTTCAAATTGTCAAATTATTCTCTTTTTCAAATTGTCGACAACTGTTTTAAATTTGATATTATTATTCTTTACGTCTCATTTTTTTTCTCGGCTCTTTCTTTTCTAGATCTTCACGAGATCTTCAAACTACTGATTCAAGAACTACCATGGGAAAAGGAAGAAACTAGACTACAAGTGAAACTAGCCAATTCTGTCGATCCTGGTTAGAGATCTTAGAAGATCCATTGATTGAGAAGAGTCAGAAGCATTCTCAATTTTGGCAGCGTAGTTTGAACATAAATCTCCACGTGATTTCGAAGAAAGGAACCAAGCTGCTATCACACATCTGGACTACATTTCAGCAAGATGTTTCTAAATGGTGTGATTTGTATCCCAAAATCAAGAGCAAGATTCATTCTAGCTGGAACGAAGAAAAATACTTGGATGAGATACATCGACTATGGATCTCATCACATGACAGACGTCAACCATTTGCATTTCAGTCCTCATGGATGATCATGAGGAATGCTCTCAAGTGACACACAATGTTGTCAAAAAAAAAGCTTGCTGGATTGCCAAAGAAGTCACCACTACGTGGACAAGGTATTGACAAGGATTCCACTTCTTTGGAGGATGAGAATCATTTCCTTCACAACATGGTGTTAGACAGTCAAGTCACTTCAAATGCAGATCTCTATAATGACATCTAGCGTCCAAGTGGAATCAATCAACGTCCGATTGGAACGAAGCTGCAAAGCAAGTGACACAAGATCGCAAGCGCTTCATGAATAAGATAGAAACATTAATAAGCACAACGTTAAGTTTGTTGAAGCAGCAAAACGTAAAACACAACTACTTGAAGATCATTACGAGTTCAACTTATTCTCAATGGACCCGGACTTAGAGGACTCAAAGAAATATTTTGCAGCGAAGAAAGCTATCATTATGAAGAAGCTTTTTCCTGACGTGAATACTAATGTAACCTTACAATATGGAGTGGAAACATGTTGAGGTTCACTTTCTTGACTCTGAGCTTATACGAAGCGTTAATCATCAGATACAAACTACTATTTTGTACAGACGGGTTGTATCATCTCACGACTTCAGATGGTACAAGCCATCTATCCTCTAATAGGTAGTCATTGTCAACGGTGTACTCATCTTCAACTATCATATTATGAAGAATAATGCATGCAGTTATGATTTTTCCCGTAGAAGCTACCAACCAAAGCTTACAAGGTAGTGCAAAGATACAAAAACATTGTGAAGAACACCAAAACTACGTTTAATATCCTTCCCCGAAGTGATTCTTGCATCTTGACATAATGCTTTTGGTTCTCACCTTAGGATGAACTAATAGTAGATTGAAACATTGCCCAAGGACGATATATCTCATCTATGAGATAATATTTCATGTGACAGACATGCTCATTAATATCGAAGATAACTGTAGATGCAATTCTATGTATCAAATCACTAAACAGAGTGGAATTTCCAAGTACATTCAAGTCATTATTGGACCATAATGACTTGAATGTACTTGAAGTCAGAAAGTGCATGCCTTATCCATAGTCTCTTATCAACAATAACTTCCAACACTATCGTCTTTTCACCGTCTTGTCTTGAAAGACACCTTGTCAAGCAACTTGACAATTTTCCACTTCCATCTCATGCAATTCAGTGAACCAAGCATTCTTGAGAAACCTCTCGCTGAGTTTTCTTGTAAAAGACGTTGGAGATCATTTGCAGTAGGTGCTCGCAAGTACTCCTCTCCAAAAATGCTAATCACATTAGAGAAAATCTCCCCAAACATTTCATAATCGTGGATTCTCCCATCCTTATAAATTTATCAAGTTGATCTGCAGAAATATTGTATGCTAACATCCGTAAGCTGTCGTCATCTTTTGCTCAAGACAAAAACATAATTTTCCAACAACATCGACGTTTTGGTAAAATAATCATCATGAATGCACAACTTAGCCATTATGTTCTTGAATTAATTTCTTCTCAAACAAAAACGTCAACAAAATTATCGCTTGTTAAATAACAGATTACCACCAAAATAATATGACATTAGACTTTCTCTTGCTTGATCTCTACTGCGTCCAAGATTAGGAGAACGACCGAAAGACAAACTTCCATGTTTATGTTTTTTCTTGACAACTATATTCTATTATCGATGAACAATATTATACCAGTAATGCTTTACATAATCATTGTCTTCTCACTTTGTCGAGTTCGTGTCAAGGTATTCCACGTTTACTCCTTATCATTCTCTCTGCTCTTTCTTTCTCACGCTTTTTTCTTCTCCTTCTCTAAGCCATCATTCTGTTTTGAGGGTCATCGGTAGTCAGATCGAGGTAACCTAAACCTTATTGCGGGCATATCTACTACGTGCTTGATATTTCTGGGTCGGTGTTGGGACTTGATTTTCAGTTCATGAGTTCAGTTCTTCTTTGCTCTTGCTACATGAAGGACAATTCACGAGCTATACGTCACAACTGGGAGGGGGTTGACAATATGGATGGTATGTGGAAAGTTTGAGGAGGAACATTGTCCGATCTAATGTTAGTTGGGCACAATAAAAGAGCAATTTTCAGTTTTTGATGATGATTGTTTCACACATGGAAGAATCCATAGATATGTTCTATGAGCCTAAAGAACATTCGCTCTTAGGCTGTGCAGTTCTTTCTTACTTAGAAACTGTATCATCCCGACAGCGATTCTAACTGTACCGTGCATGTGTTCTCATTTTGGGTTTTAGTGATCGAATCAAGTTTCCGGAGGTGCTTGAACTCATTGTGAAGAAAACTTGGAGTAATTCGGGTGATATTTTTGTTGGTTACAAGGAGTGAATAGTTTTTGTTCTCGCGATTATTACATTCATGTTTTTTTCATCATTTTTCCGTTCATTTGTTTGTTTGTTCATTCTTGCATCTTTTATCATTGTGTTTGTCTAGCATTTGCACTCTGTATCCCTTCGGGATCCAGGGGGTTCCCTTGCTGTGAGATTGTCATCGGGGTATTTACCAAGTTTCGAGGAGCACTCTCTACGAGAAACAAACCTGCACTTGTTCAACGAGTGGCAAATATGCGTGATTTAGAGCGTGGAGATGTTACTCTGTCTAGATGATACATGTATCCGGAGCTTCAAGCACATGGAATTGCTGACAAACTAAAAGGGTGGATATACACTTGTTGTCAACTCAATGCTAGGAGGACTGTGGGTATCAACGGGATAAGTGAATTTTTCTATAAAAATTAAAATTTTTAACTATATTCTAAAATATATTATCTTATAACATATTCATGTATATATGTGTAGGATATTCTACCCATCGAGCTATGGTGGACTTCTAGACCAAAGTCATTACCTCGACAAAGATGCGTTCTTACACAAGGGCTCGAGAGAATAATTTGTCGGAGACTTTCAACTCCGTCATCAACAAGTTTGCGACCAAGAGAACTCATCATGCAAAAAGTCATGAAGCTTGACTTGCCGTTTGTGCAATGGATTGGAATGAGAACATTGTCCGAGAGCCCATCAAGATCTATTCGTGTCGACCACAACATACAACAGTTCGTCATATGACAAGGACGAGAAGAGAGTTACCAAACAGAAAGACGACATGAAAAACCAAAATTTGAGAAGCTTTATTTGGCAAACGAACCTCCACATGACACAACAGAGCTCTTTTTGCTTATGTTATGGTTATGAAACTTGTTTATTTTTTTTAAATTAAAAGGTCAAGTAAACCTCCAGGATCACCAAGAGTCTCGGTCGAGTATGATAGAGAAAGTTCATGCATGTCAGTGATGCATGTCTTCAGACCGGGATGTGTTATAGTCAAAGTCAAAAATGTTGGAAAACCTACGTTTATTTTACTTTCACGAAACTTTTGATGCAAATGATACTGCTTGAGGTCAAGGTCAAATATATTTGACAAGCAGAACCTCATATTTTGAAGACTGCTTGAAACTCATTTGAAATATTAAAGATTGAATGGTCAGCGTATGAAATGGTTGTTCTCTAGAGTCCATACTACGAGCAGTTGTTCAGAGATTTATGTGCTACAAGGTGGAGTGGGAATAGAATCAAGAGTATGCGTACATGGTAACGAGCTAAATAATTTACATCCAAATTGCAGTTTCGGCTAGAAGTGATAATATATGTTTCTCTTTGCTGTGGCAGGCAATCCGCTTCTTCCAGCTATAGCCGTAGTAGCGAGACTTTCAGAAACAAGAGCTGCCGAGACCAGAGTTCTCCTGGCCATGCAAAACCTTGAAATCAACTCGAAGCCTTACATGGGAGGGTTGCCTTGCTATGTCTGCGTAAGTTCTGTCTTGTTTGCTGCTCATTCAACCATGCGAACCTCGTGTGCAGCCGGGAACTCATCCATCATCTACGTTGAAAGAAGGTTGTGTCTTCAGAAAAGGTTCTATCGTTTGTCCTAGTCCTATATAATTTCTACAGTGATAATATTCTTTATACTAAAGCATTATTGTGCATTATGAACTGTAAATAGGTCCGGTTCAGTAAACAAAAATCTGTCAAGATATTCAGAGTATAGCATGCAGAGTCGAGTTTCAATGTGTGGTTCACAACAATGAGTAGTGTACTGGAGCAAACAAATACTCATAAATTGAGGACCCAAGAGTTGTGAGAAGCTCCAAATCATCAATCACCTCAGCCTCTTCTACTGATCTTGGCGCTCGCTTTTTGTTCTGCATCTCGGTCAAGAACTTCTTGGTCACATTCTTGCACTTGTGTCACAAGTCCTTCTAACTGACAATTCCATGACAAAGCAATATGACATCCACCGATGATGGATCATCGTGCACCACTTCATCAGACACATTTCCTCGACGGGTCAAACGTTGAATCTCTTCCTCAAATGCACGGTCCTCAATCAACCATGCATTGGTTCCCGTCTCGACCCGAATAATGTTCAACTCAATCACGCGATCATCATGCACATCAATGAAAGCATATCGAAGATCTGCATACACCACAAAGTTTCCTACATAAGCTCCAACAAACTTTATCATGCACAATGGATGAAGATATCCCAAATTGGATGTAATTGATTGACTAGAGAAGTATTGACTAGTGAGTATAACACATACCGTCAGTAGTAATCTCGTTCAAATTCGAGAAGTGTTTTGCTTGCACTTCATATTGCACCTCTTCTATTTTCATTGCCCATTGCTCTTTGGTCGCTTGAATCCATAAACTTGACGATTCTTGAAAAATCATAGAAATGATTTCTAGAAATTGGAGCTAATCCTACCTCTCTATAAATATTATCTAAGCTCGTGAACCCAAGCCCGCACACAAAGCAGCATGATAAAGACGATGAGTAACATCGGAGATGTCATAGTACATTTCCATCTCGGTCGATCTCCATCCATACACGTGATGATCAAAACATCTAAATGTGATCGTCCACGTTTGATGGATGCTCTTGATTGAAGGAGATAAGAAACACTCCTTACATCTATAGTGCGGCTTCTTAACTTTAAAGTCCTGGAAGAACTCTCAAAGCTACAATGTGAATCATGCGCCACTAGAGCATCGGAGGGTTGTGTCTCTGATGCTCTCTCCGTTGTCGTGTTGAGAGTTTTCCTCGGAAGGGCGGAACCTTCTGGTTGTGATTTAACCGTGAAGGCTGTGTTGTGCTTACTCAGAGAAGCATTGGGCTTCTGGTTGTGGTGGTTTACTCAAAGGGATAGGCTTTTCAGGTTACAACAGAGCACTATGAACACTCATACAAGTATGTATGAACCTCTAATTTACTCAGAAGGCAAAGTTCAGGTCTAACTGATAGTAATAGGATCAGACGGTGAACTTTAACACTCAAGAAGAGAAAAAATATGATAGTTTAGACTCCTAAATTTCTCTTACATGTAAAAGAGACCCCACTGAGCACACACACGAAGTTTCAGCTTGAGATCAAATTCTGACACCAAGATATGGACAGAAAAGTTCTGATAAAAGATATTGCGGCAACTTTTGGTACTCAGACAGCTATTTCGACCTATAATAGAAAATTGGCTCGATCACTTTCAAAGATTCTTACAGGATTTGGAATCTACAGGTTGCTGAACACCTCTGTGAAGTTGGGACTCCTGATTGTACACAGAACTCCAGATCTCGTTCTCTGAAGTTGCTGCTCTAGATTGAGAGTTTTTCAGACCCCCTATGCTTCAGCGGCCGCTCTGAATTACTCACTCACTCAAACGACTTGAAAGTTTTTGGACAGTCGTAGCCCTGCTGACAGTGAACGCAACCACAAAGTTTTGAAGCGATTTCCTCGATTCTGCTGCAATTGACACTCAAAACCCCAAATCCAACAAAAGTGACGCAGTTTTGACACAATCCGAACTTCAATTGGGCATAACTCATTGTTTATTGATCCAAATCGATCAAGAATTTCACCGACAGTGCTTGGCTCGACGAGCTCTATCTCCCTGTGCTCTCAGATTTCGAAGTGTTCTTACCAAATGCTCGAAATCCTCTTTAGACCTCTGTTTCTAAATTTAGAGTTATACAAAAGACAAAAATGAACCAATGAGAATTCATAGCTCCATTTGGTTGTCTTTTTGTGTCTTAAACCATGTGGTAACTTAATTCTACTCAAAGGCTACCACGTCAAGTCTCCTAAAGTGCCAGCGTATAACTTAAACTACTTAAAACGACACACAGCCCTGAAAGTAAACTTAAATCAACTAAAAGCGTGCATGCGCAACACGTAAGTACAACCCACGAGCTTAAACCCTATTACATGGTAAATCTAAGTCATGTACATTGAATATCATAGATAAGTATGGATTCACTTGCACAAGCACACGAATGCTTGATTAAGATAAATAGCATACTACCAATCTATTAGGACTCAAAATATATGACAGAGTTAACACCATATACAAAAGGTGTCAAACATAAGCATAAAGGACTAGGAACAATACAGAGCTAACTTCTAAGGCTACTAAACTTCAAGTGTCGGAGTAGAAGTAACATGCGTCAAGTAATGCGACAACAGTGATCAGTGAATCATTTACTATGTCAAATGATTCACATCACGACACCGTCTCTAGTAAATGAAAGTCCGAAACTAGATTGACAAGGATCTACTAGTCTAGAATTATAGTGTCTATCTCCAAACTTGTACTAGGTGTCACCTATACAAAAGATACATACATCATTCAGCAACAATAATACACATAAATAACATGCTCACACAACATGCAAAACATCTATCGACAAGTATAAATCAAACCTGAGGATAATCATTGATGCCAAGAGCATGAAGAACATCGAGATCGACATGAAACTCCTCATAGTCTCCAACTGCAACAACTCTTTCCATATCATCCTCCTCTGGCATTACATCTGGTTCCGCGTGTCTCGATTCAGCCTCTTGCACTATATTGTCAACGTGCGTACGAGCCGTCTCAAAGAGAAACTGAAGAACATCAGTGTGTCTTGCACATGGTCCCAACAATCGCATCAACTGGACATATCTAGGTATCAACGACTATGAAATCTGTACTTTTCCTCATGAGACATCCGGACATCTTCTAAGACCATGCCGATCGCCGGGACGTCCAGGAAGAGCTCTCGGTGGCATTGAACCTAACAAAAAACTCCTATGTGTCTAGAGGTCCAGATGTAAATGCATAAACCAAACTCTTTGAAACTAATAAACAAAGAAAAAAGAAAAAACTTCAAAGTGCTGGTGAGCTCAAAAGAACTTAGAAGATCTCAAAAGACCTCACTAGTTCACTAAGGACAAAAACTACAAAGTGTAAGAAAATACAAGAATGAGTGGTGATACTTTAAGGAGGGGAGAAGAGAATGAGAACAGCAGAGAATTACAAAGAAAATATGAGAGGTTTGCTATGCATCCGGACCACAAAGAGGTCTTTCTGTTCCACTGGTACTGTACTTTCACCGGAATTATGTACCGGTCGTTCTTCACATTCATTTTCAGGCTGGGTGCAAGAAAGAAGTTTCAGACGATATGCTACTGTATCCAGATCTGTTACACGCTGTATCGCACGATGTATGAAATAGAGACACAATTCGAATTTTAAAAACATTATATTCTTTGACAGCCAATCATGTTTCAAGACATCATTTCTGGACCATGCGTGGTCTACTGTAAACGCGTCTAGGTTCATTTGGTAGCTAGTTCCAAGAGCTTTTGTTTGGTACCTTTCTTGCCCTCTACCACGAACCAATGAAAATACAGTAACATGACGCAATTATCACTGGATCCTCGGATTTCTAGAACGCGAAGGATTTTTTTTGGGAAAAGGAGCTGGTGGGGGCGAAGAAAGAAGCGGCTGGTGGGGTTTAAAGAAGCATGATAACTTTTATAAAATTCTGTAAATTAAAGACTAGTATAAAGATTAGCGGTGGGAAGGTTTTTCCTCACTAGCTCCCTAAGGAGTTAAGGGAGCCTTTAAACCACAAGTAGGGTTTAGGTCCCAGTCGAGCTCCCTGTCTCAAAAGAGCTCGTTGTATAATTGTAAGGTCATGGTAACGCGAGGGGTAAGTGATTATAACAAAATATACTGGGCAGTAGAACATTTCAAAATTCAAATATTTAAAATATTTTATTTCTGTGATTCTCAGTGATCCGAGATCACTTGATAATTTTGAAGCCGTCCATAATTCTTCCTTAGCTCATCATGGACTCGATTTTGAAATCTTTTCTCTTTTGCTTATTTCGCTACCAAGATCACAATGTTTGATCAAGTACTGCGATGACTACTGCATTACTCAAATCTCTCAAGAGTTCGTTCGTGCCGAACTTACTTAACAAAGATTAAAAGTGATTAGCAGTGAATATCCCCACCGCTAATATAGTGAAACTTGTGGTTTAAAGAAGCGAGGTGGAGATGCTCTAATGGCTTACCCTAATGCTGAGCCCGTCCTTCAAGTACCTTTTAGTCCGTATACGCCGTTCTCCGCAGAGGTCGCAGTGCAGGTGTCACGCTAAGATTGTTTTTTGTCTCTGTCATCTATGGGTGAAGTGCTGGCGACACGTGGCATGTTCAGAAGCTCCCAGCGTACAGAACACTTGGAGCGGAAACATGCACATTCTGTCGTCGGGATCGAATCTGTTGGGGCGGTGTTTTTCTGGATAGACACACTAGACTCCGCATGCAGGCTCTATGGATATGAGGCGATCGGATGATTGATCTCTGAGCTCGAAGGCAGAAGGACGTGCGGTTTATGCGAGCCTTCCTTGTTATTTGAAGTCATCATTTTACCGGCGCGAAGGAGAGCTTGGAGTGGTGATCCGACGAGCAAGACTCTATACGACAGCAGCAGCAGCTGAAGTTACTGGCAGATCTTCTTCTACCAATACTTCTTCGAGGTGGGAATTCTCTTTCCATCAAGCGTGTGAATGTATTCTCTTTCGATCAAGCGTGTGAATGTTTTCGTTATAAGTCTTATAAGAGGGAGAAAATTATTACTGGTTCCCATCCATGTCGGCTGCTCCGCAGCGTACACTGGAGCTTTTCTCTTCCCGAGACCATCTATATACATTTATCAGTGTCTAAATATTTTGGGAGTGAATTCGACACCAGTTCTGAAATCCAAGGCATCCATCTCGCCAGCGACTGGACTCCGCGGAATATATAATCTATGGTACACTGAGTGACTATTACATGTGTAGAGTAATGACCGGGAAAGAGGGGGTTCCGAGTTGTAATAGCGACTCGAGGCGGGAGCCGCCCAGGGGAAGAGAACGGAAGACTCTTACATCGGGACCACCGAGTGTCCCAGGCGTTAGGCAGCGGATTATTACTTCGGATTTGGGATTTCACGAATAAACAATGCCTTGTAGAAATTTCAAACTTTGGAGTGGTCTAACAGTTTCCAGTGAGTTTACTTTTTGGACTGGACTTACGTTTCTGGACTTAACATACAATGAGTTCTCGGATTCAAGACCACGATAAAATGCAAACAACGAGTGAGATTCCAAACCCAAAATCTTTTACACTACGAAAAGAGGAGAGAGCTTCGAAAGGACGCATGGAGCTCAGAAGCAGCTCGTGCAATAGTGTATCTGAAACTTCTGGCTGTTCTAACGGCCGTAGTAATGTAGTAGTGCTCCAGTTTGCTTGCGGGTACTTCAAAGAAACCAGTAGCTGTGTTACTCCCGATCTCTAGAACTCACATTTCCATATGCACAATGCTCTGGAGAATGCTGACAGGCAGAGACATTCGTTGACATGTGCTGGTTATCTGGCCGTATTCGAGAAACTTTTAAATCTCAGTTCAGATCTATAAACTGGGTTGCCCTCTGCGAGGACTTCCCTTGTTACAACAATCCAATCAAGTAGATAATGTAAATTGTAAACGGGAATAAACGAACGGCACAAGTTGAACGCTAATTATTGGTATCCGTGTACTATTTGATCGTTTAGAGCTGACGTGATGGAGAGTCAACTGAACCAATTAAGGGGAGGAGGCGTGGACAAGGAAGATGCATCAGCAACTCCACATGGTGGAATTAAGGATCGGTATGGAGAGGATACTGCTTCGGAAAATCAGATGGTCACTCCTTGGATTCGACTGGTCGTCAGGTAGGGCAAACTAACTTTGAACATGAGACCTTGGATTCGACTGGTCGTCAGGTAGGCCAAATTAACTTTGAACGTGAGATTTGAATTTGCAGTTTCTTTTGTACACAAAGGTAGTAAAAGCTTACTACATCTATAGGCAACTGTTATCACGACTGGACATATTACATTGCTAACAGTTTCAGGTCCTGTTTCTTCCTGTGGGTGGGTGCCACTCGGCAGTGGAGTTGAATTGCTGAGAGATCCAAGATTCAATAAAGGGCTAGCTTTCGAGGAGGTTGAAAGAGATCACCATTACCTCCGAGGCCTGCTGCCGCCTGTTCATATGTCACAGGAGCTTCAGGTTCTTTCCTTCCCTTACTTTCCTTCCGTGTCTGAGATTGCCCGCTTAACCGACCCCTCGGTTCTTTGGTGTTGCATTAGCAGTGTATAAAACCTCTTCTCTGTGAGTCTGATCCGCACGGCAGTTTTTGGTGATCCGGACTTCTAACTTTTTGCCTTGCAGGTGAAACGAATCATGCACAACGTCCGGCAGTGTAAGGACCCTTTGGACAAATATGTTGCCATGATGGAACTTCAGGTAACGGTTGCGCTTGTGAGTGGGCACTGCATTCGTTCTCTCTCGGTGCGGAAGGGATCTTGGATAAACAATGAGAAGAGTTCGTTGTTTAGTGGAGGCAGCTGCTTTTTAATGCTGCTCTCTCTGGACTGTCGAGCAGGAAAGAAATGAACGTCTCTTCTACAAAGTCCTGGTTGATCATGTGACGGAACTTCTACCCGTCGTCTACACTCCAACTGTCGGAGAGGCCTGTCAGAAGTATGGGATTATCTTCAGACGCCCACACGGGCTCTACATAGCCCTAAAGGACAGGTCGGCCAACTACTCCATCGATATCCCTCCTTATCCTTTGCCTGCGATGAAAGATTCCAGTGTAGTAGCACAAAAGGAGAATTTGGCTCGTCTATTTCTGCTTGCACTCAGTATTTTAGAAGGACTTTGATTCTGTCTGTAGTAATTCACGTTGTGTATGATTACTATCAGGGGCAGAGTCTTAGATGTTCTGAAAAACTGGCCAGAAACAAATGTTCAAGTCATTGTAGTCACTGACGGCGAGCGGATCCTTGGGTTAGGAGATCTTGGACTACAGGTTAGCCATGACTTCACCCGCCTTTGCTCTCTATCCTTCAGCCAGTGAAACATAGAACTCGGTTTTCTAGGACCTTGTTTTGACCTTCGACATGTTTCTCCTCTTTCCCCTCACTCTTCACGGACACAAGTTGGCATCTTCTTGTATTCGAGCAGGGTATGGGCATCCCGGTAGGAAAACTTGCATTGTACACAGCTCTCGGTGGAATTCGACCATCTGCGGTGAGTCAAGTGATGCCTTTGAGTGAGCAGAACTGGAAGTTCGCTATAAAAAATGTGCTGGAGCTATAACTTGTCGTGACATCCAAGGACATAGATATAGTGACTCTGGAAATAGACCCAACTCTTATAGGGACTGAACGCTTGAGTAAACTTTGACTTTTTGTTCAGTGCCTGCCGATCACGTTAGATGTCGGCACAAACAACGAGGAATTGCTAAATGATCCTATGTACCTCGGCACGCGGCAGCGTCGTGTAACTGGCCAGGTTCGGGATGTTGAATTATTTGAGATAGTCTCCATCCAGTTTTCTGTGTGGCTTAGCTCTTGAAACTTTTGTGTTGTGGTATTCGACCTTTAACTATCACATATCGCTCCTCTCGCAGGAGTACGATGATCTCGTTGACGAGTTCATGACAGCAGTGAAGCAGGCCTACGGAGAGAAAGTCCTCGTTCAGGTACTGACCTTCTGGAGTCTAGAACAAGCAAACAGGATACGCTTGATTGGGATGGATGGGTTCGGAACATTCTCCCTCTCAGTTGATTTGGCTGCGTATGTGTCGCTTTACCTTTGTTTGATCCTGGAAGAAGTTCGTACTTCTCTTGATATACCTTCGTCGTTGTCCCTTTCAGTTTGAAGACTTCGCCAATCACAATGCATTCCGCTTGCTAGCAAAATATGCATCGACTCATCTTACGTTCAACGATGACATACAGGTGATTTTGAACACCTATTTTGAATCTTTTCAAATACATTCTGTACTACATGTTAGTCCCAAACAAACTTGGACTCTTGTCAGGGCAGTAGCTAGAGGTCTTTCCTGCAGTCTCGATTGGAGACGAGACTGCACCTCATGAACTCTAGAATGCCGACGCACCGTGAATTAGACATTATAGACGCACCGCGACTTTCCAAGTGTTTGGAAGAGAGGTTTGAGGTTGGATATTATCTCAGTCAAGAGAAATGCCATGTAATGCGTCAGTCTGTTCATAGACTCAAGGTGGATACTACCAATCCGACATATGTTTGGTTTTTCTCTAACTCTCTGTCATGATTTTAGGGGACTGCTGCGGTGGCTCTTGCAGGGGTTGTGGCAGCCTTGCCCTTAACTGGTGGAACGCTTGCCGATCATACGTTCCTCTTCAATGGTGCAGGAGAGGTAAGCAGGCACCAGCTTTTGCTTCCCTCTTACTGGCAAGCTTTGCACCAACAGCTATAAGTAAAATTTCCGCTCCCAGTAGGTGGCTCAGCTGTATTATGTTCGCAGTTTCTGAAGTGGTCGTGTTCTCGTTGCAGGCAGGAACAGGTATTGCCGAAATCATAGCGCTCGACATATCAAGACAGGTGTGTCGCATAATCGAAAATCATAGTGACCATTTTAAATGCGTCATATGCGAGTCGACTGGGTCCAGTAACTGTGGAATGGGTCTAAAGTCGTGTAAAGAAGCCCTCAGATCTTCTTTCGACTCATACCTTTTGTGTGAGTGTTCTTGTGTACATTCCTCTGGAGGAAGCAAGAAGAAATATGGATGGTTTTAACTCTTTGCTTTTGGGTGAATGTTCTTGTGTACAGGCAAATATTCCTCTGGAGGAAGCAAGGAAGAAAATATGGATGGTTGACTCTAAGGTGGCGGAACGTCCCCTACCCCTTATTGGATTCATATCCGTTCGTCTCGTTCAGTTTTTCAGTCTGAATGAGAGAAGACGATGGCTAAAATCTTAGTTGCAGTAGATGATGATCTCCAATCTGATGGTGTTTGCAGAATGTACTAGATCTCAACTGTATACATCTCGACCCTTTCCTGTTCTAGTAGTGTTCACATTAAAACTGATAATTCTGACAAGCTCCATGGGCTCTGATACTTGAGCTGTTTATGTGCGTAACTCATACTAGAGGTGCATACTACAGTTGGTTTATGCGTAACTCATCAGCAGTTCTGTGTTTTCGCTTCTGCTGAAACTGAAAACTTTGCAGGGATTGATAGTGAAATCAAGATACGAAAGTTTAGCTGAGTTCAAGAAGAACTACGCTCATGAGCACGAAGAATGTAAGAACCTGCTGGAAGCTACGAAGGTGAGATTCAAGACAAGATCAGTTCGTCGATTGGGTTCTATTCCCAGTTGCGATCTAGACTTGGGGAACTTCAGTTTGTCTTACGGAGTTGACTCAATAGTGTAACCAACTTGTGCTTCTGGTCTACGAGAGGACTCATCTGGCATAACGGAGTAGTTGGTCGAATGACGTGTTGTCGCAGGTTTTGAAACCTTCTGTCCTCATAGGAACATCCGGGCAAAAAGGAACCTTCTCGAAGGAGGTTTTAGAGGCTGTAGCATCCTTCAATGAGGTAAATGTGTCGATCGATCGCTGCAACCGCACGGACACTTTCGTTGAAATGCAAGAAGAATGTCCACCTCGCGGTGACTCTTGATACATACATTCCTCCGAGAGGTTTTGGCTCTGATGATTACTCTCGTCCGCAGAGACCTGTAATTTTGGCGTTGTCAAATCCGACTTCCAAGTCCGAGTGCACAGCTGAGGAGGCTTATAAATTTACCGAAGTAAGCATTTCATTGTTGGTCGAACAATTAGAATGAGAAACCGATTCGACTTTTGCTCATGGAGCTATTTTCTTTATTAGATTATAATCCTGAACAAAATAAAGATGCAACAGGTCTCATATATACTTTGATATCTAGTTCTGATTTCTGTGATGAAGTCATAGAATTGGTGGGGTTGCGGAGCACTGAAGGATTGTTTTATATTTGAACTTGCATGCAGGGTCGTGGAATTTTTGCGAGCGGAAGTCCCTTTGACCCTGTTGAATACAACGGGAAAACTTTTACTCCTGGTCAGGTAAACGAATCATTAATCTCGGACACAGCACTCAGTAGATCAGTAAACTCAGTATCTTTGAAAGCTGCCTGTTGTAATCCGCAAGTGTCTGATTTGTTGATTTAGAACGAAATTCTTTTCTTGCAGTCTTTCGATTCCACATCTCCGGTTTCAGATCTCTAGTGAGTAGACTTCTACTCACTAGAAATTTTTGACATTTGTGGGTACAGTCGAACAACGCGTACATATTTCCAGGCATTGGGCTAGGCTGCATAATATCGGGTGCTATCCGGATACATGACGACATGTTTCTAGGAGCTTGTATGTCCTCATACCTTACCAAGAGTTCTATCGTTCTTGCGCAGTTTACATCTGCGTATTGTCGTTCGAAAATGTTATGGATAGTATCGATTGATTGACTGATTGGTGAATCAGCTGTGGCACAATTTACATCTGTTTACTGTCGCTCGGAAAATAATATCTATTGGTTGGTTGATTGATGAATCAGCTGTGGCACTGGGTAAACTTCTGACCAAGGAAGAATTGGATCGGGGTTTGCTGTATCCGCCTTTGGAGAGGATCCGTGACATATCAGCTCATATAGCGGCATCGGTTGCTGAAAAAGCTTATGATTTAGGTGCGGAGATCATCTTAGCTTATATCTGTGTATGAGTTGTTGGATGCAGGTTGTAATTCTAGAGAGTTTAACCTCTGCTTCGTGTCTCCCCGTGGCAGGCTTGGCGACGAGACTGCCCCAGCCGAAAGATCTTCTCGAATACGCACATAGTTGCATGTACAGTCCTCTTTACCGGAACTACAGATAGGTCCGATAGACTCTTATAGCTCTCGGCTCCAAGCCTCTGTCCAAGCTGTAAAATGAGATCTGTTCTGTAGCGAAATGCAGGCATCAAATAGATTGCGATGCGTTTGTGAATAAGAACGAGAGGACGAGTCTGCCTTCGTGATGTACAGTATGGATAACAATAAAATAGCTGAAGGTTCATCTGAACTCTGAAGGTCCGTCGGAGTTCGCATGCTTACATTCATCCTTCATTTCTTGTCTTACAGTCGCAGTCCCGTCCGGTTGACAAACCTCGCCTTGTAAAATACCCGACCTATTAAGGTTCAACGCGTAAGCCTAAAGTGTCGGATAAGGTCAAAGAGCATTCTGACCGAGCAGAAACATCCAGTTGAAAAATCCCAAGCAGTCGTGCAGCAGATATACTCATGGCAAGAGAGGAGTGACGTCCGTCTGTTGCGGCGTTCCTCAGAAGATGCTGCGTCCGTCCGTGTATACGTCTAAAACGTGTACAGAGAAGGATGCTTCTGCGTCAACGGTTCATGTTGCGTTTCTGAGCGAAGTGTATTCACTGCTTTGTTGATTTTATATCTGACCAGAAAGTTATTGCAAATCAAAAGGAGGACTGAACCACGCCATGGCTTGATCATCAGCGTGGAGGACGTCAAACCATTGCTGGTGGGATGTCTGTGATTAACATCCCATCAAATGCGATTTCGCTTGAATGGAGAACGTTTACTTTTCTGCGTCGTTTCTGGCGAGAAATGGTGTAAATTCTTGAGACATATGTTTACGGGATAATTAAATAATAATATAATATAATATGTAAAAGAAGTACAGAAAATTTAAAAAAGAAATTCTGATCGTTCTTTTTGCATAGTGTAATCAGTTATGATTGCAAGTAGGTGTGAATGATAAGCACGATGACATCATGTCAAGATATATTATCTTGAAGTAATGATTGATGATGATGTCGAGATGATGATGGAGCAATGTAAAGACAACTATTGGAAGCATGAGGACATGAGTTTATAAATTGTAGATCGAGACGAAAAGATTGTCTTAAATTGTAGACGGAGTCTGATGATTCATTGATTGTCTCAAAAGTGTGAGAGATGATCAATCCTGACAATTATAAAAAGTGTGAGAACAGATGTCCACATTCTAAAGATTAATACAATGATCTATAGAGATAATGGTCAAAATTTTGTGGACATGAGCTTACCATTTAAGAATGGAACATGAATTTATAGATTGCAGATTGAGACCATAGTTCATCGATTGTCTCAAAAGTGTGAAAAATGTGTGAAAAATGATCGATCCCATAGGGTGGAGTGAGGAGGGGGTCATGAGCAGAGACAATGATCAAAAGTGTGAGAACACAAGTTCACATTCTAAAGATTAATACAATGATCTATAGAGGTGATGGTCGAAATTTTGTAGACACAAGCTTACAAGTTAAAGATCAAGATAATGATGAATCGAGGTGATTGTTGAAAGCATGGGATTGGAACTCTTGGACTAAGGATTGAGATGTTGATCGGTTGAAGTGATGGATTGAAGCATGGAGAAAGAAGTTCAATCTTTAACGCTCTCTATCACAACTTCAATCTTGACAATGGTCTTTTCGAAGATGAACAAGAAAGAGAGCATTGGTTAATTTTGACTGTTCGAGTTCTTGCCGCCATGTTTTCTTTCATCGTCTCATTCTTTACATGGTTTCAATGGAGATGGATGTAAGGAAAAGTGTTGCATCGTCTAAATCTTTGCTTCACTCTTTGTGCCATCTTCTCAATCTTGACAATGATCTTAATGGAAGTGAGAACTGTTGGATAATTTTGATTGTCTGAGCTCTCACGCTTCCTACGATCGTCTCAATCTCAACATGGTCGCAATTGAGATGGACGAAGGAAAGCTTTGGATAATTTTGGCCGTTCGAGCTCCTACCCCCATGCTTTCTACTAGTGCTCCAATCTTGACAATGGCTCCAATTGAAATGGATGAAAGTGGACCACTATATAATTTTGTTTGTTTGAACTTGTGTCTCGATGCTTTCTATCATTGCATCAATCTTGATAATGGCTCCAATGGAGATGGAGTAAAGAGCACGGACGATGTTGAAGATAATTTCTTATATCTGTTGTTTTCATAAGATAATGTTTGTAACTATATCTTGTATCTGTTGTTTTGATAAGATAATTCTTCTACACGATTATGTTATGTAGTGTTGTCAAATAAATCATAACGGAAGTTTAGATATGAAAGAGACAATCTATCAATTCTTCTACAAGATTATGAAATGTATTGTTATTGAATAGGTCGTTATCGAGATTTAGATATGAAAAGAATAATTGAGGTAATCAACAGAGATATGTGTTCCATGGTGAATGATGCAAACTGTACAAACTTACTATACTGAAACAATAAGTTTTGCTCAACCAGCTCCCCCAACTCAATTATTGTACTTTGAAACAACTCAGTTCTCCTACTTTGAAACAACTCAATGTCATATTTATGTTTATAATAATAATTCAATAAATATATTTAATGTATATAATAGATATCTAATAAAAATATCTTTTTCTCATTCAACACAAAGAGATGGTTCCCAAACACAAAATCTTCCTATATGTCAATAGTTAATATTTTGGTTCTAAAGCTGATGAAATTAACAAACGTTCAAAAAGGTTCACGATGAAAAATTTGTATAATAGTTTTTGTCTCCGATACAACACTATGAGTGTAGAAGATACAAAAACAGCCATAACAAACTACACAATAGTAAAACTGATGCAAGTTGTGCAAGTCAGTTTATATTTTTCAAATATGCTTCGAGCTCACTGTTCCATTGAGAATATGTAGGATATAAAAACGACCAGAACAAACTATATGACAGCAAATGCTGATGCAACAGCTTGTGGATCATAATACATTTTTCAAACATTCTCACGGTGACCACTTGCTATTATTTTTTTCTTGGAGTATTCACTGTGTGTATAAAATACAAAAATGACCAGAATAAACTAGATGACAACAAAACTGATGTAAGATGTGCAAGTAGTAATACATTTATCAAACATGCTCATGATGACCACTAGTCTGTGCAGGTTAAATTAGTCCAACTTATACATGAATGTCATTGCTTCTTAGAGTTAATCCATGTTATACGAGTACTTGACACTTCTCTCTAGAATAGTCTAAAAAATCTTAGATCACTGTCAAGATAAATGTAGAAACAAAATTCTCACTTCTTCTCCAAACTAATGGAATATTTTGATCTCATGTATTTTGAGGAAAACCAACAATGCAATCTATAACCAAGTCAGAAAGCTGATTTAAAACAATTTGACACAACAAACCATTTAATGAAATAATAGAGAGCTTCTTAAAAATCTCTTGGCTAATGTTGTGACATCCATTTATAAATAAAATTCTGAAGAAAATTTTTTTATCAGAAATACTTTAACATCAATTTTGGAAGATTTAGAGAATATTATTTCATCAAGATTCTAAAGAGTGGTCGATTCGGGTTTTGGAAATCAAGATTTGAAGAGATTCTTTCATCGAGATTCTATAATATCCAACCACGAGTAAATATAGAGATATCAATTATCGGGATTATTAAGTTTTGCTTATTAATATTCTAATATTCAATGGTGTAATAAGTAGAGAATAAAATTTGATTTGAGAATCAGCACTTAAAGATTCTCTCATCAATGATTGTTTATATAGTTTTTTCTAGATTTTTTCTTCGGAAATTAAAATATTCTTGAATTATTATTCACGAGATCTCGATGAAAGAATCTCTTCCAAATCTCCTACAAAGAATAGAATAAAATCTCAATGACCAAATCTTTAAAAATATTGATTCTCTTATCGCACAGGATTCCATACAAGTGAATATCCAGTGTGTAAAAATGAAAATTAGTAATCTCGATGCCCGAATATTCTATAATCTCTAAATGACTACTCTCGACATTCTCTTCTCATTTTCCAGATGAAAGAATCTTACCAAAATCTCCAAAAACAAATCTAGCAATTCCTGATGAAGAAATCTTTCTAACTCTAGATTTTCTTATTACACAAGATTCTTTATTAGTGAATATTTGGATATTGATAGACAAATCTTAGTGATTCCAATGATCGAATCTTTTTGGATTCCTTATAAGTGAATACCAATATATAAAAAATAATTATAATTATTCCTGATGATCAAATCTTTTATAATCTCTAAATGAACTACTCTTGACGTACTCGATCTCATTTTTTGAATAGAAGAAGCTTATCCAAATCTCCAAAAATAAATCTAGCAATTCTCGATGAATGAATATTTCTAAATCTAGATTCTTTTATTACACAAGATTCTTTATAAGTAAATATCTGGAATACTGGTAGACAAATCTTGTAATCTCGACGATCGATCTTTTCCAAACTCAAGGTGAACTACTCTTCATATTCTCGATCTCCTTTTCCTGATGGAAAAATCTTATCCAAATCCTAAAAAACATAACGAATCTTTCTAAATTCATATTTCTTTATCGCACTTGATTCTCTATAAACGAATATCTAGAATATTCATAAGTGAATCTTAGTAATCTAGATGCTTGAATCTTTTATAATCTCTCAATGGAATTCTTGACATTCCCAATCTTATTTTCTAGATGGAAGAATCTTATATAAATCTCCAAAATTGAATCTAGCAAATCTCGCTGAACAAATCTTTTTGAATTTGAATTCTCTTATCGCACTTATTTCATGTAAGTGAATATCTAAAATATTGGTAGTTGAATCTTAGAATGAACTACTCTTGACATTCCTAATCTCATTTTTCTCATGAAAGAATCTTATCCAAAGCAATTCAGCCATCACTTAGGTCACTAGGACTTCGAAATAGATGCCTTCTCTTTAGATCATCAAGAATTGTAAGAGAATTCAAGACGTCAAAAATTATACAAAGACTGTGTAATTATTTATCTTAAAGTAGTTCACGGTGAGAGCGTCTTACTTCATCTTTGAGTCCGGATTAATTCAACCTGAGCTTCCAGCTTAGACTTCGTGGGTGTGAGGTCCAACTATATTCATTTAGTCCGAGCTTGAACTAAATGAAGAAGCTAATGATGACTCTCTTGCTTTTGCTACTTTATAACTACTCACAGTGAACGCGTTATATTTTATGTCCAATTTCGAGTTGATTCCGGCTTAGTCATCCCAAATCGAGAGAGTATAACTTTCTTTAAAAAAATATAATACTATCTCCCAAGAATAGATGCCCTCCTATGGAATTGTAGGAGGATCCTAGACGTGGGGAACTAAAGAAGAACTATGTAATTATTTATCTTGGAGTAGGTCACGGTGAGCACGTGTTATTTCGTCTTTGAGGCTGAGTCAATTAGCCCATAGTTCAAGCTTAGACTTCTCGGGTGTCAAGTCCAACTAGATTCATTTAGTCCGGACTCAAGCTAAATGAAGAAGCTCACGACGAGGGTTGTTACTTGCTTTTACTATTTTATAATTACTCACGATGAGCGTGTATTATTTTACGTCTAATTCCATATTGATTCAGTCAGCGATTCGTGCTTAGTCATCTCTAATATGGAGAGAGTATAATTTCTCTTTTAAAAATACAATATTAGTTTTTTACCCTAAAGTTTTTTTAGAGAATAATGTATGTAGCTTCACAAGCTTTACTTAAAATAGACTGAGACTAGGATGGCTGGAGAGCACATGACATCAAATTTCCAATGAAATAGTTTTGGACTCATTCTGAATCCAAATACCGGCACTATTGCTTCTTGAGTGAAGGAAAATTTCTTCTCATTGTCAAGATGACCTCAACAACAGGTCAGGAGATGCTCACCATGAGCCAAAACGAAGTAGAGGAAGGAGGATGGCTCATTGTGAGCTGCAAAAAAGAGAAAAGAAAAGAAAGAAATACATTCACTAGAGCTGGAAAAAGAACCTTCATGCAAGATCGAGAAAAATTTTTCTTATAATAGATTATTCTGTGAAGAATAATGGCTGTATTCACGAGTTTTGCTGAAAATAGACTGAAACTTGGATGGTAAGAAAGTTCTTGAAGAGAGCTTTCCAATGAGACAATTGGAGCTAATTTCGTGGTCAAATGGTGATGCTATTACTTTCGGTCTTTTGAAGCTTTGTTACTCATAAGGAGCTCATGATGATAGTGATTTATTGAGACAACCTCATAAAAGATTGAGAATTCGACGACTAAAACCAAATATCCGAACAAAGAGTCTAATTGTGATGCTGTCCAAATGAAGTTTGGACATATGTACCTATAAGTAATATTTGTACAAGCTCATAATCAAAAGATAAAATATTATATTCTCATTTTGGATTTTATTTTTGTCCACTACGATCAGCATGAATAATTAAATATCTGAGTTTAAATTACTGTGAATCTAGGTCTTTTCAAATATAAAATAAAGCTTTGGATTTTTTTATCTTTTAGCTAGAAAAATGTAAGAATTAAGTTATCATGAATGTCACTAAAATTCTTATAGTAATAATTCTTCTATTTCCCAACACTACACAATAACAAAACAACACTACTACATATATACTACAGCTGCAATGAAGAGGCATATCAATGTGGAAGCTTTTAATATTTGTATCCGTTATAGCCAAAAAATATAAGAATTATTACTGATAGAGTGTCATGATATACTACATATGCTCTTAAACAAACAATGCTTATATTTTCCAACATGACATAGGAACAAAACAAAATCACATCAACACATATTATAACTACATTAAAGTGCTATCTGTACCTCAGGTGTAAGCTTTGTCTTATTAATCTTTATTTGTACCTGTTATAGTCAAAATATACAAAAACTATTACTCATAGAGGTTCATGATATACTAAAAAAACAAGAAGAAACACTTATGAAAAATACCTAGTGGCATACTTAGTGTGAAAGCTTATGAAATTGTCTGTACATGCATGACACTCATAGAGTGTCATGATATGTATACTATAATAAGTTCTTCTAGTAATAATTCTTGTATTTTCCAACACTACACAGGAACAAAATCACATCCAAATTATTGCAGCTGCATTGAAGCGGCATACCTAATGTGGAAGCTTATAAATATTTGTACATGTTAAAAAGCTAAAAGAATTATTACTCATAGAATTTCATGATAAACTAAAAAGCAGAAAAAACTACTTGTGAAAAATAATGCTTATATCATCCAACACTAAACAGCAACAAAGCAAAAGGACATCCACACATATTGCAGCTGCATCAAAGCGGCATACCTAGTGTAGAAGCTTTGAATTTTTTGTATCTGTTATAGCTAGAAACAATATAAGAATTAAATTATCATAGAGTGTCATAATATACTACAATAAATTCTTTTAGTAATAATTCTTGTATTTTCCAACACTACACAAGAACACAAAACAAAATCACATCCACATATATTGCAGCTGCATTGAAGCGCCATACCTAATGTAAAAGCTTTTAATTATTTGTACCTGTTATAGCCAAAAAAAACTATAAGAATTATTACTCATAGAAAGTCATGATATAATAACAAACAAGAGGTCTTTCAAAACAAATGGAAACTGAGAAAATCGCACAAACCAACAATACTTCAAATAAGATTCTGTAGTAGTACTTTTCGACCAATAAATCAAATTTCCGGGTAAATTCAAATATTTATCACTATAATTTTATTTTATTTTAGTAGGTCACAAAATTCTTCCATTTTCCCTCTCTCTAATTCTGTAAAAGACCCATATCACGCATCGTTCCTTCTAAAGATGCTCTATGATCACTACGTTTCACAACATATTTCATTATGTATAGATTTATTATGTGTTTACGTAAGAAGCTCATTTGTTTTATATTGACTTTTGCCTTGAACCATACAGCAACAATACCCAGACCTTTAGCAAAAACTACTTCAGCTCTCTTCAAAGACCGAATACTGTAAAAGTTAGAAGGTACCTTAACCCAAAGAGGAAACCTCAATACCTTTTTTGCTCTCCTTTTCCGTAAATATAGTACATGATCACGATATACAATATTCTGAATATGTACTTTATCATGATAATAAAAGCACCCTTGAGAATCAAAGTCACCACTATAACATAAAATCACCTTGACATTTTTCTCCTTAACTTCATCATAATTTTTTAAATGAAGTTGGAAACTTGTCATAGGATCTCTACGGAAATATCGGATGGCTTTTTCCATTTTCTTGGAAAGCTTACTTTTATAAGTAAGCTTACTTTTTATCACTGTTGTGTTGAAATGCAGCGAACAAGTTGCATAGACTTCATCCTTTTCAGAAAAATATGTCACATAATTATAAAATTATATTACAAAAATTCCTGAAAGTTACGAATCTTATATCTTTTTATGTACGCAATTCTGAAATACATTGTACGATCATTTGATCACTCTCAGTTTTTTGTCAAGTTGTAGAATTAGCAAACACATGAAACATAAAACGTGCAGTCCAAAAACTTCAAACTACAAGCTAAGGACCTCTGCATCAAACAAGCTACCTACAACATTATCCTTGTTAGTACTCTCGCAGCTGAAAAAATAATAATTTAAGTTATTTCCAGTCATGAATTTAGTTATAATCACCAATTGAGTATCTCATTATCATAATAACTGAAGTTTTATGAAAAAAATGGTAGATTTGTATAATAATAATTTCTATAAAGAAATAGTAAAAGAAATACATGTATGTTCCTCTACAAGACATTATACTTGGTTCACATTGCATATACAAAATATTTAACTCATGAATGTTACATGGCGAATAGTTACAAATCTTATATAAATATTGTGTGAATTGACAAATGAAACTAAGTAGTTATTAACATCGGGCCAAGATAAATTAATACATTTAGAGGAGTTGACAAAAATATACATCGCTTCAAGAAGTACTTGCAGTGTATAGTGATTGATACATACCACAAATAAAATCCGGGGAACTTTGATTTTCCAGTTAACAAATACCGAACAGTCAATGGGTGATTAGGCGTGAAAGTCGGTATGGAAGGTTCCTAGATTCAGATATTATACTTCAGATTTGCTACACTTCTATACTTGAGAAACACACTTCTTGTCAGCAGACCTTGGTTAGGTACATTAAGTCACATTTACACCAAGTTCACACATACTCTACTTATTTATTGGTTATTTATCTTGTATTTTGTTTGTTATTTAAATTTTGGCATAACTATCTATGTAGATCGAAACAAACTTTTTATGCAAAATCTTTAAATTTTATTTGACTTGTTTTTCCATACAACTTCATACATACACGAGTCAAAGCATAATTCAAATATTTTACTTTAGTTTCTAATTTAGCATAAAAATTATTTATTTATTTTCTATAAAATAACACTTTTGAATTTTAAAATTTTTTCTAATATTAAACTTTCAAAAGAAGATATAAAGTAACATAATTAAAAAAACTTTTCAAAACTTTTTCTTTAAAAGAAATACTCTATTTTACTTACATTTATATCTAACGAAATAAACTAATGAATTTAGAGTTTAGAATAAACCCTAAACCTTGAGCACAAAAAGAGTAAACCCTAAACTTTGAGCACAAAAAGCACTGTGATTTGTTTAGGAAGTACTAGCTTTTAGTCTTGCTTACAGAAGTGGTAATCAGATCAAAGAAGAGGAAGAGTTATGGACGATACCCTCAGCTACTCTGGTAAACTAGTCGGATTGTTTGTGCTTGTACTTTCTGTCTTTCTCCAGGAAGTAATAGGTTTGTATCGTCATTATGGACGATACCTTCAACAACTCTGGTAAAGTAGTCGGATTGTTTGTGCTTGTACTTTTTGTCTTTCTCCAGGAAGTAATAGTTTTGTATCGTTCTCACTCAAATCATCAGATGTCTTGTCAGTTTAGATCGAGTCAACCATCACTTGTCCTTACTGTATTACTTGTACAAAGACAATGGAAAGACATGCAGACTTTTATTTGACATTGCTTGAAAGATTTACGGTTGACACCTCTTTGATTATGATCGTCAACTGAAGTTGCTTCATCATTCATGTAGCGACCTCTCTTCTGTTCCCTTTGTATGTGTGTGACCTATTACTACATGTTCATTTGGTGACCTTTGTTTCGTCTGTAAAGTCACATTATGAGTTTAGATTTTGCTTCCAGAATACAAGAAAGTTGCTTCAGCGCAGCACAAGCAACTTTCTTGTATTCTGGAAAACTCTTATAGTTCCAGTTGCCAAAATATTTTATCTTAAACTCCTACACTTGCTTCACTTCCTAGTTAGTTAAAGTCGCAAAATGGTCAGCGAGGGTAACGTCAATGAGACAAGATATAATATATATCCTAGATCGTTGACAACTTTGCCACAGTCAGATGGAGACATTTTAACTCTAAAACTCTGAACTGCCGATGTTCATTTGAAGCCTTTTTAGAAATGCTTTGGAGACCTTAGGACACTTTTCAGATCCACATCTGCATGGTTGGGGATCTTGTAGTACTAAAGGAGCTGGAGTGGTAAGCCCTGAGTGGAATGTCCTTCTCGAGAGCTGTCTTTTCAGCCGTTAGAGCATATGTGGAGATAAACTCCATTCAAGACTTTACCAGAAAGTTTTGCATTAAACTCATGACATTAAGCTTTGATTCTCATGAGAACTCGATCACATTGTCTAGAGAAACTCGGTCCGGGAAGTCTTTATGTGTCCGGTTGGGACTCTATCGGAAAGTTTGGAGATCGAGCTCCCTTGGAGGAAAGCCATTTCCACGGTGAGCATGAGTTCCACAAATTTTGGTAGAGTTCTATTTGATTCTGAGTTATATTTTCGGGGCTATGCTATTAGAACACTTCTCTGGATTTTGGACCGCTTGTAGTGCTGACACTAGAGCAGTAGAGGAATTACATTAAGTCTAACTACCCGCTTCATCTTCTTGTCCACCGTCTTGTACTTCGTCTCCACCCAAACTTCTGATGCTCGAAATTTCTCGATCGTGGAATATAACTACCTTGAGTGAATTGATACGATCTTATCCTCATACCTGGAGAGACATGATATTCTACAGTGGATCTTCTAGCCCATCTTCCTCAAAAACTCTTAGAATCTTCTCATCCTCACCCAATTCTCTCAACCTACGCAACGCAATCCCACACAAGCATTTTTTCTTATTTTCTTAAGTTATCAACCTTCTTATATACACAAATTCCACACTCACCAAACCCAATAAACCTTGTACGAAAGACATTTTCTTCTTCAAGCGAGAGTATATTTTCTTACTTACCACCACAATCTCGCTCTATAGTGATACTCACCAAAAATCCTTAAAATTCGCAGTCACCTTCGGAAGAGAATTCTCTTTTAAGCGGTCTCTGTTCCTCTCATGATTAACTTGTGCAATTAAAAACTGCACTGCTCTCTTCTCGTCTTGGCTGCATATTTCCACATACGCCGACTAGTCATCCAATGCTCTCATCTCCATTCGAGTTGTTGTGATACATGGTTGTCCAAGGATGAGTGAATATGATGTGGTTTCTTAGAAAAAAAAGTAACGACATTGTCAATCCTCACCCGAACATCTATACAGATCTTCACGTGTGTTGTTTGCTGCCTTGATTATCCATCCATGCTGCATGTTGATAGGTCATCTTCTCTTCTTGTAAAGATCTTTCGACAATATGTTGATCTCGAGCCGTGGTCGATCAACGCAACAATGGGTTCTTCCAAACCTCTTATTCTCACAAGCGTCTCATTAGTCACAGAGTCTAATGACTACAATTGTAGTGATTCGAGTTTTGCTGCACGACATCCTCTTTGTCTTCAAAACGCATCCTTAGACTTCGATCTTTATCCTCTTTCGTCAGTTATGCATTGTAGTTCACAATCTCTCCCTCCTCGTCTAGAACATCCTTGTATCAAGAGCATGCGTAAGTACTACTTCTTTCATGAGTCGTTTTTGTTTAATGATGTCTATGATGACATCATGAAATTCACATTTTGCGATATCTAAAACTTCACGCAAGATAAATTTTACCTTGGCGTTCAAGATCCGCTCCTCCAATACTCCATTTATGTCTGTAGCGGCTTTGATGCTTGACTGCAATTTGTATGCAACCGGTTGGCACTTCTCTCGTGGTTGTTTTTTTTCTCTTTCAATAGAGAAGAGCATCGTTCATCAGTAGATCTCAAGCTCCACCTTCTCGAGTTTCTTGTCGAGACTTGTCTTCTCGAGTTTGTCTCTTTGAAGAGGTCTCTTCTCTAGCATTTTCTGCGTCTCGTCTCCTCTTATCATCAACTAGAGCCTCGTGTTGGCTCTTCACAATGTACGCATATACATGTAATGACTCGACTAGATTCTCTCATCTAGTAGCTTCTCGGATGATAGCAAACGACCAAAGTCTGCTTGGCTCTATATGCTCAACAAAATCCTCCCTCTGATACTCAACCCTGACACCATAAGTCAAAGCATCCACTATTGCAATGTCATATGACATCAAGAATAATTTTAAAAGTTGTTTTGAAGAAGATCGGTTGTATCTTTGAGTGCAACCTTCTTGTCATTCCGGAAGATGATTTCTCACCGTAATGTCTCGTCGAAGGAACCGCAATCTTTAATAGGATGATCTGTATCATTGCACCATATGCACCTCTGCATCTAAGCCTGTTTGGATGTGATAGGTTTCATCTGTGGAGCCACGATAGATAATATAACTATAATCCATTAAATCATCTATCTTTTTCTTAAAAACAATGATTTCTCTTTGTTCTACTTCATTTTCTAGAAATAATTTCCATAGTGGTAGAGAGAAAAGAAGGGTAGCAATGAGATACAAATGTGATCTTTCATTGATTCGTGCTATAATAGTTGGTACTTAAATGTTTAGAACTTGATGTTAATTGCCATAAAAACTTCATCAGGTGATTATGAATGCATATTTGTGCTTCCATGCAACTAAAAGCAAGCCATAAACTGCAATCATTTTAAACATGGAGAGTCTTGAATTAAAACTTTCTTTCATGGAATAAGTTTCTTTTTATGTATAGATGAAGGGTCTTTTATTACACTTGGTAGATGAATACATTACCTTATGATAGAATTGAATGATAGATGATGGTCATAGCTTGTTTGATGAGAATAGTTTTCACTCGATTAGTTACAAATTGTGACTATCTGAATGCTTTATCTTCGGATTACTAATAGTGAGTTGTATAATAGTATCAATAAAAGATAAAATATTTTGCTAAATATTCTTGACACGCTGTAGTGACGTAGGATTTCTCCTTTTGCCCATTTAGTATACAAGATATCGTTCCCACAGAGGATTTGCACAAGTAACGCTGCTCTAAGTTCTAAGATCTATTCTGTAAACCCTCAGCGGTCCTATAGATCAACTAACCCCCGATCTCTCAACCTCCACGATCGTCATCCACGAATCTGCAACATGTCGGGCCTGTCTCTCACTCAGGGGTCACCTCTGATGGCTTTGATGGAAGCACATCATGAACTTGAAGGGAAAATGCTGAGTTCACTCATTCATACACCCACAAACTTATCAACTAAAAATTTCCTTAAACACATTAACTAAAATCCTCCATTCTAACGACGTCTCTCAAGTTCTCACATGCTAAAAATATCTCACACTCTCTATATTACTCAAGTTGTCATTACGACAATGTGAAAACAAGGATGAGGAGCTCTTCTCTACTCCTCTATTTATACATTCTAGGTTTTTACTTTGGTACCCCCGGTAACTCAGGCGTAACTACTTTTACCGGGTTTTACTAAGATATTACTTAAGGTAAAAGCATTGATCACATGGGCTTTTTACCTTTTCACATGGGCTTATTCCTTTAAAGTCAACAACTTCTAGAAGGATTCTGGAATATTCTAAAGGAATCTCGAATTTCCACCCCCCTCTACACTAGGACCCATTAAAAAGGAAACATGTGGAATCTCTTCTTGTTTTTAATGCCCACAAAGTCCACAACTTTAATCCAACCACTAATATCAAGTCAAAAAGGAGATAAGGGATACTTTCCACCTCCTTTCTACCTTTTAGACAAGATGACAAGATAGTAGTGCTCACTCTTTAGCAAATATCTGAATTCTGCCAAAAGTACAGCTAAGTTTAACCATAACTAACTTTTAGCTAGTCATGACTAACTTGATACATCCTTAAAGTACTTTGGCAGCCAATAAACATTCTCAACACTTAGTTATAACTAAACACCTTACTAATAGACAAACTTCCTATGTGTAACATAGGTCGTTACAGTTCAAACACACAAACACACGGGTTTTGCCTAGAAATCCCGTCTTCTCACAAAACCACACAAAACAACACGTCTTCCAGACGCGCCAAATGGTGCTCTGGACCCAAACAAACAACTACCAATTACAGTATCATAAAACTATTCACAGAGAAGCTCGGGAAGACGATCTTCCTGCTTCTAGGTTGCTTCTTCCGGTCTTCTCGATACCGTCTTCCCGAAGCGATTCTCGTCTTCTGGGGGTTTAGCTCGTCTTCTCACACCTCCAGAAGTCGACTAGTAACAGTCGTTACACCTTACTCTCACACTCACATTCCAACGGGTTGGATCAATTACAGGGTGTATGCCCCCTGTAGCCTTCCCAGGCTTCTGCCTACGGAAGTTGTCTTCCTGCAGCACTACAACGACATTCACCTTCACGGAAGCTCAATAGAAGTCTCGGAAGCTCACTAGAGAAGATAAGAAGATGGGGAAGATGAGGGAAGATGGGAAGAAGAAGAAATCCAAACAAGAGAAAACAGGATGAAAAAGGGCAATTAAGATTCCGACAGGCTTCTAGTCCGGATCCTAACTAACAAGCCATCCCTGCTTGTAATAGTTTGGGGAGGAAGACAACAAACGTGAGTACTGTAGCACCGTCTTCTACTCGAGGATGTCGTCTTCTGTTGCGGGAAGAAGGCTTCTTTCTTCTTCACTTCGCTGCTCTGACTGCTCTGTCTTCTGGGATCCCTTACCCAGAAGACCGTTCGTACGTAGATCCCAAGTGCTCTACTGAACGAGTCAAGCTACACTCCACAACTGTTGACATTCACCGCCACTCAAGAAGAACACTTCCCATGCACAATTGGGAGCGAATTCAATACATTCCACCACCCAGAAGACATGGACAAAGCTGCTGCACTCAAATCCACAATCTATTCCCCGAGAAGAAGTCACAATGGCATTGGGAAGCTCACTCCCGCTACTTCCTGCGTCTACTCCTGACACACCAGCCTAGCTAACAGGACTGCACGAGGATGCCGTTCCCTATTCCTAGACTGTCCACTACTTCTATCTACATCTTCGAACCACTGCTAGTGCGAGTATGCAGACCCCTCCTGTATATTCCAAGACTATTCGTATGTTTCCAACAACGGGTGTAGTGCGCTAAGACTGTCTCTGCTCTAATGTGTCTCGCCTGCCTGCTTGTAGAATCGGTGTGTATGTTCAGTTACTGCCGAATTCTACAGAACTGGCAGAGCTCTCAGAGAGCTTTTCTCCTACCATGCTATCCTACTTAACCATCTGCCTCGAGAGTCAGGGGAGGCGACCACCAGGGAGAGAGAGAGAGACGCTGACAAGAGGTTGTCACCTCACATGCATGTGGTCCCTCTTCCCAATTAGCCCTCCACTGTGTTACTCCTACGCTACCTATGCTGCCACATGGGGTCCTAACTATTTTTACATGGAAAACTGCCACCCTTAAGATAGCATGTCCGATCCTACTAAATCTGGAAGTGTCGATTGAGTTTGCTAACTACTCTGATTGCTCGGTGGCAATCTCCACATGATCTGCTCCTACCGGAGCTACTACCTCGACTTCTGATGGGCTGGGAAGCCCTGCACTTACCTCGGGTACCACTGAGGTAGCTTCCCTCTCCTCGCTCTTCGCTGGCCCTGCTGTTTCTGCGGCTGCGTCTTCCTCGGCTTCGACTTCGGAAGACGGAATGGTCTTCTGGGAAGACGAATCGAATGGTGCGTCTTCAGTCTTCTGAGGCACAGATGCAGTACTAGGGACCATGGCGACCTCATAGGGGTCCGGGGAAGTCGCTTCCTCCACGCGGAATACCTGAGAAGACGGCTCGTCTTCCTGTCTTCCAGAAGACATCATGTCTTCCGGTGCGTCTTTTGGAGTCTTCTCGTCTTCCAACGCTGTCACCACCAAGTGTACAGCGAGATCGAACTCCTCCTTCTCCATTCCGGATCCAGTCGAGGGTGCTGGGGCTTGGGAAGATGCGGTTGCAGGTGTCGGAAGTGAGGGAAGACCATAAAGTGTCTTCACTCCTTCTATCTGTCTATCCAGGTACCTCAACATGCTATCTCTGCATTCCACCAACCTCGTCTTGGACCCGCTGTCCCATTCCCTAGCTAAGGTAAGTAACTTCTTACCCGCGATGAAGTTGAACTTCTTCCGAAGCGCTTCTACCGACTGAGCTAGCATCTTCTGCGCACGGGCCTCTGCTGCTTCCCTCTGCGTCTTCTCCACTGCAGCTCGTGCTTCTGCGGCTTTTCGCTGCATCTTCCAAGTGGTCTGCTCTTCTGGGAGGGCAGTGATCTTCTCCCGCACTCGGAGAACTTCCTGATCGCGCTGCTGTACTCGCGCCTGCAACTCCTGGTTGCTCTTCCGAAGTTGCATCGACTCCTTGGCAGAAGCGGCTGCTTCCGCCTTGTACCTGGCTGCAAGCTTCTCCGTAGTGCGGAGACTAGCTTCCACAACTCCATAGCGGGCTGGATCTCCTTCTGGAAGTAGACACTGAACTCCTCTAGTCGTCTTCCTGCAGAAGACAAGTTCATCCCCACCACTCGCTCGATGATGTCGACTTCGTCTTCCAGAGACAAGGAAGCCTCTTCCACCACTACGGCCTTCATCTTCTGCGCACGAGAAGAAGCTACTCTTCTCATCTTCCGGGGTGGAAGACTCCTCGTGGCAGGAGCGGCTCTCCTCTTTGCGCTTCCTCGCATCGTAGTAGGAGTACCCATCCATCCTTCGTCTTCTGGAGTCTTCGGAAGACTCCCAGGTGTTACAGAAGCTGTCTTCTGTTCCGATCGGGTACTCAGCAAGTCTTCCTCCGAGTCCGACTCCGATCCTGAATGAATGAGGGAGATGGGTGTCCTTGGTACACTTCTGTGACCCATCTTCCTCACTGGCGTGGCGTCTTCCGACCCACTAGACTCGTCTTCCCTCACCAGAAGCGTCTTCTGGTGAGAGCCGGGCCTCAGCTGTGGCATCAGAGTGGGAGGGGGCGTTGCTGCTGCCTCTCGGTCATCGTCTTCCGAGCTCTCCTCCTTCACCTCCTGTCGCTCCGTTGACCCATACACTGCCAGCTGATCTTCCCTAAGATCCCCCATGGCTACATACAAGTAGCAGAAGAAGGGCGTCAGATGTCCTCCCGCCGGGGTACCCATGTATGCTAGCTCCGTCTGTACATAGTTGTGGATGTACGCGCCCCAGTAGATTGGCACTCTGTCATCCCACACTGATTCCAAGAACTCCACGTCCTGATCTCCTAAGTACCTTGTCTTCTGCGCTTTTCCCTTGGGGAAAAGATGCAGAAACAACTTCGCCAGAAGTTGCTTCTTCGGCTCTCGGTAAGACTCTATCTTCCAACCGTTCCTCCCCTGCCTGTCTTCCACGAAAAGACAGGTGGTACTCCCAGGTACATGCCATGAACTCACAATCCTAGGCAAGATCTTCTTCTCGTACCAATATCCTCGGTTCTCGGTCTCAGGTCTGTGAAACGCCTTACGCCACCAGTCTTCAGTCCAGGAAGACGGTCTTCCCCGAGCTACTCCTGCCTTCGCAGGTACACGGTTACGCGGTGGTAACGCGGCCCACACCTCCTCCAGAAGTCCTTGATCTGCGAGGTTCCAATCCCACAGAAAGAAGTCGAGACCCAACTCCTTGAGGAAAGGAGTGGCCTCGGCCAATTCTGCCGTGGGTAACACCAAGCCTCGCGGATGCATCGACATACCTGGAAGATCTGTTGCACTAAACCACAAGCACCTACTATGAGCTGAAGGCTCAGTTCTTCCCGAGTGCCCACAGTCTAGCTTCTACTTCTCAGAAGACGAAACTAGTCGTCCAGAAGACAGCTACTCCGTCTTCCGGGATTCTAACAGTACTTCCTAGATAGCTCTCGTCTTCCGAGCTATATCTAAACAATCCTATCTAAGCAAGGTCTCGCATGGATTACCAAGAAGACAACCCACCTTGCATTATATCCTACTTCCTATCAGAAGATACAAGATATGCGAGAAGTAGAGTATGAGAAAGGTTCAGAAGATGGTTGCGGGCTCCTGCGGTGACAGTGGCCTCTGGGAAGACACTTGGGACAGCTTCCGATTCAATGTCTTTCTCGGAAGACTTCTCGAAGTCAGACTTCTCTTCACTGGTCTCACCTGTCTTCGTCTTCCTACACGCAATCTATCCTTACAACAGACTCAAGACAACTGCACTCTGTTCTTCTGACTTCTCACCTCTCATACGCACTCAGAAGAAGCTTGCTGCATGATGGGAAGACATGACCCTCGACCATTCCCTCCAGATTCTGCCAGCAAGACTTCTCACAACTCTCTTCTAAGTTCAGGAAGAAGAAGGAACGGCTGCTATGGATCGGACAGAAGAGACCCGAATGGACCCTCGCGTCTTCTCGCTCATTTTGCCAGCCTTCCAGTCTTCTAGTCTCTCTAGGAAGATGGGGAGTTGAGAAGCTTGGAAGACCGGGAGGCCCAGGCCTAGTTCCCGACTTCCAACTTCTCGAATTAACACAACAACTCACCACTCCACTCAGGATTCGTACCAAGCCTCTCTAAACACAAAAGCAAAGCAAATCCACTCTTGATACGAATTGTGTTCAGTCGACTTCCGAAGATGGTCTTCCGAAGACAGTCAAGTTCAAGAAGCGTCTTCCGAAGATGTTCCATCTTCCGAATCGTCTTCTGTTCCAAGTTTCGGGGATAGAGAGGTAGGGGGGTAGGGAAATTGATAGTTGGGGTCTCCAATTTGAGGGCTAGGAGTAGGGAAGCTCGAATTGAGCTCGGGAAGAAGCAAGGAGATGTCTCGACAAAAATTGGGCAGCGCTTCCGTGCCCAATGTCTCAATAGAAAGAATGGGGGTGGGATAATCGATCAGGCTGCCTGCACACAATCAAGGAAGCGCGGGAGTACCAAGAAAAGGCGAGAAGAAGTGGGAGGGGAAAAGAACAGGGGGAAGAACCTCTACAGTCTTCTTCGGCTCCCCGAGTTGCCTTCGACCTCCGCGCGCTTCTGGCTCTTGTCCTAGCTTCCAATGCGACTCCACACGACTACGCCTGCTGTCAATTTCGGTCCACACCTCGATTCCAACTCTGCTTCTACTCGCCACTCTTCACTGTCAGCGTCTCGGAAGCTCCACAGAAACGCCTTCGCTTTCTCTGCTGTTTGTGCTCTCGCAATTCGATCTCACCCTTCGCCTAGCTGCCAACTTACTCTCTCCTACCTCGATGTCTCACTTATTCCTCTCTCAATGCTAGCTCGCGAAGCTCACTCTCTCAATCGATCTTCTTCAGGCGCGCTATGCTGCGGGAAGTTGGAAGGTGCCTAATGTGCTTCCTCATGCATCTTCCCCGCAGATTAGGGGTTCTCGTCCTTGGTGTCTTCCTGACCTACCTACCTATTCGGTGCGCTCCAGTAGGTACACCTACTGTCTTACCCGAAAACTCGTGGTTGGTCCTTCGCGGTCGCTGTCTTCTGGAAGATAGGTGTCTTCCGCCGTCTTCCCATCTTCCGCCGTCTTCTCGTCTTCTGAAGACGCAACTGAGAAGACGATCTTCCGAAGACGGTCGTCTTCTGAAGAAGTCAACTTCTTATTACAAACAGCTCTTAAGATCATCTTCCTGTTAAGGAAGACGTAACCTTAAGTAACAACGCTTCTTCAGTTATACAAACAAGTCATTATTCTTAAAAATTTCAAAAATTCGTGCATCCTGTAATTTGTGGGCATCACACACGCGGATGAGAGTTTTGACCAGGAGTGTTGTCTTAGTCTTCACTAATGAATGTTAGAGGACAATCGGGAGGTATCATCCAGAAATATAGTAAGGATAAGTATGAAAGTAAGTGCGGATAAATATGAGAGGATTGTCCAGATATGTGTTGTAAATCCTGAAGTTATAACCGGATACGAATTAGTCCGGATTACTATCCTTATGGATTGAGATTCGGATACATCCAGTCGTTAGACAATTAGGAGGTTCTTGATCTTGACCTAATGGTCCAACCGCGTGTTGTTTAACGATTAGTATATAAAAGGCTTCGTCTCTGAAGATCGTATTCTTTGATCGATCAATCTAATGTATAGATGAACAAAATCTTGCATATATATTCTTTTATTTCTTTTTCAAAATAAGACGCTGTTAGATCAGCTATGTTATTTTCTATTATTTTTATTTCATCGTGGGGCTTTTTGTCCCTGAATGCGACTGCCCTTGCAAGGATTGAGACTTCCTGGCAAGAGGACTCCACCCCGTGCCACCTCAACTACAGATGGATGGGTCTGCAAACAAGATAATGCTAGTTTGCAAATCTTGCATAGCTATTAGATCAACAAACAAATGCTAGGCTTTGTAGAGAGAATTTGGAAAGTCTCCAGTATGGTGATCCTCGCTCTAATCAACCTCACATATCTTTGTAGAGCATGCATATACATATGCACGCTTTTTGATTATGTTTAAACTTATTTCTTGGAAGGTTAATTCGTAAGTTAATAAATAAAGAAATGAATCCATGGTTATTGTCTTTCTAAATTGAATTGAATTACTCGTTGAGTAGAGGTTTTTATGTTAACATGACATTCCTTTTGGGTACTGCACTTATGGGTTTTCATGGGTTCTGCAACAAGTGTAGTACTGCATGTTTATAGACAATTTGTTTTATTTAGAAGTTTTCTTTTTACTTGAATTCAGAAATATCAGTTTAGATGCTCGTCTAAAAGTCTATGTTTGATACCATGTTTCACATTATGTTTAATACATTTTTTGCTATGTAAAATTTTGTCTTCTTCTTTTCTCCGGTCAGAAGTGCATATTGCACTGCTAATTTAAAAATGAAAGAAAAGTACTATACTTGCAGTAACATTGCTAATCAGTATTTGTTTGAGAATCATGATAATCCACACATTACATCAGAAGTGAAACTTTTATTGCTAAACATACATACAATATGAACTTCTGGCTGAAGAGACGAAGAAGAAAAACTTCTCACAAATTATCATATACTATTGGCTAACAATTGAATCCAAAAATATTTTGTGAAAAATACACTAGAGAACATGGAATAAGACGAAGATATTTTAAACAAACATACCAACAAAACTAACAAAAACTAAACTAAACATAGAGACAAAATAAAGAACAAAATATCTAAACTGAAAAAGAAATTAAAAATATATATTCTAAATTTAAATCACTAAATTTAATTTATCTAAATAAAGAAGTTCCTTGTATACAGCAATGCTACATTTGTTACAAAAGGAGGAAAATCTATAATAAAGTATCCTCATGAACTCTCATGTTATCATAAACACATTCTTTCAACGAGTAATACATCAATTCAAAAAAATTAATTTGTAACTTAACCCTACCAAGAGAAAAGGTAAAAAAGTAAATTAAAGGACATGCATATTCCCCCTCTTCCGAACTTGGAAGAGGGTGAATAATGCATACCTTATATATCTTACCTCTTTTCATTAGCGTCATAGCCTATGTTGCATCTTCACATGATTGACACACACAACAGTAAATATAGCTTGTTTCCCTCTCCCGTTTCCAGATGGAAGAGGTGATTATAATAAGCAAGCATGGTTGAGAATGAGATAAAAAGCTTTAAAGTGATTATCATTGGCACTTATCGGACCCCGCTAGACTGCCTTTCTCGGTTATCTTTTCCCGTTCAGTGCCGTCACTCATTGGTTCGTTATCTCGGCGTCCCTGTGGGTTCCGATCTTCATTTGGCTAACTTCTGGCGTTTCTGCACGGCCAAGCTGGTTCAACGCATTCAAGCCATCTTCTCTCCTTCTTTCACTTTGCGTCGCGTTTCTTCTCTTTTCACTTTCGATACTAGGGTTCTTGCTCGTCGTTTTCTACTCAAGGTATGCTGGTTTTTACTCTTTCCACTGCTCTGCTGCGCCAATCACAGCTCCGCCTGCTCTCTCGGCGCCTTCGTCAAGTTCTTTGGGGCAAGGATAACGCTGGGCAACATAAAGTCCCGTTGGTGTCCTGGTCCACTGTCACCTTCACGACTTCACTTGGGGATTTAGGTGTTTTCAGGAGGCACCCTCAAGGTATGTTACCTGTCTGGTGCACAATCCGACTGACGCCCTCTGGTCTCCTCTATTCCTTGGCCTCTGGGCGATGCGTCAGCCCTTTCTTGTTTCAGTCGCATTACTCCTAGGTTCCACATTCTTCACCAAGGGCTCCCGCCTCGGAACATCCCTGCTAAAAGGGAAAGCCTGGGAAAAGGTTCGGGCGTCCTGCTCTTGGCACCCGCCAGTGGTCTATGCTCCGGCATCCCTTCGCTCGGTCATCTGCTGCAGCTAATAGGGGTTTCAAAGTTAAGAACCTTCTGAAATAATGAAAGAGGAGTTAAGTCGTGCTGAAGAGGTGTTTTCGCCGAAGTATCAGTCATCTTTAGAATGGATGAGACCTTCGCGCTTTCGTCCTGTAGTCCTCCACCTATTGCAGCAACCCAGCTAACGTAAGAGGCTCAACGGAAACCATTGGCAAGATAAATGTTTTTCATTTCCGAGATTTTATATTCGAGAGCCGCGGGAATGAGTTATGACTTCGGCCAGACTGCAGTCAGTGTTTCATGAGGGCACCTCGTGAGGTAACCGCAAGAAAACGCCGTAGGCGATTTCTTAACGACTATTCATTGGTTTCGTCCGCTTTCTTTTGCAACAGATTCTCTGAACAGTGGTTTCGTCTGCTTTCTTTTGCAACAGATTCTCTGCTGTTCAGAGTAATTATCTTGAGTGTACAAATGAAATAATAGTCAGTGATAAAATCTTGATGTTCAATCACAGGCGCGATCCAATGAGTGGCGGTTATATACAACCTTACTTGTGAAAATTTTACGGCCAGTTACCTCTTTGCCATTGAACTTTGACACCCTCTAATGGTCCTTGCAAGACATCATTCCCGTGCATGCTGTACCCGACCTCATCCAACAAGCCTCTCTACATGATCACTCTCACTCCCCTTGCCAGCTTCTGTTCCCGTCTCTCCTCCCTTCCGTAGAGCCACTATCCCGCTTCCTCTTATTACCCTCCTCTGTTCCCGTTCGTCACTCTTCATCATGGCAAGAGGCCTCCTATTGGTCCCTGTTATCCACACTCCTCCTCTACATTGTCCTTCCTCCTTCCATATTTCAGTAGCAACTACATACAAATATCTCTGTATGTCCATCTTCTCCCCGAGCCTCACAACCTTGAACGCACGGTGGGGGCTTCATCGGCCTCCCTCCTAGTGACAGCTCCTCCGGATTCGACTGCAGCACGCAGCTCTCCACCAGCGGGACATGGTATTTATCTGGTGCACACCATACAATACACCATGCCTTTTTTACCGGCACCAGGGCTCAGCTTATCACCCAACTCCCGCTGCCCGCAGTTCTGCCCACTGTGCGGCTTCCCTCAGGAGGGTATTCAGCATTATCTGCTGCTGCCCTTATCGCGTCCCGTCTTGGTGTCTTCTGACGGACTGTC
The DNA here is from genome assembly GCA_036924285.1 of Asterella californica. NCBI lineage: Eukaryota > Viridiplantae > Streptophyta > Marchantiopsida > Marchantiales > Aytoniaceae > Asterella > Asterella californica. Next base: position 733,735 of record JAYKYS010000022.1, on the reverse strand, counting down.
TCCCGGAAGTCTCATCATCCATGCTTGAGGTTCTTAGAGGGGCTCCTTTCCCCTCCTGATTCTAGACATTCTTCTTTTATCTCATCAGCTTTCCTGTTTGGTCATTATTCTATTTACCACGCATTGCAAATACTCCTGGTCACATCGATGCACTTGGCTTTTTGACTCGTCTCGCCCTCGGTTCTCTCCTCACTACACATTCCACCTTGTCCGACACCAATTCTCGCTCCTACTCCAAGTTACTACATCACGGCTAGCGCTCCTGCTTCTTCATCGGTGTCTTAATAGAGTGTCTCAGATTCTACAGGCTATGTAGGTGTCCTCTTTTCGAACCTCGCTGCAGTTGTCACTTCACTGCTCGCTAACCGGTCCATCTCGGCTCTGCAGCTTGGTAACATGATAGCGTAGCTCCAGACATTAAGAACAAGCTTGTTGCATTTTCTTCGTCTCTCATTAACGGCATGCCGTCGAGATGCCATAATGCGTTATCGGTTTGATCCTCTCTTGCTTGCTATTTGACCTTTCCCTATTGTGAAACCACGCAGTCTCCCACTTAATGGAACTTCACCGGGACTCTGTGCTTGCTGTGGGGATTGGTTTCAGCCCTGGCAGTTTCCGTTTTACTTCTTTTCTCGTATATCAATAAAGTTTCTCGGGTGTGTTGCCACCCTTTTTCTTAAAAGAAAAGAAGAAAAGAAAAAGAAAAGAGCTTCAGAGCGAACGAATGAATAATTTATTTGAATTGTAATTCACTCTTTTGCCAAACACTTCTTGTCGAGAAAGTTTAATGTTGTACTTTTACAGTGAATACTAAATACGTAGTGCTGGTGAGGCCTAATGAATGAGTTAGTTCTTGCCTTCGTGTAACTTCCGTGGATAGTAAAAAGCATATACCAGAATCAAAACGATAGCATGGGAATTGACCTGCAGTCTCCAAGTGATTCGCAAATACTATTTGGCGAAGTAGTATCTTCGGTATCGTACACCGAGAGGGAGTGAAACAAGGGTGGGCTTGCCAGCTTAGTCCCGGCTATAGATATCAGTAATCTTATCTTCACCGCCTCTAGAGCAGCTAAGTTTAGAGTCTTTAGATCTCTAACGACCCCGTTATAGCATAGGTCCTCCTATCTGCACGAGCCTGGAGGAAAGAGGACAGTTTGATCACATTCCTATAAACTGTGAGAATTTACGATAAATCCGTTGTTTTTTTCTTCTATTTTTCTTGATGTGAGAGAAAGCATGGGAAATTTTATCACCAGGCAAAGCCGCCACTGGAAACTGCCGGCGCCTCCGGCACAACCAGGATTCTTGGGGCTTTTTGCTGGAAGTACACAGGTTTTAGAAGATTATATTTTTAAATTTAGTTCTGCTTCGAACTTGCAAACTTCATTATTAATGTTTTTGTTTGTTTTATATTATATTATATGATTTGTTTATATTATTTTAATATATATATATATATTTTATATTACACTTGATAGATGGGTATAAGATGTGATAGACATTGTACGGATCGATGTCCCAAAAGCATACAGAAATCCGAAGACATGGACAAGCTTAAGAATACAACTCTTGTTTGTAAAAAAGAATAGATTTTACTACCCTCAGGTCAAAGAGACACTTATCTAACGACAAAATAGCACCACAACAATACTCAAGGTGTGCATATGATAGAGTATTTTTTTGACAAAAAATTAATATTAAAATTCTCATGAACCCGGTCGACTATAGTAGAACATCGTATCCAACCCCAAAGCAAATGACCCGGACGCCAGAACCTCTTTGGAAGGAGCACCGGAGTCAAACCGTAATCGAGAAAATGAGAACCAATATTGATACTCATCGAGCTAATGCTTGGGGGTACTTCATTACCAATGTTGCACTAAGCTACTAAAGAATGTAAGGAAATTGTAAGTGAGATGCTTGATACGACCATCATCTTACCATAAAGATAAGTATTTAAGGATAAAAATACTATTTTAATTTAATAAAATTTATTTAAAATTTATTTTTTATAAATTAAACCTTTGCATATATCTCTTCCAACTGAATGGAGGGTGTGATGAATATGCATCCAAAACTATCTCTTGAAGAACAAAACAGAAGAAGACAAACGCATCTAACAGAAGAAAGCTCTACTCTATTATTGGTCATTTGACTAGATGACATCTATTTCGCTGAAAATAGTTAATTAGGCTTTGAAAATTCAAGAGAGGCACCGTTCTCCTTTGTTTAGTTGTGTGTTTGGTCTTTTTGCTCATTCGTTATGAGAGAGGAAAGAGGAATCGAAACATGAGGAGAAATTTATGCAAGCAAAAGTGACAGTTACGATTCAAAGAAACTCTGTTATTGATCTTAGATGACATCTATTTTGCTGAAAATAGTTAATTAAGCTTCGAATATTCAAGAAACGCATAATTCTCCTTTGTCTAGTTGTGTGCTTGGTTTTTTTCTTGTTTGTTATGGGAGAGAAAAGAGGAATCGGAGCACGAAGAGAAATTCATGCAAGCAAAAATGACATTTATGACTCAAAGAAACTGTCATTGTTTCATACATTCGAGGTGCGTGCATAGTCATCTCCTCCATCTGAAAAATGGAAGAGGTATTATGCATGCACGCTAATTTATGAGCTAGTCTTTTTTGTGAAAAAGATTAGCTCATAAATTAAAAAGAGTTTGTTTTTATGTTCAGGATATTTTTCTTATAGTAGAAGGGGTTAAGTTTCAACTCACAATGCTTATAGGTTTTTTTTTTCCACGATCCATGTGTTACTTTCAACTGAGAAGTATTTAAATTTAAATTTTTAATCTAGTAAATTAAATTTAGATGTTTAAATTCAAATTTAGATTTATATTATCACTATGCTCAATGCAGTGGCAAAATAAATCTAAATATTTTGTGCAGTTGTTCACTGTTTTCTTACTGCAGAGAAAAAGTTTTATTTTGTCAAAGAAATTTTGCTAAATGATCACGTATACTACTGCTTGTCGTGCGCATACCATCGCTATACAACATACATCGCTGTCAGAGATACACCACGCATACACATAATACATGAACGATATCATACACATACACAAGTGTACCACAATAATCTCAACAAAAAAATTATCATCTCCACAATGCCAACACGGAAACAACGATTATTCTCAAAACGGTCAAGCCAAGCCCACTCTGTGCTCGTAGAGAATCCAGGTTACACTCAACAAGACTATCGACCATAACCAAGAGCTTGAAGGTTCAACTCGAAGAACTAAAGCCTCCAAGCCCTACCTGCAGAGTATATTAGCGGGTTATCCAAAGAACTCGTCCTAACGACACTAACGGTCCTACCGAGATTAACCACTCCGCACTCGATCAACCTAGCCGAGGTGCTAAACTGACATGACAACTGTCATGTCGTACACATCGCTACACAACATACATTGCTGTCAGCAGTACACCACACGTATACATAACACATGAACGATGTCACACACATACACAAGTGTATCACAATCGCATCTCTAACTGACAGTTAGGTCTCTTTAACTCTAGATAGCTCCATATCGCAACTACGTGATATACATCTTCGTGGATGCAAGAATGAAGAGATTGGATGCTACAACATCTCATCATTAGTCGACTGTCTGTAATCCATACCACGAAAAGATCTAATCGGCTATCTCTGCTATATACATCAAGGGCAAATAGGAATGACAATGAGAGGTGGAGTCAAACACGACATGTGCCAACCTCTCGAACAACCATCACACACCAACATACGAGATGCTCCACCAGTAGACCTACACAACATACACCTCAAGCTCGCGCGTACAACTGCTAAGCTTGGGTCAACGGTACCATCGATGTTGGGAAGATGACATGGCATGCAATTACGCACATGTTCTTTCCAAACAACACCATCACGATCCTCTAACACGAGTACTCTAGAAAGTAACACGTCACGCACTAGTAAAATAGTGTGCCTTGCAATCACATCCAACGTTATTGATGTAGTCTGCTGCAGATAGATATAATCGTCAAGATGAAACATGCGAATCGATGACTGATAACCTCCTCCTCGAATAGTTGCATATCGCAACGTGTCTCTATGCCGAGCAATTGCCGGGTTCTCAAAAGTCATAGATATAACTCTCCAAAATGTCTCGGCTCATTGAGAACATGCTCTCACTCACATATTCGGGTCATCAAGGTTCAGCACCTCAGCAAAACCACAATGAAAGATAGACTTGGATCTCGATCATACAATAGAAAATACGATGAGAAGGAAGTCAAAGATGCTTGTCGGCTGAAACGGTAGCCCATTTGATCAATGATAACTGCACATCTCATTCTCCCAAGTTGTCATTCTGCAAGTCATACATATGCAATCTTCTCTTCACCGTCTGAACTACCCTCTCTGTCAAACCATCTGCATCTGGATGATCTCGAGATGTAGTCCGATGATCAATCAGCGCCTGATCACACAATGTCTAAAACTCACCAAGAAACTTTGTACCTTGGTGACAGCACTTCAGCTGGTATTCCAAAACGACTTCAGTAGTCTAAGAACGCATACGCTGCCCTCTCACTCGTCTTGTCAAGTAATGCCATCAACTCAATCCACTATGAGAAGTGTTCTATCATCACCAACACATACCGGTGGTGACCTACGGTCAACGATAAAGGTCTCGTAAAATCTACACTCCAACAATAACCAAACCTCATAATCGATAAGGGGTGTAACTGTAGAGTAAGAGCGTTAAATGAACTCATACTCGATCACAAACCACACATTGTGCGACAAACTACTGCACATCGATGTGCATATCACTGCCATCAATACTTTCCTTGGAGTGAACTATGTGTACACTTCACTCCAAAAGTTTCCAATGCGCATGTCGTTCTAATTATGTCCTTTGGGATGGATGTGGTACTATCTGTACTCTCTCATCATCTCACACTCGAAGTACATGTCGTCATTCTCGTTGAAATCTCTTCGCTCGTTGAAGAATGCGATCTCGCTCGTTGACACTTATTGTGTCTACCACCACACCAGTACCTAGATACTCCATTTATGATCACCTCATCGTGTACTCGTTGGTCTGAAACACCATCTCCATCCTCAAGATCTGGAGACTCACCGTCTACTCTCTGACTTGATAAAGATACGACATGGCCCTCCATACTAGAGTTCATGGCCAACATACAGAGAAAGACAAATGCATGCCACCTTGGCATTATCTCCTCATCAACCTCGTCATGCCATAGAGCTCCAATCTGATCTTGCTGACTCATGCATGAGTTGCGACTCAACCCATCTGCATCTAGGTTTGCAACTCTAGGTCTATGCATTACCTAAATTCATACTCATGTAAGATCAAAGCTCATCGTGCAAGCTTCTCTGTAAGCTTGTTGGACTTCATCAACCACTAAAGCGGCTGGTGATCAATAATGAGAATAAAGAGGTTCTCAAACATATAACATCAAAAGTGTGCAATAACCCACACTGCAGCTAAACACTCTCTCTTGTATGAAATGTACCTCACCTCCGTCGAATTGTTAGAGCAACTGGCATACGTCACCACAAACTCCTTTTTCTCATCATCATGTTGAGTCAGCACTACTCCAAGTCCCAACATACTCCAATAAGTGTGCAGTTGGAAGCGACGACTCTAACGGATCTCCTCAAGCTGAGAGCAGATGTCAACATATCCTTGAGCTCTACAAAAGCTCACTCTTGCTCATTTCTTCACTATCACTCCTGGTCCACCTTCATCAGCTTGGTCAATGGCTTCGCAATTGCACTAAATTCTTTCACGTATCGACGATAGAAGTTCGTCAAACCAACAAATGCTCGAACTCGACTCACATCCGTGGGACGTGAGATACGTGCAATAGTCTCAACCTTCGTCTATTAAACATCCTATCACCTAAGTAGATGGTGTGACCCAGATACTCTACCAACTACTTGGAAAAACTTATGCTTCCCATGATGTAACTTCAACCCATGAGCTCTCGAACACATCCCGTAAGTGTCTCTCGTGCTCCTCCACGATAGCACTATAGACTAAGATGTCATCAATATAACATTTGATAAAATCCAATCTTGTTAGGATCTTGTCCATCATCCTTTGGAACTCAGTAGGGGCGTTCTTCAACCCAAATGATAAAAACCGCCACTGATACAAACAGGCTAAAACGGTAACCCATAGCCAATCATGGTAACTGCACATCCCAGTCTCCCAAGTGGCCCTTCTGCAAGCCATACTTGCGCAATCCTCTCTTCACCGTCTGAACTACCCTCTCCGTCAAACCATCCGTCTCAAGATGATCTTGAGATGTAGTCCGATGATCAATCAGCGCTTGATCATACAAGGCCTGAAACTCACCAAAGAACTCTGTACCTTGGTCTGTCAGCACTTCAGCTGGTGCTTCAAAACGACTCAACACTCGATCTAAGAACGCATATGTCGTCCTTTCACTCGTCTTATCCGATAATGCCACCAACTCAATCCACTTGGAGAAGTGTTCCACCATCACCAACACATACCGATGGTGACGTACGATCAACGGTAAAAGTCCCACAAAATCCAAACTCCAACGGTAACCCAACCCCATAATCGGTAAGGGGTGTAACTGTGGAGTAGGAGCATTAAATGATGCTCGTACTCGATCACAAACCACACATCGTGCGACAAACTGCTGCACATTGACGTACATATCACGCCACCAATACTGTCCTTGGAGTAAGCTATGTGTACGCTTCACTCCAAAATGTCTCAACTCCTCATGAGTTCTTCCTTGCGACTCAAGGCGTCAAGAACCACACTATTTTTTCTCGCTTTGTGGATTAATTCCACATTCATGAGCGCCAAGGTATCATGCCACCGTAGTTGCTTTGACGTTATCCGATGTTGTGTCTCAAAGTACTTGAGCGAAATATTATCAGTATACACTTGGGTTTTGTGAAGTCTCAAGTAATACCGTCATTTTCTCAAGCAATGAATCACTGCAAACAGTTCATTCTCGTGAGTCTGTCATCGACTCTCCGTCCTAGATAACTTCTTGCTTTCGTACGCTACAAGTTTTTCATCCTGCACCAACACTCCGTCAATCGCATAGTCGCTTGCATCCGTGTGCACCTCGAATGGTTTGTCGAACTCCGGTAGCTTCAAAACTGACGTCTTTGACAAAATAGATTTGATCGTCTGAAACACATCATCCACCTCCTTGGTCCAACTTACTTGTTGAGTCTTTGTCCGTCCAGTCTGTCAGCGGCTTTGTGATCTTTGAAAACCCCTTCACATACTTGCGGTAGAACTGCACCAATCCTAAGAATCACTGCATCTCCTTCACTGTAGTCGGAGGCTCCCAAGTCACAATCACGTCCACCTTCTGCATATCCGGGTTGACTCCTTCTGCACTAATGACATGTCCCAAGAAGTTAATGCGTTCCAAACCAAACTCACTCTTGTCAACGTTGACAAACAGCTTATGCTCCCGCAGCTTCATCAACACCATCCTTAGTTGCTCCACGTGCGACTCCAAGGTTTTGGAGTAGATCAAGATGTCGTCGATGTAAACGATGACAAACTCATCAATCTCCTCGTAAAATTGTGTTCATCACTGTAGTGAACAACGAATGGGCGTTGCAGAGTCCAAATGGCATCACCACGAATTCAAATGATCCGTATTTGGTTCGACAAGCGGTCTTCTCAACATCTGGATCAGCTATCCGGATCTGGTAATATCATGACTTTAAGTCTATCCTACTGAAGTACTTTGCGCCCGCTAGTCTATCAAAGAGGTCGTCTATCCTTGGCAAAGGATAATTATTCTTCACCGTCATCTTATTGAGTGCATGATAATCTACGCAGAGTCGTAACTTCTCATCCTTCTTCTTTGCAAAAAGAACTGGGGCTCCATAAGATGACTTACTGGTTCAAATATATCCTTGCGCTAATAGCTCGCCGAGTTGTCGTTTCAACTCAAGGAGTTCCACCTGATTGAGTCGATAAGGGGTTTTGGAAGGTGGTTCTGATCCTGGTAAGACCTCAATCTTGTGATCCATCATCCGCATTGGAGGTAATTCAGCAGATAACTCATCCGTCAAGACATCCTCAAACTCCTTAATCACTTCGTGAAGCACCTTCGGAACTTTAGTCGCGTCCTCTGATGTTTTCTCTTGTACGCCACCCGCCATCAAATCTGCAACCCGCTTTAAACACATGACTCTGTCGTTGAAGTCCATTTGTTTGTCTTTGATCAAATTCACCACAAAGTCGTCAATTTTCCGCACCTTTCGGATCAGCCTCACTCCCAGCTTCCGCCCTTTAACTCTAACGTTCAACCTTAAAGGTTTCCGCCTAAGTTCCACTTCAAACCTGTCCAAGAAAGTATTTCTCAAAACCACATGGATATCATCCATCTCGCACACCGTGAAGTTCTCTATGGACTCTAACTTCTCACACGCAAATCGTATGTCTAAGACCACTTCAGAAGTTTGGTACGTCTTGCCCTTGGCAAAGCGCACTTGAATAGGCTTGTCTGTCTTGGAGGTAGACAAGCCCAACTTCTTTACCAACTTTGGACTTATGAAGGAGTGAGTCGCTTTTTTGTCCACAAGAAAAGTAACATCACGGTTAGCAACTTTGGCTTGTAGAAACATCAGTCTCGGCGTCTTCTTCGTGGTTCTCAAGATCACGGTCATCTGGTCCTCCAACAAATCCTTTGCAACAAACGCATTCATGCTACAGTTACTAACCTTATGTTTCGTGCACTCCTTAGCAATATGGTCCACCTCGTCACAATTGTAGCAAGTAAACTTAGCACCATTGTCCTTCTGAGGTGTTTGTCCTTTAAGTTTTGCTCTTGTTTGCTGCCGTTTTGCTGCCGGGGTAGAAGAATCCTTCCGATCCTTCTCACCCTCATCCCACTGTCGCTTGAAGCCCTTGTTCTTCTTTTGGGACTTGTCCGTGCTACGTGGTTCAAAAGGTTTCTGTTGCTGGACTTCATCGTCTCCAATTCGCTCCGCTAGCTTCAAAAGTTCAGCACTTGTCGCAGGTAGTTCCGGCATCCGGAAGAAAGCCTTCTCCGAGCTAGACTTGAGTCCTTCAATAAATATACATATTTTGGTCTCCTCAGTCCACTTGGAGAACGAATCCAGCTTGGCACTGAACTTGCGCACATAAGCACTTAAGGTCCTCATCTGCTTCAACCTAACTAGCTCGACACCATCTCGAATCCTTTGATACTCCGGAGTGAATCGTCTCGTGAGCAACACCTTGAACTCTTTTCAACCAAGCGTCGAGACGGTCAAGGCATGCTCGTCCCTGTATGCCGTCCACCAGAGAAGCGCATGATCCTTCAGGAACGTAATCGCTGCTCTCACCTTGTCTGACTCTTGAGTCTGATGTGCTTCAAAGTATAGGTTCAATTTAGTTAAGAAATCTTTAACCTTGTGAGCCCGTCCTATACTTGAAAACATGGTCGACAAATTCGTCTTACAAAGCTTTCTGGTAGACGAAGAACTCCCTTGGCCTGCCTCAAGCTCAGCGATACGTTTATTCTTGGAAACCATACCCTCCTGCATGATCTTCATCATCTTGATGAGTTCTGCATACAAGGCTCTTTGACTTCCCGCGCCTCAATTGTTGGGCACCGTTGGCAAGACTCCATCTTGCTGCACCGGTGCCGCAACTAGTACTGGACTTCCTTGACATTGGGGCGAAGGTTGTCGGTTATCGTCCCCTGACTGTGCCTCGGAGTTAGCTCGAGTCGATCTGGTCCCGATGTCAGTCGCCGCTCGTTTCTTGATCTTCCTCTTAGAACTTTGTCCTACGTCGGCCATCGCTTCAAGTGTTCATCTAGAAACGTTGATCCGCTTTGTGTCTCGCGTCCCTCCTCAAGCGTCCAGCCTTGAGTCGCACCCTCAAGTTCTCGCTCATCGAAGAGTTGGCTCTGATACCACTTTTCGCGCACCTACCGTCTTGTTGCGTCAGCGGAGGCTCTTGCTCAGTAGGTCACGAAATTTACACCGCTAACCTGCAAACTACAATCGCAAGTTAGCGTCCATGCACCACTTACCTCAATTTTGTTTGGTCCGGATTGGAGCTGGACCATCTCCCTAATCATCAAGCTTAGCATTCTCTAAGTCCTGACCTAGACCCGCCTAAGTCGATCCCAAACATGAGCAAGTCACAAGATAACTTGGGACGGATTTCTCATAAAGTCCAGGGTCCTAAACGGTGTCTCTAGCACACCTAGCGGTCCAACCGCCCGTGATGTCCGTCTAGGTCTAGGCTCCCGAATGATGGTATAACCCGCCGACTCGTTACCTAGCTTGCTCCAGCCCTTACATCGTTCCTAAGTCCAGATGTCCAAGTCTGAATCGGAACGTGTTTTGGAACCGGCCCAGCCATCACCTCATGCCCCAAGAGTCCATCTGTCAAACCTTGGGGTCGGATGACTCGTCCTGGCCCACCCAAGCATCGAGCCCCCCTCATATATACTTCAGGGGATCGGCGGCCTCGTCCTCCTCTTTGGTCCTTGAAAATTATACCACAACCTTATCGTGATTCGGCCATAATTCTCAGCTCAGATGTCAGCTCGAGGAGTTCTACATATCACTGGAAAGCGCTCGCCGAGGCCTTTCCAATGATACCTTACTCGTCTCGAGATCTTACGTAAAGCTTCATCCACAACCTAAAACGTCTTTGGAGCTCCAACACTTGATCATTTTTTGGAAACTTGTGGTCCAGATCCAAACTCGAACCCTGTTTGGGATCGAGACGTGAGTCCGTCTTTGTCTCAGACCCACGTCTCGATCTCACGTCTCATACTTATGTCTCTGACTTATGTTTCGGTCCATTCCTAGACTTGTCCTCTTAGGTCAACATTCATCTAGGATTGTCTTGGGATAGACCCTTATGTCATAATCCAATGTTCCAACCTTGGTTCAGAGAACCACCTAGGGTTCATCTGATCTCGACTTCTCGGCTAAGCCGTTCAGTCCTACTCGCAGCGTTCACAACCTAGCGCAAGTCCACTAGGTTCTATTGTTCACGTCTGTGCCCGATCTTGAGACTGAGATCGCGATACCTCTAACGATGATATGGACAACAACTGAAGATATCTTTGTACCAAGCGTTGTCGTGATGTGAATCATTTCACATAGTAAATGATTCACTTCTCTACGAGGAGTTAGTCTCTCTGAGTGAAGTTAAGATCTCAGAGGAGTCGATTCTCGAGGGTGTTATATATTTTGAGTCCTAGTAGATTGTTTACCATGTTCATAGAGTTTTAAACTCATTAGTTGTACTTACTTGTCGTCCATGCACGCTTTCTAACCGATTTAAGTTATCTTTCAAGGTTGCGTGTCATTTTAGGTAGTTTAAGATTTACGTTGGCACTTTAAGGGGCTGGCGTGGTAGCCTATGAGTGAAGTTAAGTTACCACGTGGATTAGGGCATTAAAAGAAAACCGAGTGGAGCTATGAATTCCTATTGGTCTATTTTTATCTTTTGTAAAACTCTAAACTTAGAAGTAGAGATCTAAAGAGGAGTTCGAGCATTCGGTGAGGGGACTGCAAAATCTGAGAGCACAAGAAGAGAGAGCTCGTCGTGTCAGTCACTATCAGTGAAATTCTTGATCGATTTGGAGCAATAAAGAAGGAGTTATGCCAAATTGAAGTTCAGATTGTGTTAGAATTGCATCACTTTTGTTGATTTTGGAGTTTTCAGTGTCAGTTGCAGCAGAATTGAGGAAATCACTTCAAATCTTTGTGTTTGCGTTCACTGTCAGCAGGGCTTTGACTATCCAAAATGTTTCAAGTCATTTGAGTGAACGAGTAATTCAAGGTGATCGCTGAAGCAGAGGGGGTCTGAAAAGCTCTCAATCTAGAGTTGCAACTTCAGAGAACGAGATCTGGAGAACTGTGTACAATCAGGAGGTCAAATTTCACAGAGACGTTCAGCATCTTGTAGACTCCAAATCTTGTAAGAATCATCGAAAGTGAGATTGTCAAGAGAGAGATTGTCAAGAGCTCACAGCTATTTTGCGAGATGGTGTGATTCGTTATCAAAATGATAGGCTGCACATTTCTTCTACTGGAGAGCCGTTGAGTACGTAGTTTGGGCAAGGAGGCATGAGGAGTCTATCTCAAATTGCTGCGATTGCAACGACAACTACGTTGATGGCACCGTTGGTAAATTTTGATGTATATGCTGGGCATATTGAGGTACTTCTAGTCCTACATTGCTAGATAGGACTGCTGAGAAGAGTGTGGCTCCAGTTTCTTCTGAGATATTGAAGAGAGGAGCCGAGTCTATTCATAAGGTCACAGGGTGGGAAGATCCTGTAGACACTGCTTCTATTAGAGCATTCTTGGATGTGGATAGACACTTTCACTAGCAGGATGCTTCTGTGGAGGAAAAGAGATGACGAGAAGCCTCTGAACTTGATATTGGAGTTCTTGAGGAGATTGGAGATTGACAGAGAGTCACCAGGAGGTGAGCAGCTCCTCCAGAGAACATCCCCTCTACTTCTCAAGCTCCTCCACCTGCACCAGGTCCGATGGAGGACGTGTAGAGATCTCAGCAAGAGCCAACGGCTGCTGGAAGGAGGTTTATTGCCCAAGAGAAGAGGAAAGGACCGGCTTACAAGTTGACGGCTGATATTGAGACTTCAACTGATCTCAAGAGCACCTTGGAGCAGAGAATATTTGATGTGCAAATTGAGTTTTCTCTTCAGGAGGTTCTTGGTATTGCGAAGAGGGAGTTTCATGAACTGGAGGGTCGGGTGGGGCGGCTGCCCGACCCTCCATTCGATAACAGGGGAGCAACCCCCTCTCAATACGGCCAAATGGCCCGAGGTCTCTGATGGTGCTCCACACACCGAGCCCCGTATAAATAATTATCGACATCATCAAGCAGAAGAGAAAAGTGGTGTCCGAGCAAGTAGAGAGTCAGATGATAGATGCAGTAGGAGCTTCTCTGAATGATGTAGAGTTTGGGAAAGTACATTTTCAAGGAGCTGATGACACAAGATATCAGCAAGAAGCGTTGGTTGCTGATACCAACACTATTGAGTTCGACAATGAGGAAGCATGTTTGGAGAGTCCAGCTACTGATAATGACTTCAGAAGAAGACATTGGGCTCGTGCTACGACTACTACACGAGTTCGTCTTGGAAGTCTACTTGAACCTGTTGTTGCTTTAGTTGATCACGGATCTGAGATCAACATCATGTCACGGGAGGTGTACGAGAGAGGTCAATGACCTATAGAGCTGAACCATGGTTGGATGTTACGTGCTACAAACAACCAAAAAAATGAGCTATATGGCGCTTGTCCTAACGTGAAGATGAAGATAAGTGATGTGGAGGTAGATCAGCACTTCTTCGTGCAGTCTTTTGCTTCATATCTTGTGATTCTTGGTCAGTCTTATATCACTGCAATTCGAATGGAGATCAAGGTGATGGATGACGGATCTCATTACGCTAAGATCCGTAGTCCAGATGATAGACGTTCTGTGCAGTTTCTGACCATTCGTACGAACCGCGAACGAAACCGACAGACTTTGAAAGATTCTCCTATCTGTATGAGTAAGGGTTTTCTAAAACCACTCTTGTAGGAGGGATAGCAAGAGTGAAAGATCTATTGCTACTATGATCCCGCTTGAGCAACCTGAGGGATCACATGAGGCTGGTGAAGAGGTTGCTCAAGATTCATAGAGTAGTTATATTGTACATAGTTGGAGATCTGGTTTGATGACTTTCAGTTCTGATGATTGGAGTGAGTTCACACGGGTAGAGGATTTGACTGAGAAGTGTAGAAGGCAGATGGAGAAGTACATAGCAAATCTGCACTGTACATGAGTTTTGAAGAAAGAAGAGACGATTTCTGATGTTTATGAGGAGTTTGTAGGTGTACAGTCTTTTGTTCGTTGGTTGGATGATGTAAATAGGTTGATGGAGCATATGGGACGTAGGGTGGTGATCTCCATCTATTCTCTTAAAGTCTATGAGGAGATTGTCTCACATTTGCGATATTGTCCTCATCTGAGACTGGAGAATGGATGGAAGGATGTAGTCTGTTGGTGTGACTCTCATCAGGAAACAGAAGTACACGCCAAGTATAAAGCTGTAGCGAGGAAAGTGAAGCATGTGGTGATCCAATTATTTGTTGATTCTCAGCAGCAGATGGAGTTAGCGGTTGCTGAGCCTGTGCTGAGAGATCCTACACAAGTAGGAAACAAGTTTACTCGAGAGACACTCGAGCAGCTTCAAATAGGAGGAGGTGGCTTCTTGACTGAAGTGGAAAGATGAGCTTTTGAGAAGATGATAGTTAGTCATGGTAAGGCATTTTCTTTCTCAGTTGAGGAGATTGGTTGTGTGGATCCTAGTGTGATAGCTCCGATGGTTATCTTCACTATTCCTCATGTACCTTGGGACTTGAAGCCGTTCTAGTCCCTCGTGTCTTACTACGGAAGGTCACTGAGTTGCTGAAGGAGAGGATACGCATGGATATTCTTGAATCATCTATGGCTCCGTACTCTAGCCGATAGTTCACAATATCTAAGAAGACAAGAGCTCTATGCTTCATCCAAGACTTGCAACATGCCAACAACATCACGATTCGAAACGTCAGAACAGAACCTGTGGTTGATGAAATAGCTGAGGCGTTTGCTGAGAGGTCAATCTATTCTATTGGAGATCTGTTTTCAAGTTATGATCAATTTCAACTTGCTTTGCAGAGTAAAGACTTGACTACCATGCGTACACCTTTGGGGTTGATGCGAATGTGTACTCTTCCTCAAGGTGCGACAAACTCAGTAGCCCATATGCAGAATGCGATGCATAAGGTGTTACGAGAATTTGTACTTGAGGTCATTATCTCGTTTCTGGATGATATTCTCATGGAAGGTTGTTTGGTGGAGGACAAGGACGAAGTAGTGGCTTCTTATGGTTGCAGAAAGCTCGTTGCAGATCATATTTGGGATGTGGAAAAGATTATGATGCGTTTCAAGGAGGTACACCTCACTTTGTCAGATTAGAGATTGTGGTGGTGGGTCATCTGTGTGGTACTTTTGGAAGGCGTCCGAACCTAGAGAAGGTAGATGCTATAGTAAGGATAGTAGATTGTATCAACATTACTGAGGTTCGATGATTCTTAAGAACTTGTGTGTTCTTTCGCGTGAGTATTTCTCATTATGCACACATTGCCGAGCCTCTATATGCACTTCGGAGAAAAGGGAAGAGGTTTACTTGACGACAAGAACATCACGGGACGATGGAGCAACTGAAGAAGATTCTGAAGTCTCCACTTGTACTAAGAAGGCTTCACTACGAGAGCGGGAGACCTGTGGTACTGACTGTTGATACGAGTCCAAAGACGATTGGATGGACGGTTGGTCAGGAAGATGCAGAAGGTGTGCGATTTGTTTCAAGATTTGGAGCTCGGATCTTAACAGATAGACAACGTAATTATCCTCAAGTGAAACGTGAGTTGTGAGGAGCTGTTACTGCTATGAAAGTAGATCGAGAGTTCTTGATAGGAGCCCGTGTGATATTAGAAACAGATTGTTTGTCTTTGCTGGGTATGATAGCAAAGTGCAATACACCAGACATAGCAATGCTACGATGGGTTGCTTATGTCCGGAGTCTGAACCTTGAGCTAAAGCATATAGCGGGGAAAGATAATCTAGTTGCATATATGTTATCTAGGGCTCGTTATACAGATGAGGACGAGATGTTTGCAGAAGTTGAGAATGAAGAGAGGAGTGACGTTTTGTGCCAAGTTTGTCAACAGACTTAAGACTTGGAACCACTGCCATTCAACGAGGAGTTCTACATAGAAAAGATTCGTGATATTGGATTCTATCTGAGTTCATTCTACATACGAGAGGGATGGAGTGATGCAGAGTTCAAGGAGATCAGACGGAAGGTATACAATTACCTTCTAGGCGAATGTTATCTGTGGAAACGTCCGAAGAGAAGAGACGGAATGCTTGCTAGAGTGGTGGATGATCAACCGACAAATCTGCTTAAGGAGTTTCATGACACCTTGTGGGCTGGACATCATGGAGTCTGGGCTACTTACACGAAGATGAAGGAGCGATACTGGTGGAAGGGTTTGTATCAAGACGTGGTGGATTTTGTTGGGTCATGTCTGCATTGCCAGTTCTACTTTAAGGTCCGTTACAGAGATGAGCTTGTACCTACCTATCCATCTAGTATCCATTTTTAGTGGGTTCTTGATCTTGTGATGATGCCACCGGAGCTATGGAGGATACGTTATTTGGTGTTGGCTCGAGAGGATCTTTCCAACTATGTGGAGGGACGAGCGCTACGGACGAAGACTAGAAAGAACATATACATATTCGAGCTCGAGGATATCATCTATCGCTATGGATCTATTGGGAGATTACGAGTAGATAGGGGCGAGTTGAATGGCACAGAAGCGAAAGAGTTCTTTGCTCGTTACGGAGTAAAGCTTCAGCTTACTATTGCCATGAATCCAGAGGACATTGGTAAGAGTGAACGAGGACACTCTTCTATTCTTCATGCTTTAGTGAAAGCATATGATGATAGGCCTAGAGAATGACTGAGACTACTTTCATTTGCTTTATGGGTTGATAGAACTACACACTATACCACGACTGACTATATGCCGGTTGAGCTTATGTTGGGACGGAAACCAATCATGCTTGCTGAGGAAGACTTTCCTACGTGGGCTACGCTACCATGGGAAGATGGTTTAGATCGCACTTCACTTATTGCTTTACGTATCAGGCATTTAGAGCGGAGGGAAGAGGATCTTGTTGAAGCACAGTAGAAGCTGAAGGTGACTCAAGTCAAAAACAAGAAACATTTTGACAAGACTCATCGACTACGACCAAAGCCGATACGTGTTAGTGATTGGGTTCTAATGTATGACCGCGCGTTGGAGAATCATCATTCTACACTTCGTAAGTTCTCTCGAAGATGGTTCGGATCTTATGCTAGATGTTTATGATAATACCACTTATAGTTTACGAGAGCTAGATGCTACTCCTTTGAAGCTATCTGTGGCAGACAAACGTGTAAAATTGCTCAAAAGGCGTGGAGGATCAAAAGAGTTATTCAATTTTCTGGAGTCAGAGCAGAAGGACAACAAGAGACGAAGACGTCTCGGCTACCGAAGAGGCTGAGGCGGAGGCGAGTGACAATGATGAAAAACAAACAAAAGAATGAAGACGTTGGCACATGGCGGAGGATGTGCAGGTTTGGAGGGGGTGGATGTCGTGATGTGAATCATTTCACATAGTAAATGATTCATCTCTCTGCTAGGAGTTAGCCTCTCTGAGTGAAGTTAAGACCTCAGAGAAGTTGATTCTCGAGGGTGTTATATATTTTGAGTCCTAGTAGATTGTTTACCATGTTCATAGAGTTTTAAACTCATGGGTTGTATTTACTTGTCGTCCATGCACGCTTTCTAGCGGTTTAAGTTATCTTTCAAGGTTGTGTGTCATTTTAGGTAGTTTAAGATTTACATTGACACTTTAGGGACCTGACGTGGTAGCCTACGAGTGAAGTTAAGTTACCATGTGGATTAGGTCATTAAAGGACAACCAAGTGGAGCTATGAACTCCCATTGGTCCATTTTTATCTTTTGTAAAACTCTAAACTTAGAAGTAGAGGTCTAAAGGGGAGTTCGAGCATTTGGTGAGAGGACTGCAAAATCTGAGAGCACAAGAAGAGAGAGCTCGTCGTGCCAGTCACTATCAGTGAAATTCTTGATCGATTTGGAGCAATAAAGAAGGAGTTATGCCAAATTGAAGTTCGGATTGTGCTAGAATCGCATCACTTTTGTTGATTTTGGAGTTTTCAGTGTCAGTTGCAGCAGAATTGAGGAGATCGTTTCAAACCTTTGTGTTTGCGTTCACTGTCAGCAAGGCTACGACTGTCCAAAAAGTTTCAAGTCATTTGAGTGAGTGACTAATTCAGGATGACCGCTGAAGCAGAGGGGGTATGAAAAGCTCTCAATCTAGAGCAGCAACTTCAGAGAACGAGATCTGGAGAACTGTGTACAATCAGGAGGTCAAATTTCACAGAGACGTTCATCATCTTGTAGACTCCAAATCCTGTAAGAATCAATAAAAGTGATCGAGCCAATTCTCTGTTCTAGGTCAAAATAGCTATCTGGGTACTAGAAATTGTCATAATTTTCTTACTCAGAACTTTTCTGTCCACATCTCGGTGGTAGAATTTGATCTCAGGCTGAAACTTCGTGTGTGTGTCTAGTGAGGCCTCTTTCACATGTAAGAGAAGTTTAGAAGTCTAAACCTTCACATATTTCTTATTCCTGAGTGTCAAAGTTCACCGTGAGATCTTATCATTACTAGTTCAACTTGATTTTTCGTTTGTTGAACATATCAGAGGAGCTAAGAGACTTGTATGAGTGTTTTACAGTGTCACCTTGTAATCTGAAGCCTACTCATTTTAGTTAGCAATCACAGCTAGAAGCCAAACGCTTCATTGAGTAGACATATACAGTCTTCACGGTCATACCACAGCCAGAAGGTTCCGTCCTTCCCAAGAAACTCTCACCTCGACAACGTGTCACATGATGCAATGAGATGCGTCTCGCAATCTCATCTCTCTCCACATACAAGTATCGCTGTACTCGTATGTCTGTACCGCAACCAAACCTGTGTTGATCTCTCCGAACAGCTCCAGCACACACACCTTCCTTTAGATATTGTCATACAATGTGAGTGGTATCCAACGGTGATAAGATCAGAGGGTCAATAGCATGAACAACCCGCTGTCCTTCTACTGGCGGTACAAAGACTTCACTCCAAGCATGTTGTGCCAACTGATCATCATACTGCTGCAACTCTCCACTTGAACTTTTGAGTGGAACATCCAAGATAGATGATACTGCCGTAGTCATACTAAGCATGTCCTCCACCTCTTCAAAGACCGGAGTATCTTCTGCATGGACATTGCTCTCTAATAACTCGTCCGACCAAGTGATGTCGAACTAAACCTTACAACGAATACCATCGTCCTTGGTGTAGACTGCGTTGTCTCAACTCTAGCACTGAATCGCACTGGTAAGCGGCTCACTCGTCTCTCAGCGGACTGCCAACCTTGTCTATAAGATGCTATCTCTGTCCAATAGTCGATCACGAACCCCATAGAGTATAAGACATCACTTCCAACAAATACATCATAAGACTCCGCGGCCATAACAATGATCTTGACTTTCATCATAGAGCCATATGTGGGATGATCTGATCGAAGTCTCACCGTCAACATCTCGCGTATCATGTATAGAGCTATAACCCCTAGAGATGTCTGCAGCTGGAATGGACATCTCTCCATCTCAGACTTCTTCAAACCCAAACCAATGCACGCCGTTTTCTTCAACACCAACGGTTGAGCTCCCGAGTCTAACAAGACTTTTTGCGGCCGATACATCTTCCCTGAAGGTGCCACCAAACAGAAGATATCACTTCTGTTGTCCAACAACACCACACATGGTGCCAAACCATCACATCAATCGCCGACCTAGTTGGTAATTCATCTAACCTGACAGCCACCGCTTGTCAAGTACCACTGATAGTTTTCTTGATCCTCGACTCCATGGACACATCTATCATCTCTCGCTGAACCACCTCAGTACTAGAGGTAACTACATCTTCGCGCTCACTAAGTGTGACTGCCAACTGGAACACTAGAGCCAAACTGACTCCCAATGTCCTCATATTCATGGTTGAAAATAACGAGGCTCGGAGAACTGCTATAGCCGTCCTCAACATTGAGTTTGACATCGCGTTCACAGACATCGAGGGTTGACTTGTATCACCTCCACACCTGGATGTTGATGCCTCCAACTCCACAACATCATTGATAGGTCATTTAGAAATCGTAGACATGGTCCTCAACATCTCCGATAGTGTGAATGATTGAGAAAGTTTATTTGTCTATCAGCCTCCTCGCATTGAGGATCTAACTCTACGGACGCACCTCGTGGCTCAGAGACACGTATTGCACCTCGAGTTACTACCACATATGTCTCAATCTGCACCACATCAGTCGAAGTCGAAGTCGACTCCTTCTCCTCCATAAGATGTGGAAGCTTTTGTTCTTGAACCAGATACGTTGAGACATGAACGTACTAGCTATCCTCTACTCCAACTGCTCAATCTGAGCAGCCGTACCCGCATCTGACATCGTAGCAGATGGTGGATCGGTTGGTTCTTTCTCATGTGCTGGACCTCTACCTCCAGCTCGACCTTCCTGAGCTCCTCCACCCCGTCCACGGTCAGCCTTCTCTTGCCGTAGCTCGAGGTGGAGATCAAAACAACATGTCACTACTGTGATCTGATTGTCTGTAATGCTCATACTGCATAGGTGTCGCTTGAGACGTCTTAGACATCTCGTAACCACCTCTCCTCTATGGGTAGTCCTTCTACTGATGAGGACCATCACACGCATAGCATGGATCCACTTACTGCTGACTAGAGAAGGACGGCATGAGATTCTACCCATCGGGCCCTCCAACACCTCCATGGGATCATGGCTATTCAACACGATCTATCACCACCACCACCACGTTGTTGCGTAGTTTGTGATCTTTGAGAAGAGGTGGTCGTCCCATGTGATGATTCCCTGATGAATCCAGTAGTCATCATCCTCTCCTCCACCATGTTGAGCTCGATCCGCTCAGCTAGACCAAAGACAACCGCCATCGTCCGAGCGGACTCTAAGGAGAGTCGCGTCTCTGACTCCTACGCAGCTCTCGATCCAATATCTCATACCAAAATAGGATTGCATGTGCTTCTATCACCTTTTGGATAACGTTGATCAACCGCCTCATGCGAATAAACGTCTCGCGTAGGCTCTCTTCAGTCTTCCGCTGGAACTCCTGTAGACTCCTCAACTTGTCGATCCTCACACCCTGATAGTTCTTCCTCAAACATTGGAAGAAATGGACCACATGGTTAAACCTCGGTGGTATCCTGCTCATACTACCGCTTGCTCCACTACTAGTAGATGCATCGCTGGTAGTAGATTCTCCGTCACCCGTGGATGTACCATTGCTATTGACAGTCGAACTTGCAAGTGGTACGACTTTTGAAACTGCACCAGTAGTGATAGAAACGTAGTTGAGAGATCATTGTTGTCTCCACAGTTCAATCTCCACGCTATAGTCTTGTCTAAACTCATGATAATCGTCCATCGGCAGTCCCTCCAAGTATTGGAACAAACACTTCCATGTCATGAAGGGTGTAAACAGCTATGGGTTCTGCATCTGCTGTAGATCGCACCAACTAAACCCTAAATCCTAATTCCGTGTGAACCCACTGCTTACTGCAGCTGAATCTCCGTCAGAACCTCCGTGGACCCGTGATGACAACTCCATGTCAACCGTGGACACTAAGTTCTAACCAGAGTGTCAAAACCTCGTCACCACACGTGACACCAACTTGCCTAACCTTACTCCTACTCAGCTCACCTATCCTCTACTAGGATGGTCAAGGTGAAAGCAACATGTACCTACCATCACCATTGGCAACCTCTCACAATCTGTTGGTCGCAAGTCCAACCTCACCGTGAGAGAAACCATGATAGTCTGACTGGTCCATAACTCCAGCCTCACTATCGATAGCACATTGGAGTGAACTCACTCCAAAAATCAAGCACCAACACAAACAAACGCGGTGCACAAACATGAAGCAGAATATGGAGGGGTTCCAACCACAAGAAGTCCAAACGATAACCCTCCACACTCAAACATACACAAAAGATAAACCCAACTTCATCCATACTGAGCCTCTTCTTCGGTGATCACATGCACAATATATGATCATCAACTACCATAACTTATACATAAGGTCACTAACTAGATGTCCACATCTCTAGTAGCTCCAAAAATATCTACGTGATAGCTCTACTAGCTCACCCAAGACAATTGTCATCAACTGTCTTCATATGCGTCTCTACGGTATAGACAAACACTACCACAACGACAGCTTCTAGTACTATGAGATCGTCTTACCATTCCTCTAGGAACGTGCAAAAAGATCTCTTACTATCTTAAACAAGTCCATAAATACTTGCGCACATCTCTAGAAGACACCAAGAGCTATTCTAGTGGTAAAGCCAAAGCTAAGAGCTAGAAGTTAAGCACGGTCTTCAGGAATAGTGTTGGGATGGGTGACTTGTTTTTACTCACTCTCACATCATTGAAATTGGACTTAGGTCTCGCACGCCAGCTTGCTGGTTGACTCGAGCTCCACCTTCGTCTCCGCACTCACGCACCTCAGCTCCTCAAAGTCTCTAAACGTCTCTTAACATGCGTTCCACACCACAACACTTCCGCTCACTCTCGGATAGGAGAAGAATTAGTACCCGCATGGGTATCTTGGAGTTAGGTCTCGAATTACATCAAAAGAGGCTCAGCTACACCAAAATCTGACGAAAAACAGCTCGCGAGCGCACCCAGACAACCAAAAATCTGACATAAATGAGCAAGAACACCCAAAGTCAACTCAAAAACACCACAACAGGTTCGCACTTTGCAACCAACCACCATTACAAAAAAACTCACACATTCGAGTTTCTACTCGAAACTACAAAAATTTGACGTAAATAATCTTTTTGCACTTTTGGTATACACGGCAGCAACTTCAGCATGCCATATCTTCTTTCCATCTGAAAATAAAAGAGTGCAACAAGTTTTATTTATTACCTAACTCAAGTACGTTTAAGCATTTATAGAAAGAGTACACTTCAATAGGCATCTTAACGTTATGATGAGGACAAGTGTCGAACTTCTAGCGGTGAGAGGTTTCAAGGAACGTTAGATGCGCACTTTAGTGCTCTCTACAATTTCAATGGAAAATTTGAGGAGCTCACCAAATCGATCTGGTGAATCGAGGGTCTAGTCGCAACCAAGTTCAATTAAACGTTTATAAAAACGGAAATATGAGAACCGATGAAACCTTCCCACTTGGAAAGTTGGGAACTCCGCCCTTCAAGGGCGAAAGCGTCCGAATGATGACGTAAGCGTCAGATCCGCACCACCGGTGGACAATGTAAGATCCCTCCACGAGACAAATGCTTCCTTTGGGAGCCTGGACTGTGTCCGTCTGACTGTATCGAACGGGACCGCACACAAAATAGAAGGGAACAGCGGGAGGAGAGCAGGGCGGCGCTTGGAGGATCTGACAGCTTCAGCGGAGGTCCTCCCACATCGATCGAAGTAGAAAAAGTAGTAGGAAAGGTTCAGTTGGTCCTGTTAGCACCATCTGATCGGCAGCGGCCTCAACACAGTGACTGGGGATTGAAATACACTCAAGAAGCGGTGCTTTTCCACGTGGTGCAGTTGAGGTAGTGTTGGAGAAGGAAGGAAGGAGGGATGAACGACATGGCTGGAGAATTGACGGAAACGATGGGCCCGAGTTCTCTTCAGGAAGAAAGGCGCAAAGTAGAGTTCGATCTTGAAGCCATGAAAGCGGTGTGGCAAGGAGGTGAAAACGAGAAAATAATTGCTGATAAGATCAAAGCTCTAGTGGCGAATGACCCGGTACGTATGCCCTGTTTGCGTGAATTTGGTCTGCAGCTGAGAGTTTGGAATCTACTCATGGTGAGCCGTAAGTTCTTCTGGCTGCCAACTCATTTTCTGTTTTCCACGAGTCGTCTTGAGTTTGGCTTGTGGTATTCAACAGTTGCTGACAGAATTGATCAACCTGTGTGTTATTCACGTTCTTCTGCTTCGCTCCTTAAATGTTTAGGTGTTTGAGAAGGCTAGTAGACCACGATTGGACCGCAAGACATTGTACAAGAATTCGCTAAGGAAAGCAGCACACGCCTGGAAGGTCATTCAGGAGAATAAATTATCAGGTTTCTACCTCATTTATCTCCTTGTCGATAATGACTTTGAGTGTGTTGAGAGTAGTGTCCGTTTTACTGTTTTTCCTAGAATGCCAACTGGAAATGAGGTGCAACCTGTAATAACTGGAAGTGAATTAGTGGCTGGTTTGGACCAGACTCCCCTGGTATATATGCAATTGACAACGTAGAAATAAATCCGTGTGCTAACTGGATGTGACTAGTCAGTGACTGGTAAATGGGCCAGAAGATTGCCGTTCTCATTAATTGCTTTTGTTTTGGAAAACAGAGAAGGAAGCACAGCATCTGAGGCATTACATTGACGAGCCGAACTACAATGACCTTCACTGGGTACCGTAATATTTACTGGCTGCCCTGCTGAAGGCTGTGGAGTACTAGGATGAAAGATATGTTCATCCCATGTGTAGCTGCTCGTTTGGTTCAAATGCTTAAGAGTACCTGCTTCATGAAGTAGATTCCGAGATCTGGGATGTATGACAAAAGCTGGTTCACTGGTTATATGGATGCCAAGGCCAAAATTTGAGCGAAGTGTTGTTTTGGTATCATTTGGCAGGGCATGTTTATACCAGCATTACAGGGACAAGCTACTGAGGAGCAGCAAAAGATGTG
Organism: Asterella californica; assembly: GCA_036924285.1. Lineage (NCBI taxonomy): Eukaryota > Viridiplantae > Streptophyta > Marchantiopsida > Marchantiales > Aytoniaceae > Asterella > Asterella californica. The sequence continues at coordinate 709,237 of JAYKYS010000022.1, read as the reverse complement.
GCTTCCACTTGCCTACAAGATGTCTATTATTGGTTGCTATGCACAAACGGAACTAGGTCACGGATCGAACGTACAAGGACTTGAGACGGAGGCCATTTTCGATCCTTCCACCGACGAGTTTGTTGTTAACAGTCCGACTCTCACCTCTACAAAGGTAGGCGCAATGACTTGTTTCACAAGGCTTCGGCCACCTGAAGCCGATAATTTGTCCCCGGTGACTCGCCAGGCCATCGTACCTGGTGATTAACATGGATACTAACGTTTGTTTCTTTAGTCGATCGGCCCCTAGGGTTCAAGGAGCTTGATGTCATCGGTACTCGTGTCTTTGATCTGAACAGTGGTGGCCCGGAGGACTCGGGAAGGCTTCCACCCATGCAGTGACCTACGCTCGACTCATCACTGATGGCAGAGACTACGGAATACACGGTAAGGCACTTTACAGGATGGTATTTTCCTTTTCTGTTGCCTGGAATGGTCTAGTTTCTTCACTTGTTCACCAATTATTCTAGATTTTGCGCACTTAGGAGTTCCATCAATAACAGTGCAAGTTTATGCGAAGAACTAGAACTCATTTGGTTCCCATGTTTATACCTTGGAATTGTTCATTCATTCGGAATGAAAATAACATTCTCGAAGAGGTGGCTCCTAATATGTCGTGGATGTGCATGCAGCTTTTATCACACCACTCCGCAGTCTTGAGGATCACCAACCTCTTCCGGGTCTGACAATAGGAGACATTGGAATAAAGTTTGGGAATGGAGGGTACAATACCATGGATAATGGGCTTTTACGTTTCGATCACTTTCGCATTCCTCGAGAGAATCTTCTAATGAAGTAAGCAACCCGTTCTTGTCATATGAGACGTGAAGAATCACCTGGCTCTTTGATTGCCTGCCCTGTCAGTTTACCAGCCAAATTAAGAACTGATGAGGTGTTTTTAAGGCTTTGAAGTTTGGTTCGAGCTGGTACATGCAGTCATGTCACTTCGCAAATCATGGCTTCACAAGTCCACATTTTTTACTCCACTTATCGGCAGGTTGGCTTCGGTGACGAAAGAGGGGAAATATATCAAGTCCGATCTACCAAAACAGATTGGGTATGGGGCCATGGTTTCTGTACGCACAGGCATTGTGAAAGATGCTTCCAATATGCTTTCTCGTGCTGTTACAATTGCAACTCGTTACAGTGCTGTGAGGCGTCAATTTGGCGGTGGAAAAGGGAAGCCCGAAACGCAGGTGAGCTACTCCTGCTCTTCCCAGAAAATCCACGCCGCAACTGATAGATTTGTGTAAACCTTTATCTTGCGGAGGAAGGTATTGCCAGCTTTTGGTCTCGGGTCAACTCTGACTATGAGCGTTCGCATTTCTATGGCAGGTTATTGACTATGCAACACAACAGGGTAGACTGTTCCCGATCTTGGCTTCGGCATATGCGTTCCGGTTTGTGGGAGAATGGATGGGTTCTTTGTATGAAGACGTCGTAGCCCGATTAGCGGCCAGTGACTTTTCCACATTACCTGAAGTCCATGCTTGCACATCAGGACTGAAATCCATCACCACTTCTAGCGCTGCGGTGAGCCCTTGTTACTGCTTTTTCGAGCTATAATTGTTGTCAATATCACTTTCAAGATTAATCAGTAACGTGGCTTTGCCTAAGCATTCTTCTGTCTCCTGACGTCGGATCTGCTTTAGGTTTAGATTAGCAGATGAACCGTTTTGTACCTGAACAAGGAACGTGAAAGAAAGTAAGTACTGAAGTTCAAGATTCAAATTTGGCATGTGTGGAATTTCAGAAAGGCATAGAGGAGTGTCGATTGCTGTGCGGAGGACATGGCTACCTCTGTAACAGTGGCATTCCTGAACTGTATGCAAGTTACGTTCCAGCTTGTACGTATGAGGGGGACAACACGGTATTACTTTTCCAGGTATTTGGGATGGCGAAAAGTGCGTTACACGCCTTGATTTTTAAAGCTCTAGACCATGACACGTGTCTTCTGGATGTGCTCCGTACGAGGTGTACTACGGACGGGTGATGGCATGTCTGTCTCTATTTTGACTGTTTATCCTGTTGTAGAGCTGTCTCAGTTCTGTAACTGGTTGCTGGTAATGTTAAGAGCGATTTTGGTCGATTTAAAGACGACTGTAAAATGTATCTGACTCATTCTGTGTTTCGTTGTAGGTTGCAAAATTTTTGATGAAAGCCCTGTCTCAGGTAGGGAGTGGCAAGAAACCTAGTGGTACAGCTGCATACCTTGGGGATATACACCGACTAGCCACAGAAAATTGCCAAATTACCCAAGGTGAATGACGGTGTCACCGGCATGCCCGCCGTAAAAAGAAGAATTTCAAGACCTGAAACCGGGAGGAGCATTCGAAATGACAACCTGATACTTCGCATTTTGTTTGTCTAGAATCAGGGGTTGTGGATGGCCGTGATGTGGCAAACGTAATATGTGTCCGCTTAGACGGGGTGTTTTATTCTTTGAATCTAATGCTCCAGTGGTATTTGCTCACTTGAAAGCTTCGAGTGTGAAACAGGCATGCAGTGGTTGAGCCACCCGACCATTGTCGAAGCTTTTCAAGCAAGAGCAGCCCGACTTTGTGGTGCCTGTGCCTTGAAGCTCAATAAGGCACCAAACCCTGAAGCTGGTAAGTTTCCTGCTCGGGTTTTCAAGATTTGTCAGATTTGGAGATGTGTCATCTTCCCTGAACTAGGTGGTTGATTTGTGCTTAATGGCGCAAGTTCAGCACGGGTTACAGGCTGATCATGCTTCTAGTCATGCATGGAGTAAGTTTCTGACTATATCCTCTCATGTGACGTCAATTTGCAGCATTCGAGGAGTACGCCACAGATTTGGCAGAAGCAGCTCAAGCTCATTGCCAGCTCATCATTGTGGACAAGTAAGATGACATTTCATTCAGCTGTAACGAAGCTGTGTACGCTCCTACAGCTGACTTGTCTGTTCTATTCCCTTGCTACACGGGGGATCTAGCTTGAGATATCAGAACACGATGGACACAGGGCAGCTGGCGCGCTGCTGACGATCTTGTGTGTTGCCTCTGGACAACGCGAACTATACAACTACTGCCTTCCTCTGTTCTCACCCTTTGATTTGGAGTTGAAGATGTTGGGTCGTCTTTGCTAACCAAAAATTCCTTGGCAGGTTCGCGGAGAGGTTGAAAGCTCCGTTTCCTGGAAGAGGCACCAAAGAGATTTTGGATGTGTTATTCTTTGTGTACTCTCTGGATCTTATCAGTAAACATGCTGGAGACTTTCTCTCTACGGGATACTTGACAAGCAAGCAAGTCTCACTTGCAAAAGACCAACTTAGATCCTGCTTCAAAAAGGTTGGCTCCGTAAAACTAGCCAAAGATTCTTAGACCGCTAGATCTGCATTTCACCTTCTTATTGCAAAAATCGTGTTAGTGGCCAAGGTTACGGCACCTCTGTCCCGTACTTAAAATTCTTTTATCGTGTTTGAATCAGTCTAGGAATCATCTTGTCCTAGTTTCTCAAGGTGTTCGGGTATGTCTTTCTTGTTACTTTGAACCGCCAGGGAAAGGATACCGAGTGGCCTGTCGGAAGTCCGCTAAGGTTGCCCAGAGTGAGGTTTGTGTGCAGAATCGGAAGTCTTGCAAGGAGTCATGTCTTGTTCTGTCCAGGGACATATAAGTAGATGCCTGCTTATCCAGATGTTTTAATGCATGGGACTGATGTACTTGTCCGCCCTTCTGCAGGTACGGCCCAACGCTGTTGGACTGGTTGACGCATTCGGCCACACGGACCACTATTTGGGATCCATCTTGGGTCGGTATGACGGTGACGTTTACCCTAATTTGTACAACGAAGCCTGGAAGGAGCCTCTCAATGACTCCTCTGTAACTGAAGGTTACGAGGCCTACATACGACCACTCCTTAAGAACCAACTGCGCCAGTCAAAACTTTAATGTGGAAGCAGTTTTGTGAATATTACTCTACCACGTAGTTTCCACCTGTATTTAATTCATGGAGACAAATGGAAATAAAGTGCAGCCTCCGTCTCACAAGAAGGGAACGAACTGCCAGCAGGACTGAAGTTATTCAGGCATCATTTGTTGTTGATGATAACGTCACCTCATGCTCGAACTTTGACCATTATTTGGACTGGAAGCCGATCTTTCTGGAATGAAAATCAGTCTTCGACCTTGACTACCAGTCGTAAGAAGGGGGCCGGAAGTATGGTCACTTTCTCTGCTTTGCTACAACGGTTGCGTAATTAGAGACATCCAGTCGTAACTGAATCTGGATCGCCGTTGAGGTTGTGGGCCCCGCAGGCTGATAATATGATCCTTTCTTTGTTATTTCCTCTTCCCTCCTTGATTGTCTCTTGTACACGTCCTTGCTTTCTGTTCTGTTGTAAGAACAATCTTCTCTCGTGGAAAATTTGTCCTTACTTGGTTCGCGTCTTTACTTATCAGATGGAGGTGCAAAGTTCCAGATATCACGTCATGGAGCTAGAACGCGAAGGTCGGGCTCGAAAAGTCGCGAATAGTGAGATCCGCATCTATCTTCTGACGTAGTGTCTGCCTCCATTGTAAGCAACAAACCTTCGATCGGTACGGCCACCTTCCTGATCGAGGGGAGGAAGGCTTGACAAAAAGGCAAGCACCTGCACCCGAATCCGTGTAAGAAAGAAGATGAACTATAATATGATCTGAAAGTTCATTTGACTCTAGACGAATAATGATCAGATGCATCTCTAATAATTACATCAAAAAGAGTTCAGACAGATCGAGCCGGAATAGGTAAATCATCTTTACATGTAATGCTACTTGTAAAAGAAAAGACACATCTTTTATATACAGAAAAAATTCTCACAATAGTAGAGCATGATCTACATGAAATGTAGTACCAAAGATGGTGCGACTAGAGCTCAATTGCCCAAGAAACCATGCTTACGAGGCCAAGTAACGTGTTCCTTGACCAACTCTTTCTCTCGACAAAGAAAAACTCCTGGTCTTAAAATATCTGCAAAAGTCGTCAACAAATCTTGATCAAATCGCTCCAAATTGTCGAAGAAAGTATGTGGTATGCATCTTTGCAGAAATGATGATCTCTTAACAAAACAAGAAAATAAAATAGAGAATGCGATCTAAGGGTCCTCTGGTCGAGATAAGAGAAAAGTCAAAAGATCATGTTTCAACATATGCTTCTAGAAGGAGAACACAAACTCAAATGAACCAAAAAAAAGCCCAAGACTCTAATGTCATCTTGTGAAGTGAAAAAACCCTCCGAGGTAATGAAAGAATAATCCAAATCAGAAGGAGACCAAGCTCGATACTTGATCACCCTAGCCGAACTAACCAATGATCAAAAGTTCTACTTGAAGATAATCGAATTTTTATCCTACCAGAAAAACGGTTCCCACGATGTAAACATAGTCGTGTAAAAAAGGAAACATGAATCTTGGATGAAGAGCGGCCACATTTCACTTCGCAACCTGCGGACGTTAACCGGTCATGGGGATGTTGAGGCACGATAGGACCCGAGTATGAGCCGGAGAGTGTGCAAGTTCGTGTCGTGTTTACTATGAGTTTATAGGGCGACCCCCACTACGTGCACCTCGAGAGAAGCCGAGAGCATCAGCTATGGTGCGGTTCGTTTTCAACCCTATCCTCTTTGCGGGAACAGAGAAGGTGGCGAAATGAACTTTACCTCTCACCCGCAACAGTGAACCTCCTTTATCATTTCCCTTGATGGTCAATGTCAGTCCTACTTGAGTATTGTTAGTAGTACATTTACAGTAAGAAGGGTAGAAAGGCTCACAAATTCTGCAGCACGTGAACTGGAACAAGAAGCATGCGTTTAGAGAAAGATGGGGAAAAGATTGTATACACAGAGACCTCATCTATCCTACACAATGATATATGAAGGAGTGCATAGACATACGATACACAGATTTCAAACTCGAAACAGTCCATGTTCAACAGTTGAGTCTATCCCTCCCTAAGTGTAGACTGCCTGGTAGACATTCAGACTGTCATGAGAAATGTCTATTTTACCGACACGACTAGTCTCTAGTCCATCACAAGCTCTGCTTTGATGTTGGTGGGCTGCACTAGTCACATGTCGGGATCCAGAAACAACGAACAATCTCCAAATATTTGACAATGATATAACAAGACGAAGATGATTGGCAGTTCTGCTAGGACTTCATGCAGATATATCAAGATGTCTATCCAATTCTCCCAAATAGTTTATGGGTGGACTACGTTCCCTCCTATCGATATGTTCTCGAAACAGGGTGCGAGATACTCTGTCGCATGAGGTGAGTAGCACAGATTATCGTGAGGTAGATGAGAGTTCCGGCTATATCGATGTGGTTGAGAAGATTGAATGTACGTTTGAGAATTTTTTGGACGTTGTGACCGAGATTTTTGATGATGAATTGTTCACTAATGGTTCTTTGTTGACACGAATTCGACTTGATTGACAAACTGTTGGTAGATACCAATTTGCTGATTGCACTGATGTCACAAACAGAATGCGAGCCATCACTTTTAGAACAGAAGAATGTTGATTTTGTAAAAGATTACTTGAAAATTGATATTGAATATGAGTTGGGATATTATTGACGTACATAATACGTCTGATCGTCTATAATTCTAGGCACATCACATATATGTACCGTTAGTTTGTGGTGTACCTCACATGACGACCGTATCTCATCTCGAGTAAGGACCGATTCTTCTAATGCAGCTAGGTAAACGCAAGGCTATACAACGATTGTCTTGTAGAGATTCGATGAAAATCTATATTGATCATAAGAAAGATTTACGTGTTATTAGTACAACATCTTTGTCATCATGAGCGTCCTCCATTTCACGATTATGCCATTTCGTCCATTGCTATCGAATACTTGGAAAAGTTTGTGCAGAATTCATTCTGAAAGGCTGAGTTGTATCGAGCACTATGTATGGAACGACTGACTGATCTTGCAATAGTCACACGATGTCAATTATCACATTATTTTCATCGTTTCTTGTACTAATATTCGAAACGTGTTTGATCAGTTACTATCTACATCAAAATTAATAAGTAATGAGAAGTATTCGAATCAAGATTTTAGACCACTAATGTTGTGAAAGATGAATGATGTAGTGTTTTTGGGTTCATCACTCCTTTCTTTAGTACGGTTTGGACAATGACTGAGATAGTTATTGATAGCACATTCAAGATGAATCAAGTGAGATTTGAGTTGCTTGCGATTAATATTAATGTGGGTGGATTTTGACTCACTTTATCATACATGTTTTATAGTCAAAACGTTGTAGAGAAGGATAAGAGAGTGATCTCTTCTCAACCTGGAGAAGAAGAGTTGATTCGTGTAAATGCTCTTGTGAGATCGTTCGAGGCTTTGATTGCATTAGGGATGAAGTCCACTTTTACTCTTGCAGACAAGGACATGAGACAAATAAAAACCTTGCAGATACGACTAACATCATTGATCTCGTGTCTAGAACAACTAACATCATTGAGTCTCATTGGAGAAAACTCAAGTATGATTACAATTATTCTTATAACAAATGGCGGTTGGATAAACTTTACGAGATATTGATAAGAACTCTGATCAAAGATTTGCAGGTTGACGTCTTGCAAATACAGAATGGTAGATTTTTTCCATCTTGGTGAAGAGATATTCGTGTCACATGGAAGAAATATACAGAAGCGATCATTTCTACTGACGCTCACTTGTGATATGAGACAAGTCTAGGAAAGTGGATATGCAAATGTCTCTTCTTTCTATGATGCATATTTTCTCTATAAGCATTTGGTACAAGCTTGGAATCTACAACACATGTGCTTTCCAAAGCTTTTGGACACCATGCGACGACATGATTATCCTTTGATTGAGTTTAGACCTATCGGATCTATATTAGAACATCACACATTACATCTAGAGTATTTTTCTTCGTCTCAACTCGATCAGACTATAGATACTGATCATATGGATGCAGCATATAATTCTGATGCGGAGGTATAAGAAGATGGATATTGATGTATTTATATGTGGTTAACGCTTACAACGAAACATATCTCGCAGAGAAGCTCTTTGCGATCAGGAGTAAGATAACGTGTTGTTTCTTATTCGTATCAATCACATTATAGCTGCATTCGAATGCAGATTGGATGAACGTGAGAAAGCATTACGGTCTCACACTCAACAAACACATTCACAAATAATGGACCTATTGATGTGCTACGATGAGTTGTTTCTGTTTTTGTTATCTGGTTGTGAGATGGGGAGGGTGCCTTTGATCTCAACCAATGAGGGTCAACATGTTCAATTCATGCCAAGGGCTTTGTTACTCTGATATTGGTCTCAAGGGAATTAAAGATACATAGAGTGTGCATAATCTCGATTTCGCTATATTTTCAATTTTATTTACTCTATCAATTTACATTGATTTCATAGACTTTGCAAGATATTCATTGACATGTGTTGCAACAAGCAATAACGCTAACTGCAAATCAGTTCACATTAACACTATGGCAAATCAGCTCTTAGACTACACACTCTGTAGTCTCGGAGACTTTGATGCATGTTGCATTCACAGTCTGAACAATCAGACTCATCACCGTTGTCTCATTCGACATCATATGATCGTCGTTGCATTTTTCTATGAATTTTGGATCATCCGGCTCATGTCACTATCCTTTTCAATCCGAGTCCTCTTTCGCTGCGGTGTCACGAACGATCGTTGCATCAACTTCTTCTTTCACAATCTCATTGACAATATGTGGGAATGTACTCAAGATCGCAGTAACCTGGACCATTTGCTCCTCAATGTTGCATAATTTTATGGCCAAACGAGTCAATGGTTTTGGATAATGAAGGATCCAATGTGTCTCACAAATAAATGAAAGTCTATGTTAGCACCTCCATGCAGTATATTGTTGCACATACGAGCGATCGATAACAACAACAGATGCTGTAGCATACTTGCAAACGATACTCGTTGTGAGTCAAGGTCAAGGTCCAGCAAACGAATATGCAAGTGTTTAGAGACTAAGTCTTAAGAATAAACGACTTATAATCTCACAAATCATCCTTCCACCTTTTGTCTTATGCTTCTCGAACATGAATCAAATGGAGTGTTGGAGCAAGTGTTCGTGGTACTCATATGACACCACATGCTCGTTATTCAAACTTTCCTTCACATATGCAATCGTCGCGGAGTGAACATCTATTGTGTCACAGTCGAGAGTCATATCACACCATGGATGGTGTTTGAAAGTAGACTAGAGGAGTTACTCAAATCTTAGACATGGAAATTAATTCACGCGTGGGACGAGGGCATTAATCGTCAAAACGTAGAGGGGTAAGGAGAGATTAGAGGGTCCTCCAGAAAAAGAGAGGTCTAGATTCGAGGTAAATCGCTAACCCATAGTCCCGCAATTCATCGCAAGCGAAGCTACTTGTCACAATCGAAGATCGGTGTCTCAAGTGGTTTAGCTTACAATTCTCTAAGAAAAAAGTCGTTGGTTCAATCTCTTGTGGGTACGGTTGAGGTGCATGCTGTTATCAACTTTCAATGAAATTTCTTTTTCGAGTCTTGTTGTGGTAAATTCACATGGAAAGTCCCATGGTCCGGGAAGACCCCAAGGGACATGTAATAACATTTTACTTGCTATTCATCGAGTCTCTCTTTTTCGTCTTGTTCCACTCACCTTACTCTGTCACAGTACCCTGGTACTGTAGCCCCTCCTCGCCCAACCGTGCCCTGCCCAGCCCTTGAGAAGTCCGACTTTCGGTCTTCTGACTGTGTACTACTACACGACAGCAAGAGGTCAGTTCTAAGTAGCGAGGGCTTCACTGCCAGTCCTCTCGTCATCGCGCAGCAACTACAAGAAAACCGTTAGCTGATCCTCTACTGTGGTTCCCAGGCTCTTCGGAATCCATGAACGGGGAGATGCAGAATCTCGGCGTTGAGTGTTTTCTTCAGGTAGAGTACGGCATTCTCTGCATCGCTCAGATTCTTTCTGACGCGACGTTCTTTGCTGCGGTTGAGTAATTTTCTTGGACGTGTTGGCTTACTGCGGAAAGCGGTCCATGACGACGAGATGCTGGTTGAGCGAGTATCTGGTCACGTGAATTGAGCGTGATCGCGTGATGGAGAATGGAATTCGCGCAGAATTGAAATGGACGGTCGAAATTGTAGAAACTTGCTTTCCTGGTGACAGCTAGTCAGCCTTTGGAATGGGTGCTGCACAGATTGTGTAGAAACAACGGGTCTCTACCTTTATTCATGATTTGGCGTCCTTGGGGTGCGGATTCTTGCACTCCTCTGTTGGGCTATGAACCTCTTTGGAAGCAAAGTGCACATTAGTGTATTGCCATCGGCCGAAGTTCGGCATCAAGATTCTAGCCTTCACCTTCTGGGCACGACGATGACTTGGGAGGACGCACCTTACACGAGCATGACCAGGTGAGGTTAAGGGCAACAAAGCCTTGAGCTTATTGGTGTAACTGTAGTTGCACTTTCTTCTCACAGGGCAAAATCCGGGTACTCTAATCGGCTTAGGGTTTTGTTGTAGTCTCCTGTCAGTTCCTTCTGTCTTTTAAGCTATTCCGGCATTGCCCTTACCGTTTCCCGTGTTTGGTGCGTCCCTCGCACTTCAGTCCATCCATTCAGCGTCACAGCGAATCAGTGCTCATGCTGCGTAATTCTTGCGTTGATCTCCTTCGTTTTCAGGCGTTCGTCGCATATGGAGCCTTCAACCAGCCAAAGTAAAGAATTGGTAATGTCGCCGACTTTGTGGAGAAACTTGCCCGAGGAGTTAGTCGAACGGGTCTGTGCAAAACTCCCATTCGAGAGCCTCGTTCGACTACGCCGAGTCTGCAAGAGGTGGAACCACGTGATTCTCTCTGGTGAAGTTCCGTATCTAGAGAGTCCCTCCCCCAAATGTGTACCAGTCCACTTCGCCCGTAGCTCTTTTAAGATCTATAATTCCGTCAGGAAGGATTGGCAGGAGCATTCTCTGGCATTTCTTGGATCAAACCTTCTAACCAGCGGGTTGAGTCTTATAACCACAGCCGGAGGGCTTCTGTGCTTCTCTACTTATGTCCCTGCGAAGCTTGTCATTTGCAATCCTTTGACCAGGAAGTTTAAGAAGCTAGAAATGCCCGGACCAGCAGTTGGAGAATCTTCTCTTCCACAACTTTATTCTATAGACAAGATACAAGTGGTCATGGGCGCCAATACGGCCACTGGAAATTACGAGATCCTGGTTGCGGTCACTTCTCAGAGTGATGGTGATGATCAAAGTGAACATGCGGGCATTCTTCGTGGCAGAGTTTTGGCTTACGACTCGGCATCCAGTTGTTGGAAACAATTTGCCGATGTACCTAGAGATATACTGTTCTGGCTCGGGGGAAGTGTTTTCAGCAACCGATCATTTTATTGCCTTGCAGCTCTACTTCTCGTTCCAGACGATGGATCGTTGTGGGAATGGATGCTGATGAAGTATGACCTCGACAGGGACTGTTGGAGTGTCTTCCCTGCAATAGGGCACCATGTTTGGATGGATCACGCTCGTATCGTCGAGCACCGGGGCAGCATCTTGCTGGTCACTAAGTCCAGTTCCAGCATTTGCATCCACAAACTCGATGAGTCCAGACCCACACTCTGGGTTCATCTGAAAGACCTTCCCTTGAACATTTTCAACGACTTGAAAGAAAAGACCTGCGATTCTTATCGCCACGATGTTTGGTGGTGTATATCAAAAGGAGACTTGCTCTACATTATTGACCCATGCAGGGAACGTTCGGGCGGAGGGTTGATCGTGCTGGTCCATGATCTCGCCAAGAATACGTGGGACTGGATACCAATGCTGGAAGGCAATTATGATCCACACCATCTTTGTGCTTTCGAACCATCTTTGGCTTCTCCTTAGCTCTGCCTTTGGCTTCTGCGGCTGCTGAAAGAGCTTTGTGAATTGGGGTTGGGAACCATCATTTGTCTTTCAGTATCAGCAAGTCTTCCAGGACTTTATTCAGGTTCTCGTCAGCAGGACACGGTACACTTGGAATGTTTCTGTCATAGTAACATGGAGCGAGTAGAATTAGTATAACTTAGGATCAGTTTGTTCAACTGTGTCTCTCATTCTTTTGATCACCAAGGATATCGATTTCTACGTGATGACAGGAAGTTCTGCAATAAGTTAGAAGTTTGTGATTGCCTTGTTATAAGTTCATGAGCAGGTCTATCCTCCTGTACAGATGCGCTCTTTACAAACATTATGAATCTGTGTCTCTGAGGCCTACATTGGAGACTCGAAGGATGAGTTCCACTTTGATACAGATCCGAAAGGGTCTTCAGAGTTCATCCTTGATTTTATGATAACCCTCTCTTGTACAATAGGTATGTTCTATGGAAGGAGATTTAGACTTGGATTCTGTTGCCTTGGAATACAGATCTGTTGCAGTTGTTGTCAGACCTACCGGTCAATTGCAGCGTTCACAGGGGTTAGTGAGTATGCAAAAGCTTACATAGTTTCTTGTCAATTCGTTGCGGCTTCTGAGTGTCAACCCTTCGTCATCAGACTTGCGCTTTTAAGTTCTGCAATGAACTTTCAGGTGATGTAGTTTCAACTGTGGGTCCTGCTAGATTTTGGATCTTAACTGCGCGTGCGCAAATGCTTGCAGAAGGTAACTACATCTGGTCAACCTTCTTGATCACATATTGCGTAGAACAATGCTTCAGAGGACCGAACTATACCATTGCCCTGAGCTGACACAAACGTTCCTAGGCGTTTCGTTGAGCTGCAAACTTGATGCCCAGTCTGATATCTGACCAGGGATTCTCCCTTGACAGGCTAGCATGCCTGCCTGATCTTCCGACATATTAGTCCAGTCTCTTTTCTTCAGAAGCAGATGTGTATGAACGGTTTCAGAACCTGAAGGACTTGAACGGTTGAACCTTGGAAGATCCTTTTTGTGATGGTCTTCTTCCTACGTCTTTTCATGCAATCAACACCACACGCACGTGTTCTAAGAGTCCAGTGACTTGTCGATTCCGTAAGAATAAAATCGTTTCAGCAGAGCTGAAATCACGGCCACTCCCCCTTCTGAACAATTTAGTGCCATCCAAAGACGAGTGGATTTGGTGACGTTTAGTTCATCCCCACAGATTAAAATACAGTTGTTGGTAAAGCAGTGTTGCGACATCTGTACGCTATCAGCAATATATTTATCTACCTAACTCATGATTGATTCCACTTCCTCCCCTTCCCCCCACCTATTGTTTCTATCTAGTTCCCATGTTTGGAAGAGTCAATTTCTTGTATAATAATTTGTAGTTTTCTTGTAAACTGTGACTGAGTCATCTATTCGCTGGTAATGAATTTGTTTTATTGCTTGCGATAAAAAATCTGCAGTCATGAACGATGAAGAGTACAGTTGGAATCTCATACAACATTACAGTTTGAATCCATTTGGACACTATAAAATGCAACACAAGATATAGAAATTTGACTGATTTCATATACATTGAGATAACACTTTCCCAAATGATTATTCTCATCGTATGTCATCACTTCATGCGAAAGCGAGCTCTATCTTTTTCATTAGATTCAAGGTTATGGGGTCTTCACTCTTTCCATTGGCGGTGGTCGATCACGCTTGCGTTTTCAAGAATCATGTTACGGACAACACAGATGTGATTTTGAAAGTTTTCAACGCTTTGCAATGTTATACAACTCTTTAGATAAGTTATCAAACATTTGAAGTGCATGCAGTTGATGTTGTGATGCACTTAATACAATCTCATTGAACATCTTGCTTGGTTACCGGAATAGCTTCGACATGATGACATTGGCAATCCAAAATAGTGATCACTAAATTCGATGCTCAAGATTTAGTTTTTCATTTTTTTAAAGAAGAATTATATTTATTATATTCTTTTATTGCACTTGGAAGATGAGTACAGGACCTGAAGAGAGAATCGAATGATAGAAGAAACAGATAGCATGAATCAGCGTCTCAAGAACACACGGAAGCACGAAGATATGGACAGTCGTCCATAAACTGAGTAAATTGTTACTGATTACTTTTGTTGTTAATATATAGAAACGTGACAAGTTTACTCAATAACAAATTCTCATTCGACATTCGACATTCATTCCACATATATACTAAATTGCATGCATCTGTAATTCAAGAGGTGAATTATAATTTGAAGTACTCGCTCCCTCTGCAGGTTTATTGAATGGTAGACAACGATCACTTAATAAGATAATTAAAATTTAATACTCATTCACTCTATGGGCATACTGAATGGTAGACAACTATCATTCAGCAAGGTAAACTAAAATTTTAAGTACTCATTCACTCTAACATGTACAGTGAATGGTAGACAATTGTCATTCTGTAAGATGAATAAACTATACAATCATTCTGCAGATATATTAAACGACAAACAACTATCATTCATGAGATAATTATTATCATATTACACAATCAATCTCTCCACAAGTGTAATTCATGTTTGAAGTTAGAATTCAAAGTACACACAAACTATGTTGAAGTCTAAGCAAGACGACATAGGTGCGTAAAATAAGTTACAAATAATAAAAAGAGGAAGTTGAGAATGAACACTTCAACAATAAACTAAGTCCACAACAATTATTATTAAGTTGATAAATCAAAGAATTTATTCCCTATAACCATTATGCGAGTCCACATCTAAGTCGTAGTCTTAACTACGAGAATCTACATATGAATAAACCATGTTTTTGTCATGGAATATGGCTGAGAGTTATTACGTGAGTTACTCTTTAAATGAACTAGGTCTACTCATCAACATTGGACACGCTATTGCTGGATATTCCTTGTCAGCCGGATGTCCAATTGTTATGACCTGAATCTTGACTTATATTACAGACTTAAGAAACTCTAGTACACATTCTTTTCCTGCTACATGGACAATATGATGTTTTACTCGAACACTTCTATCAGTCGCTACGCAGTTATTAAGCAATGTGTCAAAGAATTTAGAGTTCGATGCTCCTCCACATCACACTGCAAGATGCTCTAGACAAGTATGTACAAGTTCACACACGGTAACCCAAATTAGTCTTTGTGTGGTTTTCATGTTAAACTCGTACTCCTCAAAGACGTCTATTTAGATTCAATATATATCAATATAGTTCTTGAGGTCCAAGCTGGAAATTTCTAGTCTAATGGTTGAACCCATATCTCACTCTAGCTCGCATCTACTATTAGTTAATTATTAATATATCACGCAAGATCAACTTCATAGAACTTTTGCTCACTTGTTGTTATCAAAAAGAAATAAGTCTTATGTGAAGATTGTGTACCAAGTTGACAAGCAAAAGCAAATTTTATCTAAATATAAGTGATAGCTAGACTTCGAGATGCAAAAAGATCTAGACATAACTCATAAAAGAATCGTATATTCACGTGATGGAAAAGCTACAAAGGCGATAACTTGTTAACAAAAAAATAATATTTGTTTCTTATTAAAAATCAACACATTAATTATCTAATCCTTTCCCAACAGAAGACTTAGGTAATCAATTAAACCTTAGCATATTTACTTCACATTATCCATCTTTTGGAAAAATAGATGAATATACCGAAGGAAGATTGAAGAAAAGGCTAAAAAAAATGATATGGTATATTTATTCATGGCATTTTGCAGAACCAATTGAATCATACACCAGTTCTTGGAGACATGTAGCAAAGAAAGTCTTAAACCCCAGTGCGGCACTGGGTAGAAAAGAAGAAAGAGAATATTCTCTATTTTTCCTCTTCGTGTATTTGGATTAAAGATAATATTTAGTTTTGGTCCAAAAAAACCATAGAATTTTCATTAACAGTTTCACTCGATACTCAACAGTTTACTTTGAAATGAATTGCAGATTGTAAAGATGTTAGGGATGATTTAGATTAGCCGACTTGGTAACATACCTTTTACTTTTTCACTCCATAAACATGGTGCAAACATGATTAATGTTGTTTGTTGAAACAAAGGAAAACATTATTGCATTTGATGGTTGAAAACCCTGTATAATAGAAAAACGTACACAAGTAAACGTTACTTACGTCGTGATTCCACCTCAAGAAGTAAAGAAATTCACGCACACTTGAGTAAATAAAATGACACCTGTTGATAGCTAGGGTATGAGCTCAGCGAAAAATCCAGAGCGGCCTAAGAGGAACTTCTATGAATCATTTAATTTATAAATATTCTTTAATTGACAAATACGATGATCAGCCTTATTACCGAATCTAACTTCCTGATAAGTACTAAATGAAAAATCACATGCTACTTGGATCTAACCCTAAAACTGTAAGTATTATCAATTTACTCTTTCTAAACAATTATGTAAAGTAATATCTAGAAATGTTATATAAAATGCAACCATCTAATCTAATATACTAATACAGATTAAAATCAAATGACTATTTCTGTTGGAAATAGTCAGACCACGGTTGGAGGTGCATGCTGTTGCAAACTGTTAATGAAGCTTCTGATCCGAGTCCCGCTGTGATAGATTCATATGGACAGTCTCATGGTCCTCTAAAACTCCAAGGGACAGATAATATCGTTTATCATTTAATCATTTACAAGCGTTAGCGTTTCTAAATGATGTGGCGTGGGGACTCGGATCAGAAGAAGGACTTGTCACTGTCGGATCAGAAGAAGGACTTGTCACTTGAACTGCAGTTTGTTCAGTATTGCAGTCAGCCGTCTAGACGCTACACTATTCACAGTTAATAAATACGCATGCATATATATTCATCTCTTCTATATATATATATTTCTCTCATGAATATACGTCCTCAATTTCTTTGCATATTCATCTCTTCCAAGTTGAGAAGAGGGCAATATGCAAAGAACTTTAATTTATGTTTTAATTTTTTTCTTGGAAGGATTAGGTTATAAATTTAAATTTAAATTATTTTTTTACTATTGAAAGAAACAGGTCTTTACATCAGAAAAAAGTTCTGTATGCGTGAGTTACTTATGGGTTTTGTGTAACTCAAGGGACAATGTGTAATCAAGTTTACCAAAGGGTCTTATTTTTGTAAAATAAATTAAAAATACTTTCACAAGTCACAATTTGCAAACTCAGTCAACACCACTCTTCTCCCTAACTCTGCAATTTAGTAAACTATATTTTTCACTAATTTTTTTAAAGAATATAAGTAAATTACTTATGATTATTTTATGATTTGTTCAAATTTTTATCTTTTTTGTTCCATTTGTCTAGAAGTGCAAATTAGATGCATATTATTCACCTCTTTCATCTTTGAATGGAAGAGATAAATATGCAAAATTTTTATTTATTATCTGACCTAGGAAGAGTTAAGTATAAATAATACGTTAAATTCATAATAAATAAATAAATAAATTATTTCAACTTCTCAGACTTGTATCTTTAGCAGCACTGCGGTCTAATCATGCCTTATGATCTACATTCGGGTCTCCTTGCATTTTTAAACTAATAGTTAATATTTATAAAATGTTTTAATTTTTTCATCTACTATCCACTAGTATATATATTTTATTCAACACTTACATATTTCCCCGATAACAGCAAGCGAGCAAAAGTTCCCAGAAATATTGATAGTCTCCGTGCGAAGTTCATAGTTCCATACCATCGAACTTGTTACCACGTTGGTCCAAATTCTCCATACTCCTGCTTCCATGAGAAAATCATGGTTTCCGATCACAGTATGCAGTCCCTAGGGCGGTGGATCACTATCACCTACTGTACATGTAAACTCCTGTTCTGTAGCTGATAGGTTTGATCGAAGGGCAGATTGGTCATTGCGCAGGGAAGCGCCGTCGACGCTTCCGATCCTCTGGCTGGCAATGAAGTATCGATGGATCTAGTGGTTACCGATGACTTCCCAAAGTTCCCATGCTTTTGGTGTGGGTGGGCCAGCCGCCGCCGTAGCCTAGAAGCAGAGGTTGCTGCTTTGCGCGTCCACTTCCGATCCCTCCTACCCCTTGTTTACAAGTACAGACCGATGGATGAAGGAAGCTGAGGCTTGATGTTTTCGGGGCATCGGATCGCACGGAGGGCGGGAGTAGGGCGTGGTTGCTCACTCACGCACTCGTTTTTTG
Source organism: Asterella californica (assembly GCA_036924285.1). NCBI lineage: Eukaryota > Viridiplantae > Streptophyta > Marchantiopsida > Marchantiales > Aytoniaceae > Asterella > Asterella californica. The sequence goes on along the minus strand of JAYKYS010000022.1, from coordinate 691,097 downwards.
AAGGTGTCTTTTGCTGACTCGATCTTTGTCCATCTGCGTAATTATGCCTCTGGCATCCGTGATTTATCACGACGAATGTTGTGATTCAGGTTACAATTGGCTTTCGTGGTTCCATGTCGAATGAAGGCCTATTCCTCGTTTGGTTGGAGAGCGGAGGGACAGCCTCCCGTAAGCTAGTTGATCGAGGAGTTGGACGTTGTAGTGCGACTCTCTGTCGAGCGGAGCTGCGATAATGTGGGGAGGGGGCTTCGTTCATGGGCTTCCGCTTGGAGCTCCTCCGTCATGGGATTTCTATGGTAGGCGTCCTCCGCCCGGAGCTGTGTGGAGGGCGAAGGTGCCGGAGATGAGCTGTCGAAGCCTGGTGTTGATAGTTTCCCGATGAAGGCTGGTTTGATATCTGGTGGGCTCGCTTTGATATGTGACACAGCCGCTCAGCTTGTAAGCCGATTCAAGCAGTCCAAATCAGTCGAGACGTCTTACGAAGTCGCAGAGAAGATCAGCGTGAGTATCTTTACCACTACCAGTTGTTGCTTGTTGGACCGCTTCAGCTCTTTTTACTGAGGTGTCCAGATATAGGGTTTTCAGAGGTCTTACCCAATGTCGGTTCTTACTGTCAGTCTGCTCCCCTGGCCAATGTCTGCAATGTAAATCAGATATACCGTAAGTGCAATGGAAGTAATGTTGACAATGGCGAGTTCTTTGTTCTTGCAGATCTTAAACGAGAAATCTTTGGAAGGATGATCGTGTTAGTGGATTGAGAATGGCGAGCTATGGGTTCCTATGCTGCGGTCCTCTTCTCACGGATGGTACCAGTTGCTAGACAACGTCGTGCATGTGAAATGTTTTTGCTAATTTCCATTAAAGTATGTATGAAGAACCCGGGATTCAGTAATTTCAGTAGGATTATAGTATTGCTGCTTTCTCTAGGTGAAGATATACGAGCCGGCAGCGATAGGCCGGTGATGCAAACTATATTTGCTACTCTTGATGGCTTTGCCAACTGACGAAAGATCATATCACCAAGATCTATGAGGCCTTCTCTAGGACTGAAAATTAAGCGTGTAGTCATTCCGTGACATCTGGAGTTTCGTAACAGGCCTGTGATTACACTGCTACATACAGTTGACAGCCCAAGGGCATGTATGATATTAACACTACCACCAAGAGATGAGGCCTATTAACTCGGTCAGTTGTTCCATTTCAGTCTAGAAGCAACGCCGTCGGTGTAGTGAGTCGGTGCTAGTCCTTCATTTTACGCTTAATCAGACAGTTTTTGGGCCGATGGTCGGATCAAACTTATATGCTTGGAATGCTCTGTGGACCAGTCGTCTTCCTGAGCTTCCTAACCAATGCATATGTCTCGCTCGTCCATCCCTTATCTTATCAGTGTTGTGCCTCTGGAAGCTCGGGTTGCGTTCATGTGTAGGTGTAGTATTCTGGATCTCCGCAGAATAGTCACTCTTCTGTCTTTGCGAGTGCAGGTCGGGTTCACCTGTGATGCACGGGTTCATCCAGACCTATTCAATTCAGCAGTATATTATTAAGGCCCGCTGGTTGTTAAGTTTATTGGCGGGATACTGGCGCATGGTACTAGCTTACACTCGGCAAGTTCCAGGCGTGCAGATGCCATTCTCTGCTTTCTCACCGTATGGTGTCCGATGCGGATGGTGGCTTTGGCTAGTGGACGATCCTCCGTTACCAAGATCTGTGCGGCCTCCATCAGGTAATTTCACAGCGCCTATTGTGTTACGTCTCACGGGGTTTAACTGTCATGACCGGCCACTGATGTAGAAGATATTTGCTACTCTTGATGGCTGAGCCACTTGACGACAAACAAATCACCAAGATCTCTGAGGCCTATCGACTATTCATTCTACGGTCATTTCACCACCGTTGTGTAGGTAGTGGTCATTTTTCCCTAGGGATCCCAAGGGGTACCGTGAGATGAAGAGAACAGATATCTTCTGAGATAAATCTTTGACGAGTTATCATAATATAGTCTTCAAAGTTTTCTGATCACAGTGGCTCCGAAAACAGTTTTGAACTGTAGTCTTATGTAAGGTACCCGAGCCGATAGTCAGGCTTGCTTGCAGACGGTCGAGTGTCGACTGAATTTCCACTGTTGGTGCTCAACAATTTCTGCAAGCTAAATCAACGTGGAACCTGGGACTTCTCAAGTCGGACGTCTGAAGATAAAGAAGTACAGGGTCCTACAGTCCTTTCTCCACAGGAACATGAGTCCAAAATTTCAAGTAGAGGAAGGGATGTTGGGCTTACCGAAGTGGACACTTGTAGGGAAGAGATTGCAGCTACTGAAACCTTATCTTCGTTGGTTCGTTGAGCGTGATTTTCTCTGATTCGATCATGATGAAATGCTTTCCGCAGCTCCAGTGGCCCGGCAGATGCACTCTGGAGGAGCGCGCGGAGACTCCGGCAAGGCGACGAATTTCTTCAGGTATGCGACGACAAATTTCTGAACTATCTCTGCGATTACGTAAAGAGTAAGTTTAGAATGAAGCGATGCAGGATGATTGAAGAAGTTATTGACACTCATAATCATATATGGCAGTACAGTGTACAGGTTAAAACGAAGGAACATCTATCAAGGAAAGTCTCGACGGTGACATGATCTTATAAGCTCTATCCTATAAACCAGCGCTCGAACGAGAACCACAGAAAGCAGATACCAAGGCGAAAGAACACTGGCGAGAGCGAGAAATATCGTGAAATTCCAGGAACAGTCCAAAATAAAGAGAAATCATGAACGAAGTAAAGGAAGGTATTATGGAAATGTCGCACTAAAGAAGCGAAAGGATACAAATGATTCGAAGAGCAAGATATATTGATGAAAAAGCAACCAACTTACAAGAACACTAAATCGCCCGATTCTTAACCGCGGATCGTTAAACCCTAAAATATTTGAGCGCGCTCGCAGCTACAACTGCAAAACGCCGCAGATAAACAAATATGAGCCTAATTACTATTGCGATGATAGTTGCTTGGGAAGCGAGTCTATTATCGTCTGTAGAAATGTTCGATATGATACCGCAAACAGTTACCAGCTTGGATAGAGAATAACATCAGTCGAGGTAAAGATAGCCTTTAGATAATCTGCTCGTGAAATTCAATTCGGACCAGGATGATTCAAAAGCACTGTGCGTCGTAGAGAACTGTGAAGTTAAATCTGATACATATCGACCAATCGCCGATGTAAGTTCGTCTCTTTTTCCCTTAAACTCCATGTATTACAATAAACGCATGAAAGAAAATATCTGTTTTCACATTGTACATTCTGCCTCAAGAACCCTGAATCTTCAGATTAACAATTCTCAGTCAATAATATTAAATAATGAATCACAACTTGCAAAGCTAAGAAGAGCTTATATTTGATTCCATGTTGAAACTAATCACGAGAATAATTTTTACATGACGGTTAAATTTCTCAACTTTCTGAAAAAGTAAGAACGATGTACTGCGTTACCAGGAGCACTTGTAGACATACCTGGGGTTTGATCAGATGTAAAAGCAAATCAGAACAATATACAACAACACTAACCTATTATGGTAGTCCCTTAATACTTCCCAATGGCCGGATACTAAGTCGGCTGGATCTAGATGAGATACTAACAGCCGACTAAGACCAGTAAGGGGTTTGAAGTAAAATATATTTAAACCGAGAAAGAGCTATATAACGATATTTTCCAAAATATTACTACAGTAAATCTTTACCCAAAGACAAAATGTGATCTTAAACTTCAACGGTGATAATTTCCTATTCTTTTAGGAAGAATTTAATCAACTCCTTACCATAATATCCACAATGCTTTTTCAACCTTACTACCCATGTGAGAAAACACTCATATTTACCAAGAGATGCGGGAAGCTCACTTCTTGGGGCTGTTCTTACCACTGTTTTGGAGATTCTTATCCCTGGAGCCTCTCTTCCTTGGATGCATGATCTCACTCAATTATGTTCATCTCTACATGTGCAGAAATTGCAGTTCAGTTTCATAACAACATCAAGACCTAAACGTCTCCAAAACTCTACATATATTTCATTGTTGGAAGACAAGGTGGGAATCTTCTTCATCGCAGAAAAAGGTGGTTTCCATATTCTCTTTCGCCTAGATTTATATGGTTTTACAATTATTGTTGGTATTTTTATTTATTTTCGTTTTAGATTTATATGGTGGCATTTATGACTTCAAATTTGTGGTTATTCAAAAGGCATTTATCTCTCAACTTCCCACCCTTCCATCTATTACCAGTAATTTCGTCTGATAGCGGAGCTGTCTGTTATGAGTGCGTGACAAATCAGCTTGGTCTGCAAGATTTATTTCACTGGAAACAGTCACTGCTCTTCTTAAACCTTACATCTTATCCCACGAGCTGACTTATTTTGTCTTCTAGCGTTGAGAACGTAAAACAAACTATATAGTCACTTCACGTTCCGTTCGCTATTCTCTTGCCAATTTCTGATATATGTTGTCACCGTCATTTCTTTTAACTTTTTCAGTTACAAGTTCTCTCGATTCTTCAGAGTTTCACGGAAGCTCCTTACGTTTTTATGGACAACGCTAGGCTGATGAGTATAGGATACTGCAGTGCAGTGTGCTTACGCTGGTAAGCACACTGCTCGAGTACGTGGCTTACACTTCCCGTAAGCATACGCTGAGCAGTGTATTAGCTTGCGTAAAATACATTTTGAAAATTTTCGTTCGTGCTTGTGATTTCATGTCGTTTTCCCGTGACATTATGTTGCCTGGCCGTGTAAGGCAGGTCCTCCGGCATGCCTTCTGTAGCATAACACAACAAGGTAAAATTTCATCCTTTGCATATGATATTACGTACTCTACTCGTGTCCTTATGTAATTCCACGGGTATTTTCCTAGTGTTTTAGGAATCAATAATATATAGAATGCACAAAAACTTTTGATTGAATTCTCTACAGAGAAAATGAGACCTACTGTTGTTACAGCCCTTTACATGTAATAAAATACTTTTTTTTCACTGCGCGAACCAAAATAAAGTCTTTTCCTGGGATTCATGAAACCTTCAAAACTGGTGAAACAAGACACTTCGTGTGAAAATCTTAATTGACAGTACACTAATTGTCAAAAGAGACAGCGGTGCGAGAAAAAAAGCTCTGGATGCACGAACTGTTGACAGAAGTTTAACGTAGTGAATACTCTACACAAATCAAATGATCTCGCAAGATAACTCAATGAGCTATAGTCAAAGTGGAGAGAAAACTCGAAACGATGAAACCTGCAGTGATGTCATCGTTTCGCAAAATCAATGTTGGTTTAATCTTGTGAGCGTTAAGACGATATTTAGGTGAACTGCCGTACCGTTTCTGGAGTTTACTATTTCTATTTCCGGAGGACAGTCTCACGCTTCAGGATCATCGTGAGCCGGACAATCTCATGCTTCACGTCTACTACCCAATGACTGTTTTCGCGAAGGACAGTCTCACGCTTCAGGATCATCGCAAGCCGGACAGTCTCACGACCACTTTCGTGAAGGAGAGACAAGAGCTTCCACTCGAAAGAGACTCGGATCCTTCCTTAATCGCGAGCCGGAACAGCAGTCTATGCTTCACGGAACAGCAGTGTGTGCGAGAGAACGGCTTTCCTGAACGAGAGACATTTGACATTGACAAGAGGAGTGTTTGTGGTTTTGAGAGGATGGTCTATTCCGATCCAGTGCCATGTTCGTTACTTTGCGAACAACATTTGACAGTTTAAGTGTATGAATATCCGTAAGGCTAAGATATATCGAATGCTGGTGGATAGAAGCATTATCAACCCAGTGAATATAAATAGAGCATAAGTGAATTTTTGGATTTCAGAAATCAATCTAGACTCTATTTTTGAGATGTTGACGATCAAGTTCAAAGTGCATCTGTGTTAATCACAAGCGACAAATTCAGTGCGAAAGGGTTCACTCAGGTATTCTATGAACAGACCGAGACTTTTACATGCTTTGCTTTTTGCACACCTTTCTTTGAACGGGTAACTTTTGTGAAAGAGATTGTTATCGATTCCATCTTTAAGACAAACGCGATGCGATTTGAGCTCTTTGTAGTGGCAGTTAACATAAGAGGGTTTGGTGTATCTTTGTCTTATTTGTTTTATCTGAGAAGTGTTTATGGTAAGAAGACCAATGTATCTGAGAGTGAGTAGTAGTGCAAAAAGTGTTGATAAGCTAGTTTGAGGGTCTCAGAGATCAAGGTTTATGTCATGTGTTTGGTTTGACAGATAAAGATGCTGGACAAATTGCCGCTTTATGATCAGCTTTTGCTCCTATGTATTTACAGCTATGTCTAAAACACTCTCAAGCTTCAGTAGAGGTGAAATGCATGGCTGTAGGAAACTCCAAAGTTAATTATACTAGAAGCTGCTAGTCTGTTTCGCTTTATAGACCCTACTTGGGTTCCTTCTGCAGAGGGCAGTACTATGCAAGTACCCAATGCTCAGAATAAAAAGGTCTCGTTGAGTCTGCTTACTCGCCATTACAACTTAAGTCTACTCATCCCAAACGCCGCAGGTGAGATTGTCAACTCAGACACTTTGCACACCCAAGCAATCAAGGAGACGTATGACGAAAATCTTGTCCACATATGGAGCTATCTATGACGAGAATGATATTGACCTTCAAAGTGAGAATTGTTTAGTCGAGTCTCCAAACCTGGACTACTAACATCATTGAGAGCCACTGGAGGAAGCTAAAGCAAGACTATAAATATGTCTTGAATAGGTCTAGATTAGATAGATTGACCTTGGTTATTGCAGATTCGCTTGTTTTAGATATGCAGACAATGCTGCACCAAGTCCTTCGTGGTAGGACCTTACCATCGTGGTGGAAGCAATTTAGAGGAATTTGACGAAAGCATGCTATGCAGAAGCTGGACAAGTTCATGTCCATCATATCTAAATTTCCTTTATCTCTTGTGCAAGCATCTTGTCCTAGTTTATGGTCAGACATATGCAAGTGCTCCACTGTATGAGTTGAGTTTCCGAAGGTGCAGATATATTCTTTACTGTTTTGATAGTAGTTGTGATTTTTTTGCTCGAGAGGTAGTCCCTTGGTCTTGAAATCCTTGGTCACAATATACATTACCTACTCAACCAAGTTTGACTAACTTCTTGTCACGCTATCCAGAATTTAATCCGCAGGAAACAGTTCACGCTTTTATCTACTTTAGTTATCTTGGAACTTTTGCATTGCAATACTTAGTTATCTTAGCACGCTTCCACTTCAGCAATTCTCTCTTGTAGTCCCTCAGACAGGTATTCACACGTCTCTCCTTGTGGTGGTAGTTTATAGAGAAGGTTGATCCTCGAATGTACATACACACCTTTTGTTGATTTGGTATTAAAATTCTCTACATCGCTTCAACCTCGGAGCAACTGGGTCTACAAGCGAGCTACGCATTCAAGTCGGAACACACTACTGGTGTTGCAAAAGTGAAATCTAAGACAATTACAACCTGACTACAAGACACATACTAAGCATCATCTAATCAGGACAGAGAATAAGCTTCTTTCTTTCTCAATATTTGAAAGGAAGTCCCTCCAAGCTTCTAGACATTAGACATTATCTTCAACCATCCACCACCAGAGGTCTTGTCGAGGAGGATCTATAATTAACTTACAAGTTGATTCCTAGGTATGCAAACTAAGGAGTGTTCTATCAGCCAAGACATCTTTAGCTATCAAGGTCTACAAGTCTTGTTGCTTGTAAATATACACTGAGCAATTTTAGGAGTAAGGTGCACCAAGGTGCTGTTGGAGGCTGGAGGTCTGCTGACTGCAAGACTCCTAATAGTTCCTCAGTGTCCATACAGAAGCCACAAGCATTGAGAAGCTTATAAACCGTAGGCTGATAAACAACTGAGATGCGAGACTCCGATCTCAGTTCACCGATAAGTCTTCGATTGTTTCCTCCTGAAATAATAACATGTTAGGATTAAACATGAACTTTCGGTAGTCCAAGTTTATCTAATAAACATCTAAAAGTCCAATAGTCCAAAAATCTATAGTCCGTAGCTACGAAGTCACTACGGATCAAACTGACAGGACAACTGCAGTAAACGCAATTCCTGCCATATTCTACTTTGGAATGCGGAGGTTTATGTATGTAGATTGGTGGTCGCCAGTAGCGGAATCTCTGAAGCAGTAATCTACTCTGAAAAATGATCAGATGCAGAATCATATGTTTCTGACGTCGTCATAAACGTAGGCCAAGTATCTACAGGTTCGCTATTTTTCATGAGGCTCTTCTTATAGAATCCATGTTTACCTCTAATCTGATTTCGAACTATAACTGTACTCTTTTCCTCCTTCACAGTTCTGCTGCAAACTGGAATCAGGATTACTTCCAGGGGACCAACCACTAGATTCATGGAAGATCTACAAGTTTATTCAACATTCCCAGTGAAACGTAGAACCACAATCCTACTATGATATGGGTCTACATGTTATAACAAATGCCAAAATGCCGAAGCTTATTATAATGCTCAATGAACCCACAAAGAATCCAAAAAAGAACTCTGCTGATTTATTATGCTGATCTACGCTATCTTGAAACAAAACATGATGTTTAACTTTCTTCTTAGGTTTCTCTTTGCAACTCGATCTTGTACTACTCACACATCCCATGCCTCCTGTCTCTACGAGGTTACTTGAAGGAGTACCACTATAGAACAATGCACGTTTAGCAATAGCACCAGCACGGTCAATTCAAATATACTTCCCACCAGTAGGTCTTTTGGTCACCGCTGTCAACTTTGCTATCCGGCAATGTCCAATCAATTTATCAAGGACTACTGAATCTTTAAGTTTAATCTCCATGAGACTAAAGTCCCTTCGCTGACATGCTAACGAAGTCCTTACTAGCGTTCCAAGCCACTGCTCACGTTTCCGTCGACTCATCACCAAGCAAGAGTTGTAGTCAAAAACATCTTCTCAAACTACAACAAATTTTCTTACATTTCGTACAATACTCCTGTTTGTCAGCGAGTTTCTTCTCATAGGACCCACATCCATCGTGTGTACGAAATCTCTCAATGTCATAAGACATTACTGTCACTCTTAATTGAAATGACTTGCTTGCTTTACCGCTCTTGAGCCAATCCACTACAGATTGTAGTTTCACAGATGAGCTCACCTCGCCCGTCTCATTGAGAACTGAATCCATCACAAGTCAATCGTCTCACCTATCGTCAATTGAAGCAACAAACAAGGCACTGGATCGGAATAAACCGTCCTCTCAGAACCGCACACACTTAAATTGTCAAATGTTGTTCGTAAAGCAACGAATAGAGCACTGACCGGGAATAGACCGTCCTCTTGAAACCACACACACGGCTCTTGTCAATGTCAAATATCTCTCGTTCGAGAAAGCCGTCCTCCCGCACACACTGCTGTTCCGTGAAACATAGACTGCTGCTCCGCGATGAAAGAAAGACCGAGGTCCCTTACGAGCGGAAGCTCTTGTCTCTCTTTCACGAAAGCGGTCATTGTGAATAGATGTGAAGCGTGAGACTGTGTAGCTCGCGATGACCCTGAAGCATGAGACTGTCCTCCGGAAACAGAAAGGGTAAACTCCAAAAATGATAAACTTCAGAAACGGTGTGGCAGTTCACCTAAATATCGTCTTAACGCTCACACGATTAAACCAACATTGATTTACGAAACGGTGACATCACTACAGGGTTCCGATAACTCGAAAGGACTAGTTCGTGCATTAGTGCAACCTCCTTGTGCGTAAAGTACTATCACTACGGTATGAACAGAGATCTGTTACTCTTTACTCCGTAACCTCCGGAGAAATTCCTGCAAAAAAATTCCGGGAATCTTGTGACGAGATTGATCTCATCACGTTCTACTTGCATAATAGTTAAATGATTTTCTTACAAGAGTTACCGGTATACTTTACGGACCTGTTAGGACCTTATTAGGGGTGTCAAAGTTCAGAGAAAATATTCTTCAACTGCAGAGAGATACTGATCGTAAAATTATCACACGTAACTTTGTATATAACCGCGACTCATTCTGGATCGCATCTGTGACTGGACATCACTAATTCATCATTGATTATTTTTCAGTTTGTACACTCAAGATAATTACTCAGAGCAGGAGAGAATCCCTTGTAAAAGAAAACGGAATAAACGAGTAAAGAGTCGTTAAGAAAACTCCAGCAGCTTTTGAATATTTGAGAAGTTTCCTAACTTTGATACCCGCTATTGGCCCTTTTAACTAAACTGTAAGTCTCCTGTGAGTGCTTCCCTGGTGTCCAAGTCACTTTAGCGTCGGAATGAACAGAACAGCTACGAGAATCGTTTTCCCGTACCCGTGGTGTATGTGAACCCACAGTAGTACTCTTGCTGGTCGTGGTATGGTTTAGACGTGAACGCTTCTGAAACACCATCGAACATAGGGTATGGCGAAGTTGCTGGAATTGGGTATGATTAACGACGTGGTGAGTGATGGTACGTGAGCGGGGGATGTATCATCATTTGTAAGGATGTGTTAATACTGGTGGGAAAGAAATGAAGATCCAGTGTAGATGACTTGCTGAAACAAAGTTAACTACTATACGTTGCGGAACATGCGTACCAATATGATGTTCTTTCGCATCTGTGCATGATCCGTTGTAGTCTAGATGGTTAGGATACTCGGCTCTCACCCGAGCGACCCGGGTTCGAGTCCCGGCAACGGAAGTTGCGCTCCCGAGATAATGACTACCTTTTTCATTTCAGCTTTTCTTCCTCGCCCAAGAGTAGGCATCATGTCGATCGGACAATCGACGTGAGACAGGGAGGAGAATAACTTTCGGTCCTAACTTTCCTTAGAGAGAACTGCTGTTTTCGTGGTTCTCTATTTTCCCACGATAACGAGAACTGCCATTTTCCACACGGTTCCTGTTAGTCGTGACAAAACGCAGGAGCTTGCAGGCCAAAAACAACACGTATGGATTTAGTGCTGAAACTAGGATTAGGGGCTGATTAGGCTAAAAGATGATTAATATACGATCCTCCCGTAGTACCCCATCAAGAGGAGATGACAACAAACTCTCATTACTGTTTCTGGTTGGGGGAGCTGTGCTTCCTATATAGACTAGTAAATATAAATTTGAAGGAAATTCTTTGTCAAATATGTATGGATTTAAAAAGTTAAAGTCTAAAAATATTGTTTAAATTTCATGCATTTGTGAAGAAATATACTTTTGTTCCACAATATAGAATCAAAAATATGAAACAGATTTAAAATAAATATCTTAAAGTAAGTTATATCTTATGTATTTATGAGATGTCATAATATGACACATATTGACAATCAAAGGACTTTTAATCACATTATCTGTTTGATGCTAAAGAGTTTTCGTGATATAAGGAAGCGGACGTGATAGTATATAAGCAGTACTTATAAAAGTACTATTTATATACTTATTAACTTCGACTCTGTTAGCACACTCTGTTAGTTCATACGCATGCAACATGAACTTCTGGGGAACAGTGGTCCTCTTGTTGTTATGGGAAATAGTTAAATAGTTAAATATTATTTTATATTAGACTTAAATAAATAATAAAATAATGTTAAATGTTAAATGTTAGATCAACCTAGATGCGAGACATAACCCATAAAGAAAAGAAACTAGAATGTCTTTCAACGGCATATATACGGGAAACAAAAAACACAAAAGATAGAAAAATTGAAAAAAAATTAATTTATTACCTAACCCTCTCTCATCTTCAGATGGAAGAGGTGAAATAAGCAACAGAATTCTCTTGGAACAAACACTCGACTTCCGCAACTTCAAGGTCCGCTGCACGCTGATGATCCTCCAGAGTAATAGCAAAATTCATGTCTTAACCTGCGCAGAAAGATTGCTCCAATCAACATATTTCCTTCGAATTCTTTTCTTTTTGCATTTCTCTATGCGGTAAACTTGAAACGAATAAACAAACATCAATTCTTCTATACACCATATAGTTGGTAAGCAACTAGCAGGTTGTCTAAAGACTAGTAATATTGTTTCTAGCCTCTACTTATAAGGTCAGGATTTGTTAGTAGATCTAGTTGATTCTGACTGAAAGAGGGTGCATGAATGAACTAAGAACTCGCCAGCTGTGCATGCATCAAGTGGGTGATGCGATAGATGAATTATAGTCAAATTTGTTCCCTTGGACCTGACGAGAGAACAAATTCGAACCAAAATGCATCAAGTTGGCACAAGTATGGTGCGCTAGCCTGCCCCCTAATTCCACGATTAGTTAACGATAAGAATACTTAGTGTGGAACTTGCGATTTACGATAAAATTCTCGCATAAGGCATCAAGGGACAAGACAAGAGCATTAGTTGTGTTGTTATACAACTCCTCTACATTGTCTCTTATTAAATAAGTCACGAACTACGTATGATCTTACTCGTTATGGTAGTTTTCTTTGCGAATTAGAGTATCGTGGAACACTTCCGTATTTTAAGCTTTTCGTTTTTGTTGGTTTTTGTTTTTCAGGGGTTTATAATGTAGAAATCAAACGTGTGTTTTCTACTCATGCGTTCGGCATCCTCTCGAGAGCACATTTCTGACATTTACATATCAGATTCTGTTCGAGAATTACATTATTTACTGAATTTAAAGCTAGAGAATATCGGTGAAACGGAACTTACACTGTAATTATTATTTATCCTGTAATAAATTAATAGTCTAAATGAAATACAGATTGAATAAGTAAAACTTAAATTTAGATACCCTTCGTGTTTTACCCGCAAGAGCGTTTGCTAACCGGAGCTTCTGAATTATGCGACTGATAATCCAGAAACCACTCTTAGCAGGAGCTACTGGTATACATAATAAACCACGAGAGGTTGGAACGAAGTGATGCATTCAAAACCTAGTAAGCCGTAAAGAATATTTCGTTACTATCGGTAATAGTTTTGGAAAACAGGATAGACAAGAGGATAGCTTAAGGAGTGAAAATATGCATGCAACATGTGTTTCCAGCAGAAGGAAGAAAGTGAGAAACAAGTAAGCGAACATTTTTCCTAAAAACACATAGTTAGAATCATAGAACGTGGGTTTTATCCTTTTATTACACTTTTATTACAGTTAGAAGATGGATACAGGAACTTACGACGAGATCTAATGGTCCATCTAGTACGATATAAAGACATGGACAAACTAAGCGTAAGAATAGGATTCCGCTACCCTGAGCCAAGAGAGAAACACATATCTAACGAATACTCCACTACAGTGAGCCAAGAGAAGAACACATATCTACGACGGTTTTTATCCTGGACGCTATTCTAACACAGTTCGATTTCAAGTTCTCATTGTTAACTCCAAAGAGTGCCATACGAATCAGGAGTGACAAGCTGATTCGCGCAATAATTCCGAATCGCGCACATGAGCACGAACTTTTTCTGTACTTATTTATATGAGCCTTGCGGAATATCGTGATACCTTAGATACAGAACTTACGTGAACTATACATATAGTTAGGCGTTTAAAGCATTCTTTGCAAGACTCTATAATGTTTAATTTTCAGAATGGGTGTAGGCGTTTGTGACACAATACTGGAAACATCATACTAGGATTTGTAAACGATAGAGTACACGGAATGTAGAAAAGGTGAAATATGATTATGCATCTGGTAAGCATGATTAAAAATGGAGATAGAGTCCTTCCGAAATTGTGCAAATTAGCTTGTCATTACGGGAGCAAGATTCATCCGTGGGAGCTTACCAACTTCAGGTGGAGGTTTAGTATCCTGTCTTCAGAGAAAGATACTCAACTCCTGAGTCAGAAAGGCTATTCACCATTACAAGTGTCTTATTCGAATGGTACACAAACACATATTCAAATAGGGTGCGAGCGCAGAGTTCATAATCTAAAATTGAGTTGTACAAAACTGCATATATGTCCCGGACTGAAGGTCTGGTACTCGAGACTTTCTAGTTGAGTGACGAACAATTGATTGCAAAGATCTCGCCACATGTCCGGACACTAAATAATGAGACTTCTGGATCAGTGGATAAAAGTCGGCCGACAAAAGTAGATAACTGATCGACGAAGAGCATGACAAACTAGTTCAGTTCTCATAATCCCATGAGTCAACGATTCCAATTATCATGTCAACAGATAAAACAACGTCGGCGAGGGCTGTGGAACTCACTTCACCAGCCACGTCACGAGGGTACTTAACCACGTCACAACTTACATTGTGTCCGAAGTTCTCGCGTCTACTGACTTATTTCTCAACCGAGATCGAGCTTGACTCGATCTTTCTTAACGCAGAAAAAAAGCTCTCTTCAGTGAACTACACGCAGGAGTTGTCCTGCTGACTCAAGGCACTCGAGTTGGCTTCGTCGAACAATGCTGCCTGTGCTGCGGCTGCCTTGTTTGAATCGAGAGCCGCATTGAAGTTCTCTATCACCTGCTGAGGGGAGAACTCGTACTGAGACCGAGTGTACGCATTCAGTATAGCAGTGCATCCGCTACGAGCTAAAGAATGGTAACCATCATCGTGCTTGTCTAAGAGCGCTTGCAGAATGGTCGTCGATCTCCCATAGACCTGAGTGGAAGGAGTACCGAACGCGTCCCCAACGCTCGGTTTGATACTGAAGAAGGCGGGCCACCTTTGAGTGTTCGAAATCCAGTATCTGAAAATAAAAGCCACGACAAAGCATGAGACATGACACTTAAACTTCATCCCTGGGAACAAAATTCCACCTCTTTAGATAGCTGTTGGCGCACTAGACTCTGAGCGAATACAGAATATAAAATTCGGAAATGACACTCACTCTGTTGGGCAACCTCCACCGCTCATCATGAGCTCGTGCTCGTGAGGGTACGTGGTCTGCGAGATACTCTCGTGTGTTATTCAGATTCGACGCTCAAGCTGAACCCCAGACACAAGAGTGACACCATCAATCCTTCCTTCCCAAGTCCCATTTCCACAGAACTCACACTCACTCTCTCACTCCTTTTCTCTAATACTCCACAATCTTCCCAGCTCTGCGCTTTCCACTTCGTCTAGATCTGTGGATGAACACTCGACTGCAGCACCCTGCGATGAGAAGGCGTTCAATGCAATGGAATAATGTCCACCAAAGGCTGGGAACGGAGGAGAAGAGCCGAGAATTCGGAGCAGGTGGGCACAGACGATATCGAGCCTCTTTCATGCGCAGAGATGCTTCTCGTTGCGTTGCGTTGCGCTGCACTGTAACTGCTGCGCACAAGGCACAACTTTATAGCCTACGTTGTTACACGACTACGTACAGCACGGGTTTTCCTATGCATTTGGGTAGCTAACGTCGAATTGCAAGACGACGAGAAAATTGAATAGATGGTCGTTTTCCGCTCTGACTTTCATGCAGTTCCACAGGTGAATAAAAGGGGTGTCAAAGTTAAGGAGAATTATTTTTTCACGGAGAGAATCTTTGTCCCAACTCATCAACGCTGATTTGTTGAGTTTATTACGTCTAATTTTGTGACAGCATATATCTTACATCGCGGGATTGACCACCAGCGCGAGTGATAGTCATACTCGAGGTTTAATAGATGATTTCTAAAGTATGTTTGCCTTTGCTAATTGGTGAAATTTCCTAAGGTACAAAAATGATATATTTCATAGATCAATAATTTCCTAACGCTAAGATTATCGAGTTAATAGTTGCAAAGTTTTCTGAAGAAAAGGAAAATTTTCCTTATAGCCATTTCAAAATCTAAAGATCGAGGTAAGAGAAAGTTTGTATACAAATAACTCATATAATACAAAACGTTTTATGTTATAAAAACTATATTAAGAAACATTTAATATAAAATAAAAATAGAGAAATATAATATTCACTAGATATCCACTTAGTTTTATACCATATAGAGTTATCACACTCAAACTACATCCTTGCTAAGTTATAACTCACTGCAGTCAAATACTCAACCATACTAAGAAGACCGGTGTCATATTGCTCTTTCAATGTATATAGAGCATAATTAATACTTGCATAAGTATTACTTCAAAGTTGAACACGGTGCCCTGCAACGATCTGGAGTCATCCTCTAACTTTCGTTGCTTGTTCACTTATGAGGCATGAAGCCAGTCATTCTCTAACATGTTGCTTATTCACCTATGTTGCTTAGAGGGCTGCAGTAAATGTATACATTCATTTTTTACCTAACCCTTCCGACGGGAAGGGTTAGGTAAAAAACGAATATATTTATTAATATATTATCTTTGTGTACTAGGCTCCTTCACTTGTACCGTCTGAAGCGCGTAGAGCTGCACAGTACTTATGGGTTTTTCAACAACGTTGAAACTGTTCTTGGAACAATTAACAGTTAATATTTAATATTTTTTAATATTTTATTTTACTTAATCTAAAATATTTATATAACAGTTATATAAATATTCTATAACATAAATAAAATAGCTCCCTTCTCGAGAAAAAAGACTTCTCGGAACAAGCGATAAATACGGCCAGGGATCCGGAATTAAATAAAAAATGATAACTACTTCCCTCGGCGTTAGGCTGGAGACAGAATTTAGTTCTCCGGCACTCACGGTAGTCCCCAAACGGCATTCCGCCGTTTGGGATGCTTATGACGCATGAAGCCAGTTGATAATTGTTTGGACGATGATGATTCATCATCTGGTTGAATGTTTGGTGCCAACCTTCACAGTTGTTGTTCTCTCTCCTCCGATGACTCTCATATACATTCCACATCCTCAATGGAACACGCGCACATCAATAAGTACTGAAATAATCCAACAAGTTCCTCAATTCAACATGATCTCCATATGAATGTGAAAGAACTATTGCTTGAAGACCATCTTGGACTTCGTTGTTAGGTAAAAACCCTAGAGCCATAAGTTGTAGAATCTCTCCTCTTATGACGTCAGTTCAGATGTACTTGTGAGTTAAACCCAAATGTTGAACATTCTACCAAATTGTTTGAGTGAAGTGAAAGTAACACCCTCGATGCAAAGACTCTGGAAACTTATCACGGATAGCAGATACCAAACCAGATCTGAAGTCATTTAGGATCTGTTTGGGAGAAAAACGTCGTTCCTTGAGTGAAGTGAAAATAACACCCTCGATGTGAAGACTCTGGAAATTCATCACGGATAGTAGATATCAAACCAGATCCGAGGTCACTTGGAATCTGTTAGGGAGAAAAACGTCATTCCTAGTGAACCGTCAAGTCCTCCAAACCACGAAAAGAATATATATGCTTCTCTATTTTTGCTGCTCATGAGAATATATAACGGTACTTGCATCTCGCTAAAGACAAGTGAGAACAAGCATCAAATGTTCCATCGATGTAAATGTTAGAAGCAGTACACAATGTACAGCTGTAAGGCTGTATATTATATTCACCCATGTACACTACAAAATGTACATGGGTTATAATTTAGAGCTAACTTTTTTTTTAGGAAGGGTTAGCTGTAAATTATGCCTTAATCATTCACCCGGCTTGTAAAAAAGAATTTGACTTATAGTTCGATACGTTCCAGGTCTCTCGCTGCGCTTATGGAATTTTCTGGTTCTCACAAGTCATGTGTTTCGCTCACAAGAGAAGTCTAAATTAAATGTTTTTTAATTTTAGTATATTAAATTTAGCACATTTGACTTCGATGTTTTGACGTAAATTTAAATTTAGCATAATTTTACTTGGATGTTTTCACAAAACCGAACTGATTTTCACTGTATACATGGCACCCCCGGCTTCCTTCACTGCACCTCAGTAATTTACGCTGTATCCCCCGCTTCTTTCACTGTACTCCAATCAAACAGAAGAATTTAAATTAACACTGCACCCCCGGCTTCTTTCACTGTACAAGTCCGTGAGGAAGGATATTGCATCAAAGTCAGTTCTCGAGCCAAAAACCATCGTAGTATTTTGTTGCAACTGAAACAAGATAAACCGCTCGCATCCCTCCGTGAACTGCAAGCTTGTTGGTATAACAATATCTTGACATTTTCTAGATAAAGGAGGTAGCTGATTACATCGTGCTCTCTACATAGAAGAGTCAAACATTTCTGACCGTCAGAGTGATGATTCAAGTACCAAAATTACAAGTTTGAAAACAGAGATATGCATGCACTTCAACTACAGTTCAGATGATATTGCGCGCATTACATCTTGCAAACTGGAACAGGCAGGAGCTGAAAATTATAGAGAAATTGTAGACTGTTTTTATATTGTAATTTCTCCAATCTCTACGACTCCGTACCTCGCTAAAATTTCTAACTGCAGAATGTTTTTGGACGGAATATATCTACAAATATATGTTTTTTGTATTTACTTCTGTCGAAATTCTATAAATAATTTGCAGTTCAAATAATCTATTTGAGGACTACTCAACCTATTTTCAGATGAGATTTATCGCTTGTTCTATCTTTAGACCTTGTCCTCACTACCCTTCTTCTTGAAAGAGAGATCATAGATTGTCCTTTTGGAGGATCTTCGTCCCTTTCTCTTTCAAGTAACATTGCAGAAGCTGATACGAAAGATGCTAACGTATTTGCCTCTTCTTGATAAATCTGTGGTATAGATGTATTCTCAAAGGCAGCACGTTCTCGCATACGTTCTACTGATGAATGAATAATGAGTTCATCTGGATTGCTAGGATGAGAATGATCACTCTCTCTTGGTACAAGATTATGAAGTTCAACGCTCTTTTCGACCCACACAATCATCTATCGTACATCGTCCAAAAAAGTGTCCATTAGCAGAACGACGATGAGATCGATATCTTGCATAAGAAATGACATCACGATCTATGTTTGTCTGAAAATAACAAACTTCATCCATGATTAAAATGTACTAATAGCAGATGACTAAGAATATGAGGTATGGAAGCCAAACAATGTTTAACTACTTTCAGTCTTCTTAGAGAGAGAGCTAATTCTTATATGACCTAGAAGTCTATCTTATATGATGTAATCATATTTTTCTAAACAAATACATGTTGATATATTAGAATTATATATGTGATGGCATATGACATTTCTTTCTATCTTTGTGAAATTCTTTTTTTGAAATAATTTGGTGCTCGAGATATCATATCCATTCTTACCACGTTAGTTGTTAACTTTTAGCCAGTAGACAATTTGCTATAATGAACTTCACTGTAATGACGTTGTGCGGAAAGGGGAAACGCTGGTCACGATGAAAAGCCTCGCACGTGCACAGCTGCAATACCTGCAACATGTACTTCTGGCCGGGGACCTATAAATCAGGGTTAGATTATGGTTGTTTATGTTAACTGTAAATATCTAAAAATTAAATAAAAATTAAAATATCATCAAAGTTAAAACATTTTAAAAATAAAAGTTATATATTATGTACATAATCTGTGCAAGAAATGTGAAAGAAAATACATAAATCATTTAAGTTGAAACGCACTCCAAAAACTACAAGATTCACTTTTTAAAATTTATAATAAATTTAGTTTATCATCTAACCCTTCTCTCCGAAAAAGTGATGTGATAAATTTGCACTATTATTGAAGGAAAAGGTGAATTATGCAAGGACGAGAGAGAATGTTGTCCTAGTGTTTGAACTCCGGTCGAGTACCGAGAATAGAAAGACCATCGTTTTCGAAAACTCCCCCAGCCTTTAGTCGGGAATCCTCCAAATAAGCTTCAGATGGCAGTTACCATCGGTTGCCTTGATTGCCTTTAAACAAGGCAATTGCTAATTTTTAAACTGAAGATTGAATTTTAAACATATGCTCAAATAAGAAAGAAAACTCGTAAGTAACGCACGTGAAACCTCACCTCGAGAGAAAAACCAACTCGTCTGGCGAAAAAAAAGATTTCTTTTATACAGATTTAGTTTATCAACTAATCCTTCTCCCAAGTATGTTAACTTTAGATGATAAACTAAAACCTCTTTCCATATCATATTCATATTATATGTGAGACAAAGGGATGACTAATGAAATAAAGCAAGAACGACGGCAACTCCGATGAACAAAAATGGATGGTTGAAAAGATAATGGACAATCGGCTTTTAATCTTTTCACCCAAAGATGCTTAAATAAAGAAGAAAACATATGAGAATAAAATAAAACGATCGATGAAATCGTTATGCGTACTACTGATCTTGCATGCATATTCACCTTCTATCACCTAACCTTTCCTAGGGTTTGGTAATAAAAATAACTGATTTAACTTCATGTGTTTTTGTTAGCAGCTCTCTTTCTGCGCATATAGTTTCAGAATCGCGTCTGTCCGTCTTCTCTTTATGTCCCAAGTACACCGAGCAGTAACTCTAGATTTGATAACCATTTAATACTTACAGAGAAATTTATGATTTTTAGATATTTCAAAGTAATATTTCATAATATTTGTATAATATTATTCTCTGTTAACAAAAAATGACAAGAATTACCCGAAGTTTATATAGCATGCGTATCATATGTGCTTGTCTTTTTTCATTGTAGAGAAGAGGCGGTGTTACACCCTGGGAAAATAACTAGTAACGAACATGTAGAATGATCGACGACTTTGTATAGACAGTGTCGAGCCATACGATGTAGCATGCAGACATCGAGCAGCCGAAGCGAGAAAAACTGCATAGTTGTAGAGAAGGCCAGCAAGCCTATATCTATTTGGTCTGGCCTGCGACCTGGGAAACTGTGATCAAGGTTCAGATGTTTTCAGGTGGGGGTTCCAGCCGGGGTTTGCCGCTGGTTGTCACGCCGAGTCAGCCGGGATCCATCCGCGATGACTGCTTAAGACCGTAGAGAGTCTTAAATCATCTGCATACTTGGCTGCGCCTTGCTGTAGTCACTCCTTCCGGAACACACATGTATATTTCCTCGTTGAGTGTTTCATTCAGAAACGTAATTTCAACATTCATTTGATGTACATGTAGATTATACTGCGCTGAGATGGCAAGGATGAGCCGTATTGACTGAATACGGACTACATGGGAAAAAGTTTCTGTGTAATCCAACTTGTAGATTTGTGTGAAACCACGAGCCACGAGTCTCGTCTTGTAACGAGCAATGGACTCATCGATATTAAGTTTCAACTTAACGGTCCACTTACATGTTATCGGTAGGCGTCCTTACGGCAAGTCGGTGAGTTTCCAGGTACCGTTAGATTCGTGAGAATCTAACTCCTCCTCTATTGCTCTTCTCCATTGATCATCATCAGAAGAATATACTGCTTCTGTGTAAGAAACATGTTTCATTGGCACGGGTTTGAGAACTACCATCAGTGTCCGCTTGGTGTTCTTCTGAGACTTCGGGATCAGCGATGAAGGGTCGTAGCCTTCATCAGGGTTCTGCTGTGAGGGAACCAAGTGTCGAGCTGATCGTTTCAGTGGAGGCGGTGCTGGGAAATCCAATGAAGGAAAGGAAGACTCGCTGTGGACAGGCTAGTGGTGAGCGTGACGATGTGTGCCGAAAATAGGGATGGCGCGGGCTCATGTTCTTTGTAGGAGGGGAGTGATTGTGTGTATGGCTAGGGGAGTGAGAACGTGGAGGACGACTACTCCCACTAGACTGTGTACTGCTGGTGATTCCTCCTCCAGAGCCGCGACTGCTAGAAACTCCTCCTCAAGATCGAAGACCAACTGATGAGGTTGGAGCTGGACCGGCAAGAGAGGGCAGAAGAACTCCCACTGAAGGGAAGTCGGGAGAGACGGACGGAATGTAAGCTGGGCCAGCAGAAGGAGCAGGTACAGTGTGATAAAAATAGACATCGGTCTCAGGAGGCTCTTGAGTGAGTGAGGGATCAGCAGGGGAGCAGATGTGGGAGGGAGAGTTGGAGGAGACTCATCAAAGACAACATCACGAGAGGTGAAAGTATGACCGTCAGATTTTCTTTGGAGACGGTAGTCTTTACTCTGGTCGCTATAGCCAAAGAAGATGCACTCATGAGAGCGATCATCGAACTTTTTGCGCTCAACCTCGGGGACCTGAGAAAAAGTGCGACAGCCAAAGATGCGCAAAAAGGAGAGATCGGGTCGTCGAAGAGTAGTGGAGGCATAGGAGTGCTAGAGTTCATAAGGTGTGGTCATAGACGGGATGACCTTAGACGGATACAAGGAGGAAAGTGGCATAGGTGATTGCTTCACCCCAGAGGGGCTTGATGAGGTTGGTGGTGAAAAGCATAGAACGGACAGCATCAAGCAAGTTGCGGTTCTTGCGCTCAGCAACACCATTCTGTTGAGGTGAGTTTGGGACTGTGAATTGACGTTGGATGCCGCGCTCATGACAGAAAGCGTCAAAAGTAGCTGAACGTATTCCTCGTCATTGTTAGATCACAAGGTGACAAGAGATTGATCAGTGGTGCTCTCATCAAATGCAAGATAGTCCCAGAAAGTAGCAAAACAGTCACGCTTATAATGAGGAGGCGAGTGACAGTGTAGCGCGAGTAATCATCAATGAAAGTGATGAAATATTCATAGCCAAAAAAATTGCAAAAAGAGATGCGACCAGAATGGACAAGGGGCGAGTTGATTGAGTAGAGTTGGCACGTGGGAATTTAGTACGCGCATGCTTGCCGTGTGCACAAGCTGGACAAATATCCTCAAAGAGTGGGAAGGAGAGAAGGCCGGTAACATACCTGCGGTGACTCAACTCGTGGACTTGGTGGTGGTTGATATGACCGAGTCGCTGGTGTCATAAGGTAGAGAAATCATTGTAGTAACAAGGGCGCAAGATCGAGGTGGCGTCAGAGGAGGGGTCCAACTACCGGAAGAAAAACCTTGAAGGCCGTTCAAGAGATGCGGAGGAGATCGAGATCGAGAAAATAAGCCGGATTGGTCGAAATTTGCCGTATGCAAGCCCGGAAGAGAAAATTGGACCGGGTGTAGATCGGGCCGAGTGTAAATCAGACCAGGTGGACAAGGCACGGGCCAAGATGATCCTGCGCGTAGACCTGCGTAGGTGACGAAACTCGCGCGTGATCCGATGTAGTACCCGGAGGGATCGTAGTGATAAGAGCTAGCACGGATCCTGGAGGGACCACGTCAGTGGTCCTTCCTCTTAGGTCAGCAACGGTCGAGACGACCTCCTACGACCTAGGAAGGGGACTGTCTCCGCGGTCTGTGCGGAGACAGTCCGTGCGAGGAATGAGATCTTATCTCCGGAGGCAGTCGGATGGGATCCTCATCCGTGTAAATGCGTGCCTCCCGACGAAACCACGCCTCGAAAGACTGACGCAGGTCCTCAAGGGACCTCGTGGAAGTCCCCATTGACAAGGACTCCCTGTCTACGAGGGCCATTAAGGCCTCTCGTGGTCTTGGGGGCCTTAATGGGTTGGCTGGGCTCGCGAAGAAGGGCACGAGCCCTTCAAGGGGCGTGGACCTGGAGCCAAAGGTTGTACTTTCCTAGTGGGCGGTCGCCAACTTGGAGATCGTTGACTGTAGAGGGCAAGTGAATAGACGCGATCCGTGTGGGGAGCTTAGTGCATTATCATAGGGTGCCGTGCCGGTTCCTGTGGGATCAAGCGTCGCGTGCGGGGTTGGAGGAAGGTCTGCTGGTGGTGTACGCGTCGAGAAAATACCAAGGGGTGTGTGGGTAAGGGGGGTAGAGCTCGACTGTAGCGAAATTTGGCTCTCATTACCCAAGTCTGTTATTTCCGTCGATTGTGGAGGAAAGACTTCAGGTGTGGATATATGCTTCGAAAACAAGGGAGAAAAAATCCGTGAATCAGTTGTGCGTTTTCTTCTTGGATGTGCACATTGTGAGGGACGAGGTTGGGTCTGGACCGTGAGAAGCGGATCCTGCGCATGTTGCGATTGAAAAGAGAGACACAGGTCCGCTGGTTTGATTGTGGTCTAGCTCGTAGGCGCGGTCTTGATCTCTGACTGGGAGGTAGAGTGTGAACTATTGGAGTCTTTCCGACTGTGGCAACAAGCGCGATTTGGTCAACGACCAAAATTGCATCTCCTAGCATGTAGAGATCGTCAACGATGGGACAGGGAGCTAGCACTTGGTCAAATCTATCCTCGAGGTGACAGAGTCCGTTGTCAATTAAACACCAACCGCCATTGACATCGAATAGCCGAGCTGAAAATAAATTTTTCTGCAAGGCGGGCACATGAAGAACGTCACGTATGTACACATGCTCATCGTTGAGCATGCGTACTTTCATCATGCCAGAATCGACAACGTGGATGATAGTGTTATCACCGAGTATAATTATATCGTTATCGCTTGAGACGACTGAGTACTCGACAAACTGTCGTCGATTGTGAGCCATGTGGTGTGTGACACCCGTGTCCATATATCAATGAGGATCAACTGTTTGCATGATTGCATATGAGCATTGTGCCACCAGAACTCGACGAGTGTTGCTATTGTTGTTCTGAGAACGGCGATTTTTGTTTCTATTCTTATTTTGGTTGCCAATATTCAAATTTTTGTTGCTGCTGCTGGGTTCGCTCGGACACTCGGTGATGCGATGTCCGGGTTTGTTGCACTGTAAATAATTCTTGTTAGGATCTGGTGGTCTTTTCGGTGGCTGATTATCACCTTGTCGGTAATCATTGTTGCGTCAGTTGTTGCTATTGCGTCTTCCTTGTCGACGCCCTGCAAACAAAGCAGTAGATGGTTCGACCGATAGCTTGCGTCCTATCGTTTCCTCTTGGATGAGGAAAGTGATAAAGTCTTGCAGCGAAAGATTTGGGCTTGTTCTCATCGCCTGCAAGAATAAGTGATAGTTGTTGGGCATGCTGCCCATCAATGCGAGGACTTGCTCCTCGTTGTCAACTACTAATCCAGCTGAAGTCATCTGTTGGAAGAGAGACTTGAAGTTGTTCACGTGTTGGGTGATCGTCTCGTTGAGTTTCATCTTTAAAACTCGCAACTTTTCTCTTAAATGCATCTTGGTCACCATGTTTTGAACAGCGAAGATGGACTATGCATCGTTCGACGTAGTGCAAGACATTATATGTCTTGCCACATTGTCTCTCGCAACATCGGTGATTGCTGCGAGCGCATTGACATCACGTTGATCCAGTAGCAGGGGGAGGGATGGGTACCACAATATTTCGGGTGTCATGGCACGCGATCTTCGCACATTCTCTTTCACGATGTCAAGCACACCATGGGCCCTGAGCCGCAAGGTTGTCTTGTGTTTCCAAAGCGTAAAGTACGTGCCGTCAAATTTTGCTCAACCTTTGGTGTCAAAAGAGGCAGACATTCTGTATCAGATTGGTCACTGGAACGATAAAATTCTGTTAGTGGAGATACAGAATCTTAGTGCATGAAGCGTCCTTCTCGTAACAGTTGAAGCGTCCTCCAACTGCTCTCACCTAAGAGCCGAATGTCTACCTAGTGCTTATGCTATTGTGCTAGTGCATCAACAAAGCAAAGCTCTAATCATGTTGAAAATATACTACTGGTAGAATAGACTAAGATAAAACTCTAAATCACGACATAAAGACAATGTGAGTGTGGGAGAGCTCCTGAAGAAAGTGTAAACAGAACGAAGCAAATGAATTACTCAATAATGTACAATAACCTTGGGCCTGAATAATATAATCTTTGTCTTGGTGACCTTAGGAAAGGTCACCACCTAATAACTTAAAAGGTATTCATACTGCATTGTATTCTAACAAAAGGCAGCTCTAGAAACAGCGGACAAATGGGTCATTCAGTCTGTAGTTTATCGACGAACATAAACACAGCTTCAGATTTCATTCGTCAAGATAGGTGCTTCTTGTCTTGGCCGGCGGAATTTGATCAAGGAGGCCATATATAGCAGGCCCATGGCTGTCTGCAGTTCATGGTTTAATCCTCAAGCGGAACGAGTAAGAGAAAAAACGTTTGTTTCATAAACTGAAATGTGGACTCAGTCCGTGGATTGTAATGTAACGTATGCTGAAATGTGGTAGAGATGAAAACCTCCCCCACCCCAAGACTACGGGATGAGCTCTGTTATCTATGGTTTCCTCAAGAATTCGAGCGATTCAAACAAGAATGTCCCATTGATCAAATACTCAGGTGTATCCTTCCCACTTTACCCCAAAGCCGGTGAATCCTTTTCTCTACGGAGGAGGAACTTCATGTCAAGGTCATGATTGTTTACCGCCTGCCTTGCTTTGGACCGGAATGACTGAGCACAGAATCTGAAGAAGAAAAAGCAAATAAAAATGTGATGGTGGGGGTGGAAATCACACGAGATCTAGATAAGCTAAATTGCCAGGGATGTAGAAAGCGTATCTTCCATCCTCTACGGATCTGGCAAGATAATCTTGAAAAGCTTTCTGGTCAGCCTCCTGGCGTTGTTGCTGGCCCGTCTTACGGCAAACTCGGTCTCGAGCATTTTTACGAATTCCAGAAGCAACGGAAGCGGATGCTCGCGACCTCGTTACGCTGGCAGATTGACTCATGTTCACGCAGGATACATAGACGTCACGGAGGAATCTGAACAAATGCGCTCTAATAATAACACGGGTTCTGCTCCTGCCGACGTCGGAATTTACTCTTTTCAACGATTTTGATGGGCCTGTTAGCTCAGCATCCGGACTGTCGAGATTGTCGAATCTGTGATACTTCCTCCGCTTCCTAAAGATGTCATTCACGTAACTAGTCCCCATCAAATTCCAAACCCGTTCAGTGAACGCACACTGTCACACAACAAACAGACGACGACCTCCAGAATAATCACAATTCCTGCCTGCTATCAATCATCAACTCGTGTCTAGGTAGCTCCAACCGCGCCTCGTGGGTGGCCCCTTCTCAACCTTATGCTGTTAAGTAACAACTGCACCAATCGGCAGTACTACTGAATCAAAAATCCCATCCCACGTATGGGGCCTCTAGTGTCGCTCTCAGATTATCAGGTCTGCAGGACAAACAGCGAAGCACACAAATCTGACTACCATCCCCCGGACCTGAATTTTGCGCCAAACTACAAGAACCTGCACGTCTGCTGCCGCCTAGCCGCCCCGTTTCTCATACTTTTGCCAGTCGAGACGCATCAGGTCCACTAGCTACACTACAGTACGAACCGTAGTCCAAGTGTGATATGAAGAATGAAGCTTCCGACTCCACTTCCTAAATTAGAGTCCAGAGGTCGACAACCGATGTGAAAAGGATAACGAAGAAGAAGAAACTAGATTACTCCAACTGATGCTAATCGACTAGTGACTCTCTCGTACTTTCTCTTTCTTCCTTGCTCTCTTGAGCAAAGAGCAGCGGTTGGAGAGAGAAAGAGGGAGAGAGATCGAGCAGAATCAAAGGGATGAATGATGAAAATGCAGGCCCAACAGCGCTGGGACAAATGAAACAGTCGGAGTCCTCTTGCAGATTTTCTAGATTGCAGCACGTGGCACATTTTGCTGGTTCGCAGCTGTCCTATATATCGACGGACTGATCACAGGCTGCTCTGTTGGGCCTACCTGTCATCTCATTTCATGCGGCCGTCCGTTTCGTGAGAGCTGGAGCTGCTGGAGGAGTCCCATGATCCGTCGGCACAGAAGTATAGCAAAAGGACATGATGGGAGGGATTTACATAATCATGTTGAACCACCTTTGGGCAACTTTTGCTCTCTTTCATTGGAAACTAAAGTATTTTGTAAACAATTTCCATCATGGTATTGTGTACTAAACTGTAAAGGAAAACGAATTCACGTGCAAGTATTAAATGATAGTTGGAATTAGGGTTGTGAGATGATCCAAACATACCTCATAAATGGAGCGTCCATCTGATTTGCCTCCGCCTTCGAGTTACAAGTTTGGCAGCTTGCTAATGAAAAAAGTTAATTTAATTTACATATCAATTTATTATCTAACGCATAATTAACCTTGCTATCTTTTCCATTTTCAGATAAACAAGGTGAATAAATAAGCAAGCAAAGATGTACATCTTACCTGCGGGTTGTGTCCAGTGCTCGGGAGTTCTGGAATATAGTATTGTGATTTCCGATCTTTTTCCACAACTTCTGGTCTGGAGCACAATCAGTCAGAATATCCGGGAGAAAAATGTAGTTTCCAATAGAAAATACGTCAATTTTCCGACAAAAACGTAAGATTTATTATTTTCCTTTCTTTCCGTGAGAAACCTACCCATTTTCCCGAGCACTGGTTGAGGTGAGGCGAGGGAAAATACAATGAAGCCACTGTCACTAGACGCACCCATCAGCATTGTTTCTCAATTAAAGTTCATAAGAGTATTTCCACTGCTAGGTTTAAACTTAATTGACAAGTAACACGTTAATGATATTGTAACTTAAAAACGGTATAGGAGGGATGAATCTCACAGCCCGTCTGGTTTATTCACTCATTAACCGCTAGTATGTTAACTACAACTCTCTTTTTAATTCAGAAATTGTGATGATTGTTTACTAGACTTTTTAGTTTATAACTTAGTTAGTATGCATGCAAGATGAACTTCGGGGAACTTTTGTTCCTTTTTGTTATTGGAAAAACTATATGTATTAAGTTGATCAGAAAAATCAGATTTATCTCTAAATACTGAGTGAAAACTGCAGCTAGAATTACTGGACAGTCCAGACATAATTCATAAAGGTCGTGGACAGACACGCTTCCAGAACTATATATTCTAGAGACTGCTCACAAACACACACATATTCAATTTATCACATAACTTTTCCCAATGGAGGTTAGGTAATAAATTAAACTTTTGCATATTTACCTCCCCAATAGGAAGAAATAGAAGATAAATATGTATGCTAAACCACCTTTGGGGGAACTTTTGCTCAATATCTATTATTGGAAAAATTCTAAGTGTTATATAGAAATTCTATATCAAGTTCTATTGAAAATTAAAATTAATGTCCAAGTGTTAAATTTTAATTCTATAGAGAACTACGAAAACATCCCTGAAAGTGAAGTTCATATTAACGCGCCTCTAACTGTATAAGTGCGAACGCTTACTGACTGTAATAAAATATTCAGTTTATACCTAACCCTTCCCGTGGGAAGGGTTAGGTAATAAATTACGCTTGCAGTCATATTCCATCGAAAGATTTGAATATGCAAGCTCCATCTGTCTAAGCAACTGAATAAGCATCCACAATGAACTTCTGTACTTTTGCTCTCTTTAAGATACCGGAAATGACATAAGTGTTATATGTATATTCTAGATTAAGTTCTATAAAAGTATCAAATAGTATTAAATGTTATATGTTAGATGCTCCAGGAAACGCGAAAAAGTGATTAGAAAACCCATAAGTGGAGTACAGAAGTTTGCGCTTCAGGAAGTACAAGTGCGGGAGCCTAGTTCACAGTAACGGTACATTAATTAAATACTTTCATTTATTACCTAACCCTTCCCGTCAGAAGGATTAAGGTAATAAATGAATGATGCTTGCTTGCTCACCTCTTCCATCTTCAGATGGAAGAGGTGAATAAGTAAGGAAGACTCTTTTGGTTAAAGAGTCTGATTGTGATCATCTTTAAAATACAATTCAGAGGTCAGTGCTCTAAGCGACTGGTCTCGAACAGTAAAACATTGGCAGGTTTTCTTGCTATCATTTTTTTAATAGTTAGAAGGGGTGCAAAAACTGGAATATATCAGGGTTTTTATTATTTTACCTACAAGATTACACAGATTATCATTGTACGTTACAATGAGAGTCACTCAAACATGAATCAAATCATCGATTCACTTTTCGTTGATAGAAAACAAAGAGAAAGCAACCGTAGGGGAACCACAAGTGGTCTCGCTCGTTACAGCGTCATTGACCGGGACGGAAAGCTAGTCACGTAGGGAGACGGGTCGTCTAAATAAATGATAAATATTATTAGTTGTCTTTTGAGTTTATTTGCGGAACATGGGATTGTCAATGTGAGTCTAAGACAGCAGGATTCGGATCAAAAATTTCGTTAACCATTTATAACGTATGCGGAACATGAGATTGTCCATGTGAGTCTAACACAGCGGGATTTCTGGATTCGGACCAGAAATTTCGTTAACCGTTTATAATTATAACGTATGTACTTCCAACCGTATCCACAAGGGACTAACCAACAAACTTTGTCTTAGAGGACTGTATGCTAAACCACTTAGATACAGATCTTCAGTATCAATGATAGGAAATCAAAGCTCCGGACGATAACAGCAACCCCCAAATATATTACTGCAATGAGGCAAGCGCAGATCTGGTGTCCAAGAAAGACATATAGCCAAGGCTGGTTGCCTTGTATTCGCATTTGTAGTCCATCGGGGTTCCCAACTCTTGCTTGATGAAACGCTCGTTATTACGGATGGACAACTTCTACCACCTGTTCTCCAAGCGCAAGCGAGGATGCAAGATTGCGATTGAGTCCTTCGATTCAAACAAGCAGGTGGCATTCAATTCAGATGAACCAGATTCACGATTGTGTGTCACGTGTCTCCAAGGGAACAGGCTTTTTTCACGGCAAGCTATAGCTCATGGGGGGGGAAGGCAGCGAGCATCATTCGTCAGTCTAGACCCACACTTGAGCCGAGACATTGCATGTCCAGAATAAGTGGAGACACTCCTCCACTCTTTGGATGGAGCATCTATTGCACTATGACAGTTGAGGAAATCTCCATCCTTGGGTGGCAATTTAGAGCTACTGAAAGCGGGGCTTAGCCCCGGTGTTCTTCCCTTCGGGGTGGTAGTTGCTTGGCCCTTGGAGTTCTTCTTTCCCTTGTAAGGCTTGATGGGGTCTTCCCATCCGTTTGCTATTCATTGGGTCGCGTTTCTCTGGTGGCAATTGCGTTGGAAAGTAGGAGCAACAACAAGGAAGCTGTGGAGCTCGCATAGTGTACCATATTCTTTTCCATTGCTCCAAACCTAAGTGATTCTACCGTATTATTGCATCCACTTACCAGTACCGATGACGATGTCTCTCTTGTCTTTTCTTTGCAGTCAGTGCAGATGTTGTTGCTCGGAAAAGCTCGATGTTCCGAGCTCTTCCAGTTGAAGAGTGTCATTCTGTGGGGTGAGGACCTCATCAAGGGGAATCAAGAGTAGGGTTCTAGAATTACCAAACCGGCCTCGCAAGAAATGTAGCCGTAGGTAAAAAAAAGGACGAGATTGAACGGGGAGGTCCTCAGATATCCAAAAGTACGGGTTCTGATCGCGGCTGAGAGATGGAGAAGGACATTGTTGTAATGGCGTTCTCGACAGATCACTTTTCTCGATCAAGTTGTTTACTTTGGAAACTATCATAAGAAAACAGAAACCAACTGAGAAGAAAAGATAAAAGAATACATTACGCAGAGTACTGCATTCATAGGTGTGCATTATCCTGTATCTAATCCATTGTGCTAATTAGACCATTGGAGAATAAACCTCTGAAACTTACAAGAAGATATGGACTGTACACGATATGCCGTTTCTGTCAAATATTCTACTACAGTCAAACCCTCGTTATAGTGAAGCACTTAA
The DNA here is from genome assembly GCA_036924285.1 of Asterella californica. NCBI lineage: Eukaryota > Viridiplantae > Streptophyta > Marchantiopsida > Marchantiales > Aytoniaceae > Asterella > Asterella californica. The sequence goes on along the minus strand of JAYKYS010000022.1, from coordinate 659,731 downwards.
TGACCTTCTTTTGGTGACTATAACGTTTTGTGATTGTAAATTTATAGTTATTTTATCGAATAAAAATAAAATAATTATATAATTATATAATTATATTAATGAAAATTTTATATATATAATATAAAACATATCTCTTGTTTAATGTTTCATGAACAATCGGTAACAATGTCCCACAAACGAAAAATAAAATAAACTCATGTGCTAAAATTTATTGTTATGAAAATATCAAAAAATATTTTGTTATAACCAAACTGTGTGACTACTGATAGTCACACAGTTTGATAGTGACTATCACGAATAAATTATAAAAACTGATCTATTCTCACGGAAAATATGACTATAACATAACTGTGACTATATCAGATGTGACTATAACGAGGTTCTACTGTATCTCTTTCATAACTCCCATAGAATAACCTTTCCATTTTTCGTTAGAATGTTTTAATATCGTCCTCTTTTCTTCTTCCAATTTCTTTAGCGGCAGGCGAGGAAAATCTAATTCAAGCGACCGCGGTAGAACAAAGGAGTTTCACCAAAGATGAATCATAGACTAATAACAGTAATATAATAGACGATTATATCATCTTCTTGTTCCAACAAGATAAAATTTGAAGTGTTCCACTGCCTCTTTTACTGAGCAAGGAGACAATATATGTATATGCATGCTCGATCTACCTCGGGGAACTTCCTCTCTTTATAATATCAGAAAAAAATGTGTTAGATGGTAATTATATCTTAAATTGGTAAAATATTTTGAATTTCAATTATTATTTAGCTGGACCTAAAAGTGCGAGAGGAGCCTGACTTAACCTGTAAGTGGAGAGTCCAGATACATCTTAGATCATATAATTACAAAATTTTGTTGAACCCATTTAATCATTGGACTAATTTATTACCTAACTCTTCTCTGCGAAAGAGTAACATAATAAATTAAACAGCTTGCAAATATTCCTCTCTTCCTAACACAATAATATACTTGGATGCCTCACACTATAATCACGTCTTGCGGTAAAAAACATTTAATGATTAGACGAGTAAGAATTTCAAAATTCATTCGAATTTATTATTGTAGGATTTTCATACCCTGTATTACTATGTTTCAGTGGAGACGCATCCTACTTCATAAATCATAATATATACTACAGGATACATAGAACTTGTCTTACCATTTTCTTAAATGTTAAAATGAAACTCATGCCAACGAGATGTTTGGTACTCCTTACTGTACTACTGACGCGGTAGACAATTCCATCGGTGTGCCCAATTGAGAGTTCTCAGTAAATTAAACTGTGAGAGTGTGAGAGTTCTCAGTAAATTAAACTACAACTGAGAACTCTCACTTGTTTACAAGAACTCTCACTTGTTTACACTTCTTGTAAGAATCGATAGACAAGTCTCTTTTTTCTAGATGACCAACGGTTCATGAGAAGTGCACGAAAGACTGACTTTGCCGGTGAGGAAAGTCCTTGTGTCAAGATACTTGTGTCTATACTGTTTTCTCAGTTGTAGTTTAAGTTATTCTTTTAATTTCTTGAGAAAATAAAATAAAATAAATGCAAACGTGCTCTGCAAAGTGAGTCCATGAGGTAATTGGCAAGTTTTCTCGGTAGAAAGAAGGACAACTTGCTGGGTGCGACTATCCATCCAAAGTGCAGTTTTGGCCGGTGGAGGAAAAATACAAACTTTAGAAAGAACTGAAAAATCTACAAATGTCATTGGACCACACACTATAGCGCGGGTGAAGTCGAGGTATTAATAGAAAATATATAAATATTATAGCAAAAATATTATATATATATATATTATATATATATATATTATATATATCTTAACTCTAGAGTACATGCCAAATCTTACGGGGAAACCCATAAGAGAATAGGTTAGAACAAGCAACTGGAACCATAAGTACAGACTGCAGTGCTATCATAATATTATTTTTGTAATTTATCACCTAACCCTTTCCCGGGGAAAGGTTAGATGATAAATGAAACGCCATTGCATATTCCCATCATCCGAACCTTAGTAAGAGATGAATATACATAGAAATGTCCGGAAGGAGAGAACGGAGGAACACGACAAGCGAAGGTTTCGGGAAGGAAATAGAGGTGCAAGATACGACGGGAGGCCGCTGTAACGGCGTCTTTCGTGTAACATCTCCGGTGGGAGGTAGACGTTGTAGACGTGAAGTCGCGAGTTAGGTATAGCTAGACGTCATTATTTTGTGTGCTAGTGGTTTCACACGAAAGGAGGTCGCAGGTGTGTAGCGAGCTTATGTTGGGAAGTGAATTACAACTGCGCACAGCGAGAGCGTTCTTTTCTCTCGTTTGTGTGTCGTAGCGAGGTTTTGTATTTGCAGGGGTGTTCTGGCAGTGTACGAGTGACGAGGACCGCACACAAGAAGGAAGAGCGATGTTTTTTCTCTCGTCATGTCGTCGTGGAGGAGAGATGGTTTTTGCCGAGCGGGACTTTCATTTTTTGCTTCGCAGTTTGACCGTGTCATTTTGATTGTTGCCGCGGACGGGAGTTTCTTGTTTCTCCTCTCTGTCGTCTTGATTGCTGCCACCGGGCGGGACTTCTCATTTTTTCCTTTGCAGTTTGGCCGTGTCGTTTTGATTGCTGCCGCGGGCGGGACTTCTCTTTTCTTCCTTCCCGTTTTGGCCGTCTGACACCAAGAACCGGGTGGAGCTGACATACTTTAACATTTTGCAGAGGGCACTCCAGTTCAACAGATATAAAAGCCGACATCCACTTTCAACAACTTTTCCACATTGTCTTCGTGCGATGCTTATGTCTGATAAATACATCCCGTCTCCCAGGTGGCTTCTTCAGCATAGAATACACAAGAGTCGCTCGGACGTCTTATGGACTTGTCTAATCAGGCCCGAGGACATTGACGACATTTTTTTCAAAGAAAGTGAGCGGTGTGCACATTGCAAGCGCAGATACTATGAGCATGTAAAAGTTGATCCAGAAGGTGCACCAAAATCGATCTCCGAAGCAGAAGTTCCCTGCCAAGCAGAAAGACCATGTTCGGACGAGACCGTACTGCCTGACTATATACCGCTTGTTGGCGCTCTGTTACGTTCAACTGGAACGGACAGGTGTTTCTCTCAAGTATGAAGGGATTGTATGTGTCGCTCTGTAGCTTAATTCTGCACGCACTGTTTTACTGTGTAGAGTGTTGTAAATATTCTGAGTTTCCTCTACGAGGTCTAGGTGTTATGGTTTTCCACCTGTACAGTCTACTTAAGAGTCTAGCTCTGCATTGTTTTACGGTGTAGAGTGTTGTAAATATTCTCAGTTTCCTCTACGAGATCTGGATGTTATGATTTTGCACCTGTACAGTCTACTTGAGAGTCTAGCTCTGGCCTCGTTTACTGGTCGAACGTGTGTACACGGAATAAAAAGCGTTGCCTTGTTCAGAAATGTACATCTGTTGTTTGCATAATCATTTTCTATAAAAAATAAGTCAAAATGAGTATTCGTAATAAAATTTTATACTCTATGACTTTTCAACTGTGTATCAGATGGACCTTCCTGAAATGGCATCCATGACGAACGAGAGAAATGTTAAAGAGGTGGAGAACAAGACAGGAGTGATGACGCACAAAAATTTTTGAAAAATAAAACAAAGAAAAGAACAACCAGCCGGAACGAACTTGGCTGCGGTGAATATGCATAGAAGTCGTCGTTCCGGCCGGGGAGCAGAAACGGACAAAGTGAAAAAATGGAATTTAAATTCTCATCGTCGGTAGGGCGCCGGGACAGAAAATGCCAACTTGCCGACACGTATAAAAAAATCAATAAAGAAGATTCGTTCAGGTAGACATGTGTAGAGGTGTTGAGTTTTATTAGAATATCAGATCCTGAATTCTGGCCTGGTTCTTTGGAAAAACAGTATGTGACACTTACACACCGTCGATCTATTTAGTATAGACAATATATAGTATAACTTTCAAGAGAAAATCAATAGCGCAGTACAAATGGGCTGCGACCAGGGACCTAGTAGCGTGGGTTAGAATCTCCTTGCAGGAAAACTCATATATAAAGAAGATTCATCTCTTCGAAATAGATAAAGAGTAGGTAAAGAGACGCTTAAACAGAAAAAATAATTTGGTTTGATTCAAGTCTTTGGATGGGTGTGCTCAAAATTTGATTAAACCAAAGTGTTTAAGGGGGTGTCTTTAAAAATTCATGTCTTATTAAACCTCCCAAGAGGTCTCGTGATTGGTTATGTCTGAAAATAATCTCAAGAAAAAACACATACGCATCGAAATACATGGAAGTAACTCAGGCAAAGTGAATATACATGCTTCTCAATATGTGAATATACATGGGTGAGGGACTAACGATGACCTTGGTAAGAGGTGAATATACATGGGTGAGAGACTAACGATGACCTTGGTAAGAGGTGAATATCCAAAGAAGTGTACATGTATACACCCAGCAAACCTACGGTTCTCCTACGGTATAGGGTTAAATACGTTAAACCCTGGTGCCCATATCTAGTCTCGGGGTGCCTTGTAATCAGTTCATTTTGTGTTGTCTCGATTCACTTGGAGACCGGCTACTGAAGTTACTACAGTTTTCGTCCGACAGAATCCCACGATGCTATAAGTGTACATTTTAAATAGATTACGTATCTTGTAAACTCAATATCTCGGTTAGATTACACGTTTCCCAGTAGGCATAAGCTTCTACTGAGATCATATTTTAGAAAAATGGGAAAATGACAGTCCTAAAGTCTTCAAAAACTCGGAGAGAAAAAGAAAATCTAAAAGAATCTTTATTTGAGTGAAAGTACGAGACAAGTGAGGGCTCACACGCCTAATATAGCCAAGGAGACTGACCCGTTACCTGACCCATTATCATTTGCATGCCCGAGAGGGGGTTGGAGCCCAAAGGGCCAGCTTGGAGACTGACCCGTTATTCACACGGGTTCCTTCAATATTTTCTAATCTAAATATCAAATTAGATTACAGTTAATGGTTACCATTCATCTAATTTAGTTAAATCTCCGCTCTTGATATAGGGTCTGGGTTATCTAGATTCCTCATTTTTTGATATACGCGGACGTGAAAGACAGACCTCTGGGTTACCCAAAGTAAACTGCGTCTTTTCATAATGTTTGAGTCTGACCTCTGCTGTTGACGTGATAAGTAGCGTTGGAAAGCGACTGAAAATCGCTACATTTAAAAAAAAAATTTACTTTTCATCTAAACATTATCAAAACCCAGTTGGTTAAATTCTAAGTTTTTTTGTGTTTCAGATTTAGGAGAAAAATATTGAATTAAAAAAAAATATAAAAAAATATATTCCATCTGGGACCCTTTTATACTAGGAGGGGGAGTTTAAAGGTACTCTATTAGAGCAACACATCAAAAACGCTAGGCAAGCTTTGGGTGCTGTACAATGAAAAGGTTTAGAAGTTTGTATAAAGGTACCCGGGCTTTAACTCTGTCCAGAGTTATTATTATACCACACTTTGACGGTCACAACGGTTTGCGTTTAGTTACCATTCCGTAAACCCTCACAACTTATCTCACGCTTCTTCGCTTTGTATTTTACTGGAACACGAGGTAAACTCGTGGACAAATTTATATAAATTTGTATCGGATCACTTCAACGTCTACTATTACGTTGTCCTGCACTAACGAGACTAATCCAGAACGACGTAAATTTACAAGACTCAAAAGTGATTGAAGCGTTTCTACGGCTTCTTTGCATATATTCACTCTTTTCTTTTTCGGAAGAGAGGAATAATACAAAGTGGTTTAATCGATCACTAAACTCTTCCAGCAAAAGAGTTAGGTGATAAATTAAACCTAGAAAAAAAATCTAATTTCTGACATAAAAAATTTTATCGTTTTTGGAGTGTGCTTCAACATATATGGTTTATAGGATTTTCCCAAAAATTTACGACACGCATTGTGTATATAATAGATAATTTTAATTAATATTATTTTATTTACTATTTATAGTTATTATAATTCATAACTAATACTGATTATGAGGTCAAGAAGTTCAATAAGACTCCACTGCACTGTCGGATTCAGTTTTACTACTAGATTTTGCTCCTCTATGTAAGTTTATCTTTTTTTCTCTCGAACCAGAAATTCATGTTACATGCATATTGCATATTGAAACGGGAAACTCGAAAAGAGCAGAGAATGAATTCATGAAACAAAGATACAAAAGCCAGATGAATCTAACTTTAATAACTTCGTGGAGTTAAAATGCATTTATGCCGGCTAAACCATCGGAAGTGAGAGGCAATGCCACTGCTTACGGTGATTTACCCTACAATGTTTGATTTTCAATTGCAATTCTATTATCCTATCAAGTCATGTTTATGATCGAGGTTCGTTTCTCACTAGTCCGATGATTATCTTACTATGAAAGGCCGTGTTCAACTGCATAACCCTTTACGGCCCAGGGCACAAGTCGTTTATTACTCAACTTCTCAAATCTTTTTATGCATCCGAAGCAAATTAGCTTGGTAACACTGACGTTTTTCACTCCACCAACATGAGGCAATTGTTGTGTGCGAAACGAGAAGATAATATGCAAGGGTTTAATTTATTATCTATATTTCTGTTAAGAAGGGTTAGATAATTAATTAAACTGCAAAGAGAATATGATGCGTTTGGATCGCTTGGATGCTTAGATCTTTTTGGATCTTTTTGCATCTCAAGTCCAACTTAGAAGTACTTTGATTTATTCTGTTAGTTGGGTACAGAATTTTCACTTAAAACTTATTTTTTCTCCGAGAACGACAAATAGACAAAAGTTCTCAAAAGTTCATCTTGAATGCATATTTGATCGTCCTTCTCTTTAGTTTTGTGTCACTAAAGACACGATTTTCTGCATTTCGCATCTATCTCAGCGAATACAACTGACGATCTGCTCTCTGGAAACCCTTGAGATAGTACGCACGAGGACTTTCAAAGAATCTGTTCATCTCACGGATATTTCTTATTCTAGTTAATGAGAGCCAATCAAGTCACATGTACGTTAGTCATTCTTATCACCGAAACTAGTCTTGGGAAAAAAAATACCAACCGGTAAATTGTTGTATGCACTTGGACCATTAGTGAATGTGTTTCCTAGTTATAATAGACTGCACAGTAACAGGTATTACAGTAGATTACTTAACTGGTGAGCTAATAATAATTATTGGCTCAATAGCTGCTAATATCACAATCGTAAGCCAAGCTTATTCTTGTGAATAGAATGTTTGTGAAGTAATTCCTTTTCGCAAGAATTTCAACTTGAAAGAATAAAATCGGCAGGGTGACGAAATATCTCTAAGTGTATTGCAGGTCAAGTACTATGAGAATTCAAAAAAAGAAGCAGTATGAAATAAATGTGATCAGCCTCTAGCTGGATCTACAGAGTTTGAAACAACAGTCCCTTATATTAGCCACCTCCACTAATTTGCTCAACCGCACTTAGACTGCTCTCAGGCGTTTGTCTAACTTCTGCTCAGTCTAATCTCAAATATGCTTGCGATATGAAGTTTTTGTCGTAAACAAGGAAAAAGTTAAGCGGCTCCTCTGGACGCAAACCTCGGTATTTTCATTCTTTCAGCCTAGACTTTCTACAAATGACTATACTAAGAATGAGAAATAATCTTCGAATTCTGACACGTGAGATTATTTCTATGTGGTCTGAATTATTCAGAACCAATATGTACAGTTGTGAGATCTAAAGACAACGAAAGATATATTATATGTTCGGTGATACTCCACAAACTTAGATCTCTTATGTGAGATTGATCATCTGAATGGACGATGCTTCCACATGTAATGAAGTTCAAAGGATGGCTACCAAAGAATACTAGCAAAATATGATGAGTGTAATTCAAGTTATGATTATCAAAAGATAGTCGTGAAAGAAAAGCCTTAGAGCACAGATGGTGCTACTTGTTAAACCTATTATATAAAACTTTTTGTTTTCTACTGCGATCTTTTTCTTGAGAGAAAAACATTAGAGGAGAACTTATATGTTTGGTGATACTTGACAAACGAAGATCTCCTATCTAGTTTGAGAGATGAGGTTGGTGTACATTCTGCTACAATCTTATGTTTGAAAGAAAAAGAGTAAATGAGAACTTATATGTTTGGTGATACAAGACAAACATAGATGTTCTATTTGATTTGAGAGGTGAGGTGGTGTAGATGTATACTCATAAATGATAGGCAAATTATATCGTTACACTTGGATATGTCAGATGAGTGCTAAATGACTATGTTAGTTTATGTCGTTGTCATGGCTACACTTGAGCATAACCCATGTAAGATAATGATTTTTCTTTGTACATAATCTTAAGTTCTAGAGTTAAGTTCTATTTACACTTGTCAAATATGTAGTACGGGGATGACATTGTTTATGATACCTTTGTAGTTAGTGCAGAAGCATGTAAACTCTAATATCATCATATATGAAATATATCGAGAGTTGCGCATTCAGTGTCAAGAGATAGAGATAAGAGAATACAAGTAGAGAGCCCTCGACGAGCCGATCGAAATAAGTTAAAGAATTTTGGAATTTGAACAAGTTCTGGAGAAGTTCTGACATCTGTAAACTATTAAAAGAAATGCAATTCTGCTTCAATAGAAGAATTTTTCTTTAATACTGAGTACTGGATGTGAAGACTGGGTGAAAGATCAGATCCAAGTCAAAAACAATTAGACGCATTAACTACTACAAGACGTCTATAAAATTTGAGAAAAATGAATAGTTAGACAAGAGTAACTGAAGATGAAGTGATAAGAGTTTAAAATCTTTCAATCTCGACGATACAAATTTCTAATACGATACTCGGAAATCAGTAGACTAGATTTATTCTCTATTTGATAGATGTGATTGTGATCTAGGAAAATGTTAGTGACTTTCAACTCGAGTTGATAATTAGCTTAAGAGATAATTTCAAAAAGAGATTCAGATAACGAAAAGTATAATGTGCACAACTTCACTTTGGGAGTTCTATTAAAAACAGAATTCGTGAAAGAGAAGATAAAGAACTTTAAGACAACAGAAAAAGTCTTAAAGTCTTTGATTATCATATTCAAATGTGAAAGATCTCCAACATCCTCTTTGATCTTTCGATACCAACTACCAGTCAAAAAACAAATCTTTTCTCAACAAACTTTCACTTCGACAACAACACAAATTTCTAAAAATGAAATCATTACTGGATCCTGCGTTTATGTGAACGCCCACCTACGATTGGATATATTATCCAATCGTAGTATAAAGCATTTATCTTTTCAGAGAGCTGACAATAATTCTCTAATTCTCTCAAAAGTATTAGAGAGTTTCTTAAGAATAAAATCGTCCCCAGATGATCATTTCTAGAGATAATAAAACATAATTAAACTGAAAATAATATAAAATAATATTATCTCTCTACCAGTAACACATAACATTTGATTCGGTTTGAAGTACAAATATTTCATTCGGCAAAATACTATCACCGAAATACATGGAACACACTTCACTCAAATGGTCATGCAAGCAGTAGATACGTGTTACCGTGATGTAAATTATTTCTACTTCAACCTCAAACTGGAGTTCTCCCGCGTGGGGTATAATAGTGTTACTGGACTTCTCGCTGGGGTCTTCTATAGACTTATACCCAGAGTACGGGTATACAAGCAAAGAAAGGTATATTCCTTTCTTTCGTCCCCATGTACGTCAGGGTAGATTAATATTTTGTTTTATTCCACAGAAACCATAACCTTTGTCTCTGTCTCAATCGGTTCTCAAATGATATTCGACCGTGTGGAATGTGAATTACCGACTGTGAAATGAACTGTCAAAGCGAAGTGAATTACCGATTGTCAATCAGAGCTCTCTAAGAGCTCCGATGTAATTCCCTGCTTGACAGATACCATTCTCTCAAGAAAGTATTTTAGGAAAAGCATTTCAAGTTTAACTGTTTCCTTGTTCGCGGACAGCCAACCCCAAAATGAGTTAATGCTGGTTATTTCCCCTTACCCTTCAACAATCCTACTTTAGTACTTCCCTCATCCCTCTGGCCCACTTTCAAACACAGCACAAGCTTCGTTAATCCTCGTTAATACTACTGTTATAACAAGAACTGAATTTACCACCTAATGGATGAAGATGAAGCTATGTGCTTCTACCTAGCGAATACTCACCGCTCCTCCTCATTAACAAAACTCGCTCGACGAGGATTTAATGAGACCCAAGTATCTGGACACGGGTGTACATACATCCCAGCTCGTACGGAGGTCTAGCTTTCTTCATTCAAGACTAACCTTCCTACCGCATTTTTCATATTTCTTATAGAAAAAACCTTCAAGGATTGGGTTGATCCTAGTCTTGAGGGCCGTGATGTTTTAACATCTACATAAACGTTTAACTCAGATTACTCGAAGTTAACTCCATGTCCTATACATTCTCTTCTACACGCATGAGCCTGGAAAGTTTGTCGGGTTCCAGCTAGTCAGAGTGGAAATCTCCTGTTGTACAAGCTGTCAAAAGACTCAATTAGGATTCTGATGCCGAACGCGTTACAACTAAGCTCGTTCGCAAGTTGGAGAAACCCACTCCACAACGGATTTTCCTCCGATTACCGTAGGAAAGTTGCAATCACCTCGTACTTTTCTGTTGGACATAGAGGACGCTTTCAACCCTATTTGTGCCATTACCTTTGACAACGTGAAGGAGTAGAAGGTTGCACAAAAACGTGTTAGCAATACTCGCTTGGTCAACTATACTGAAGAGAATAGAGTATCGGTAGAAGTAAAAGCTATAATCGTCTTCGAAGGTGATTAGTCCTCCATCTCCTGACCTTTCAGTGGAACCAATCGAAAGGAATGAGGTCTCTATCAATCAGTTATATGCTTACCAACGGAAGGAGAATCACATAACTGATCATCATATACAAGGATACTTCTTCCTTTCAAAGCTGCACTGAAAATTTACAGTGGTCAGGTGCACCAACTCGATGAGATGACTGACAAACACAACTCCCGTTGCGGACTTGACACCAGAGACCACTTTCTGAATCCCAAAATGTCACAGAGAACAAGTAAAGACAATACGCTTCGTGCTAGAATCATACACAACTCAATCCTCTTTTTCTTCCTCTGACTCGTAGAACAAAGTCGTAGGCTGAGTCTCCGCATATGCCGGTGCAATAATCTGTGGATCTTTAGCAGCCGCCTCTGCATGTTTGAGTATTGCTTCACGAGGATCTTCATCCATCCATGTCTCCTTGATCAATCCGCCCTCCTGGAAGCGTGAAAAGATAATGAATATCCATCCAAGTTATAAATACATATATGGACGAGAAGAGATGACACCAGAGACAGTAATTTGCGTCCCAAAAGGAGTAACCTGGAGACAGTCCCTCATACCTTCATCAGATATTGTGTGAGTAGACTTCCTTTGGTAGTGCCTACTCGTCCACCAAAACCAGGTCCAGTTACTGGTAAATCAGGTCTCCTGGATTTGATTGGATCTGAACGGGCCTTTTCACGTTGGCGCTTCCTACTTGGATCATCCCTAAACATCGGAAGTGCATGAGGGTTGTGGATAACTGGCTTTAGCTCGAAATCGTCCGCTGACTTCTTCCGGGGAGCCCGAGTCACACAGACAAGCGCACCCCGCTCACTAACGGCTGGATCATACAACACGTGTGTACCTCCTTCCTTTTTGTCGCCAGCAGTTGCAAAAATCTAGGGAAAAAGGTCCAGGACAAAGATTCAGCAAGACAAGAAAGCGTTCATGCAACATAAAGATTTCTGACAGCTCTTTCATCTGATAACATAGCAGCTCGCCTGAACAGCTCTTTCATCTAGCGGGAACTCGCCGACATTTTCCACATGTGCAGCAGATGACCACCCATATGCTTTCTTCTCCTTTCCCGTATCAAAAATAAAGTTTTCATGATAGTGCACCAAAGTGGTTATGGAAATGCAAGCACGGGACCTCTGCTCAGTAACGCATTTTTGTTCATATCGTGAAGAGCATAGAACTATGCACCTGGTTCAGCCGTGGATGCCAATACGTGCATACAACACTTTGATTGGCACACAGTCCGACTTTCCGGACAAGCTCCAGCTTACTCTTACTGAAAAAGACAAGCAGTCCTCCCGTCTGACCACCTTTTTCTACTGATGTCCCAGTCAAGATGAGACGCTCATCTGGACTGAAGGTGACATTGGTCTGCGCATAAGAGTTAGGCAGCCCATCGAAAACTTGCACGGCTCTCTTGATCTGTCGCAGATCCCAGACCTGTAATTATCAATTGTTCTCCAGCGCTTAGAGTTATAAACCTGAGGACAAGTGTGTCCTAGACGTAACGATGAGGAATTGTGCAACCTGTCAATCCTTCAGAAAACACTACAAGTATCACATTTCTCCAAAGACTGGACCGTCCATAACCAATCTTTGGTTTGAATAACCTAAATTAACTTACAAACAAGAGTGAAAACTTGGAACCGAAACGAACGTAAAGTCTAACTGCTGCATAAAAACTGATTATGGATAACGCATACGAGCTACACTATAAATAGCCGAAAAGCTGTGATGAAATTTCATGTTCATGAACTTTAGAAAGTCTTCCAAAGCGAGATCGTGTCAGACAGTTGATGGTAATCACCTTCATCGTGCAGTCGGTGCTTCGGGAAAGAAGAGTGTATCCATCAGCAGATATGCAAACACCTGTCACATCATCGCCTCCTTCATGAGCTCTCTCGATGTAAATATCGGGTCTGCTCCCCCAACCAGCCTTGACATTCCATATCTGTTGCAGGGCGCTGATAATTAAGCAAAGCTGGCCAAGAGTTTATAGGACATTCGGCTTGCGTCAACTCTCGCAATACGTAACAATCTCCAGGTTACGGGTAGTCTAAACCGCTTCACGTTCTTCGCCAGGAACAAGTTATCGATAAGTACGAGCGAGAAGCCAATAAAGCGAGGCTCATGGAGACTGAGCCTTCTTCTCAACTAAAATCTTTCCGCAATTTGATCAAGACAGTAAGAGAGAAAGGTGTCTAACGTTCGTACTCAAAAACGAAGAACAGCCCCAAGAGACTGAAAGTTTCAGTGAGAGCTTGAGTCTCCAGACCTGAACAGAACCATCTGCAAGGCCACCAGCAAGACATCTGCCATCTTGTCCCCAACAGCAAGTGCTGACGGACACACGGCCAGGCCTGGACAACCTGGGTTTGATGACCTGCACATGCACTTACAGTGATTAGTCCTCTCTCTTCAAAGAGCAGAAATCCTGGTGGCCAGTATAAGAAGCGACCAATGGCTACACCGTTTTAGCCACAGCTACTTGCCTGTCTTTTACACGACAGGCAAGTCTACATGAAACAGAAGTTAGGAACTTCAAGTCACCGGTGAACACCTACAGACTGGACAAGAAAATTCGTATCACCGAGCCCTTTACCTGCTTTTGAGACTTGAAGTCGGTGACATCCCAGATACGCAGAGAACCATCTTCCGAAGAGGTTAAAACCTTCTCCCTCTCGTTAGGATGCCACTGTCCAGCAGTTAATCCTGAAATATGGCCCTTAGTATTCTTCAAGTCCCGTATGTACATATCCCCCTTAAGAAACTCGCCCAACGTAAACCCATCTCTGTCAAAAATCTGCAGTTCCACAAATTGCATGAAAGAGATCAATTGGGGAGAGCTCAGACTATATTCGTCCAGGAATATATATTGATACACGGGTAAAGCAGCTTTCAGAGAAAACAGTGACTTCGCCCGCACATTAAAGGTAACCCAAAAATAGTTTTGAACCCATGTAAGTAAAGGTGAGTAACGAAGAGCGGTAACATGTATGTGACTTGGTTTAAGAAGTCAGCGAATTAATATAACCAAGGTTGGGCGAAAAGGATATGTGTAGGGTGAGCACATTTCCAAGATGGTACCCCCTGATGGCGGTAGGACAGAATACAAATGTAAATGCGATGCCTAACGAGCTGAGCGAGAAGACAACTATTATCGGTAATAACTGAGGCCGCAAGCGCAACAGCTAGAGTGTCAACCCAGAAGAAATTAGAGGTTAGAAGCAAATCTCCCAACAAAGGTCACGGACACAGCTGTAGGTATTGCGTAGGTTTTGAGTAGGTGTGCACTGAAACACCTAACTACCACAAGTTACACGCAGAGCATGCAACAGAACACACTCCCGTGGCATGCACCTCAACCTGTTCTCTGACTTCATCAGCACCCAACAGAGAGGGTTAGGCTGTAGATGAGTTGGAAAAGTGGTCAATCAGATGAAGACTTAACCGACTCATTAAGGCCTTATCGGTCCAGGAGTTTCTGTTCAACCGGGACATCTGAGGGCAAACTCCCGTTCTTAGTGTAGTGGTAGATCCGTGAATAGCTTGTGAAGAAAAAATGCCAAAAGATTAGTGACAGTAAAACACGTTGTATGTCAAGCAAGAGAAAACCAGAAGGAAATGAAGGGGGTAAAGGCAAAAAGAGATGATCCAAGGCAAAGCATAATGAAAGTAAAAACAGAGCCTGTGTAACAGAGGGAAAATGAAAACCACATGGATTTCATAGAGGCGGAAACCGAAATGCATCGTACAATGTATGCCCCGAATGGTTCCTTACTGACATAAAGCTGTTTATACAGCGTCAGTTTGGAAACACAAGGCCGATCACAGAAAGGGAAAGGGTAAAGGTTGTAAAACACGAAGCGGGCAAATTAAAATTGCTCCCCACCTATAATTCGTCCAGGAATATATATTGGTACACGGGTAAAGCAGCTTTCTGAGAACACAGTAACTTCGTCCAGGAATACAGCAGCTAGAAACAAGAACTATCGTCACACACTGAGGTAACACGCAAAAATGAACCCCGTGAAGTACATCGTAAGTGGCAAATAGGGGAGAATGTGTGCTAACTTTAAGCGTCCACAAAATTTATAACAAAAAGGTCAGAATATTTAAAGAAGAAAGAAACACAAAGAAACTAGAATATGTTGGTACATGAGCATAGCAGAACGACTCAGACTACGCGCACACACTAAGGTAACCCCAAAACCAAGAGAGCCCAAAGAAGTACATATATTCATTACGTCGAGAATGGCAGATTTTATCAACGACCACTCTCTAGTACAGAGGTAACCCGCAAGTAACCCGGCCAAGTAAATGGCAAGTAGGGGCCTAATGTGCGCTGACTTGCTAAGTGAAGTTACCCAATTGTTTGTAACGTAAGGGTGTGTCGATGGGGATGTCTAGTGCGAAGCACATTTCCAGAGAAGGTTCACCTTGGTGTAGAGTGCGATGCAGCAGAGAAATATGCCAGCCGATCGATTCTAATGTAGAATCTAATGCACAACCGAACAAACTGTATTTGAACTGAAAAAACTGGACTTGAACAGAACGGTAGTGTAATAAATGAAGAACGTCGATGGCGAGCATCGAATGACATAGCGAAAATGCAAAAGAAGAACGTTAGTTTAAACGAGTTCAAGGGCAAAGATTTATGGAGTGAAATCACTATCAGACAGGTTAAAGATAAAGAACACAGAGGAGAGGAAGAATTTTTACCACAGGGTCACTGATGCATGTAGGTACTGAATATGTGTACACTCAAGAACCTAACTACCACAAAGGTAAACTCGGAGCATGCAGCAGAACACACTCCCGTCGCATGCACCTCAACCGGCTCTGTGACTCATCAGCACCGAACAGAAAGGGTTAGGCTGTAGATGAGCAGGAGAAGTGGTCGACCGAAGTTAAGACTTTTCCGACTCATCCGGGCCTAGTTGGTCCATGAGTTTCTGTTCAGTTCAGGGGTATCTCCCAGTCGTTGTTTAGTGGTAGATCAGTGAGCTTGGTAAGCAAATTAACGGACCCACATCACATTGCCTAACGTATGTGAAGAAAAACCAGCAACAAAAGAAAACGGAACCAGTACCGAAACCTCAAACTAGAAGGGGGTTGGCGAAGGCAACATTTCCTGTAACACCATGCCGACTGAGCTAGACAGTCTATACCGAGCCACAGTACAATGAGCCAGAGGTCATAGTATCTTCTCGTACTCCAACTGAGATTAATTCCAGACAACGCGCTGCTTGTCCGGGAGTACCGAGCTTGGGAGCTTATGTCAAAAGCAAATACAAAGAATGTTCACACACTAGCCTTCACCAGTCCGCTAAATAGTCACAGAATCCTATCTTTAACAAGCATTTCCGATGCACAATTCTACGTCTGGGCTAATTAAGATATACGGTACCTTCGCTTGCGCTGACCCGGTAACGGCGATGAACA
Source organism: Asterella californica (assembly GCA_036924285.1). Lineage (NCBI taxonomy): Eukaryota > Viridiplantae > Streptophyta > Marchantiopsida > Marchantiales > Aytoniaceae > Asterella > Asterella californica. The sequence goes on along the minus strand of JAYKYS010000022.1, from coordinate 643,456 downwards.
TATCAGCCGTTGGGCTCCAACTTAAAGAGCGCACTTGGTGGCCCTCACTAGGTTCTAGCTGACGAAACGATCGCAGCTGGGCATTCATGCCTTGAAAGTCGTACATTCTTACACCGTAATCGTATCCGCCAGTCAACACCCTCGATCCTGTGGGATCCACAGCGACGGCAGACACTACCTACAGTAAGATAAGAAGGTTTAACGAGGTCAAAAACGACTGCAATTGTTTCCCAATGTGTTTTTCGTACTTCTCCGTACCTTGAAAGGAGGACGTTAGGACGTATTCGACACAACAGGGTTGAGGTTCAATCGGAAATTTCAGTCCTAACCGAATGCTTAACTGAGAAACATCATCTATGCAACCTACCACGATGGATATAACGTTACTAGAAACTTCAGTGTGCAGAAGAATGCTAAAAAAAAATCCAAAGACTTGGACAAACCTTGGTGTGCCCTTTCAGTACGATCTCATTGCTAAGCGGCACACGGAATTCATCATCATTTTCATCCTCAACATCATCCTCGTCCTCATCACTGCTACTATCCACCACTCGGGCTGGCGCTGGAGGACCAACCATCGGAGCCTCCTCATGGTCATCATCGTTTCCATCATCTGTAGTAGAGTCTCTGTTTGGCATTTGAGGACCAACCATAGGTTCTTCCTCGCTGACAACTTGTGGATACTTTCTCGACTGTCCATCGTCGACATCCAGCTCCGCCCTCCCTGGGAGGAGACTTCCAACCAAGTCCTCGCTCCTATCCCTGATCCTCGATATTTTTTTGCCTGAAACCACGCTCTTCTTATGCTTATCGTCACTAGTCAGAGGTCGTTGGGTCTTTGAGTGAACATTCTCTAGGGGTACAACTTTGTTTTCCTGCTTACCAAACGAGAGTGGAAAGCTTGCCCTGAGTCCAGAGTGTACTTCTGCCTCATCTACTACGGCTCCAGAATTCTGCAGAATGACGAAGGGCAACGATATTAAAATGACACTCCTGGACGACAGGTGCTTCAAAGACTAGGATAACTCGCTCACGCCTATTTCTCCGAGCGCCATTTAAAAGATTCACAAGTTATTGTTAAATTTAAATCTTAAAGCTTGATTCATTCAATTTCCCCCGACTAGGCGAGGATACTTGGCAGCGGAGGTTGCAATAGAGACAAACCGGGATATCTTCAGCTTCTTCGTCAGATGATGGCTCACTATCCTTCGTCTCATCTTTCTCAGGAAGCAATTTAGGTTGAACAAATGCGATTGCCCGAGTTGTATTCTGCTTCTGGTAGGGCCTCAACGATGACTGAGCAGGCTTCTTCCAGAAATCGTTTTTCTTCCTGTCCGTCATAACTTCAGTCTACACTCTCAGTTTTCCTCGCCACCTGTCGCGAAAATCATCTCATCAATCCCCACGCATTAATGCCTGGGACCACGGACAGGGAGACAGAGCACTTGAGCAGAAACCAAGATCAACAAGTCCTGTCCAACCGCATGTACTTGCATAACCGCTGCTAACTCTATTGCAGACTATTTTGAACCTCCGCCATGGGCCTTAGAGCGGAAAACTGGTGCGCGCTCGATTTGAACTAAGAATATCTTCAGTGGACGAAGACTAGAGTATAATGCGCTCCACCGAAGACGGAATATCGTAAGAGTACACTCGTTACTCCACTCCGATATCCATGAAAAACTCACTTTGGATTCGAATGCGGCAATTGACGTTATAAAAGCATCACTGACAAAATTTTGTTAACCCCTACCTAACATTCCCAGCCCACAAGAACGCAGCAAATCTCCCGACGGCAGATAAAGGGTAGATTCTCCTGCTGCAACCTCGACCGCAATCCAAATACATGAATTATTCGAGTTCAGTCTCGTCTCACGTCATTTCCGTCAATCGACCAGGTCGGTACTACTCGGTAGACGCCGCATGTTCCATCGAGCGCTTTCGATATGGCGTGCGTGCGGTCTTGACGATTTCCGCTGAGTAAGACTCTTAGAAGTAGCCCCAAACTGTAAACTTGAGACGCAGGAGTACGGAACCTTTGGTGAGAAAACTACCAATTTTGGTTGAAGGAATTCTCAAATATGGGTGTCGCAGATATTCCTATTCCCGACTAAACCCGATGATGGGTTCTTGTGTCCAGTTGAACAAGGTGATGCGTTTGCAGTGGAATTGATCCAAGTCTAAATTCCTCCTTTCTTCCTCTGACTTTCATTTAATAAAATAAATTACTTTTATTGTTTATAAAACTTATAATCGAAAGATAATTATAATAATCTTTTCAAAGAAAATTTAAACTAGTTTAGATGTAAAACAAAACTATATTAGATGAATTCATAGTTTAAGTGTAAATATGCTACATTAAACCTTAGGTGTAAGTATACAAACGATGAAAAATATACTTTCATTTTCTCTGTTTACTTTAGGTTCGAAAATAAATAAAAATTGTTTCAAATAGTCACTAATATTTTATTAAATATTTACTATTCAGTTTGTTATATAATATAAAACTATGGGAGAGGTTTGATTTAACATATTTATTTCTTAGAAGAAAATCTTATTAGCAAGAATAAGATTAAGTCTTAAATCTCTTTGTTCTCAGTTAGCCAATCCGCAGAAGAAAACATCTAGTTTACAAAGTCAAGAGCACCTGGGCTTTATAACGAAAGTCTCTGTAAAGAAAGGACAAAAAAATCTCACCTTCCCTTCTACTATTCTGCTTTCTTCTTGTTTCAGTAAAATCCACGGTTAGCTATGCAAATGCATAGTAAAAACCGCTAAAAGATATATATATATTCGTTTATATCCCCGGAAAGAGTTGAATGCAAAAGCAAAAGGCTGTTCCTTTATCGATAACTGAAGATATATCTTCGACCAAGTGATGCAGTAGTAAAAAAATCATTCACAAGCGGTTGATTAGATTATGACGTTACGACTGGTTTTGGAAAGATAGTTCTCAAAACATATCTTGTTGACGTATCTTACAAGGAGAGAAGTGAAGACAACCAAGAAGTTATTTCTAAATTTAGCTGAAATTTGTCTTGTTAAGATTGAAGTTTAATAATTAAACTTGATTACCTTTGTTGCCTGTGATGATAAAACCCGTAAGTGAAATATGTTAATTCACCACCTTCTTAATATAAACACCATTGCTTTAGATGAATAGTAATATTTAATATTTAATTTATTAATTTATGACCTCACCCTTTCAAGAGGAATGGTTTGGTAATAAATTAAACATACATTCATACTTTATCTATCTGAAATGTAAGAGGTGATTATGCATGCTTAATTCATTTTTTTCTCTCTCTGAAAGGGTAAAGATCATAGCTTAAACATGCCTTTCAGACATGTTTAAGCTATGATCTTTCAACTTTTGGAAGTTGACAAACCCACGGAAACACATTGAGGTGGCTGAGCTCCTCATGAAAAAATGACCTACACATCTCTACGGGACAAGAAACATGAGAAAATGTAGAGTGGGTCTATGTAGAGAATTTATTGCATGACAATCAGTTGGTGAGTTTATTTCATACATTCGTTATAATTGTTTTTACTTGTCTCGATAAGTTATTTTGTACACTTTTTATTTGCTCTACTTGCTTACAAGGACAACTTCCTGCGGACTGGGCGAAGGACATTTCATAACTTGACACACCGTCCATAAAGGAATGTGAGGGAAAAGAGTTTTAGATCTTCCCTAGAATGAAACAGGCCACCATTGAAAATTCAGAGAAAATTAAATAAGTTAGAGAGAATGATTCAAGTGATTATCAGTCCCATGGAAATGGAAATGAATAGAAGAATCAGCAATCATTTGATCAAGATAGTGCAGAAGAGGAGATGTTCATCAATAACTTGGAAGTGAAAAGGATCGAAAAGAGGAGCAGTTCTATCTTTTTTTTTGCATAAAAAAAAATACCCTCGTTGTAGAACGTTCGGTTGAAAACCATAAGCATCCCCAGTGATGAGCGTTGCCGAGCGGCAAAGAGAAAACCAGATGTTTTTTTTTCTCGAAGATTGTTGACTTGACAGCCTTCTAGGCTAACCCAACTGCCTTCTGCTATTAATGCGATCCTACTTGGTCTCTTTGCTGCTGCTACTTTCGCATTGTAGCAGATGTCTTTTTTCTCGCTGTTATAATGATCTTTTGTTTCTTCTTCTACATTTCGTCTTCTTGCAGAGACGTTGGTCGCTGTTCTTTTTCTACACGGCTCTTCTCGTTGCAGTGATCCCGATTTGTTATCATCGGGAGGTGTCACTGTTAGAACATACAGACGACAAGGACAGGGACTGCCGATGTCGCTCTTCTGCTGCTCTCGTCGCTTTGCTGCCGTCGTCATATCATCTTCTTGCAGATGTGATGTTCTCGTTTTCTCTACTCGCTTTTCGTATTCTCGTTCTTTCTGTATGGGTCTGCTGTCGCGATATCTTTTTAAACAAGAGTTGGGTGTATCCTTTTAATGTAGAGTTGGGATGGTCACTTCTCGCCGTGCTCTGTTTCTACAAGCTACTGAGATAAAAAGCAGCAGGACGAAGATTGCCGCTCTCATTCGATTTTCACTCAACCACCGCGGGTTCTCACGACTGTTCAACCTGGTGTTGCTCTTTTTTGCTTTGCTGTCATTTTTTTCTTAGGATAAACGGTCTCTCTTTGCAAAGACATCCAGGGATGACAATGCGTACTTCCACACCTTCTACACACATATGTTCATTGTACACGAGATGGGCACTTCTCTACATGCTACTTGTCTTATTCCTTTACGTCTTCCGCATCTTGCAACTTTTTGCTCCAGATATTGTCCTCGACATTCTCAAGTACTTGTTTTAACATATCTTTGAATTCTGGCCTTAACACTTCTCGTCTTTCAACGCTTGGCCGAGTCCCGTGATTGTGTCTTGATCCCTCCTATAGTCCATTGAGATCTTTCGTCACCACGGAATCGAATGATACAAGTGCCAAGTTGACCATTTTGCTCTTCCATCGATTCCTCCTCTCTATCCCTTGCTATCTTTTGGATTGCTCTCATTCTCTAAAATGCAATTGTAATTCACTAGAGGCTACGTGTATATCGATTTCTGGTTTTGCTTAGAACGACAAGAATTCTTTCTGCCTGACGTGGATTATGCTTTCTCATGGGTAACTGAGTGCATCTAGTGTATAATAAGACCTTTCTTATATATCGACTCCAAAGACATGTCGCTGATCTCCGTATATAGATACAAATCTTTAAGTTGCATCTGCAAAGCAGTGAACACAAGACTGTACATAATAGGTTGCAAACATATCCCTATCCATCTGATGCAAATGAGACAAGTTACGCACGCGAAGCGTACGAGCAACACGTATGTTCCTCGTTCGAGGAAAATAATGTCCTCCAAAACTCTTGAAGTTTTTTTCACTGTTGGTCAGATTGATCAAGACCTTGACTTGGCATGTTGGGGCTCGTTATGCATTTTTCTACACCAAGAATATGACAGCGGTCTCATCTCAATGAAAAGAGGAGGGGGGAGAGGGCTTTATTACATATCCACGTTCAAGAAGTTTTATATTTACAAACCACGAGCCATATAGATGTCAAGAACAGATTGATCATTGTGCTAGGTTGGAAAAGGAGTAATAGACCACTGGGAGACGAAATTTGTGTGAAGAAGCTGAATAACAAAGGTCTTCATATCTTCATCGGTATGAGTGGCTACTACATGAAAGATAATCTTAAGGTTCATCTCTGTTTTTGCATGAAGAATATAAGTGACAGTATGTTCGCAGATGGAGATGAGATTTTATCTCTCTTCAGTGTCATAGACACAAAAAATAGAATAACTCCAACAACATACTACAGCGAGCGTTGCAGTTCAACGAGTATAAGATTTGACACCCCCTCGGCAGTACGTTGCAAACTTATGCGATCCATGGTTCGATCAAGCAAGTACGTCCCATCCTGTAAGTGGTTGATGAATAACGAATACAACGAGCGAGAAGCAAGGCACTTTGGAAGATCAATCGTTCATCCGCAGACAATCACCATGAGAGATATTAATACTATTGTTTTATAACCATCAAGATCGAAGATGATACTTCAGCACAAGCACTCTCGAAGATGAAGAGCGATCGCTGAATTTATCTTTTCTCATGATGGACGTTGCTTGTCCACTGTTTGAAAGCGTGCGAGGGTTGCCTGAGTACATACCGCTCGACAATGCTTTGCTTCGAAATACCACGGCCAGACGCTCTTTCTGTACATACATTCTCTTTTCTATCTATATTCTTCTTCGTGCGCAGGCGAGACAACAAACCAAGCACCTTCAACTGTCAAAGAAGTCACATATACCCGGCAAGAGAACTTCACGATTTAATTCTCAATCGAAGATCGTGCAGCTGATATGTGCAGCCTTCATCCTTATATGCAGTTAATAAACTATGGACAGTTTTGAATGTTAGGCTTTTTCTCTCCTAACTTCCTCCTTCCTGGGGAAAGAAGTATGGGAAGTTTTCAGTGTTATCATGTTATCCCGGTGTTAGACAGTGACAGCTTCCATGTACATTTCGCTTACATCTACGAATAAAGAAAAGATTTGCATTTTCAGTTTATCTTCGGTTTGTCCTGCTACAGTTCGTCACGTCACATAAAATCGTAGGCTGCATAAGCCGGTCCCCATCGAGCCCATGTTTTCTAGCTGCAGCGCAGTTCGTTATCTGTTCATGCGCAGAAGAATAGAATAAACCGAGGAGAAAATGCAAAGCATTTAATTGCAGTTTTCTGTAACAAGCTCACATGGAATGTTGCATGTATATTATCTTAAATCTCGTCTAGGAGAAGTCGCTCTTTTCATAGAATCAATAAATGAATATAACCATAAATATTCATTGTGATAATTCAAAAGTTGTTAGAAATGTACTACTGGTAGAATAATCTAAGATAAAACTCTAAGTCACGGCATAATGACAATGTGAGTATGTGAGAGAGCTCCTCAAGAGAGTGTAGGTAGAACCAAGCAAATAGATTACTCAATATTGTACAATGGCCTTGGGCTTGGATAATATAGTCTTGGTCTTGGCCTTGGTGACCTTACGAAAGGTCACCACCTGATAACCTGAACCTGCTACTGAAAGTGTATTCATACTGTATTTTAACAAAAGTATTGTAGTTCTCTAATTTCTTTAACTGAGTTTTATAAGAATAGTAATAAAGAAATATTATTACCCTAACTTTTGTTGGAGAGAACTTATTCTTTCATGGAATAAAACACCAACTGTATTTTATGCATGTATTTTGGGAAAAACACATGCACAAAAGCATCAACGGTAAGATATCTCTGTTGAGTGCATTCATATCACTGATACTTAAAACATAATTTATATAAAACCCACAACTGGTACAATCACATACTTTATAGCTTTCATCTCCGCTTGTACACGATCAGTGAGAAAAGGCAACCTGCCCTCACAAGCGCATTTGGGTGAGCACGTGTTATTTCACTTCACCAAGAAAACGTTTAATCTGGATAACAATTTAGTCTTCTTGGATAGACAGAGTGACTAGTAGATCGATGTCATGTTTATAAAATACCACCAACGTAATAAAACACAATGAAACATCAAGACAATAGGATGAACCCAAGTAACTATTTATACTATTATTTATGTTAAATAGTCTTATTGACTCTTCAATGAGCATGAATATTCATCATCAAGTGACCGTTTATGTGTTTTGTTTATGTGATCTTTTATGATTCTCATTGTGAGATCTATAGTTTATCGATGTCATGTAACAAAGTATTTTCCTCTAATTAATTTTCTAACAAGTATAGAGATTCCTTTTATTTTCAAGATATTTAATGCTTATGAATAATGTTCTCGTTTGTAATTTCGACATCTCTAGTAATCTAACTTTTTATCCACTGAACAGGTGGTAACAGGAGTACATGTGCAAATAGATAAATCAAACAATCACAAAGAAACGATAATCCATGTTCATGTTTACGGGTTCTTTTCAAATCAACAGCGAAACCATGTAAATGCATGGCAACAAAAAGTCGGCAACAAGATGCTACGAAAAGGGATTGAGAGGCAATGCATTTGGTACAACACAGAAAGTGACCATCTCATGTGACATTCCAATAAATACTTGACATTTTCTCAAAACGATATAGTCAAGAGTATATCAAAGGAGACAAGCGAAAAGTGAGACGAAAATTCATACCTTTTCTTTGTTTTATTTTATCATAGAAAAAAGACAATTATAAAAATATTCAAAAATCAATACTGATAAATCAATATTCAAAAATATATTTTGAATTTTCTCAAATAGAAAAGTAATAATATAATGTTCAAAGCCATAAACTAAAGAGAAAAGAAGAACCGAGAGATTCAGTTGCCATCCAACCTCAGCTAGGCATATAGGATGTACGCCTAGCTGAGGATGCATGTGAAGTCACAAAAACCCACTGTTTTCATGTTTTGTCATCTTCTATAATATTTCAGTCCACGGTTAACTATAACAGAAAAGACAATATACTATGTAGAAGTTAACTGTACAATAACACTACAATCCATCAAGGCACGAGCAAAAGTCTCCAAATCCTTGTTAAAATGCTTCGTTAGCATTTTAACATGATCCCTAATCTCTGGAGCTGCTGCCAACTCAAACGTCTCAATCATCTCATCTTCTGAGACCCGGTTCAGCTCCATCTCCTTCACATAATGTCTCAGATACCTTGAGACATCTCTTCCATCAAACTGGTCAATCCTGCTGACCACCGCTTGTAGCGCCTTTGTTGCCAAAGCTTCCTTCCGCTCATCAGATTGTTGCTGCCGTAAGAACATAGTGAAAGCTTGGAACATCGATGCAGTCGCTGGATCCAACTGCACTTTCGGCAACCCACTTGAACCACTAGCTCCATCTCCATCACCTTTCCCATCCCCACTCATGACTGCCAATCTCTTCTTCAAAGTTCACACACAGAAGAAATCTCTACCCCAGACCTTCACGTCGAGTTCACCACCGTATCGTGTCGGATATTTTGTGCGTGAAGGATGTCCAGGAAAACGCGAGGTTCCTGGCTGTGGAGATGCTGTGTGCCAAACAGAGACAAGACAGAGAAGAACAACCACGAAAAGGAATGCTGCGATATATACCACTCTGAAAGTATGTACATTGTCGATTCTTTCTCCAAACAGCACAAAACTGAGGAAAAGACCAGAGCGGTCTGTAACCTACTTCAGAAGCCCTAAAACAAACCCCTGAAACGTAACCCTAGTCTGAAATCGCCAAAACGTAGCTCAAAGCAAGAGGAACTTCTCTTTGCTAACAACCAGAGCCACAGCAGTATCATGCGATCCAAACCCAAGTCCAAACCACATCCACACACTAGCTCTTGGCTAAAGCTAGCTACCACAAGCCATACACAACCAACTAAGTCCTTAACGAACTCAAAAGGACGAAACCTGTAGCGAAGGAACCGAAAAAGACCTATCTGGGAACTTTCTCCTTTCGCCAAACGATCTTCAAATGTTGATAGGGTCTCCTTCCCTGACTCCGTTGGCCCAAGAAACCTTCAGATCCGGCTCCCGATAGTTGAGATATCGCTAATTTTCGGTCGCAGGTGACCGAACCTTCAAAAACTCCTCCCTGCGGCTTAAAACCGCTCACACCGCACAAACGGATCGTCTAAACTGATATCCGTCTTCGCTGGTAGGTAGATCTGGCTACCCTGAACCCACCAAGACTCCAAACAAGCCGTTTGGAGTTCCCCTTGCAAAACTACTCGGGAAATTTGGTCGCAGGCTACAAAAAACTGACGTAAATCGGCTCCCTGCGGCTCAAATTTGCTCACCACACCCAAACCAACAATCCAATTCACTTACAGTCTTCTCCTATGCGTACATGAGGACTCCCTGATTGCGTAGGCACCAAGAACGAAGAGCTTGGCTCACCGATCGCGAAGAACAATCCAATCTCAAGTCGCAGGCGATGAAAACCTGACGCAAGCGCTTCCCTGCGAGCCAATTTCTCTCACAACTCTCAAACCGCCCGATAAAACTTTGTATCGTCTTCAATTTCCTGAAGAACTCGTTGTTCTGATCCCGATGGATCCAAGGACAGCAAGTTTGGACTCCGGAACGGTCCGAACGGTCCAACTCTCCTTCACAGGTAACTGAAAATCTCAATTCTGCTCCCTGCGTCTCAATTTCTCCCAGAACACAACCCTCGATCCGTCTCTTCAAGAACCGTCTTAACCTGTGCGTAGCCTGCACAGATCTGAACCCGATGACACCTTGCGCGCGTGTATTGGACTTCTCAATTCTCCAAAACATCCACCGACAGGTCGCAGGAACAAGCAAGCCCCTTAAGCAGCCCCCTTGCAACAGTCTGTACGTACGAAGTTCAACTCTCACTAATAAGAAGCAGGCCCCTTGCGTGTTTGATATAACGCCTGAAGCCCTAAATACCCAGTCAGCAAGTAACTAGGGGCCTAGCTTGATTTTACCTTTTTCCGAATCGCATAACTTCTTCTCTGGATGTCCAAACGAAATAAACAAGATGCCCATGGAAAGCTGACAACGAGCTCTATCCATCTATGCGATAAAAGTAAAGATCCGAAGTTGCGCCAAAAGCTCGTAAGCTGGGGCCTAGCTTGTTTTCTCCATCTTTCGAGTCCTGTAACTTCTTCACTATGCGTCCAAACGAAGTAGACAAAGTGCCTATAGAATGCTGACAAGGAGCTCTATCCACTGGTGTGATAAGAACGAAGATCCGAAGTGGTGCCAAAAACCCGTAAGCTGGGGCCTAGCTTATTTTCTCCATCTTTCGAGTCCTGTAACTTCTCCACTAGGCGTCCAAACGAAGTAGACAAAGTGCCTTTGGAAAGCTGACAAGGAGCTCTACCCATCTATGTGATGAAAATGGAGATCTGAGATTGTGCCAAAAGCCCGTAAGCTGGGGCCTAGCTTGTCTTCTCATGAGTGTCTTTGGAGCAACAAGTATCGAAGTTTGAATTTCAAGTAGGAGCCGGTCCACGACACGACAGCGCGGTGGGGAGAGACGAGTTTTGTGCAGTTTCTGGGAGGTTTTCCGCGTACAGAACAGTGCAATTTCGACATTGCAGCTATGGCGGAGTCTGTGTCTTTGATCACTGGAGAGAAACTCGACAAGAACAACTACCAAGTGTGGAAGTTCCGGATGAAGACTTTCCTGTAGGGACAAGATCTATGGGATCTTATCACTGAGGAGGAGAAAGCGCCTGAAGTGCCAATTTCTGATCCGAAATTCAAGGAGTGGAAGAAGCGCTCATATCAGGCTATTCACTACATCGCGCTGACAGTTTTAGCATCGATGATCGATCACATCCAGGATTGTGATACGCCCAAGAAAGCTTGGGATGCACTCGCGCATCTGTTTCAATCCGGAACAGAGGCGCGGAAGCTGCAATTGCTGCAGCAGTTCAATACCGTGAAGAAGGGGTCGATGTGCATAAACGACTATGTGAACGGGGTCAAGCAGCTTGCGGATCAGCTATCTTCTGTCAAAGTCGAGATTGATCCCACTGTCTTGATCGGAGCCACATTGCAGGGACTGCCTGCAGAGTACAAACAGTTCATAACATCGATTTCGACCAGAGAACCTCTTCCGCGGTTTGATGAGCTTGTTCCTATGATGTTAGGAGAGGAGGTGCGCCTACTGGGGAGTTCTACTTCGACGGGTCAGCAAGAATCTGTCTATTTTGCAGGTTCTGGAGGATCTCGAGGTAGGGGTCGTGGCAAAGGTGCTGGACGTGGACGGGGTCGCGGACAGCAACAGCAATCGCAGAACCAGCAGAACCAGCAGAACCAGCAACAGTCTGGTGGTTCCAACAACAATCAGAGAAGAGCGCCTGGTTCCTGCAACTACTGCAAGAAACAAGGCCACAATGCGAATCAGTGCTACAAGAAGCAGAACGATCATAGACAACACGACAACAACCCCCAACAAGGTAACAGCAACCAGCAAGGCTATGCAGTCACTGAGCATGTCTATTCGGAGCAATTGCTGATTACTACGCATCAGAGTCATCAGTCTGCGGCTTTCGAGCCACAGACTGACTGGGTGATCGACTCCGGCGCCACCAGTCACATGACTCCCCATCGGGAGTGGTTTAGTTCACTCGAGCCTGTGGAGACTCCACAGTTTATGGTGACAGGAGATGACACCAAGCACAAGATCCAGCACAAGGGTAACATTCCACTTGACATTCCTGCCTCAACGTTTACTGGTATACGGAATGTCTTACATGTACCTACATTGACTAGAAACCTGCTATCTGTAGGACAGTTGATAGAGCAGGGTCTGCAAGTGCGCTTCAATAAAGATGGATTCTTTATTGAAGATTCGAATGGCACTGTCATAGCTCGAGGTATCAAGAGTGGTAGGCTGTTTAAACTAGATGCATCTGCGCCTAAGTTACAGGCTGCCATGTATGGACAGAGTGGTCCAGTAGTGTCTGATATTGACATCTGGCATAAGCGAATTGGGCACATGAACTTTCAGAGGCTGAAAAGCCTTCCGAGTTCTGACTTGGTTACAGGTCTGCCCAAATTCGAATCCAGTGAGCCCACTGGAGTCTGTGCAGCATGTCAATTCGGCAAGCAAGCTAGACAGCCCTTTAAGGATCAGGCGGTAGAGCGAACAAGCTTCTGGAGCTTGTTCACACTGATGTATGGACTGCTTCTCAGCCAAGTATGACCGGTTTCCAGTACTTCGTGTCGTTCATTGATGATCATTCGCGTTATACTTGGATCTATTTGTTGAGAAACAAGTCCTCTGCCGAAGTACTGTCAGCATTCCAGACTTTCCGCAAGTTGGTGGAAAAACAGTCTGGAGCATCTATCCTCTGTTTGAGATCTGATGGAGGAGGCGAGTTTCTTTCTGGAGAGTTCGATGCATATCTGCGTGAGCATGGTATCCGACGCCAGAAGACCTGCAGCTACAGTCCGCAGCAGAACGGGGTTGCGGAGCGCAAGAATCGACACATAGCAGAAGCTGCTCGTGCGATGTTGAACGAGAAGACCATGCCTAGACCTTACTGGGCAGAAGCTGTTTCATGTGCGGTGTATCTGATGAACCGGACGCCTACAACGGCAGTCCACAGCAAGACACCGATGGAGGTCTTCACAGACAGTAAGCCTGATTACTCTTTCTTTAAAGTTTTCGGATGTATTTGTTATGTGCACATACCTAATGAAAGACGTAAGAAACTAGATCCGAAAGCAGATAGATGTATCTTCCTTGGTTATGCTTCTGATACGAAAGGATATAGGTGCTACAATCCTTCGTCCAAGCAGTTCTATATCAGTAGAGATGTCGTGTTTGATGAGCTACAGTCTTGGTTTGCACCTGCACCTGTGAGAGCCATCCCTGTACCTATTGTAGAACCAAGGAGTCAGTCCAATGTAGTACCTCAGAGTAGTACGTTGAGTGGAGGATCTTGAGAAGTCACTGATTCCAGATCAGAATCTGTTGCACATAGAGCTGTTGTTAACGCTGGAGTCCACGTAACACAGCCTAGTGGAACTAGTGTAGTTTCTACACAGGATGAGCGCGTGCTATTGCAGCGTATGTTTGACTCATCCAGATATGTGGATCTTCCACATCCCCTGGATACTTTGTCCCAGACCTTGGCGTCTACGTCAGATCAGTTGCAAGGGGAGGTGACTAGTGCACCGATTACCTCTCGCAGATCTGAGCGACCAAAACATCCAGTGAGTAGGTATATGCATGAAGGTTTTCTTGTTGCGCATCATGCATATATGGCCAATGTTCTTCAGGAACAGCAACCGAGTTCGCTTGAGGAGGCGATGCACAAGGCCCAATGGGTAAGTGCTATGGAAGCTGAACTTGCTGCGCTTCATCACCAACAGACTTGGGAGTTGGTAGACTTACCTCAGGGTAAGAAAGCGATTGGTTGCAGGTGGGTTTTCAAGGTCAAGCGCAACTCGGATGGTACCGTGTGTCGGTACAAGGCCAGATTGGTAGCTAAGGGCTACGCACAGCAACATGGAGTGGATTTTGAGGAGACCTTTGCTCCTGTTGCGAAGATGGTGACTATTCGAACAGCAGTTGCAGTTGCAACTCAGAAAGGTTGGAAGATGCACCAGATGGACTTCAAGAACGCCTTCCTCAATGGCGATCTTGAGGAGGAGGTCTACATGCAGCAACCTCTTGGTTATGAGGATCCTAAGTTCCCTTCCCGTGTATGTAAGTTACGGAAGGCTCTCTATGGTCTGAAACAGGCACCAAGAGCATGGTATGCAAAGATCAATTCTTACTTGCAGTCTCTTGGTTTCCACCTGTGTAGTTCAGACTCTACCTTGTATTCATTGAGAATACGAGACCGGATTGTTGTGATAACCATCTATGTTGATGACTTGATCATTACCGGTAACTTTGAGGAGCTTATTTCCCAGATCAAGGATCACTTAAAATCCGAGTTCGAGATGATGGACTTAGGAGAACTCAAGTACTTCCTTGCTGTGGAGTTCATTAGAGATGGGAAGGATGTTTGGCTTGTACAGCGACAGTATGCTCTCAGTATGCTTGAGAGATTTGGTATGCTTGATTGCAAACCCATTGCTACACCATTAGAGCAAGGGGTAAAGCTAGGAGCAGAGGATGGTGAGTTGCTGGATGATCCACGCATGTACAGACAGATGGTTGGGAGTCTTATCTACTTGACCATCACCAGACCAGACTTGAGCTATGCTGTCGGTCTGATTAGTCAATTCATGCAGTCACCACGGAGACCACATTTTGAGGCTGTCAAGCGGATCCTCCGCTACGTGAAGTTCTCCATGCAGTACGGACTTCACTATCGATACGGTGGACCATTGTTGTTACATGGCTACACAGATGCTGATTGGGCAGGAAGTGCCGACAGGAGATCCACGTCAGGTTACGCTTTTGGACTTGGAAGCGCTGCTATAAGCTGGGCTTCTAAGAAGCAACCCACAGTTGCTTTGTCATCCACGGAAACAGAGTATCGAGGAGCAACGAACGCAACATGCGAATCGATCTAGCTTCGATGTCTGCTATCTGATATTGGTGTGGAGTGTACAGATCCTGTTGTTGTATATACAGACAACATTAGCAGCATGAAGTTAGCTAGTAATCATGTTTTCCATGCTAGGACGAAGCACATTGAGGTGCACTATCACTTTATTAGAGAGAAGGTCCTTGCAGGAGAGATTGAGCTCAGTTATGTGAGCACAGGAGATCAGGTTGCCGATATCTTCACTAAGGCGTTGCCTAGAGATAAGTTTGATGCTTTCAGACATTGTCTAGGAGTACAGGATGTAGAGATGAGCTTGAAGGGGAGTGTTGATATAGTCCCAAGCTCTAGTAGATCGACGGCTACCATTAGCCGGAGTGGTTAGGGTTGTTAGAGTTAGTTAGAGGGCTAACCCTCCATTAGGGTTTCCCTTGTACTCACCTCCACTATATATACAGAGAGAGGCAAAGCCTCTCTCATCTCATTCCTATTTTACTTCCTTGTCTACTCGCTCTCTCTCTTCTTGGAGTGTCCTCGAAGTATCGATCTTTCTACACAGAGACTGTTACAAGGGGGCAGCTTAGGGGTTAGCTTGCGCTTACAACATGTCGGTGGACGGTTCGGGAGATTTAGGAGTCCAATGCAAATGCGCAAGGCGTCGTTGGGTTCATATCTGTGCAGGCTACGCACTGGTTCAAACGGTTTGGGAAGAGACGGATTCGGGAGTGCGTACTGAGAGAAATTAAGATGCAAGAAGGAGATTTGGAGATTTCAATTATCTGTGAAGGAGAGTTGGACTGTTCAGACCATTTCGGAGTCCAAACTTGCTGTCCTTGGATCCATCGGGATCAGAACACCGAGTTCTACAGAAAATTGAAGACAATACGAAGTTTCATCGGACGGTTCAAGAGATTTGAGCGAAATTGGCTCGTAGGGAAGCGCTTACGTCAGATTTTTGTTCGCCTGCGATCTGAGATTGGGTTGTTCTTCGCGATCGGTGAGCCAAGCTCTTCGTTCTTGGTGCCTACGCGATCAGGGAGTCTTCATCTACTCATAGGAGAAGACAGTACGTAAATTGGATTGTTGGTTTGGGTGTGGTGAGCAAGTTTGAGCCTAGGGAGCCGATTTACGTCAGTTTTTTGCAACCTACGACCAAATTTCTCGAGTGGTTTTGCAAGGGGAACTCCAAACGGCTTGTTTGGAGTCTTCTGGGGTTCAGGGTAGCTAGATCTACCTACCAGAGAAGACGGATATCAATTTAGACGATCCGTTTATGCGGTGTGTGCGGTTTTAAGCCGCATGGAGGAGTTTTTGGAGGTTCGATAATCTGCGACCGAAAATCAACGATATCTCAACTGTTGGGAGTCGGATTTGAAGGTTTCTTGGGTTAACGGAGTCAGCGGAGGAGACATTATCGACAACTGAAGTCCGTTCGGCGAAAAGAGGAAGTTCACATATAGGTCTTTTTTGGTTTCTTCGCTACGAGTTTTGCTCTTTTGAGTTCGTTAGAGTTCTGGTTGACTATATACAGCTTGTGGTAGCTAGCTTTAGCTAAGAACTTGTACATGGATGCGGTTTGGACTTGGATTTGGATCGCGTGATACTGCTTTGGCTCTGTTTGTTAGCAAAGGGAAATTTCTCTTGTTTTGAATACGCTTCGGTGGTTTTGGACCAGGGTTGTGATTCAGAGGTTGTTTTTAGGAGCTTTTGAAGCAGGTTAGAGAACGCTCTGGTCTGTTTCTCAGTTTTGTGCTCTTAAGAGAAAGAACAGGCAGTGTACATACATTTGAAGTTAGTATATCTCGCAGCATTCATTTTCGTGGTTATTTTCTCTGTCTTGTCTCTGTTTCAGCACACAACATCTCCACAGCCAGGAACCTCGCGTTTTCTTAGACATCCTTCACGCAATATCCGTCACGACAACGTGAAAGACGGACCTCTGGGTTACTTAGAGCAAACTGCACCTTTTCATAATATTTGAGTCTGACCTCCGTTGTTGACGTGATAGGTAACGTCGAAAAGTGATTGGAAAGCGCTACATTTTTGTAATTTTTTTTTGGTTTTCATCTAAGCATTATCAGAACCTAGTTTTTTAAATTCTAAGTTTTTTTGTGTTTTAAATTTCGAAAAAAGATTCTGAATTCAAAAAAATAATCTAAGAAGAATATTCCATCTAGTACCCTTTATACCAGGAGGGGGTTTAACAAGCATCAGTGGCTATTCATTGCGTCGCGTGTTTCTCTCCTTAATAAGCATCACGAAGAGGGTAAAAGGAGAGAAAAAGAGGAAAAACACTAGACTAAAAGGTAAACTAGATGCTAGTGGTAGTTACAATATTTTAAAAGAGATTCGGTGAAGTCGTTGGAGGGACGAGACGGTTTCAAGACACAACAGTTCAAAGAATCTGAATTGCTCAGTCTTATTGGTTCCGACGGGATTCAACCTTCTCCCTCCATGAAAGTGCGACCATCGATCCACGTCAACCGTTAGATTCGCGGACCATATCCTAGAAAATCAACTGAAGGCTGTTGTTCTCCCCAAGTCGTGTCTCCCAAGTAAAGTTGTCTACAAAACGGTGATGTCTCAACTTAGTAGTCAGGTTCTAAAACGCAAGTAAAGTTACGTGAAGTCTCACCGACCTGGAGATTCGTAAATCTTCGATAGGAAAGCGTTATGCTTTTGCCGCATAGAAACCACAACTATTCTGGAAGATATTTGACCCCTAGAAAACATGGGAAAAAGGCTTTGCTGGTTGCTACACAGGACAGACAAGATTGGTTGCTGGTTGCTCAACAGGATAGAAATATATCTACTTTGTCATCTACCTTATATCGAATAAGGGCACGGTCTATATTACTCTTTTTTCTTCTCATAAAACCGCGGCAAGACCGGCCGGCGTGCCTTCCGTTATAAGAAAAACAGTTTACAGAGAAACGGCGGCCAAGAGGCCACCAAAAGAAAGACTAAACGTCAGGAGGTCTCCCGGCATACAACCTTTTGAGTCTACTTAAATTATTTTTTAACTTAACGGTCTCGCGTTTTCTGTTTCACGTGTTTGTAAATGTGATGTTGGTTCGAGAATCATGAATTTTTTTTGAATGTTTGTAACTTTTCCTGAGAAGCGCTCTTACTTTAAATTATATATTAGAATTATATATTTTTACTCTAAAGAAGTTCATGAAGAGAAATAATAACTTTTTAATCTACTTAGCTAATAAGCATTTCAGAATTTAATTCAATACATGAGTAGTCTATTTGAAAAGCAGTTCAATTCAGTATATGTGCAACGGTCGCTGTGTATCATCGAGAGTTGATGGGAGAAGTTAATATTAGACTTTTGAAATAATATGTTTTATTTATAGTTTGTACGACAATTCTTTACATGTCATTGTATGCTCACTTTGTTAGCACAAGTCATGATAAGATTTTGATTTAGTTTCTCGAAAACAAAAAGGTCATGTCGGTCTCACTTTAGTTAATGTAAGTCATATTTCTCCATGATCAATAACTGAGAGGAATTTTTGCACCATAAAATATTCTTGTCATCTTCTTATCCTGACACTGGAGTTTTACAGCACATCCAAAGCCTTCTGGCCAGACAATCTGTATGGAATTTATAATGTTCATTAGAACCATGTACCATGTACCATGTACCATTGACCTGTATATGCTGGATATCAAGTCATGTAAATCTTTGCTCTAAAATGCACATGGCAACTTCTGTCAAATATTTATAGAATATCCGCATAAACTATTTGAAGATCTATTGAGTTACACATTAGCTTTTGTGGACAAGCATAATTATCTACAAAAACTAAGAAGGGAGGGAAGAGATGAATGCTGTTATATATAGGTTTGAATGGGGAAGGAGCTAACTGCAATTTAAAGTATGTCAGGATTATCAAGTAGCATATTTCCTGCAAAACTATTTGAAAGCGGATAAATATCATACACCTTCCTGTAAATACTTAAAATGTGAAACCTGTATCCCATAACTTCCATATGAAGGTATATACGAAACTATTAGATTGTATACATTTCAAAGTTGTTAAAGCTTTTATTTACCGAGTAAACCTTGACCCCAGAGTAAGAAAGAGGTTTGAGGGTGTCAACCAAAACTCTGCCATAAAGCTGTATAGTAATGTTCATAAATAATTAGTACATTTTATCGTAAAAGTCTATAGTTTCCTATCGGGAGATCATTTTATGGAATTCATAGCTTCTTCGTGGGAATGGGAGTCTGCATATTCATCTGAGCTCTGTTCTGTTCATGTAGTGCAGTGTTATAGTTTTTTCCAGACATAATATTTTATTTCCACGACGAATCAGATCTTTTTAGTGTACTCTAAATAGATTTTAATTTTTGAAATATCCTCTAAGTCTTTCAAATATATTTCTATACAGAGATTTAAGAGATAATTCAGAGAGACTCTTACTTACACCTTATTGGATATCTTTTCCAATACCTATAAAGGTGTACGTATGAAACCCATACGCATATTTGCATATGGGTTTCATACTCTTTACGTCATGCACGATATCAAATGCAGTAGTCACTGCGCTATGACCAAGACATGTACTCTACACATCTATATCCTTCTGTGACCAACTGGTGCCTTGTGGACAAGCAATGGAAAGTCATACTGCAGAATTTTTCTAACGATTTTCAAAAATAAATGTCGGTGACTTAACGAAAATAGAAGGCACTGTAAAAAAATTCAGGCACAAACTCCTGCAAATATATTGCGTATAATGATTTATAAAACTAAATAACAATGATCTACCGAGGGTCATGAAAGAATCAAAAATCAAACTTTTTATCATGAGAAATACGTTTGTCCTCTTTCTTCTTCGGGCCAAAAAGTCCATCGAACATGCATATTTTAGATCAAACAGATGCAACTGATAAATGTGATTGTAGATAAGATTGAAGTATTTCATAAGGTACCATAATTTCCATGGCTAGAAACACAAGGGAATGATTACCTTGTGTTTAAACCTTAATCGTAACTACAGTCACATTGACTGTAGTTAAGGTCAATTTATGGTCTCCATGCTTAGGTCGGAAAGGAGGATAAGTAAGGAAAGGAAAAAATTTCCTGATGGGAGAGGTTTGACACCCCGTATAATATTGAGGGTAAAGAATCAACAATATTTTATTTATGATAAAACGTTGATTTAGCACACGAGTCTATTATTTTTGACCTCTTTTTTACCTGGGCTTTTAAATAGCCGAATCCTGCTTCCCTTGCAGGGACTGAGCCCTCCCTGCAGAAAGATTCGACCCCACGCCGCCCCGACAAAGGGTCGGGCGGATGGGGCTACCAACAAGCTAATGCTCGTTAGGAAAGAATCGACAAGTCGAACTTGCAAAGAAAAGGAACAGAGTGGAAGGAGTTGATGAGCCGACATTCGTTTCCGGTAGCTGGCTTTTCCTATAGACACGTTGGCCAAACAGATCAGAAACCAATCAGATCTTACGATTCGGTATGTGGTGAGAGGCTCTGATAAGAGATAGCTGTGGGAGATTCATGGTAACTCAGGAGGATTAACTGTGGTGAAGTAATGTGATGCGGACCAGGACACTTTCAAGCAATGGTCCGCGGGACCTCGAGTCGGTAGTAGAAGGCACCACCGCCCGACCCTTTGCTTCAACTCCACTTCGCGGTGCTGCTTCCACTCCTTCGCTACTCTCATCTCAGCGGTTCAGGCGCAGCGGTGGTGCCCTGCGCGTCTACCCACCTTCCTTCTTTGTGGTACGTGATACAGATCATCGACTAACTCGATTGGTAGTTCTAGGCTCCAGAGGAAACACTTAGCAGCTCGGTTTTTGAAGGCTTCTACGGGTCCTGTTGCTGTGCATTGCACAGTTTGTGCGAGGATTGAGCTTATACTTGAAAACTGAGTGTAACTGTAGTTCGTGTTTCTTTGATCCTGTACCCGTGACTTGTCCTCACCATCCTGAAGTCCAGGCGATCTCTCTGTCGTCCCCATTGTAGGAAGTGAAGGGCAGCAGTAATCCGCTTACTCTCAATCCTGGATCTGTGTGTGTAGCTCACTGACACAGAAAAACCGGACCCTCCAATTCCTTCCGAGTTCCTTCCTAACAGGAGCCTTTCGCGGCGCGCGAATAGGTAATCCGCTTGCTCTGAATTTTTGGTCTCTGTGTGTAGCTCATTGACACAGATAAACCGGACCCTCCAATTCCTTCTGAGTTCCTTCCTAGCAGGAGCCTTTTGCGGCTTGCGAATCGGCCACATACGTCTTCTTGAAGGCTGACGACACCGTTGTCTTGCTTCTGTCAAGAAATTGAGTTCATTCACACTAGGAATTCTCTTTTATCTAGCACTAACGTTAGAGCGTATCAACCCGCGCAGTCAGTAGCTGGAACATCAATCTTTATTCTGACGCCTGTATGAGTTGGCCTGCTCTCGTATGTCTCACATCTTGCCGGTATAAAGGACACATAGGAAAGGTCAAGCAGGACCGGAGCCTGCCTTCAGCCTGTATGGTCTGAATACCACTTTTATCCTGTCAATGCATTGAACTCGCTAGGGGCGTGATTTGTGCAGGGTAGACGAGAAGTGACGTTGCACAATGCAGGGCAGCATGGCTGCCTCTGTCTGCGGCTATGGTGTGGCCTTGCCGAAGGCGCCTATGAACTATGAAGTACAACGAAAGGTGAGGACGAATGAGATTTTCAGGAGCTGGAATTCACTTGCCACTCGTCTGTTGTCTTTGAGGGCTTTGGTGGTTGTTGATAATCTAAATCGCATGGGGTCGAGGTCTTGGTTCAGCTGGTTCAAGTTCACATGACATGTTCCGTTTGGAACAGAAGGTATTGTCAAGGGTGAACGATGTTGAGTTGTACCGATGAACAAACTCTGCAATTTCTTATCTTTAGACTGTTCGGCGGTTGCTGACCTTGGTTTTGCCTTGCAGGGTAAGTTGAGGAGTCAAGGATTACAGTACGCTGGTCTGAAACTGTCAGCAGGAAAGGTTTCAGGTGAGTTGTTATACCGCACTGGTGGTCAGACGTTCGGGAACTACAAGGATGTCTCTATTGCAGCCTAATCAGTTAACAGATGTGTTCTGTATGTTCCACAAGAACAGTTTTCGGCGTCATTTTACCATATTCCATATGGATAACTTTTAGTTGGTACTCTGGTAAGCAGATAGTCCAATATGGAGAAAGATTTAAGCTTTTGGTGTTACTCACTTTTTATGCTTCTGAATGCAGGTTCATTTGGATCAAAATTCAGTGGGGTGGCCTTAGTTCCACGTCAATCCAGGGTATGGGAGTCACACCATAATTGTTGGACTGGGTTCGCTAGTTTTCACGCCGACCCCAAAGGTCTTGTCTTGTGCTGCTTGAGAAATGCATTATGATTGAGTCTGATCTGGACAAGGGGGGGTTTCCTCTGCAGTTTGATCCTTTAAAGATGAGGCCGAGGAACGCAGGGGTCTACGCAATTGCTGCCCCGGTTGCTCCTTACGTCTTGGAAGACCCAGAAGTGCGTACCCGCCTTGCGGAGGAGTACGGTTTCCAGCAGATTGGAGAGCCAGTTCCGCCAAATGTAACATTGAAGAATGTTATTGACTCCCTTCCTAAGGAGGTACTGTAGCGGAGTTCTTCGTAGTGTAAAAGTCGTGCTCCAGCTCTGCTCTGTTTCTCAGTTTAGCAATTTCTGCTTCCTGAACGTGATTTGGAAGTAAAGAACCGTAGTCCAGTTAACTCACAATGCCTGCCTGGTGAAACTTAAACACGTTCGTGTACTTGACCAGTGCTTCGAGATTAACGACTTCAAGGCTTGGAGGAGCGTTGCCATTACAGTGGCTTCTTACGCTTTGGGACTTTTCTTGATTTCCAAGTCTCCATGGTATCTGCTCCCGTTGGCGTGGGCTTATGCGGGAACTGCCGCGACAGGGGTTAGTGCCCTGTTGCATGAAGCTCAGCATCTTGGGAACTGAAGTATTGATTTTGTAGCATGTGAGAATGTTCTATTGTAAAGGTCGAAATGATCGTTGGGGAGTGAAATTAAAAATCTTTTTCTTTGGCAATTTCAATGGAGGAGACGTCCGCTGATCTCAGTTATTCTGTGTATTAGCTGTTTGTGATTGGACACGATTGCGCCCATAAATCGTTTTCGAAGAACAAGTTGGTGGAAGACATTGTTGGAACAATTGCCTTTATGCCACTGATCTATCCATACGAGCCATGGAGATTCAAGCACGACCGACACCACGCCAAGACCAACATGTAAGTGTCAGCGCTTTGTGACAGTATTTGTGGTTTTATAGCTGAGCACTTTACAGGCGGGTCCCTACGGTTGGAATTGCACGCCATTACGTAGCACTAAAGAGTACGTTCCGGTTCTGTGAATTCGCAGGCTTGTAGAAGACACGGCCTGGCATCCTGTTATTCGTGAAGATTGGGAAGGTTACCCGAAATCATTGAAGGCTTTCATGGAGTGGGGAATGGGCCCCCTTCGTTGTTGGGCTTCCATTGGTCACTGGTGAGTTGGAGAAAGTTTGTCCTTGATCATCATAGGTATCACTGAAAGCTGCAAAACCACCTGTTCAACGAATTATGGAGGTGGGAAGTATCCAACCAGATTGCATTGAGGCTTGTTTGCCTGTGAGATGACTCAACAATGTCGATCCTAGCCTTATCGGCCAGTTTGTCGTCTGCGTCTTGTTCCAGGGCACTTTGGCATTTCGACTTGAAGAAGTACAGACCTAGTGAGCGCAATCGCGTGAAAATCAGCCTGGCTGCTGTTTACGGATTTATGGCGGTTGTGTGGCCCTTGGTCATTTGGAAGTTTGGAGTTATGGGATGGGTGAACTACTGGCTCATGCCCTGGTTGGGATACCACTTTTGGGTAAGCTCTGGGATGTGCAGCCCTAAGAATGTAGGAGCAAGTTCGTAGTTTTTCTAATGACTCTATTCACTGCTCGGAAGTTGTACATGTGTGACATGAGTAATAGCGTAGTCAGCTTTCTGAAAGTGGTTAAGAAGCCACTGCCCAGATTCAGAAGATGTCTGTGCAATCTTAACAAAATTAAGCATCGCTGAACTGGTTCAGATGAGTACATTCACCATGGTTCATCATACAGCGCCTCACATCCCCTTCAAGGCCGCCCTAGACTGGAACTCAGCCGCGGCGCAACTGGGAGGGACCGTACACTGTGACTACCCAAAGTGGTAAGTGATTTTTGCCACTTGAGCAACTGATATTGTCAATAGCTTCGGAATGTAAAGCGCAAGTATCTCGTTTCATGCAGTTACATCGAACATACCCCTCCACCCCAGTGCCTCGTCTTTCCTGCCTTAGATTCGTTCCTTAGAGTTTCTTTTAGCCATATCTGTTTTTGTTTATATTTCAATGCGTATACTGTACTGGTTATTGAGGAGGGGTATTGTTAAGAGTCGTGTTCAGCTTTGTTAGGCACTTCTGCTGTAAGATTGTTGCTGAGCTTTTCGTTGAAGGCGACGAATGTGTAAAGAGACTATATTCTGAATCGTGGATGGTTTCGTCACTTCCAGGATCGAAGTATTATGTCATGATATTAGCGTGCACATTCCACACCATGTATCCCAGAAAATCCCTAGTTACAACTTGCGGATGGCCTACGACTCTATTCAACAAAATTGGGGCAAGGTGAACGTTCTTTACTTGGCTGTTCCCAACCAGGCTACCACCAACTTCTTTTATGCATCATTTTTGAAAATGTTTGTCGTTTTAATGTTTATTCGAGGGCTGAAATTGCTGAAACCCCCCGATCCCGGTTGAATCCTCCCGGTCTGACTGTTTCTGTTCTTGTTGCACTGTTGTAGTACGTGAATAAGTGTACATGGAACTGGAGGCTCATGAAGACAATTATGACTCAGTGTCACATTTACGACGAGGAAAAGAATTACGTTGCTTTCGACGAGGGTTTGGAGGAAGAGTCTAAAGTTATTGGTCCACTGAGAAAGGTCATGCCTAATACTGCTTAGAGAACAGTATAATGCAAAGAGCTTATCAAGCATTACTTGGGACTCGTCGCATTGGTTCGAAGGACCCCTGCAGGGTCAGTTACTCCCTCGCCGTAGCCTTAAATCATCCCAGCTTCTAGCCTCGATTAGAAGGCGGAGAAGTGAGGGAACAAGGTTCAACTTTTCCTGTCAGACGCTCATGTACCCCGTGTTCCTAGCAGACGGTTTTCAACTTAAATTCTGGGGTACGTTAGGTTGGGGAATGTATCATTAATATTTAAAATTAGAGGAATAGTCATGGCATTGTCTTTTACCGGAGATTTGAAATTGTTGCAGTAAAGTCATTCCTGTTTAACCGGTTTGAGAATCTCTTTCGTCGTTATGGTGTGTTTGCCTATCGAGTTTGATGGAACTCACTTCCGTAGGCGGATGGTTGTTATATTATGCGTCTTGAGCCCAGCCCTTTCGTGAGTTAGATTAATTGTCACTTTGCATTATCGTTTCAGGCCTTCCATGTGTTTGGGATGTGACACGGTTTCGCTTACATGTCCCAGCATTAGTATCAGACGGTTCCTGATGTACTAACGAGATAAACGGGTTAGGTTATGCAGGATACATCGATTGTGCCTTCAATTAGTGTGTCTTGGGACCTCAAATGTCTCGGGACCTTCTAATGAAAACCTCTTTGCGCCACAAGGCTTCAGCCTGTCAACTCTAGCCCGCAGACATTTCAGCATCTCTACATCTTAACTCTGCATGTGTACTGGAGGAGAGTCGCTGGGAAACAGTAATTCGTTGAATAATGCTGCCATTTTATGTCCGAGAAAAGATCTGAGTTCTTACATCGCCAGCGCAGTCACTGTCACTGTTACTGTTCTAATGCATCCCGTACCCTAATGCATCCAGGTACGGGATGCATTAGAACATAAGCCACACAAAGTCGGCTTGCGTTGCGCGAGTGAGTAACCAGTCGCTAGATAGAAGAATCGCATCAGTTCAGTTCTTTTTCCCTGTTTACGTGAAAACGATAGAGATGTATACTCGGCAGGAACTTCACCACAAGTGGGTCGTAGATTGGGCCGTCTAATGGTCACCCGCAGGCATAGTGGACGCTGCGAGGTCTAGAAATCAATCCACACTGAAGAGCTTGTGGAGAGTATCGAAGAATGAGAAGGAGGAAATGTCGGAGCAGCTTCGTTGAGAGCCTTTAGGGTTGAGTAGCAGAGAATATGCATGCAACTTCAACTTTCTGGGAACTTTTTTTCTCCTTTTGTTAACAAGATATTATATAAATGTTAAATAAAATATATATATTAAGTAGATTTAAAAAATTAAAAAATTTTATAAATGTTATTTGTTAGCCCATGCCTGCAAACACGGGGAGAACAGGAACAAACCCATAAGTCTTGCCCGGATCGGCGCGCTTCAGGAAGTACAAGTGCGCGGGACTGTAGTCATGAATCCGTAACATTAATTAGAGGTTTAATTTAATACCTAACCCTTCCAGCCGGAAGGGTTACGTATTAAATTAAACATGCATGTCCCCCTCTTCCGAACTTGGAAGAGGGTGACTATGCATGCTTAGAATAGGGGGCAATAACACAGCAGACAAGTGGGAAAAACCTCCCCCGTGGGATAAAAAGTAAAGACCATAAACAGATGATAGGGAGGGAAAATCCCGGAACATTAGATATGTCGAGCAAGCTGGGCAGCCTCCTCAAGCAACTCAACCCATCACATTTCCTAACAGACCAAGAAAGCGAATCAACTCTTCTCTGAGTCACGTACATTCCTTTGCTCGTAACAGACAACGAAATAAATACCTTAGTTGTTCTCTAAGAAGTAATACTAATCTTCTGTTGCATATAAATGACATGCCATCTTAATGATAAGGAAATCGGGTCTGTGATAAGTGTAAGGTAATCGCCAAAAGAAACGCGTGTTATAGAATCATTTTTATCTCAGTAATTACGAATCTCGCAAAAACTGTATATTCTGAAAAATATATTATTTGAAAAACATAAAATCATCCAACGGATAGACAATAACCATGCATGTACAAAAGAATCGTCCGAGAAAGACGTGAGAAAGTTCGACGTGCGGACGTGGGTGTAATTGAGATAAGATCCCGCACTTCAAGGGAACGTGGGTTATCCTTACGTAGGTGAGGACAGTAGTTCATGCGACTACATTCTGTTTCCTTTTTCTTTCATCACGAAGTCTTCTTGAATTAGTAAGGTCGGCTCTAGCGGCACATGCGCACAAAGACGGGTTTGAACAGTCTCCAGCGAATAATCTGTCTTGAACGGACACGGATCAGAACAAAAAAAGTTTTTACTCATCACGTTAGATTAATGTTACATACCTGCACTTCTCCAGCCCACTTGATTAGCCCTCCTCCTGGATCTTCCCTCCCGAAGTCAAGTCTGCCCTCGTGAAGACTTAGGGACGACCCCCTCATTGACACCCTAAGGTCTTCCAGTTTAAGTGCATTAAGAGTCCAGAGCTTCTCCTTTTTCATCCTTGCTAAAGCCTCCTTCATCTCTTGAGCATCCACCTGCTTCGTCTTTCTCCACAGTTCAGCAACCACTTTAGAAGGTAAGTTCCCTGGAAGGAAGACCCTGTCGCCGTCGAAGTGAAGTTTGTGGTGGATCGTATTCCAGCACTTCAACATATTATTAAGTGTCGGAAGAGAGCGCACCCGAATACTTGGTATCATAAGAAGACATACCTCAGGGGACCAATTCGCCGCCTTCCGACGGTGGAGGGGGAGCTGCAGAGCAGCTCTAGTTGGCACTGGGAGGGAGGGACGAGGCCGAATGAAGGATGAAAGATAACGCTAAGGGACTGGAAGGGGATGCTTAAGGCCCACAGGTCGGACTACGACAGCCTAAATGCTCGGTGAGGAGTGGAGGACACGACGATGCAATGGGAAGAGAGATGGAGGCACGTGTGGAAGAAGAGGGGATCGCTGAGGACGAACACCTGGCTGTGGAGACTACTCAACCGGGGTTTCTTCACTAACGGCCGGGCGATGAAGATGAAAATTGGGAATGGCCACTGTCCGAGAGGATGCGAGGTTACTGAGAGCCTGGAGCATCTATTCTGGAATTGCCCGATCGCTAGAAGTAGATGGAAGAGAATTGAACTGACACAATGGTTCAGCGGTACTGACGAAGAGGAAGGGATTGGACTTTTGGGCACGATGGACAGGGCGCTGAGTATGAGGAAGGAAAATCCTGCGATGTTGCTCCTGCTTGTGGAGTACACCCAGGTCACCTGGAAGGAGAGGGCCGACAAGGTATTCACAGGTCAGTGCTCTGATCGGCCAGCAGCCCGGATAATTGCGGAGGTTGCCAAATCGCTTTGGGCGACTCTAAAGGAGGATACGAGTACCAGCTACAGGAAAGCTTGGGAGAAGGCTATGGAGTCCCTCGGGACTATACAAAGGAACCTGCAAGGGAGAACGAGGGGTACGCCTAACCTAAGGGAGAATCGACTGAATGCAGATGGAACATAAAGCCAACAACAACAAGAATTCCAGAGGTAGTCGCAAGAGGGCGAAGGAAGGCATACAAACGAGAAAGAGGAAAGGGGCGAGAGATGAGACACCAAGACCTGTCGGGGTCGGTATCGCCCTGGTCGTCTTCGCGAAGTCCTGGCTCCAGGACCGAGACAATCATGAGCTTCGTAGCGGCAACAAGGCGGAGCAGAGGTGGGGCTGGAAGAACAGTCCGAACGCTCCCCCTGGCATTCACAAGAAGGCGAAAAGTGTCAGAAAGAAGTCGGGGGTGATGATTAGGGTGTCGAGTCGTTCGAGGAAGGAGGTGTTGATTCACGAGGACAGTAATGAGGGTATCATCGATCCTATGCCCGGTGGCAAGAAGCGGCACAGCAGGACGAAGAAGATCGATAGCAAGACGAGAGGCAGTCTCCGTGAGTACGGGGGCCTGGCTATGACGGACGATGACCTCGTGCAGAGGAGGAGCGAGAATTTTGCGAGTAGTACCGGTGTCGCGCTACTTGGCGGCTACATGTTATATTTCTACTCCGACGCTTGAGTTTAGTAGTTCTAGAAGTTAGCTTATATTACTTCTAGTCGTTTATGTATATGTTTGACACCTTTGCATACGGTGTTAACACTATTTTGAGTCTTAGTAGGCTGATTACCATGTTTATAGGGCTTAAGCTCATGGGTTGTATTTGCGTGTCGCCCATGCACGCTTTCTAGCTGATTTAAGTTATTTTTCGGGGCTGCGTGTCGTTTTAAGTAATTTAAGTTTTACGTTGGCACTCTAGGGGGCTTGACGTGGTAGCCTATGAGTAAAACTAAGTTGCCACGTGGTTTAGGGTACTAAAGGACAACCAAGTGGAGCTATGAACTCCCATTGGTCTGTTTTTGTCTTTAGTTTAACTCTAAATTTAGAAACAGAGCTCTAGAGTGGAGTTCGAGCATTTGGTAGGGGATCTTCGAAATCTGAGAAGACAGGGAGAGAGGTCTCGTCATGCCAAGCACTTCCAGTGAAAATTTCGATCGATTTGAGTCAATAAAGACGGAGTTATGAGCAATTGAAGTTCGGATTGTGTCAAAACTGAATCATTCTTGTTGGATTTAGGGTTTTCAGTGTCATTCGCAGCAGATTTGAGGAAATTGCTTCAAAACTTCGAGGTTGTGTTCTCCGCCAGCAGGGCTACGATTTCACAAAAAGTTTCATATCGATTGAGCAACTGAGTAATTCAGGGTGGCCGCTGAAGCTGAGGGGGTCTGAAAAGCTCTTAATCTAGAGCAGCGACTTCAGAGGAGGAGATCTGCAGTTCTGTGAACATTCAGGAGTCCCAACTTCACAGGGATGTTCAGCACCCTGTAGACTGCAAATCCTGTAAGAAACTTTGAAATTGATCGAGCCAAACTCCTGTTATAGGTTGAAATAGCCAGCTAGGTACCAGAAATTGCCGTAGTTTTCTTGCTCAAAACTTTTCTGTTCATATCTCCGTGTCAGAATTTGATCTCAGGCTGAAATTTCGCCTGTGAGTTCAGTAGTACCTCATTTGCATGTAGGGGAAGTTTGGAAGTCTAAACCTTCATAGTTTTCTTCTCCGTGAGTGTCAAAGTTCACCGCCGGATCCTATTACTGCTAGCTAGACCTGAATTTCGCTCTCTGAGCATATTACTAGATCTTAAACATCTGTGTGAGTGTTTATAGCCCTATTGTGACCTGAAAGCCAACCTCTTGAGTGAACAACCACAGCCAGAAGCCCGGTGCTTTCCTAGGTAGACGGATTACACTCCGACACCGGTGTCGGGGGTGAGTGTGCCCGCAAGACGGGTATGCCCGACTCGCGGGAGGAGTCGAGACTGGGCTGCGCGAGAGGGGTCGAGACTGGGCTGGAGCCCGGGCTGCGCGATTGTAAACGGGGTTTCCCGTCGTAAATGAAATAAAGATGTTGTTTTACTAAAAAAAAAAAAAAAAAAAAAAAAGATTAATGTTACATAACAATGTTACATGTCTGATAGCATATAACGTTCTGCATCATATGTAATTTCATATTTTTTGTTTTTAATGTTTATTTTTTGTTGATATAGTCCCAAGCTCTAGTAGATCGACGGCTATCATTAGCCGGAGTGGTTAGGATTGTTAGAGTTAGTTAGAGGGCTAACCCACCATTAGGGTTTCCCTTGTTCTCACCTCCACTATATATACAGAGAGAGGCAAAGCCTCTCTCATCTCATTCCTATTTTACTTCCTTGTCTACTCGCTCTCTCTCTCTTCTTGGAGTGTCCTCGAAGTATCGATCTTTCTACATGGTATCAGAGCTGGTGAGAGTGTGTGTCCCTTGCTGATGAGCAAGATGGAGATTGGAGTACAGGAGAGAGCAGCCGGAGTTGTGCCTGATGTCGAGCACTATCCTGCTGATGCGTTCGGGTGAGGCGAAACCGTTTCTTTCGCCACCAGAAACTTTGAACGCGATTTCAGAGGCCTAGACGATTTTTTCTCGCTGTTTTTGAAAATTTCTGAAAATTTCAAGGGGTCGCACGCCCATTTTCGACCTCATTTGGTCTAGTTTCGACCTTTCTTGGTGTGTTCTTTCGACGTTTCCGTCGTGTTTTGTACACCTACAGTTCGCGCACAGGTTCTTTTCTCGTTGTCGCTGCAGGAGGAGTTCGCGGAGTCGCCTCATCGTGACTTGTGACAACTCTTGATCGCGCGGTGGGGAGAGACGAGTTTCGTGCAGTTTCTGGGAGGTTTTCCGCGTACAGAACAGTGCAATTTCGACATTGCAGCTATGGCGGAGTCTGTGTCTTTGATCACTGGAGAGAAACTCGACAAGAACAACTACCAAGTGTGGAAGTTCCGGATGAAGACTTTCCTGCAGGGACAAGATCTATGGGATCTTATCACTGAGGAGGAGAAAGTGCCTGAAGTGCCAATTTCTGATCCGAAATTCAAGGAGTGGAAGAAGCGCTCATATCAGGCTATTCACTACATCGCGCTGACAGTTTGAGCATCGATGATCGGTCACATCCAGGATTGTGATACGCCCAAGAAAGCTTGGGATGCACTCGCGCATCTGTTTCAATCCGGAACAGAGGCGCGGAAGCTGCAATTGCTGCAGCAGTTCAATACCGTGAAGAAGGGGTCGATGTGCATAAACGACTATGTGAACGGGGTCAAGCAGCTTGCGGATCAGCTATCTTCTGTCAAAGTCGAGATTGATCCCACTGTCTTGATCGGAGCCACATTGCAGGGACTGCCTGCAGAGTACAAACAGTTCATAACATCGATTTCGACCAGAGAACCTCTTCCGCGGTTTGATGAGCTTGTTCCTATGATGCTAGGAGAAGAGGTGCGCCTACTGGGGAGTTCTACTTCGACGGGTCAGCAAGAATCTGTCTATTTTGCAGGTTCTGGAGGATCTCGAGGTAGGGGTCGTGGCAAAGGTGCTGGACGTGGACGGGGTCGCGGACAGCAACAGCAATCGCAGCAGCAGCAGAACAAGCAGAACCAGCAACAGCCTGGAGGTTCCAACAACAATCAGAGAAGAGCGCCTGGTTCCTGCAACTACTGCAAGAAACAAGGCCGCAATGCGAATCAGTGCTACAAGAAGCAGAACGATCAGAGACAACACGACAACAACCCCCAACAAGGTAACAGCAACCAGCAAGGCTATGCAGTCACTGAGCATGTCTATTCGGAGCAATTGCTGATTACTACGCATCAGAGTCATCAGTCTGCGGCTTTCGAGCCACAGACTGACTGGGTGATCGACTCCGGCGCCACCAGTCACATGACTCCCCATCGGGAGTGGTTTAGTTCACTCGAGCCTGTGGAGACTCCACAGTTTATGGTGACAGGAGATGACACCAAGCACAAGATCCAGCACAAGGGTAACATTCCACTTGACATTCCTGTCTCAACGTTTACTGGTATACGGAATGTCTTGCATGTACCTACATTGACTAGAAACCTGCTATCTGTAGGACAGTTGATAGAGCAGGGTCTGCAAGTGCGTTTCAATAAAGATGGATGCTTTATTGAAGATTCGAATGGCACTGTCATAGCTCGAGGTATCAAGAGTGGTAGGCTGTTTAAACTAGATGCATCTGCGCCTAAGTTACAGGCTGCCATGTATGGACAGAGTGGTCCAGTAGTGTCTGATATTGACATCTGGCACAAGCGAATTGGGCACATGAACTTTCAGAGGCTGAAAAGCCTTCCGAGTTCTGACCTGGTTACAGGTCTGCCCAAATTCGAATCCAGTGAGCCCACTGGAGTCTGTGCAGCATGTCAATTCGGCAAGCAAGCTAGACAGCCCTTTAAGGGATCAGGCAGTAGAGCGAACAAGCTTCTGGAGCTTGTTCACACTGATGTATGGACTGCTTCTCAGCCAAGTATGACCGGTTTCCAGTACTTCGTGTCGTTCATTGATGATCATTCGCGTTATACTTGGATCTATTTGTTGAGAAACAAGTCCTCTGCCGAAGTACTGTCAGCATTCCAGACTTTCCGCAAGTTGGTGGAGAAACAGTCTGGAGCATCTATCCTCTGTTTGAGATCTGATGGAGGAGGCGAGTTTCTTTCTGGAGAGTTCGATGCATATCTGCGTGAGCATGGTATCCGACGCCAGAAGACCTGCAGTTACAGTCCGCAGCAGAACGGGGTTGCGGAGCGCAAGAATCGACACATAGCAGAAGCTGCTCGTGCGATGTTGAACGAGAAGACCATGCCTAGACCTTACTGGGCAGAAGCTGTTTCATGTGCGGTGTATCTGATGAACCGGACGCCTACAGCGGCAGTCCACAGCAAGACACCGATGGAGGTCTTCACAGGCAGTAAGCCTGATTACTCTTTCCTTAAAGTTTTCGGATGTATCTGTTATGTGCACATACCTGATGAAAGACGTAAGAAACTAGATCCGAAAGCAGATAGATGTATCTTCCTTGGTTATGCTTCTG
Source organism: Asterella californica (assembly GCA_036924285.1). Taxonomy (NCBI): domain Eukaryota; kingdom Viridiplantae; phylum Streptophyta; class Marchantiopsida; order Marchantiales; family Aytoniaceae; genus Asterella; species Asterella californica. The sequence continues at coordinate 610,001 of JAYKYS010000022.1, read as the reverse complement.
ATACGAAAGGATATAGGTGCTACAATCCTTCGTCCAAGCAGTTCTATATCAGTAGAGATGTCGTGTTTGATGAGCTACAGTCTTGGTTTGCACCTGCACCTGTGATAGCCATCCCTGTACCTACTGTAGAACCAAGGAGTCAGTCCACTGTAGTACCTCAGAGTAGTACGTTGAGTGGAGGATCTGGAGAAGTCACTGATTCCAGATCAGAATCTATTGCACATAGAGCTGTTGTTAACGCTGGAGTCCACGTAACACAGCCTAGTGGAACTAGTGTAGTTTCTACACAGGATGAGCGCGTGCTATTGCAGCGTATGTTTGACTCATCCAGATATGTGGATCTTCCACATCCCCTGGATACTTTGTCCCAGACCTTGGCGTCTACGTCAGATCAGTTGCAAGGGGAGGTGACTAGTGTCCCGATTACCTCTCGCAGATCTGAGCGGCCAAAACATCCAGTGAGTAGGTATATGCATGAAGGTTTTCTTGCTGCGCACCATGCATATATGGCCAATGTTCTTCAGGAACAGGAACCGAGTTCGCTTGAGGAGGCGATGCACAAGGCCCAATGGGTAAGTGCTATGGAAGCTGAACTTGCTGCGCTTCATCACCAACAGACTTGGGAGTTGATAGACTTACCTCAGGGTAAGAAAGCGATTGGTTGCAGGTGGGTTTTCAAGGTCAAGCGCAACTCTGATGGTACCGTGTGTCGGTACAAGGTCAGATTGGTAGCTAAGGGCTACGCACAGCAACATGGAGTGGATTTTGAGGAGACCTTTGCTCCTGTTGCGAAGATGGTGACTATTCGAACAGCAGTTGCAGTTGCAACTCAGAAAGGTTGGAAGATGCACCAGATGGACTTCAAGAACGCCTTCCTCAATGGCGATCTTGAGGAGGAGGTCTACATGCAGCAACCTCTTGGTTATGAGGATCCTAAGTTCCCTTCCCGTGTATGTAAGTTACGGAAGGCTCTCTATGGTCTGAAACAGGCACCAAGAGCATGGTATGCAAAGATCAATTCTTACTTGCAGTCTCTTGGTTTCCACCTGTGTAGTTCAGACTCTACCTTGTATTCATTGAGAATACGAGACCGGATTGTTGTGATCACCATCTATGTTGATGACTTGATCATTACCGGTAACTTTGAGGAGTTTATTTCCCAGATCAAGGATCACTTGAAATCCGAGTTCGAGATGATGGACTTAGGAGAACTCAAGTACTTCCTTGCTGTGGAGTTCATTAGAGATGGGAAGGATGTTTGGCTTGTACAGCGACAGTATGCTCTCAGTATGCTTGAGAGATTTGGTATGCTTGATTGCAAACCCATTGCTACACCATTAGAGCAAGGGGTAAAGCTAGGAGCAGAGGATGGTGAGTTGCTGGATGATCCACGCATGTACAGACAGATGGTTGGGAGTCTTATCTACTTGACCATCACCAGACCAGACTTGAGCTATGCTGTCGGTCTGATTAGTCAATTCATGCAGTCACCACGGAGACCGCATTTTGAGGCTGTCAAGCGGATCCTCCGCTACGTGAAGTTCTCCATGCAGTACGGACTTCACTATCGATACGGTGGACCATTGTTGTTACATGGCTACACAGATGCTGATTGGGCAGGAAGTGCCGACAGGAGATCCACGTCAGGTTACGCTTTTGGACTTGGAAGCGCTGCTATAAGCTGGGCTTCTAAGAAGCAACCCACAGTTGCTTTGTCATCCACGGAAGCAGAGTATCGAGGAGCAACGAACGCAACATGCGAATCGATTTGGCTTCGATGTCTGCTATCTGATATTGGTGTGGAGTGTACAGATCCTGTTGTTGTATATACAGACAACATTAGCAGCATGAAGTTAGCTAGTAATCCTGTTTTCCATGCTAGGACGAAGCACATTGAGGTGCACTATCACTTTATTAGAGAGAAGGTCCTTGCAGGAGAGATTGAGCTCAGTTATGTGAGCACAGGAGATCAGGTTGCCGATATCTTCACTAAGGCGTTGCCTAGAGATAAGTTTGATGCTTTCAGACATTGTCTAGGAGTACAGGATGTAGAGATGAGCTTGAAGGGGAGTGTTGATATAATCCCAAGCTCTAGTAGATCGACGGCTATCATTAGCCGGAGTGGTTAGGATTGTTAGAGTTAGTTAGAGGGCTAACCCACCATTAGGGTTTCCCTTGTTCTCACCTCCACTATATATACAGAGAGAGGCAAAGCCTCTCTCATCTCATTCCTATTTTACTTCCTTGTCTACTCGCTCTCTCTCTCTTCTTGGAGTGTCCTCGAAGTATCGATCTTTCTACATTTTTTATGTTAACACACAGATTTGTATCAGGGTCCGATGAAACCAGTCTTTGTGCGCATGAGCTTGTTAAAGCCAATATGCATAGCAGTGGCGGTTCCGGCCAGGGAACGGAAACGGACAAATCGGGATGTGAATATACATCCTCGATGAACTCTGGAAACTTTGAGAACTCTGCTCGTCTAGTGTTATTCAAAAAATATATAAGTGTTAAATAAGAAATATATATTAAATAAATTTAAAATTTAAAAATTTTATAAACATTATATGTTAGTCCATGTCTGGAAACACGGAGAAGCCAAGAGAAAATAAATAAATAATGTCTCTGCTCTCGCACTTCAAAAATATAAGACTCGAGAATTGTACAGACAATTACATTAATGAGACGTGAGACATTTAATTTATACCTAACTCTTTCTACAAAAAAGATTAAGTATAGATTAAATGATTATTCCCTCTTTTCCGAACTTGGAAGAGGGTGAAAATATGCATGCTTCTCTCACAAAGCCAATCTTCTTACATCAGGCAGACTTCTGTGATGAAAGAGAAAAGGAAACAGAATATAATGTCAGTATTATTAGATTTCTGCGTGGACTATTAGAGCAAGTCTCCATGCATTTGAGGACATTTTCTTATTTTTTTCCACTGGTTCGCTCTGTGAGCTTTTGCTATTCGGAAATCTACTATTCCAAGTAATGATTCCAAGCGTCAGAGGAAAAAAATTGATAAAGAAGAAATTGTGCTCTCGCTTCATAAGGGCAATACTCAGCGAGCTGCGGTTCCAAACAAAGTTAACTGATTGTAAAATACGGTTGGGACTATTGTTGCTTAACTTTGATACCCTAATAGTCTTGCAAAATTATCACAAAACCAGAGATTGATTAACAAAATTTTTAAACACTATTCTCATCTTGTTCTTCCGTAATATAAGTAACACGACCGTAAATAACAAGTCACTCAACTGAAACTGAGTGCAGTACGAGAAGAACGTGTAGAAGAGGGTTTGATTTCTTCATCATCGTACACATGAGTGTTATGAAATGAATATGCATAACCGTGACGGTTCCGGCCAGGGAGCAGAAACGGACAAACGGAAAAACCGAGATGTAAATATACATCTCTCGATGAACTCTGGGAACTTTGAGAACTTTGCTTGTTTAGTGTTATCCAAAAAATAGATAAGTATTAAGTGAAAAATATATACTAAATAAATATAAAAATTAAAAATTTTATAAAAATTATATGTTATACCCTAACCTTTCTTGCCGGAAGAGTTAGGTATTAATTAAACGTCTCACGTCTCATTAATGTAATTGTCAGTACAGTTCTCCGGTCTTTTACTTTCTGAAGCGCGAGAGCCGAGGCATTACTTATTGGTTTTCTCTTGAATATCTTTCCTCACGGCCTTGTACATATTTTTTGTTATCAATAAACATATAAACGTGATGGAAAAATTGCTGTACTAAGCTGTTTTAGAATATCAATTTTTTTATAACTATCAAATGTTAAACAGCATTGGAGTTGCCAATGGATCAAAAAAGAACGCATAAGTGAAACGCAGACTCTCGCGCTGCTTAGAGTATAAGTATGAGACCTGATTAAAAAAATAATGCCATCATCTGCTCATTAATTTATACTCTAATCCTTCTATCAGAAGAGTTAGTGCATAAATTAATAAAAACTCTCCAATTTCTTGTACATGAGATCAATATACATTCTAGAACAATATGTTCCGTGAGTTAATATTGTCACACGTAGCCATTCCAAGTTATCTTCACAAGATCGAAATCGTTATTCCATCATTCTAGATGTTCAAAAATATTGTACACTTAGCAGGCCAAAGAGCTTTCGATTAATTTAGGTCCTAATCTTTCCAAGGGGAAGGGTTAAAGAATAAATTAATGTGTAAATGAATATCTTTTTTAACCAAGTCTCTGATTTATATTCTTAGCCGCATGTGAGTCAGCGAATGACTTATGGATTATGTTAGGATCTGCTGACAATTCAGGTGTTAGTTAATAGTTAGAGATAAATTCAATGTTTTATAACAGCTTGGAATAATATTTCTGTATAATATTTACATATTTGTTGATAACAGAAAACATAATTCGATGTACAATGCAGTGGGGAAATATATTAGAGTTAAGATATTCAACAGAAAATAACCTACGAACAGTTCTTTTCTGCGTAATAGGAATCTTGTTCTCTAACTATCATCATTTATGTTGTGCTATCCGCCGCGTCAGAAAGGTGCTAGAAGCGTTTTCAGTCATCTATTGCTATATTTTGATAACGTGGTATTTGCGACAACCTGGTATGTGGGGCCCATCAGGTTCCGGTTTTGCACTCGTAGTGTCATCAAATTGGGGTCAGGCTGGTTTCACATGCGCCGTGTTAAGTCAGTCACCGGACTGTGCTGGATTCGGAAACAGACGGTAGCTCTAAAGTGATATTTTGGGATATGCCTCCTGGAAGAATTTGTTTTCCGTTAGGGCATATATTCGCAGATCGCAGCGGACACTGTACCAGAACAGTAACGAGATACAACGGTCGAGAAAGGAAGAACCTGGTAGCCATTTTGACAGGGATTTTCTCAGTTGCAGAGAAAATGAAACAGCCTATGCCGAGCAGAACCTTAGCAATATGCTAAGGAACATCCGGAACATCATCAGGATGTTTGCTACTATATTTAGCTACTTGTAAGACCGGAATAAATAATTAGACTCTTCTCCTTTACGTCCAAGTAGTCAATACCCAATGTGTTGTATTGATATTCACCAACTAAAGTACAATCAACCACCAACCACGTTACTTCCAGTTGAGTTTCGATACACGAATCTAAATTTTGTTTTTACATAAACGATAAAATCATATATTCATATAGATACAAAATTCTATGATCTTCATCTTTCAGGTCTTTTGTCGTGATCTTGAGAATGAAATGCAAATATTCGATAATGAAACTTTAACAGACTTGTGTTAGATTATGAATACGACGAGTATGACTTCACGGCTTGGTTGAGAAGTCAAGAACAGGTGAACCCTAAATAGCTTGTTAAAGCAAGATTAGAACGTGAGAGCAAGAACATAGAACTTGTTCTGAACAAACTCTAGACGGACGTTGATCCAAAGAGATAAATTCAAAGCGGATCGAGATGTGGATCTAGTGCAGAATGATACTAGTTGAGACGATGAGACATAGATCTAGTGCTAGATCATGGTTCATCAGAAAAATGTGAAGTGTTGAAAACTCAACAACATCTCGTCTCTAACAATGATCTCGAGGTAAACGATATATCATGGAATAATCTTATCGATGACTTTTCAGTTATACCAAGAGTTCCTCAAATTAACATCGGAGCCAAAACTAATAGCTAAACTTGTGATCGGATTGCAGTAATTCTGCTGATCTTCATTATTATATAAGAGGAAGAATCGATGCATGAGAACCAAAATGAACCCAACGTTCGACAGACGGACTCTAGAGACATGAGGTGATGGTTGAGCTAGTAATAAGATGTGTTTCTGTCTAGAAATCATTTGGACTTAGACTCGACTCAACTATTGAGACAAGATGAAGAAATCATACCACCATTCGAGAGTCTAGATCCAAATGATTGTTACGAACATCATGGTGATTGGACCATTAGGTGCACTAGAGGTACCACTTAGGATCTTAGATATAATGAGAATCTGTCCTGTTGTGACTTGCTTGTGTTGCAAGTTAACCTAGCTTGATCTTTGTGACCGTCATCGAAAGCTTTTCAACAATGTGATCCTCATCCAAGCTTTACTTAGAGCTCTTCCGATGATCTAAAATGTCGTTGGAGCTCCAACACTTAACATTTTTCTAAAGAACCATGGTATATTATCAGACCTACGCCTCATGATTCCAACTACTTCCAGTTTGCTTTAAAATCATTTCGTGGTTTTTTTTAAATTACCTCTTTGATCAATGTCTATCTAAGAATGATTCAAGATAGATTCTTACATTCTAGAACTTCATACCTCCACATTCCAACATAACCTCATAACAATCACTTTCTCCTCGTGTCTCAAGATATAGTATAAGCACTACTACAGCTATAAGTTATCCACCTCACTGGTTTCCAACTGGGTGTCCGTGCCTAGATGATGTCCAAATATTCTCTAAGTCTTCTGGTGTAGTTGTCTCTTTCTGTCATCTATTGGACATCATCATCAATCATGCGTCTTCTGGTGTAGACATCCTCTTCTAGATCTGGTGTTTAGATATCGCCTTCAACATCTCTTCGTCTGTCAAAGTTGGAACATCCGTCAAACGTCTATCTTCTGATAAAGCTACCTCCGTCTTCCGGATGCTCTCTTTGTCAGACAATAGAGATCACCGTCTAATGTTCGTCCTATGATGTAGACTGCTTTGTCTATTCGTTTTCCGAAACATGGTAATTTCTCTTGCAGGAAAATAAATATTTCTCTCCTTGTCCTTCCATAATTTAATTACACTTCTACCTTCTCTGAGAGCTACACATGTACTACAGGTAAATTCAACATTTACTTACTTTACGTCAGTTATCGTATTCTAATATATTCATATAGATGTAAATGACCGAATAAATGAGAAAAAGATTTTCACGAAATCAAAAACTGATTAATGTGGTTACCACACAAATTTCTGCCTTGTGTCGATGAGAGAATAAAGATTGAATACAATAAAGGATGAAAATTTTCTCCTTACTTCGTCTTATTCATGTCTGCAAGCTATGAGAAGCAACAAATGGGACAGACCAACTTGTGCAGGATCCGATGAGATCACAACCGCTCCGAAGTAAGATCAAGCTTTATTCCTTTGGTGGGACGAAGCCAAACTGATTCCATGTAAGGGAAGCAAAACATGCAACCTGAGCTCAGTCGTGTCCTCAACGTGGTCCGGTGTACCACTGATTTTCTGTCATTATCAATGACTCAAGTTTGCAAGCATGACAAAATCATGACCATGATACAAGATCCATCTGAATGCTGTGGTACCGGTGTGTGTGATTCCTTCCATCCTAGACAAAACTTTTTGACTTTTATTCTTCTTTAATCTACCAGACAAATAATATGCATACAAACTGCATTTCTTGCCAAGGAGAAGAAGAAGACAAACGTAAAAACAGGCTGAACAAAATTATCAGGAGAGATTGGCTGAAAATTGAGTGCAAAATGTTTAGTAGAAGATACATTCACAACAAGGAGTCTTCCTCGCATACTTGTGAGGAAAGCTGGTGCTCGACATTCGACAAAACATGAGTGAAAGTGACAAAGTGTACTAAATGTATTTGACTAGATTTAACTTGTTAAATTCAAATTACTAAATTTAACATATTAAAATTAAAACCACTTGGTTCATTTAATTACACGTTGTCATTGCAGGTACAGAAAACCCATAAGTTACTCCCGCGGACTTAACCTCGTTTTGGTATTAAGGTCTGGACGTTTCACGAATAAAAACATTTCTAATTTCTAATTTTAATTTATAATATAAACTTTCCAAAAGGAAAAGTTAATACATAAACTAAATACCGTGTATATTCCCGTTCTTCCGAATCACCATCTTCCAAGTTCAGAATATGAATATGCATGCAGACAAGACAACAACTTGTTGGATTGACGTTGTTTGGTTACTTTTCGCCTTTCGTCCTTTTAAGGATTCTCTTTCCAGAGTTTCCAGCGCCGTACGCGTATTCCGCGGTGGAGGCTCTTCCCGTCCTGTGCTTCTAGTAGCAAAACAAAACCAGCAGTGTTGACGGACGGACAGAACGCCGGTGGAGTGTTGGTGGGGCCTCAACCTTTTCATGCTCGAGGATGTTAGGACGTGATGGTTTCATCGGTTGAATGATCTTTCTCATGCAAGAAAGAGATAATAATATCGACCCCGTAAGAGCCAAGACTTCGACATGAGAGACCTGAGATGGTGGGGAAGACTATGCTGCTGAGGTGGCAAGCGATGGTGTCATCCGCCCAAGAGCAAAGACCCTGTACCCGCTTTCATGCAAGAAAATTAAACCCTGGGCATGATTATAAAATCATGAAACATAACATTCTTTTTTCCTCTTACTGTTTTCGGAGTCTGAAGAAAAGTTTCTTGTATGCTCCAAGATACCCCAAATTTTCATTTAACATTTTTCTGTTAATATTAAATAGTATTTTTTGAGATGAGTAATACCTTGTAAAGCGGATGAATAGTCTTTATTTCATAGATTCTAAATGGGGATGAAGAAGTAATCAATAGACACAGTTTCTGCATAACAGTTCAATTATGAAGTTCTTTGAAATCAAACTCGCAAGATAAGATCTTTTGGGTTACCAGTAGCACTTGTAATTATATTCAGAGTTTAATTAATTCGAATTGTAATTCAGTCCGCATGATCATAACTTTACTTTATTTTAGTCATCAGACAGTTTATTTTATTATTCAGATTTATTATACATAGAGTTGAGAAAAATATATTTCAACATCACTTCTTCAAATTCTGGTTAAATTTTACCTGTAACGAAGCACCATTCTACATTGTAACCACGCAACATTCTACATTAACCACTGTTCTCTTGACTTTCATGAAAATTTTGGTTGAATTCACTATCTTTACGAGGCAAAACAAGTTGAAGAACAGCGAGAAGTGAGAATAACCACTAGCAGTATGAATATTATGTGTTTGTAATTCTTAAGACCGACAAGAGATTTATGACTAAAATTGTGATCATGTTAGACCATCTTCTATAAATCCTCTTTCTCCTTTATGATCAAGTAAGAATCTTGGTGAAAGTGTCACTTGATCAAAACACTACTTCTTAGAACAGAACTTCTTCTTCTGTATAGTGAATCTTATTTAAAGAGATTTCACAAAAGGTAGTTTAATACCTCCTGAACTGGTACCTCTAACTCCTTAAAAACAAGTCTCTCAACTCAAAGATATGACATGAATTTCCAAAATATAACTCGAAGTTAAAGAAACATTCGTTTATTAACAACAAGTTTTGTAACAATGTTACACAATCTGAAACATGATCCAAAACCCATCCATGTATATCTTATAGCAGAAATAAGTTACATACAAGTCCACACAACCAACTAGATTCCAAACGTGTTAACAGTGAAAATGATTTTAATTACATGAATTTTTAACTTTGTGACCAAGATCTAGATAAGAAAAAGTCTCGTTCGATGCCCAACGACAAACCAGAATGGTACCTAAAAAATGGAAAATACTTGACAATATTTTTGTTTTCACTAGTTTGTATCGCTTCTGTGTCTAATGATGTATGTTTTCTATATGATGTCATGCATTTCTCTCGCTTCTCTATCCACATTACGTCTATTTCTTGCACGTCCTCAACAACATAAATTCATCTTTCTTTTGGTTGAATATCATGCTCATTTTTTCGCACGTAGTCATCTTCGCATGTTAGAATAACAGTTCTAATGTTGAAAACTAGCCTTGTTAGTTTTTGATGTTGCTACCGACCATAAATCGTTCCTTCCGTTTTACGCCTTGCCATGTGCTAAAGGACTCCAAATCATGAAAAATTTGACTGAAGCTTTACTTGTAGTTCATACTTCAACAAACAATTCATCTTCTCATCCATATCAAAAGCAGCTGATATACTGCTCTCACCATCAGCTCAAGGTGTTTTACAACCACTAGGGAGCTTTCTGCTATTTCATAATCTTTCTCTCCAGCAAATCAAATCCTTCTTTTGATACAAAGGAAATCAGTCTATTTGGGTTTTTCATACCATGCTCTTTGTGTTGACCATCAGTTCTCTCCATTTTTCTACCCTCCATGCCAACATTCCACTTTTTGCCGCATTGAATGTTCATTCTCTATGATGGCTATTTACAATGTCATAAAATTTTACATATATCTAGATTTAGCTTTTTGTCAAATATCCTTTTTTTGACTATATCATTTCATCGATACTATAGATAACTTTTCACTTCTTATGCAAGACAGACGCAAAAGTCAATTTTCTCATCCCAAATTGTACAGTAGTTGGCTAATCCCGTACTTCTGAAATTGCTGTTCAGGTTTTGTATCAAGAACATTTTTTGTTGCGTTTGTTAGCACTTGGATCAAATTTGTTATCAAAACTTTATCTTTCAATCGACAAGATATACTATTACGAAAGTTAGCAGGTTGGAAACAGACTATGCAGCCACCAATTCATAAAAACAAGACAGAATTGTCCATCAATATCAGAATAATAGATAGTGATATGGAGATAGAGTACTTTAATATTATTTCTCATTTTTTTCTAGAAGAATGTATAAGTGGTTTAATATTGAAGAGAGGAGACAATCTTTTTCATTTATATTGTCAAGGTGTTTTCTCATATCGTGGATCAGTTTGATGAAACAAATAGAACTCGTTGATTAGACCAAATTGAGGATTAAATTAAATCTACCCGATACCGTGTACTAGAATTGAATCCACTTCTTTTTAGACCACAATTATTCTTACCACCTGACTGATCGCTCAATCATGACCTCGTGAATACTATATCTCCTTACGATTGACCGATTACTTTTCTCATAAACAAGAATCAAGACCTCACTTTATAATTCTAGTTTTCTCACGTCTCCTTAATGTAGTAAGGTCAACTTATCAGAAAAGAGTTACAAAGATTCAAAGATTTCATGGGTTGACGAGAGGTGTTCAAAACTTGATATTGAATGTTGATGAAGTACTCATTGATATGATATGATGTTGACTGTACTAAATATATGAAGTGGTAGATGTTGTTAGATCATGATGTTTATGACTGATGGTGACACCTCAACTCAAGTGGGATGCTTCCATGGGTACTTAAGACGACATAACAAGAAATATTTTTGAGTATTTAAGTTTTTTAAATCCGAAGTGCTATGCATATATTATCAGATTTATCGAATATGTACTGATCTGATGAGTTGAGAGGTTAGGAGGAGAAGTCATCAACCGATCACTTCTACAAGTTGAGAAGATAAACAACGAGTGACAAGAAATGATCTATCGATCAATTCTAAAATTGATGAGATGAGTGAAGTGTAGACTTGAGAAGTGATCCACCGATCACCTCTGAATTTTCTTAGAGTTGGAGCGAGCTCTGAGAAGTGATCCACTGATGAATTCTAGCACTTTTAGGGAGTTTGAGCTTTGGCCAAGAGTAGGAAAGGTGATCCATGGATCACTACTTTGGGTTTTGCCAAAGAGAGAAAAGAAGGTTGCACAACTCAAAAGGAGTTTTGAGAAGTATTCCACATATCATCTCTCCACATCACATCTATGGTTTTGTCATTGACAGAAGCGAGAAAATAATAGAGAACAACAGACTTTGATGGGGTGTAATTAGGGATGTTAGACTCGGTCGGAAGAAATTTTGATACAATTAGAAAGCTAAGGGAGAGATCTTTCCGATGTCATCAAGATACTGATAATACGGACTTCATTTGAGTAAGGAATAAATTTTTCCATTCTGTACTTGGGTTAGTTGAGAGAAGTGATACGTGGATCATTTCTTTCTTGTGAAGGTTGTATTTGCTTGTAGAGAAGTCCACATGAGACAAATTTGATATCACCACAAAAGGTTTCTGAGTATTTCCCACTTGGACTAGTAGATTTTGCTTTAGGATGAGAGCATAAGAACCATAGACTCTGAAAGTCCTATTGTAGCTATACTTGTGCATGAAGTATTTTAAGTGTAAAAAAGTTCACATTTCGTTGAAAAGGACTATGTCATAAGTGTTCATTGTGATCATTTTGACGATACAACATCTTTCACAGTTAGATATCCAATGTGTGTCTTGAAACATTATATGGAAATAGCGATATGATAATGCTACATCAATCCAATCCAATCATTGTGTGAACAAAGAAGGAAGATGGGGCCTACAAAATGCATGAAGGTAGACACTGTGATCGAGCTTCTCGGAACTTATCCTCGCTACGCAGCAGAGAGAAATCGATTGAAAGTAATCAGATCATCCACATCAACCTAAGAACGAAGAAGGAATACGATTAGGATGAAGATGATGTCCATAAAGCGTGGACGAAACTGTTCGGATCAATGTTCATGATCAAGAGGAGAAGATTGCATCAGAGAAAAGAAGGAAATGACAAAGAGAAGATACATGAACTTCATCAAGAGCAACCTGTCAGACAAAGACAAAGATTATGACAACGAGATTCAACTGGAAACTCAGAGCTCTCGTAAGGAAAAGACTTCTGATGATTCAAAGTTGAATCATAAAAAGAGGCACCCGATCAGGAGTCACCAGCTAGAACAATTGTATGACGATCCAAAATCCGAACTCAGATGCAGGAAGAGGACGAAGATGAGAAAGAAGAACACGAGTACCAACATGGATCAGAATTGCAGAAGATGACAAGAATACTCATTAGGATAATGAAGATGAGTTCAGAGAAAACTCGAGAAGAAGACCGGATAGAAGCGAGAATAGATCAATCAGAGAAGACTCATCAAGAACAAGAGTCATCACCGGTGACAACAAGACCAAGAGTCTCGATAAATGTTGAATCGCTTATGCAGATTGATCATTGTACGCTTGCGGATACTCTAGAGGTGTTGAAGCTCCATAAAGAGATGTTAATTGAGAAAGCAGTCGAACTAGGAGCAAGTTTGGGAAGGTTCATCGATCTCAACGAGGCAATAGATTGATTAGCGTGATAAACAATGTCGTCCATGAATCTTCAGTAATAAATGATGAAGGCTCAAATGATCAGATCACCATAATCTAGATGAGGATCATTTTGCAACTCACGTAAACAACAATTATCTACCACTTAGTACTTACTACACAACTACATGCTAAATGTATCAAGGATGGGTATGAGACCAAACAAAGAATGAAGAGTGATGAAATGGAGGATTGTGTAGAGAAAATGAATAATGAATACCAACATTGAGAGCTCTTATGTACTATGAGAGGCAAGAGTACTAATCAATGACACAAAAACCTTCTATTTCCAACATTAACTTATCTTCAAAATTATTAATTAACTATAATTTCATGGAAATTTAGTGATTCCTAACAACGTCAACTAATTAAATATTATTAAAAATTCATTGTTAGGAAAATCACTGTTGTAAATCACTATTGTAACCAAAATCTAGTTAGGAAAAACGGCACAGGTTGCTTCTCTCTTCTTCATTCGTTCCTTAGATCTTTGTGACGGTTATATTTTGATCTGTCAGGGGCGGATCATTGATGGACGGATCGTCCATCAATGATCCGCCTCCGTGGATCGCCTCTCGTCCACCTTTCACTTGTGGACGTTTGTCAGTGAGTGAACTGACAATTCATCGACAGATTCAACATGGCGGATTGCTGACGGATTCTCGTTCACCAACGATCGTCCATCAGCTTATGATGAGCACCGACGGACGTTAATCAGCGAATGATCTGACGATCCGTCGGTGGACGATCTTCACCGACAGATTTTACGTGACAGACTGCTGATGGATTCTCGTTCACCGGTGATCGTTCATCAGTTTATGATGAGCATCGATAGACGATCTTCACCGACAGATTTTTCATGGAGGACCGCCTACGAATTCCCATTCATCGGCGCTCATCCACCAACTTATGACGAGCACCGGCGGATGTTCGTCAGCAAGTGTCTCGACGGTATGTCGGTTGATAGCCTTCATCGACGAACGATCACTAGCAATCGGCTCACTAGCAGACCGTCGATAGAATTAAGATGGTAATATAATTATGTACTACCATCACGGAATACTTCTATTTTTATCCATTTTTATTAATAGTTTTAAAATATCCAATTTTATATTAAAATTTAAATAATGAATTTCAAAAAAATTTGTATCTTTATGATTATTTCGATCAAACTCTGGAAATTTTGGTTGACTCAAAACTTGAGATAAAAGTAAGTTATGTTGGCTTATTTACAAGTTTCATTGCTTTATTAAAGAAAAGCATGAGCCATCTCAGTGAAAGGGACGTTGTCGGAGTGTGATACGTCTACCTAGGAAAGCGTTGAGCTTCTAGATGTGGTTGTTTACTCAAGAGGTAGGCTTCAGATTATAACTTGGCACTATAAGCACTTACACGGGTCTGTTGGGTATTCTAATATGTTCAGAAAGCGAAAATCAGATCTAACAAGTAGTAATAAAGTTAAACGGTGAACTTTAACACTCAAGAATATGAAACATATGATGGTTTAGACTTCTCAACTTCTCCTAAATGTAAAGGAGGTCTCACTGAACACACATACAAAATTTCAGCTTGAGATCGACTCTGAGCACTGAGATATGAGCAAAAAAGTTCTTACTAAAGATATTACAGTAATTTTTGACACCAGATGGCTACTTCGACCTAGAACAGAGAATTGGGGTGATAACCTTTGCTCAATCTTACAAGATTTGTAGTCTACAGTATGCTGAAAAACTCTGCCAAATTTGATTTGCTGGTTGTACACGGTTCTCCAGATCCCGAGCTTGGAAGTTGCTGCTCTAGATTGAGAGCTTTTTAGATCTTCTCTGCTTCAGCGATCGCCCTGATTTATCACTCAGTCAAATGACATGAAACTTTGTTGACAATGATATCTATTCTGCTGCAAATTATATCTATTCTGCTGCAAATGACATCTAAAACCCACAAATCAACAGTTGTGATGTAATTCTGACCCAATCTGAACTTCAAATTGGCATAACTTTCTCTTTACTGCTCCAAATTGATTCAAAATGTAAACTAACAGTGACTGGCACGACAAGCTCTCTCATCCTATGCTCTCAGATCTTCGAATGCCCTTATCAAAAGCTTGAACTATTCTTAAGACCTCGACTTCTAGCTTCACTTCCCTGTCCTTTTACGCCCCCTATCCATATGGCAACTTAACTTCACATATAGGTTACATGTCAAGCCTCTAAAGTGTCAACGTAAATCTTAAACTTCCTGTGAAGACATGTAAAGGGACATGTAACTCTAAAAGATAACTTAAACAAGCTAGAAAGCATGCATGGGCGACATGTAAGCACAACCCATGAGCTTAAACTCTATCCATATAATAAACTTAAAGTTATGTACTTTGATCAACATAGATAAGTATGAAATCACTTGCACAAGCGTAAGAGTGCTTGAACAAAATAATAACATACTATCAATCTATTATGACTTTGAATATATAACATAATAGTGTTAACATCATATGCAAAGGTGTCAAACATACGCATAAAGGACTAGAAGTAATATTTAACTAACTTCTAGAACTACTAAACTCAAGTGTTGGAGTAGAAGTGTAACATGTAGCCGTCAAATAGCGCAACATTCATCCCTTCTAAACCTGCACATCCTCCGGTGTGTGCCAGATCTAGATCAAGACTCTTCAGCTTCAGTTTCAAACTCATCTTCAGTATCCATCGAGTCTTCAACTTCATCCTCAATAAACTTTGCAATGTTCTGGTCCTCCCCTCTCCTTCTAAAGAGATTGATCCTCTTCCTTGCAACTGGTATCTTGAGCACTGCACCATCTAATACTCTCAAGGAGTATGTGACGTTATCATTAACTTCTAAACACCACATAAGATCCAAACCATCTCTTGGAAAACTTTCTGATCGTGCTATGCTGATTATCAAGATTACTATCATAGACTAACGTCCAATCATCATATTTAACTGGCTTGGGTCTTAATCTACGAGTCGTATCAAATCTGTCTTTGTTTCTCTCTCTAGCAGTCTTTAACCTTTGCACAGCTTTGGCAACATCCTCAGGTCTTCAACTTTAGCAACATCCTCAAGAGAACGTCCATCTAGGAAGAAGAGATCCTTGGAACAAATCCTCTTAGCCCTTGGTTCCTATATCAGCATGATCTCTCGGATGGGAGTCTATGTTGGGTGTGTGACTACATCTTGCACATCTGGGGGCAAAGGACCGATATCCTCCGCATGCAATCAAGATTATGGATTGAGAAATACTTGATTCAGCTATGGGAGGGCTGTAAGCCTTGTGAGGTGGTCTTGTAGTTGTGGCTTTAGCCGTAAAATCATAGCTTAGTTCATAATATAGATTGCATCTGCTGTAAAATCATGGTTGAGCTCGTAATCCAGGTTGCATCAAGATGACATCGACGGATGAGAAATTTATATTAAGCAAGAGGTTTGCTTAGTTAAGGGGCTGCTTGATAAATAAATGTGATGTACGGCCAGATTTTGAGAGAGATATTAAGGAGATACAAAGAGACGACGTGCGTGCAAGAGATAGGAAAAGCACGTGATCACTGAGAACATTGCTTGTAAAATTGAGGCACAAATTAAGATTTGTGAGTCTTGGAAGACATATTTGTATAGATTTGAGTGTTTGATTGGTTTTGGTGGCTACAAGCAACTAAATTTGAAGCTTTGAATACTGACAATAGTTTATTTTTCTTGTTTTCTCACTCTCAAGATCAATCACAAATAGGAGGTTCATCCTACTTAGGAAAAACTCTCTCTACGATAACGGTGAGAACAATCGCATACCTAACCAATACGGTAGCAAATATCAAAATGTTTGTTCGAGTATTGTACGAGTTGATGGATTTAATTGATCCAAAGGAGGATCACGAAGAAGCACTAGAGGAGATCATCTAACAGATCATCCGAAGACAAAAGAGAAGGGTCGATGCAGAAGCTAGATCATCCTAGCGACCAAAATCTCCAACGGATCAAGACGATTTGATAAGAAAGAGATGGATGACTGAAGACAATCATCAAGCAGAGAAGATGATAAATGTTATCTTAGTCTTCACATACGATATAAGGACGATCCAGAAAATATCATCCGGATGTTATTACAAATTAATATGAAAGATTATCCGGATGAATACAGTATGATGTCATCAACTGTATTGTATATCAGGAGTTATTATCGGATATAGATTAGCCCGAATAGTTAATCTTCCGGATTGATATCTGGGTACATTTGACTTTTAGACAGTTAAGCAGTTCTTGACCTTGGCCTAACAATCTAAGAACGTGTTGCTAAACGACTAGTATATTAAAAGATTTTGTCTATGAGGATCATATTCTTTGATCGGTCAATCAAGTATATAAGAGAATTCTATATAAAAAATATTTATAATTTTATGAGAAACTTGTGTATTGTATCTAAATGTATGATTAAGAATGAATTCAATGTCCGAAGGGAACCAGTTTCCTATCTTCTTTGTAATTAATCACGTGAGAAAGAAAATTTTAGGTTAGAGCATCTTCACTAGAGCAAATGTAAATGCCTTGACACTACTTGTATTCCTAAATAATGAATCATCATAAAACAATTCCCTAGAAATACTCAGAGAACCAACAAGACCTCATTTTGTGGGTTCACTATATGCTCACAAAGAAATGTAACCGTTAAATCTAAAATGCTTTTGCTGAGAAAAATGTATTGTGAGAATAGAATTTGTCAAGTAACAACTTAAATCAAAGCTCTAAAAGAGTTTTACCATCTATAATCAAAACAAACCGTTGATTATAGATTGAGAAATGTTGGGAAATTTCTTTTTTTGTGTTTTAATAAAGTAGGAATAATATTTCTCTTTCTTTTAGACTGGAGGTACAAAAGAGAAAAATGATCTGAGTGGTAACAGGATATATAGTATGCTCTGTAGGCAATGAATTCTATAGTTCATTGAAAACTAAAATTAATCCCCCAATACCCCAAGAGAAGAATCTGAAATGGGCCGGGGTGAAATGGACTTGAAAGCCTCATTCCAGTTGCAACGGACACACGACAACCGACCCGCTCCCTGCAGCTGAAGAGCCAAGCTTGCCAGTTCTGAGCATTCTTACGTCACTAATGATTCTCAACGAAAATCAGAGAAAAAGGAAAAGCCAAAGCTAATGATTCTTACAACTGTCAAGCAGACTGAAAAGAAACAGGTGGCAAAGTGGCTGTTGCCCAGCCGCAGTTCGCGACAGCGTCTGGCTTCCTGCAGTAGATTCTACGCTGATCTAGTGAGTAGCACACTATCTTCCATGAAAGAACGACAAGAAAGTTCTTGTCACTTCACCCCGTTACCACTTGAAGCAGAAGCTAATTTTAATCATACACCTGTATGTAGAACCAGTCTGGAGTCCAGTGGAAGACCTCACAGCAATCAAACCATCAACCAAATTCTTTACGTCGTGGTCAGTTACCATATAGATATTACGTTCGGTTACCGTCTTATACATACATATATTCCCAGATGAACTATAAGATAAGTACTCTTTGTACGTCGAACTGCGTCTTTTATTTATCGGAAAACACTTAAACGTTATGTTAGAATGTTATATTAAATTGTTAGAAAACACAAATTTATCTATAACTATTTAGTGTAGGCCAGCCTTGGAATAGTCGACATAACCCATAAATCAAGTGCTAACTTGCTCACTTCCATGAATATAAGTCCAGTACCATGCTAACAAAATAGCATCCTTTCATCTACATATTAATTCATTCTCTAATGCTTCTCATCGGAAGGGTTGAGAATAAACTATCGAAACCCTCCGAGCTTCAAGTGTATATGAGGTGAATATAATATAATATAATATAAAATATATGCATCCAAAATGACCTCGGTCGAGTGGATTTTAATACTGGTGACAGCCTACTTTGGAGAAGAATTACCTTGCGATTAGACGGAAAACGATTCATTGACAAGAAGGATGACTCATATGCACGGAAGAGGAACTTGATTAATTCAAGTTTAAGCTTGAAATGAACTGAAATGGACATTTAGTTATATCCTTTTATTTAATATATGATTTATTTTTATCCGAACCGTACGTGAAAGATTTCCTCGAGTACTGCTCTCCGAGACGAAAAAACAAATCCTCTATCGGTTCGGGGGATAGCTGCGCGCCCTCCCGGCAGGTCCTATAGACGCGACTTTTCTAACGGCCTCTACAGATAAACACTCGGATGCGATCCGAAGAAAGTGAAATAAAATTATAAACGTAACATAACGAGATGCTCTGGCTTCAACATAACTCTGTCTTTCTCAAAATCAAACTTTGGAGTCGCTTTAATTTATGAGCGAAATCTCACACGAGAAAAGAATTTGCTTACAAATTAAAGTCATTAATTCTCGAGGATGAAAAGGTAGAATGCGGCTACGAGACCTAAATATCGCTTCCATTCGTCCGTTCCAAAAATAAACCGTACGAAACCGGCATCGAAATTTAGTGGAAATGTATGGTCTCCTCAAAACCGGGCCACTTCACGAAACCAAAACCATGAGCACCTGCTCGCCTTGCCAGCCTCTCTCCTTTATAGTGTTTCTATATGAAGGTGGGAGAGTGCTGCAAGCTTAATTCATTATCTAAAACTTTTTTGCCAGGGAAGTTTAGATAATAAATTAGTGTTTAGATTTATTTAATACTTTATTGTTAGTAGATTGTGTCACTTGTTATTTTGCTAGCACGTTAGTCCTCGTTTTCTTTATAGGTTATATCTGGATCTTCTTGCGACTCTAGGTCTGGTTATCAGTTTATAATTATAAATTCTATAAAATATTAATATAAAGTTCCTATTTAATACTTATATTTCTTGATAACAAAAAGAGAGCAAATGTTCGGGGAAGTCGATCGAGCATGTTCATTTATTCGTGCGGAGTTCTTCGCATGACGATGAGTAACAAAGTGGGAAATTCTTTTCCTGTGTACAAGGACCAGCTAAGTCCAAGGCTAGTCCTACACCAACGCTTCTATCGTGTTGTGCTCATTGAGGAGGTGACCTAGATATGACTTACAAGTAAACATGGGTTTCCCTCTTCCCCCATCTACCGGGCAAGAGGATCGTTACTTTCTGTACCTTCGCCTAAGATATTAACTGGATTGAAGGTAAGTCGTGAAGATAGAACCACAACTGACAGGAGATCAAGATGTGGTACTGCAAGCACTGGAGAAAGAAGTGACTGAACGTAAGCAACCATTATATCATAGTGCTTGAGCGTGGATCAGGATTAAACGTTCGCTTGGAGCCACCCTCCTTGTGATAGTTCAGTTGGGAAGTAGGAAATCTGCGTTCTTGATGACTATTTTCATATATGCAATATTAGACCTAGAACTAGATGGCGTATATGGATCTCATATGGATTCAGATGTGGAAAAACATTCTCCTACGCCGTAGAATTTTGTATTCCACTCAAGTTACACCAACGAGGAAGATGAAAATGAAATCTAACATGTGGTTGCAATCTTGCTACACTGTCAAAAATGACGACCAAAATATGCAAAGAGCGAAACATCATGAACCATCGACCACTTGCACGTAGAGGTTTGGTCGAGTGTATGCCATGATCTGCATTTGAGCACAGCCTTGTTCAGCAAAAAGCATGAATTATCAACCGTAGATAATCCATCAAAAAAGCACAGATGATCCATAAAAATTGGATCGTCTCAGAATGACGTGTGAATGGAAGGGGGAACAGGGACTGTACTGGCTGTGTTGGAGAACGGGAAAGATGTTGGAACGCGGTCCGCGATGAACCGTGTACAGCAGAAGTCTGTGATGTGGTAGTCCTATGTCTCTGGCTTTCCAAGAATTCCAGCAAACGCTAAGCAGCAGCACAGTGGATGTTCTTATTCGAATACGTACGGGAGTCGTCGTCACATAAGGAGCATCGGTCGCTCGAGAAGGCCTGGCCGGGGTTAGTATTCAATATCCACTGCGGCCGGGAAAAGCTCCAGAGGGATCCCTCGCAGAGCCACGGAAACAAGACAGAGCCAGACGTCCGCCCCACTCTGCTTGTCTCTTTCCTTCAAATCTCGTACTTTTGTGTTTTGGTCTGTCGGACTCATCTCCACCCTGTCCACTAAGAAGTGTGTGAGTCCCAGTCCACTCTGACCTCCCATACTGCCGGACGAATCGGACTCAACTGGACTGTCTCAGGTTTTGTATGAGCTTACAACCTGTAAAGGCTCACACACAGACAGGGAAGGAGTCAGCAAATGTATCTCGCTGGTGCTGAGGAGGTCAAAATCCAGATTCCTTTCCCAGGCAAGTGACGGAGTGGAGAAATTCTTTGGAATTCAGTCTGCGGGTTGCAGACTTTCGGCGGCATGGTACTTTGTACTGTCCGTGGAATTGGTGCCTACGGTAGGGGTTTTGCCTGAGCGACGTAGTGTTATGTGGAGACATTCTGGACACGGGGTTGCATGTTTCTCCTTTTAGAGCAAGAGAAGGGAGCAGATATTTTGTCTGGTTGTCCGTTTCCGAGGATCTTGGGAGGAGAGTGCGGAGTCAAGGTCTGTGCAGACTGTGGCAGGCGAGAGATACACGATTGAGGCGATTGCTGATTTGAGCTGGACTGAATGGCAGTGACGTGAAGTGGAATCTGATTTGTTTTGCACTCTTTGGGACTCCGAGGAATCGGCGCAATTGTGGAACGGGATTGAATCAAAGCGTTTTGTGTTGGAGATCAGTACTTTGAGACGAAATGGGTAAGGGAGGAGGATGTGTCCCGGGGAAAATGCTCGTTACGAAAAAGAAGAGGAACTTGGATCCCTCCGCTGGAGATGTGAAGGAGAAACTCGTGGCAGAAGCTGAAGAACAGGTAGTGCAGGATGAGGAGATGACTGAGTCTGCAGATGCACCGCCTCCATCCACCACTGAAAGCGTGACCGCCACTCCGAAGACGACCACCCCGCAGAAGCTAAAGATCTTCATAGTGTAAGTGGCCTGCCTCAAGTCTCGTGTAAACTTCACATAATAACCCACCCACGCGCTCACCAGTGATTTGTGTATTCACACCCTATTTCCGAGAATCAGTTTCTTTATCTCGTTTGGAAATGACCAAACATGTCGGTGCTTTTAGTTTCCAGGAGATCCACCCCTTACAGGGAAACCAAAAGATAGTCTACTCTTGTGCATTTATGGGATATGTGTGGAGTTAATGTGGGCTGCCAATCGTGATTGATCTGGATAGAATTAACGTTTTGTTAGCATGGCTCAAGCATGCACGCTGAACGGATATGGGAACTTTTCATAGTTGTACTAATGCCCTAAATACTCCCTTCCCGTCCCTTGGAATGTCTCCTTGAGACCATCTTCACTATGATCTCGATGACGGGGCCTATCGTGTTCCTCTCTACAAAGGCAGAAGCATCTGACATACGTTCATAGTAATCTCAAGCCAGCCATCGATTTGGGCCACATCTTTTTGTGTGTAGGTGTTCACAAGGCTTTCGTGGGAGGTGAGGGATTGATGGTTTAGTCGGAGAAATGCATAACACTAAGGAGTTAAACACATAAAACCGCTGCGGAGGTTAGACTGCTACAACATTATGCGGTTCAATATCACGGAGGTGCAGTTGTAAATGTATGGTAGTGCAGTTACTTACTGAATCCACTTTGCGGGTTTACGACGGTCTCTTATATCTAACCTCCATTCTAACACAGTTTGTATCATACTAGAACACTTCGATATCTCCTCTTTGGTCCTACTGTCATCACATATCGCTTGGGAAGGACTTTGCAGTGTAGTTCCGGCTCGAATTTCCGGTACTCGCCGATATTTTTGCATACAGAGGTTGTGTGTACTGTTCTTTTCTCCAATAAGAGGTACTCACGTCCGTAACAAACTTGATTCTGACATGGCGGATGATTACTGTTGTGTACTACTTTGTATCTGCGTGTGCACAGCTTTTTACATACCCCATGTGCACTCTTTCTAACGCGTGACTTGGATTTGCTTTTCGAACGTAGTAATTTCTGCTACAAGAATGATGTTCTTCTAACATCTTTTATTTTCGTTGACAGTTACTATTCAATGTACGGGCATGTGTTAAGCTTGGCCAAAAAGGTGAAGGAAGGTGTGGACAGTGTCGAGGGTGTAGAGGGTCATCTATTTCAGGTACCTGAGACATTAAATACCGAGGTACTGGAGCAGATGAAAGCACCTCCTAAGGATACAAGCATCCCCCTCATTACTGCCTCCGAGCTGCCTCAAGCTGACGCCATCCTTTTTGGATTCCCCACCCGGTACGGTGCGATGGCAGCACAAATGAAAGCGTTTTTTGATACAACTGGACAACTCTGGAGAGGTCAGCTATTAGCAGGAAAGCCTGCGGGCTTTTTCCTTAGCACAGGAACACAAGGAGGAGGACAAGAGACTACAGCGTGAGTAATTTAGATTCTTCGTTTTTCTTCAAATGCTCCGCATGTGTTAACTGGAGGTTGTCCGGGAGCAGAATCTTGGTCTCTGAATAATTGTCGCGTCATTTATATTCTTCTTTGCTTCCAACGTTCTAGCGAGATTATCCGGGAGCAAAAGCTCGGTTTCGAAGAGAATGGTTGTTGTCTCAAGCTCAAGGCGCGTGCACCGTATATTTCTGTTCGCAGGTGGACTGCTGTCACTCAGTTGGCTCATCATGGAATGCTTTTCGTGCCAATTGGTTACACGTTTGGAGCGGGTATGTTCAAACTGGATGAAATTCGTGGGGGATCACCTTACGGTGCTGGCACATTTGCAGGAGATGGATCGAGGATTCCGAGTGAAACCGAACTGGCTCTTGCAGAGCACCAAGGCAAATACACTGCTGGAATTGTGAAAAGACTAACGGGATTTGCACAGTAAATCTTGTGTCGGTTCCTTTTGAAGGCTCTTTGTTCCAACTGGAACCCAGACACCGGCAGTAATTCTGCATCGCCACCATCCTAAGTGGCACGTAATTTCAGGAGTGTAGATAGGAGACTTCTATACTGAGTATATATTAAGTTGAAGCTGTTGAGGTGAAGGCTCTGAAAGGCCCACTGAGCAGTTTAGATATCCATCTTTTGCATGTATACACACATTTCTATCTCAGAGTCTGTAGATCCAAGTTTAGTCCTGTAAGTGTACAGAAGCTGAGAAACAAATTTCTTTTGGGCGGATCAGCTCGCAGTGTCTTTCCTGATAGAGGGGCTTAAATTGATCTCCTGTGAAAGGTTATACAGGTGAGTGAAGAGTCTGCTAGCTGGCTCTCATCTATTTTATGAGGCCGATTCTTTGAATAAAGAGAACTTGAAGACTTGTTATCACGTAGTTTTAGCTTCTTTTCTTCTAAGAGATTGACCTTAGTTCTTCGAGCTTTTTCAGCTAGGTGCGCACTAGGTTTACAAATTCATCTGTACGAATTCTCTTCATCGAGTTCAATCGCACTCTGATAGTTGTACTTGTGACTGGATTAGAGTACGAGTCGGTGGCCCAGGAAGTCTTCGTCCGGTTTGAACAAGAGTTTCTCGTGTGTTCCATGTATACTTCGTACTGGGATACTCTTCTCTTACTCAGTTACGAGCGTTGAGTACTCGTTGAGTAGCGTTGCGTTTCCAGAAATGGACATTAAGTCGGTCAGGCTTCGGTGGATGTTGCGGTCATGGGGCTTCTCCTTTTGCTTGTCTTTCAGAGTTGCTCACTGCCTACCTTGAGACTCAGGCCGAACATGTCTGTCCAGGACGTGCCAGGGTTCAAATCTGGACCTCAATCCAGTGACAAGGTACTCAGAATTCCACCCGTCTCCCAGGGACTTCGTCAGGAAGCGTTAAGTTAGGCTGAAGTTTTAGCTTCGTGAAAAGATGATACTGGATTCGTTTGCGATGGACTCTAGGTCTCTGGGCGGTGCTGAAAATCTTATCCTCGAGCGCACTCCCTTTCTAGTTAACATCCGGAAAAACTCGGCTTATGACACAGAATCTAGCATGGAAGCGTTATGTTTTGAAGAATAAGGTGGAAAGGAAATTGAATTGCTGGGACCCAACGATTTAGACCTTGTCACTGTGTACACCACCACGGAGAGTAGCAATAGAGAGGATGCTGTATTCACCCTAGTTGCGGAGTTTTTACGTGTAAGGAAGGTCAAAACTGAGACTGGGTGCAAGAGAGAGGATGTCTATTCTAAATGGACAGAGATTGGGTTCCAAATTCCTACGCGCCAAACTTGAACCGTTTCTCCTAATGATGTTTCGGAGTAATGTACTGAATATAAAGTAGAGTATGTTGCAGGAAAGTGAGTCCAGAGAGACAAAAATGATGACGGATAGAAAATAGAAAATGTTGTCAACAGTTGGAGTAATGACATCGGATATGAAGTAGAAGAGGTCACTATATGAAGTTGTACAACGAATATGTATGGCGTTGTGAACCATCACAGCGTTTCACTAATTTTATTTCATGCTATCACATCTTACCAGCCATGATATCAGATGAAATGTTAGTTGACGAGATAAATTTGAATTTTAGCAATTGCTGTATCAAACTTAACACATCGAACCCTCATTTCGAATTCAAATATAGTTTGTATGTATATAGATAGATCTAAAGATTAGTTACCATGTTTCCAGATGTATTCTTTTATTTTCGTGTAACTTTTGAGAAAGGCAAATGTTTGTTTGTCTTCTTTTTTCTCTTTTTAATTGTCTTTATTGCAAGTGAGAGATAAGAACAGAAACCGATTAATAAATATATTGATAATCGTTGATTTGGAAATCACGCCCCCCTCGAGGACGTATGGAAGTAATTTGTTTTGACACGCGTGGCCGTTACACTGAACCAAGAGGCACATTTATTTATATCCAAGATGTGCAGATGATCGACAATCTGTCGAGTATAGTTAAAAAGTTAAAAAATTAAAGAAATCGTTGTGTGTTCTAACTTGTAAGTAAAATATACAAAATATAACAATCATTACAGTTCATTGATAGACAAGTTCTATCAAGTATATATATATATATATATAGATTTCAAAAGTGGCTTGTGTTTACCGTTCTGTAATCTAGATTAGTTAGAAATAGAGGTACACTTATCTATATCCAAGATTTGCAGACGATCGAACAATCTGTTGAATATAGTTAAAAGTTAAAGAATTAAAGTTATCGTTGTGTGTTCTAACTTTTGTAAGTAAAATATACAAAATATAACAATCGTACCAGTTCATCAACAAGTTGTATCCAGTGTATATATACATATATAGACTTCAAAAGTGGTTAGTGTTTACCGATCGGTAATCTAGATTAGTTAGAAATAGAGTTCGTATAAAAGATAAGATATCATACTTGCGGTGGTCGAGTCTAGGTCGAGCAAGCGAGCCTGAGGAACGGTATCTGGAAGCAATTACGCATCATTCTCTGAGGGTCTCCGGTAAGTAGCTTATTGAGACACTTCGTGCTTTCTTGATCGACAATTTGAGATCTGGTGAATGCAACGGCAGTATTGCGTACGAACAATCACTTGTAGCAATTTCCAACAATCGATAGCAAGGCAGACCTACTTCTAATTCGAGTTCTTTCATTGAAGGATCTCGAATTCTCTTGGAACAGGTTTCTCCCGCACTAGGCTATCGCCAATGTGCTTTATTTATGTCTAACTTTTTTCTTTTCAGATTTTGTCTATGTATCGAGGTGGGAGCAAGTTTGCGATCATAGTTTCTCTCCGTCACGGCCGTTAGCAGATTGGGGCTCTCCACCCTTCCGGCCAGACTGCGCACTTCGAGTGGGCTCAAGATTAGACTACTCAGAAATTGGTGTCAAGAATGAGATCTCAACCATCTTATTTTGGTTCTAATAGTGTATGTGGCTCTAGTGTGACTTATGACAGACCTTTCTTCAAGTTGGTGCCGGCAGGAGCATCCGACGATGATACACTACTTTGTAAACTAAAGGGGTTCATGGTGCGAGAAGATGATGCAATCGATTTGGTGATGTTTGTGTCTTTGGTGGAAGGAGAAAGTCTCAAGTGGTACTTGAGAAGATACGATGCTCAAGCTGTAATTACTTTCTGTTCCGAAGGTGAAGTACGTTGGAAGCATATGAGACTAGGTGGCTTCCAATTGGATTCGGTGCGCACGACTCATTGCTATCAACACTCGTCAAGTGGGTCTAGTAGTCTTCGTAACTCTTTTTGATTCTCTTTCTGCTAAGTCTGCTACCTTAGCCTTCTCCGGACCTTTTATCTGTACTTGCCTGACCGCGTATTTTGTATGAAACCCGTGACAGAGACGAGAGGGTATCTTCCTCCTCTTACATCAACATGGATAAGGGTTTAGGGTACCCTGAACAAGTACCGTCTTGGTGTAAGGGTTTGTTACCCCATTGTCGTGTTGCAGGATAGTTTGTATAGTGAAAGATGACAACAGAAGGTTTTTTCTTCCATTGTGTACGCAATTGTAAAGGAAGTTTGTTAAGCTAGGTAAGTTTTAAGCTAGGACCAAGGTAGACAAGCTGCTCCTTAGCTTATATTCAGAAAAATTGTTGAAGAATTATGAAAGTACTAGGTGGAAGCTCTTCTTGAATAAAATATACATGTGTTTTTGTTTATGCAAAACAAGGTTATATGTAGATGCTTACGTTATTTCTAGTCTAAGAAAAGGACAAAAGAGAAAACTCTATCGTTTTTTATTGGTGACACGGATTCATTATCTGATGATACCACTGTGTAGTTGTTCTCAAGTAGTATGGTTTTGACTCATCCGCTACTAAAAATGGATATCTACAAGAAAAATAACACGTAAAAAGCTAATAAAGAAAATTAAAATATTTTTTAATTACTATATGTGTATCTAATTATTTACACTTTTGAACGAAAGCAGAAGCCATCTCAGTTGAGGAGGCGCCCACCTAGGAAGACAAGGTCTCCAAATCAAATCCTCATAGTTTTTGTTTCTTGTCACAACATGTTGACCTCCCATCCAAGAGTCTATGTTGGGTGTGTAGTCAAGAATCTATGTTGGGTGTGTGGCTACTTCTTGCACATCTAGGAGTGGACGACCGATATCTTTCTTAAACATTGACTTCTTGGTCTAAGCCTTCACATGCGTCCGAGATTATAGGCTAAGAGATACTTTGATTCAACTATGAGAGGGCCGTAAGTCATGTGGGATGGTTTTGTAGCTTTGGCTTAGGTTGTAAAATCATGACTTAGCTCGTAATCTAGGTTACATCAAGATGACATCGAGAGTTTGAATTTTTTTTATTAAAGCAAGAGGTTTGCTTGATAAGTAAATTTGTATAAGGACTTAAGGGCCTTAGCTTAGCTAGAGGAGAACTTATCAGGGGTTGCTTTTATTAAAGCAAGAGGTTTACTTAGCTAGGAGGCTACTTGATAAGTAGATGTCGTATACGGAAAGGACCCTAGCTTAGCTAAAGGGTAACTTAGCAAGGGGTTGTTTTTTACGTAAATCGATGTACGGGTCAGAGATCAAGGAGAGAGTTCAATGAACGACGTGCAAGTCAGAGAGGAGAAAAGATTGCAATCGCAGACGATATTGATTGTAAAATTGAAGTGTGAATAAATTTTTTTGAGTCTTGGAGGACCTATTTGCACTTATTGACCTTGGTGGCTACAAGTGATTGTGTTCGAGCTATGAAAATTGGTAGCAATCCGTTTTTCTTTTTGTCACTCTCATGATCAATCATAGACAAGAGGGCCGTCTTCTCCAGAGAAAACTCTCCCTATGACACGGTATGTTTCAGTCCATGGTCATTTATTACGGCTCTTTCTAGCTACTTGGAATCTTGCCTACCCGTTAGCTCGAGGAATGATCTTATGAGATAAAGGCAAGGATCTGTCTTGACAACTTTGTACGCGATTTCGAGGTCAGGTTTTACAGTTTTCTATTTGTTTTGTTGACCTCAGTTACTCTGTCCCAGCTATTGACGAAGCTCACACCGAGCATGGTCAACCATACCAAGATGACACAAAGACTCGAGACCATCCTTCTTCTCCATCTTCGGCTAGTGGACTACAAGAGCAGACATGAAAAGGTCAAGTGGCTGACCATGTGCTTCACCTTGCAGCCACATAGGTAGCACCAAGTCCATATGCGTTGCTCTCTACTCCTCCTTCAGCAGAAGACAATCTTGTCCCGATGGATACGACCATGTTTGTGGTGCCCACAAATTACAGGAGAAATCCAAGGGAAAATCCAAACAAGAGAAAACAAGATGAAAAGGAGAAATTAAGATTTCGACAGGCTTCTAGTCCGGATCTTGACTAACAAGCCATCCCTGCTTGTAATAGTTTGGGGAGGAAGACAACAAACGTGAGTACAGTTGCACCGTCTTCTACTTGAGGATGTCGTCTTCTGCGGTGGGAAGAAGACTTCTTTCTTCTTCTCTTCGTTGCTCCGACTACTCTGTCTTCTGGGATCCCTTACCCATCAGACCGTCCGTACGTAGATCCGAAGTGCTCTACTGGACGAGCCAAGCTGCAATTCCACAACTACTGACAGTCACCGCCACTCAAGAAGAACGCTTCTCATGCACAATCGGGAGTGAATCCAAGAAAAAACCCACCACCCAGAAGACATGAACAAAGCTTCTGCACTCAAATCCGCAATCCATTCTCCGAGAAGAAGTCACATTGACATTGGAAAGCTCACTCTCTCTACTGTCTGCTCCTACTCCTCGACACAACAGTCTAGCCAACAGGATTGCACGAGGATGCCGTTCTCTATTCCTAAACTGTCCACTACCTCTATCTACATCTTCGAACCACTGCTGGTAAAGAGCATGCAAACCCCTCCGGTATAATCCTAGTCTATTCGTATGTCTCTAATATCGGGTGTAGTGTGTGTGTAACTGTCTGCATCGTAAAATGTGTGTGCAGCAGCTGCAGCCCGAATTCCTACGTTTCGATCCTACTTATGTCTTCTACCACGAGAAAAACAGAGGAGACGACCATCAGAGAGAGATGGGTGCTGTCAGAAGGCTGCCGCTCCACATGCAAGCCATTTCCCTTTCCTGGTTTAGCCCTCCACTTTGCTGTTCCTATGCTACCTATGCTGCCACATGGTATCCTGACTAATTTTACACTGAAAAACTGCCACCCCTAAGATAACATGTTCGGTCCTACTAAATTTGAAAAATGTCAACGTCGGTTGTGTTTACTATCTATCCTGATTGCTCGGAGGTAACTTCTACCTGATCTGCTCCTATCGGAGCTCCTAACGCGGCTTCTGATAAGCTAGAAAGCCCTGCGAACACCTCGGGTAACACTGATGTGGCCTCCTCCTCATCGTTCTTCGCTGACCCTACTGTCACTGCCGCTGCTTCTTCCTCGGCTTCGGCTTCGGCTTCTGATTCTACTTCTGCTTCGGAAGACGGAAGCGTCTTCTGGGAAGCAGAGTCGACTGGTGCTTCCTCGCTCTTCTGGAGCATTAGTTCGGTACTAGGGACCATGGTGACCTCATAAGGGTCCAGGGAAGTCGCTTCCTCCATGCGGAATACCTGGGAAGATGGTTCTTCTTCTTGTCTTCCAGAAGACATCTTGTCTTCCGGGGCTTCTTCCGGAGTCTTCTCGGCTTCCAACGCTGTCACTACCAAGTGCACAGCGAGGTCGAACTCCTCCTTCTCCAATTCGGATCCAGTCGATGGTGCTGGAGCTTGGGAAGATGCAGTTGCAGGTGGTAGAATCAAGAAAAGATCATAGAGTGTCTTCACTCCCTCTATCTGTCAATCCAAATACCTGAACATGCTCTCCTTGCACTCTACCAACATCGCCTTGGACTCATCGTTCCACTCTCTAGCCAAGGTAAGCAACTTCCTACCCGCGGTGAAGTTGAACTTCTTCCGAAGCGCTTCCACCGACTGTGCTAGCATCTCCTGCGCACGAGCTTCCGCTGCTTCCCGCTGCATCTTCTCAGCTGCAACTCGCGCTTCTGCGGCTTCCCGCTGCATCTTCCATGTCGTCTTCTCCTCTGCGAGGGCGGTGATCTTCTCCCGCACTCGGAGAACCTCCTGATTGCGCTGGTGCAAGCGTGCCTGCAACTCCTGGTTGCGCTTCCGAAGCTGCACCAGCTCCTTGGCAGAAGCGGCTGCTTCCGCCTTGTACTTCACTGCGAGCTTCTCCGTGGTGCGGAGACTAGCTTCCAGCGCTTCTGCCTTCTTCTGGTCTTCTTCCTGACGCATCAGGGTGCACAGACCAAATCCAGGCTGTAAGGGCTTCTCCTAAGCCTTCGCTCTCTTCTCCAACAACTCCATAGATGGCTGGATCTCGGATCGGAAGAAGACACTGAACTCCTCCAGTCGTCTTCCTACGGAAGACAGACTCATCTCCACTACTCGGTCGGAGGTCTCTACCTTGTCTTCCAGAGACAAGGATGCCTCTTCCATCACTATGGTCTTCAGCTTCTGCACACGGGAAGAAGCTACTCTTCTCATCTTCCGGGGTGGAAGATCTCTCCCCATGGTAGAAGCGGTCCTCTTTACTACGCTTCCTCGCATCGCAGTAGGAGTATCCATCCATCTTTTATCTTCTGGAGTCTTCGGAAGACTCCCTGGTGTGGTAGAAGCGGTCTTCTGCTCAAGTCGGGTACTCAGCGGCTCTTCCTGCGAGTCAGACTCCGATCCCGAATGAATGAGGGAGGTGGTCTTCCTAGGTACACTTCTAGGACCCATCTTTCTCGGAGGCGTGGCGTCTTCCGACCCACTGGAGTCATCTTTCCTCACCAGAAGCGTCTTCTGATGAGTGCCGGACCTCAGCTGCGACATCAGAGTGGGAGGGGGAGTTGCGACTGCTGCTCGGTCGTCTTCTTCCGAGGTCTCTTCCTTCGCCTCATGTTGCCCTGTTGGCCCATACTTCACCAACTGACCTTCCGTGAGATCCCCCATGGCTATGTACAAGTAACATAGGAAAGGTGTCAAGTGTCCTCCCGCCGGGGTACCTAAGTACGCTAGCTCCGTCTGTACATATATGTGGAAGAATGAGCCCCAGTTGACAAGCACTCCTTCCGCGCACACTGCTTCCAGGAACTTCACGTCCTGATCTCCAAGGTACCTCGTCTTCTGCGCTTTCCCCTTGGGAACGAGATGCAGAAACAGCTTCGCCAAAAGTCGTTTCTTCGGCTCCCGGTAAGATTCGATCTTCCATCCGTTCCTACCCTGCCTGTCCTCCATGAAGAGACAAGTTGTGCTTCCAGGCACATGCCACTCACTCACGATCTTGGGTAAGATCTTCTTCTTGAGCTAATAACCTCGGTCCTCGGATTCTGATCTGTGGAAGGCCCTGCGCCACCAATCTTCAGTCCAGGAAGATGGTCTTCCTCGAGCTACTCCTGCCTTCGTAGGTACACGGTTGCGAGGTGGTAATGCTGCCTAAACCTCCTCCAGAAGTCCCTGGTCGGCGAGGTTCCAATCCCACAGGAAGAAGTCGAGACCCAACTCTTTGAGAAAGGGTGTGGCCTCGGCCAACTCTGCTGCCGGTAACACCACCCTCGAGGATGCATCGACATACTGGAAGATCTGTTGCACTAAACCACACGTTCTTACTGTGAGCTGAAGGCTCAATCCTTCACAAGTGTCCATAGTCTAGCTTCTACTTCTTAGAAGACGAAACTAGTCTTCCATAAGATAGCTACTCCATCTTCCGGGATTCTAACAGTGCTTCCTAGATAGCTCTTGTCTTCCGAGCTATATCTAAACAATCCTAACAAAGCAAGGCCTCGAATGGATTACCAAGAAGACAACCCACCTTGCATTACATCCTACTTCCTATCAGAAGATGGAAAATGTGCGAGAAGCAAAGCGTATGAACAAGTTCCAGAAGATGATCGCGGCTCCTGCGGTGACAGTGACCTCTGGGAAGAACCCCGGGACAGCTTCCGATTTAATGTCTTTCTCGGAAGACCTTCCGAAGTAAGGCTTCCCTTCATTGGTCTCACCTGTCTTCTTCTTCCTACGCGCAATCTATTCTCACAATAGACTCAAGACATTTGCACTCTGTTCTTCTAACTTCTCACCTCTCATACACACTCAGAAGAAATTTGCTGCTCGGTGGGAAGACATGACCCTCGACCATTCTCTCCAGATTCTGCCAGCAAGACTTCTCACGGCTCTCTCCTAAGTTTGGGAAGAAGAAGGAATGGGCTGCTAGGGGTCGGACAGAAGAGACCCGAAATGGACCCTCACGTCTTCTCGCGCATTTTGCCAGCCCTTCTAGTCTTCTAGTCTCTCTAGGAAGATGTGGATTTGAGAAGCTTGGAAGACCGGGAGGCACAGACCTAGTTCCCGACTTCCAACTTCTCGAAATAACAAAGCAACTCACCAAGCCACTCGGAATTCGTACCAAGCCTCTCTTAACACCAAACCAAAGTAAACCCACTCTTGATACGAATTGTGTATAGTCGACTTCTGAAGACAGTCAGGTGTCAGAAGCGTCTTCTGAAGATGTTCCAATCTTCCGAAGCGTCTTTTGTTCACGGTTTTGGGGGTAGAGGGATGGTGGGGTAGGGAAATTGATAGCTGGGATCTCCAATTTGAGGGCTAGGGGTAGAGAAGCTCGAATTGAAGTCGGAATGAAGCAAGAAGATGTCTGACAAAATTTGGGAAGTGCCTTCCGCGCCCAATGTCACAATAGGAAAATAGGGATGGAGGAATTGATCAATCAGGTTGTCTGCAAATCACCGGGGAAGCGCGGGGGATACCAAACAAAGGCGAGAAGCAGTGGGAAGGAAAAAGAACATGGGAAGAACCTCTACTATCTTCTGTCTGCTTCCCGAGTTGTCTTCTTCCGGGAGTTCACAGGAAACGCCTTCAGCTCAATATGCTTCCTGCGCTTCAGCAATTCGACCTCGCCTTCCTTCTAGCTTCTAATCGATCCTAACCTCACTCAATTTCACCTCGCTGCCTCCTCACTCAAAGCTCACTCTCGAATCGATCTTCTCAACCAAGAAGCACTTTTGCTGCGGGAAGCTGAAATGTGCTAATGCGCTTCCTGTGCATCTTCCCTGCAGTTTAGGGGTTTCGACCCTCCCGACTTACCTAACCTGTTCGGTGCTATTTGGTAGGTGCACCTACTTCTGACGTGGTTAAGCTTCCACGGTTGCCGTCTTCCGGAAGATACATGTCTTCCGCCGTCTTCCGTAGACATCACCGCGAAGACGCTTCCCGGAAGACGGTGTCTTCCGAAGAAGTCAACTTATTATTACAAACAGATCATAAGATCATTTTCCTTCTAAGGAAGCCGTAATCTTAAATAACAACGCTTCTTCAGTTATACAAACAAGTTATTAATCTTCTCCCATCTTCTTACTTTCTTCTAGTGAGCTTCCGAGACTTCTATTGAGCTTCCGCGAAGGTGAATGTCGTTGTAGTGCTGCAGGATTTTCCGTAGACAGAAGCCTGGGAAGGCTACAGGGGCATACACCCTGTGATTAATCTAACCCGTTGGAATGTGAGAGAGAGTAAGGTGTAACAGCCGTTGCTAGTCGACTTCTACGAAGCAGAAACAGTCTTCTGGAGGTGTGAGAAGCCGAGTGGAACCCCCAAAAGCCGAGAATTGCTTCGGAAAGACGGTATTGAGAAGACCGGAAGAAGCGACCTGGAAGCAGGAAGAGCGTCTTCCCGAGCTTCTCTGTGAATAGTTGTGTGATATTTTAGTTAGTAGTTGTTTGTTTAGGTCCAGAGCACCTTTTGGCGTGTCTGGAAGACGCGTGGTTTTGTGAGAAGACGAGATTTCTAGGCAAAACCCGTGTGTTTGTGTGTTTGAGTAGATCTTAGAACTTAGAGCAGCGTTACTTGTGCAAATCCTCTGTGAGAACGATATCTTGTATACTAAATGGGCAAAAGGAGTAATCCTGCGACACTACAATGTTGTAGAGGAGCATCCAGAACATGGATGATAGGCTCCATGTCATTAGGTAAGTGGGTCAGGCTCACTACACCAGCGCTCGATTGAGGATTTAATACTACTCTTCATCCAATCAGAGACCCCTCAGCCTCCACTGCTATATGAAGGGCTCAAGAGGTATTCGGTCCTACCTTCTTCAATTATTCTTCCGTCTTGGAGTGTGGGAGGATTAGTGAAGACACCACAAATATGTTGTTCATGTATTTCTCCATAAGCACCAACCTAAGGTCTTAGCAATCCAAGAGACATATATGTTTGCCGCTTCTCTTCATTTCTTGATGAATACCATAACTACAGAGTACAGAATTCTTTCTACCGATGCACAAGGTCGTAGAGGTGGGTTCATTTCATGCACCTATCGCCTTGTTGTGTCAGCGGAATAGTAGATCATGAAACTCATAATGCTAATCTGCAAATCACAATCACTTGTTAGCGTTCATGCACCACTTATCTTAACTCTGTTTGATTTGGAATGGAGTCAGACCGTCTCCCTAACTCTCAAGTTCATGATTCTTTAAGTCCCGACCTAGATGTGGTTAGTCGGTCTCAAAAACATGAACAAGTCACAACATGACTTGAGGTGAACTTTCCAAAAAATTGAAGGTCCAACACACATAGTGGTCCAATCGTCCATTATGTCCATTTGGGTCCAGGCTCTTGAATAGTGATCTAATCCGACGTCTCGTTCTCTAGTCTTACCCATCCTTTAGATCGTTCCTAAGTCCAGACGTCCAAGTCTAGATCAGAACGCATCTTGGTACTGGTCCAACGATCACATCATGCTCTTAGAGTCTGCCCGCCGAACCCTGAGGACGGGTGGCTCATCTTGGCCCACCTAGGCATCAAGCCCCCTCATATATACTTCTACGGATCGGTGGTCTCACCCTCCTCCTTGGTCCTTGAAAATTATATCACAATTCGATCACGAGATCGATCATAATTCTCAGCTCTAAATGTCAGTTCGAGGAGTTCTGCATATCACTAGAAAGCTCTCGCCGAGACCTTTCCAATGATATCTTATTCACTTCGAGATCTTACGTGGAGCTTCGTCCACAATCCAAAACGTCGTTAGAGCTCCAACACTTAGGATTTTTCTGAAGAACCGTGGTCCAACGCCAAACTTGGACCTTGTGGTTCGGACCAACGTCCAACATGAGTTCATCTGTGCGAGACCCATGTCTTGATCTGACCGTCTCAGATCCACGTCTTAGACTTATGTTTCGATCTTATGTTTCGGTCCGTTTCTAGACTTACGTCCTTAAGTCATCGTTCGTCTGAGGTCCTCTTGAGATAGGCTTCCGCGTCCAAGTCCAATATTTCAACCTTGGTTTAGAGAACCACTTAGGTTTCTCTTGTTCCTGACTTCTCAGCCAAGCCGTTATATCCCACTTGCAACATTCACAACTTAGCGCAAGTCCACTAAGGTTATGTTGTTCGTATCTGCGTCCGATCTTGAGAGTGAAGGTCACGACATTCATCCTCACTTTGGAGGTTGATGTCCTTGTCAACAATGATCTTTAAGTTAACGCCAAGTTCAAAATGAGCAGCCAATCCCTTGGCACCAAAATTGCATTTTGTTAGTTGACCCGTAATTCTCTTCTTGGCTTGAGTCTTAAGTCGTTGCTAGAACACTTAGAAAATTCTAGCTAGTCTCGAGATAGCCTAACCTTTTTGACCAACTCTAAGCAAAACTAGTTGACAATTTCTAAACATTCTACTTAAGACTCTAACTTGCTAACTTATAAGTATTCACACCTACTTACTAGATCTCCCGAAGCTCAATTTCTGATCGTAACTTGATTTGACTTAGACATGCAACTAATTTTACCTTGCAGTTAGAAAATCGCAACCTAAGATGACTCAAGCCCCAAGAAAAGTATAAAAAATCATACTTGCTTTGTCAACGGTAAGACAAACACAAGTCTTGACTTCAAGATTTAGTCTTGATTCAGATGCTTATCCAAACCAGCTCGCTTTCTTTGAGTGTGCTTCGTTCCTCCTCTTGACAACATCCTAGGCATATGATCAGATGTAGCCATAGTCATGCTCTACCAATACACTTAGATAATTTTGAAGAGATAAATTCTTTATTTCCACAAAATATAAGTCAAAGTTATAAAGTCCATCGGTCCAAATCACCTCAAGTTGGTACTCGTATGATTTGTCATTCTTTTCACTCCTCGCTGGAAGAAGATATCTTCATCTTGCTAACGCCCTTGTTGTCCTTATTGCCGTTTGAAGAGGTCCAATACTTCGCGTATGTTTCAGATCTTCCTCTGGCACCCAAGTTGCTTCCTTCAAATGGTAACCATACCATTTGATCAAGTACTCCGTTCGGTTAGATTTACACCGCGATCATAAAATGATCTCCACCTCATATTCTGCTTCGCTTTGCACGACATCAGGTTGAGGCCTGAGAATTTGTTTGCACTCCTATCGCAAATCATCCTTGAAGTATATCTTTAATAAAGAAACATGGAAGGTCGGATGCAACTACCACTCAAGAGGAAGATCTTAAGTATAGATATCTTTGTGCGGATTCTTAACAATGACAAAAGATCATGCAAACTTTGATGGGAACTTCATCGATATTCTCTCCAGAAAGGTGAAGTTCTTCATACTTAACCGTACTTCTTCGCTCACTTGAAACTTCACTTGTGGCCGATACTTGTTTACTTGCTTCGCATAACGTTGCTATGTCTTCTCGAGGTTCTTTTCACTAGTTCCTCACGTCACTGCATGTCCATCGATAGCGGTTGTGTGCAATCATCATATGTTGTTTTTGCTTGTATGTATTTATGTTGTGCAGTATTTGCTTATGTGGATTTTGGTTCTTTTGTGCTTTGTTACAGTTCCACTCTCTTTTGTCATTAGCATAGACCTAGGTTATCAATGGATAGATGTCATATGACAACAATTCGGCAATGGTCCTTCGAATGTAATTTTAGAGCAAGTGTTCGAGGCTCTGAAGGACAAGCAAGACAAACTTTACAACGAGAGCAAGATTTCATCAAGAACTTGAAGAGAACGAACGGCGAAGATATTGGACGATTGAGCGACCTGAATGGCTACAAAGTCGTTATGTACAAGGAATGACGACAAATGATGATTGAACGAGAAGAGTATCACCTAGAGCAGAAATTTTTTGAGCATAATCGACACTAGAATCCTTGACCTCTTGAAGCAAGAAGTACTCTAGACATATCAAACCTACTTTGAAGCGGCTCTCTTTGTGTCATGTGTCAACTACACATTGGATCTATTAGGGATATCTTACAAGAACTTGCGAGCATGTATTGCACCTTGGTTGTTTATTGATAATAATAAAGTAGAGAGGTACATGTTATATGTGTCGTGTGAGCTACCACCATTAGTTAAAATGGTTGTTTTTGTTGAAAAATGATGCTCAATACGAGCTCGAACAATGTTACACACAAGATGCGGCTTCAAACAGACGCATAGAATGATCATCTCAATTTTTTAGCTTGTATACCAGAGTACAAGGACTTTCATAAGGCAGAGGTGCGACGACACAGAAGAGGGCATTCCGAGATAAGTTTGAAGAACGAGTAAACAACACATTCTCAGATAGTAGTCTGCATCTGGAAGATCAGGGCATCCTAAACAAGTATCATGATAGAATCGAGTTGATGACTTTACTAGACTTCTATTTGGATGTTACCATCTCAGGTGGAGACAAGTATGCAGATTATATGAACGATGTGGTATGATTAGTTGATGAGTGCTGACCTCTTAAGTGCTAGAACAGAGCATAACGTCGAAAAGCTTCGGCACAAGTGTGTAATAATAATGAAAATTTGTAATGGTTATACCATTACCTGTAATATAGATAGAGTTATAATAATGAAAATTTGTAATGGTTATACATTGCCTGTAATATAGATAGAGTTTGTATACACTCTACAAAAATTTATCAAACAACCTTTTTTCCTTTATTGTCTGCTGTTGGATTCAAGTCCGAATTATTTGTATAAGTTGATTTTAACTTGAGGTTGTAAGCCTGAAATGAAGACCGAGAATCTAAGCCGTAGGATTCAAGCTTTTTTCTATTTCAACCGTCGACGATAGATAGATGATTGATTATCAAACAGCCTTAGTTGAGTAATTGTCAGCCATACAAATATGCATGATCACCACTGTTGATTGTCCTCGAGAAGATAAGCTCAACAACATAGTTTGAGATTCTAAGCCGTAAGATCACAAAACTTTACATCTCAACCGTAAGATAGATTTAGATGATACATGAGCACACAGCTTTACTTGATTCATTTTCAGCCGTTGGATATAAGTCCGAATGATTTGCATACAATGATTTCTACCTAAGATTCCAAATCCGAAATCAAGCCTAAAATTCTGAGCCGTAGGATTTAAGCTTTAATATATTTCAGCCGTCGGATGTAGATAAATGACTGATTATCAAACAGCCTTACTTTAGTCAGCCACTGAATACGAGTATGGATGATTGTCCTCCGACAAAGTAAGTCTGAAAATATAGCTTGAGATTCAGAGTCGTAAGATTCACAGCATTTTCCATCTCAGCCTTAGGATAGAGGTAGGTGATACATGAGCAAACAACGTTATCTGATTAATTTTCTGCCGTTGGATAAAGTCTGAATTATTTGCATACGTTGATTTCTACCTAAGACTCTAAGCCCGAAATCAAGCCCAAGATTCTGAGTCGTAGGACTTTAGCTTTCTTATATTTCAGTGTCGAATACAGGTAGATGATTGATTATCAAACAGCTCAGTTGAGTAATTGCCAGCTGTTGGATATGAGTATGGATGATCGACGTCGTCGATTGCCCCCTAGAAGATAAGCCTGAGAACATAGTCCGAGATTCATAGCTGTAGGATTCACAGCACTTTATATCTCAACCGTAGAATAGAGGTAGATGATACATAAGCAAACAATGTTTTCTGATTGATTTTCATATCCGTTGGATATGAGTGAATGATTTGCATACATTGATTTCAACCTAAGGTTTTAAGCTCAGCATCATTGCCGATATTCGGAGCAGTAGGATTCAGATTATATTTCAGCTGTCGGATACAAGTAGATGATTGATTATCTAACAGCCGTACTTGAGTAATAGTCAACAGTTGGATACGAGTATACGTGATCGCCGTAATTGATTGTGTCCGAGAAGATAAGGTAACTAAGCTCGAGATTCAAAGTCGTAAGATTCACTCACATCTCAGCCGTAAGATAGAACATATGATTCAGAACACACAGCCTTCCTTGATTAGTTGTCAACCGTTGGATATATGTCTGATTGATTTCTATAAGTTGATTAAACTTGAGGTTTCACTCGTAATCAAACATGAATCATCCGTAGGATTAAACCCGAAAATAGACATCGTTAGATTTAGCTGAACGTTTGTGTCCATTGGATTGCATCAAAATCATTTGACCCAACTCATATCCGCTTGAACTATCTGCAGCTGCTGATATTTCTCTGAAACATTGGTAGCCATTCGATCATACTTGGTGAATGTTGCCCGAGTACTGAGTCTGAGTATTGAGTCCGAGTACTTAGATCGAAGATATCCATCGTTAGATTTAGTTGGAGATTTGTGTCTATAAGATTGTGTCCAAGCCGTTTGACTCGGAGGAAGTCTCGGACTTTACTAAACATCGATCTCGAGCTCAAGTATGTTTGAAGGATTATTATATTCATTGCTAATGCGAAGTTGTCCTTAAGTTGTCCTTGTCCGTTAAATCCTGCAGTCGTTAGGTCCTACTCAGCTCAAATGATCTTGATTAAACTGCTTGTGCATATTCCACTCTTCCGACTTTGGAAGAGGTCAATAATTATTATGCACGAGTTGATATATATATATGCTGAGAAACTATCCATCCATTTGAAGAATATAGTTTCTCATGAGCATGCTACAAGCGGATGAAGGTCCAAACGATGACTATTATGCAACCTTAAGTGACCTCCACATGATAGATGAGAAAAAGGATCCAGAAAAAAATTCCACTTAACAGAAAAATCATCACTTTCAGTATACAAATTCATCCACTACAACATACTCGTTCCCTTTCTGAAAATGAAGAAGAAAAAAGATTTCGTTTTCATGTACAATGTGAGATTTTCTTGGAACTTTTGTATTTAAATAATTACCAAAAATAAATCCCTGCCAAATATTTGTCACTCTTGGTATCATGAATGATTATATGGCTAAATAAGCATTCTCGATCAACCTCGTTGAACTTTTTCTCCCTTTTTGCTATAGAGAAAGATATAAACTCTTTATGAAAATTTGCATTCATTGCAAAACTGGAGTTGCAGAAAGATCTAGACATAACCGATAAAGGAGATTACAGTGGCAACAAGGGTTAACAATACCACAAGTTCAGTAAATCTGGATAAAAATTATCATTTTATTAAATAATTAGTATTATCATATTATTAAAATATTAGATAATAATTAATTACTAGAGATGCAGAAAGATACCGACATAACCCATAATGCAAGGAAACACAAACATGCTACCAACCGTATAAATGCTGGAGGTTATAAATAAATTATCATGAAATTAATGAAAGATTTAGTTTATTATCTAACCCTTTCCAACAGAAAGGTTAGGTAATAAATTAAATCACATGCATATTCCCCCTTTTCGGAAGAGGGTGAAAAGAAAGCATATGCATGTCTACTATGTATCTTACTGAAAACCTCGATTGTATATAACCCTCACGGAGTGAAATAGACTCTCTATAATCGAACTTGTGTAATTCAACAGACAGTTTACAGTTATGGAGGCAAGCCTGCATAATCACCTCCGCGTTCAGATGGAAGAGGTATTATGTGACATATTCTTTTCTCTTAGAAGGTTTGCTCATAAATTTATGGGTATTGTAATATTAGTTGTTTTATTCTTAAAGGGGACGTGTGTTTATAAGTAAAAGGATTCGTGTTTCAAATCACTGTACTTACAGGTTTACTTTCTTCGCAGAGTCCATGTGCTGCATTCAGACTAGAACTATTTAAATTTAAAAATTAAAATTTAAAAATTAAACATTATAGAACTGTGCTCTGCAATGCGCAATGTGTGCAGTAAGAAAACATAGTGCATGTTTGCTTACTGCAGGCTTATTTCTACTTTTTTCAAGAAAGTTTTCCCCAAAGTCAAGATGTACAGCGAACCATTTGGGAAAAATTTGAAGATTATAATTCTGGTTGTCTTTCTGTGTATGTTTGCTCAGACACTCATTTGGGATGCATGTACACTGATAAGACCACCCGTTACTAGTGCCTGTTGACATGGGATTATTGAAGATGACTCAAATCACTAGAAAATGTCTAGATTAATTTTAGAATTATTTGAAATCAAATAATACCAAAATTTACTCCGGGAAATTTGAGTTTTGCTATGATCCATAGGCAGTAGGTGGGGCGCCCACCAAAGTAGATATAGGGACATGTCAATCGTCCTTCCCATATGTAATATATAAACCTCTTAAACCCCGGTATGACCACAAGTGCTCCTGGTAACCCAGAAGTCCTTATTACCAGAAGGCCTAATTTTGCGAGTTTGCTTGCAGAGAGTTGAGAAATTTAATCATTATGCAGAAAATTTCTCTGGTTATTACTTCTTAATCCCAACTTAATCCCAATTAACCTATTGACTAGCTCTACAAGTTATAATTCATCTCAAAACAAACTATTTAGTATAGAAAGAGGAATTGGACGAAGATTTCTGGTTTCTTGGAGCAAAGAAATTATTTTCTTTAGACTTCAAGAACATTGCTACAAGAAAAGAGAATATTCTCTTTCATGCTTTTGGCTCATACCCAGCGCTTAAAGGGTTACGTAAATAAACTACTAATTTCTGGGGAGAGCATTAGTTTCTCACAAAAATCAAGACCCTCGCTATGCAACATGAACCATAAAGATATTTTGAATGTTGACCCAATTGTCATGGTTTGAAGTTACGCGCTGTCTCTTCTTTTCATTACCTATCTTTCTCCCTCTTAAATGTTATCTGTCAAACCAAAGCGAGCTTTTAACAGTAGCATAACATTTCTACAAACCTAGATCGAACATAAACAACGGTTTCTCAGTTCCTCCAACCAGAACCCAATCCCTATCTTGAACATATCACACTTTTCATTTAAAACCGTGACTAAACAGTGGTTTATCAAGTTCAAGAACTATTAACCCTTCCCATCAGAAGATCAGGTGATGAACTAAACCACATCCATTGGAAGAGACTGAATGACCAAAACCTCTTCCAATGGCCACACACTTTAAAACCCGGTGAAGAAAACAAATTAGGGAATTCATCGTAGTATAAATCCAAACCACGCATTCCCTCACGTTAAAATTGCACATGGATCCGTAAAACGCAGGAGAAGAACGATACGAGACCCTAGATTTGTAACTCGAATAGAGTCGTCCTATTGAACTTTTACCTCTAAAAACAGTTGCGTAATGGTTGAAGGTTAGTATCTGAATCACGGGGTGTTGAGTTCAAGGCTCATGCTAACTTTTCACACTCGAACAAACTTCCGGTGAAGAAAAACTGCTTAGTAACTTCCCATTTCAACTCCAACTTTGCTCCCGAGAAGTTTTTCGCGGTTCGAACTGTTACCACGATAGTCTGGATATCGATGCCCTGAGGGGATCTTCTTATCAACTGGGTACAAGTACTTATGGCTTTTCCGAAATTCAGCAAAATTTGCATGGGGTCCGAATTCCTTCCCATATATAAACTTGGTGACACCACAGTTCGAACTGTTACCACGATAGTCTGAATATCGGTGCCCTGAGGGGATCTTCTTATCAACTGGGTACAAGTACTTACGGCTTTTCCGAAGTTCAGCAAAATTTGCATGGGGTCCGAATTCCTTCCGATATATAAACTTGGTGACACCACATTCAGAGAACTAAACAGAACACAGAAATAATTTTCGAGCCAAATTCGGAGGCTTCTGGCCTCTTGCTTAACAAGTAATTTAAGCGAGACTCAGAACATACTTAGAACTAAACTGTGCAACCGCAACGCAACGCAACGACTGGAATCAACCGTGAAAACCACGTCCACTTCAACGTACAGCGTTACGGCACATGTGGTCGGATGGACGTTGTGACATGGAAGACTACCGTATTGTATTGTACCGTACCAAAGCAGTTAGTAGTATCTGATCTTCACAGCAAACATAGTGTAACGCAGTTTACTTTATTTAACCGGACTTGGCATGGGCAATGATTACAGAGTACGTGGCGGCGGTTACAAAAGAACAACGAAAACTTGAGAAGATTAGATAAGGGGTCGCGAATCCTAGAAACGGGTTTTTTCATTGTACCAGCAAGACCAGAGAACTGAGATTACACAGAGAGCAGAAAGAAGAGAAGTGCAAGCTAGAAATATTTATCAGGCTACATTGAGTGCA
This sequence comes from Asterella californica, assembly GCA_036924285.1. NCBI lineage: Eukaryota > Viridiplantae > Streptophyta > Marchantiopsida > Marchantiales > Aytoniaceae > Asterella > Asterella californica. The sequence continues at coordinate 565,672 of JAYKYS010000022.1, read as the reverse complement.
ATTTATAGATGAATAATTACAAGCTAAAGATACTAGAAAGGACATAGTGTTTATTAAATCGTTAATTTGAAGTTGATAAAATCTGTAATTTGAGATAAGCAAATTTGAATTGAGTGCGAAAGTTGGATTGAAGCGTATAATGTGGAATTAACTCAATCTCAATGTGATTATTTTGTCTTCTTACTTCCTAGCATCCATTAGACTTTCTGGTCTTTACTGTTGTTCTTCAAAAATTATTGCGTTCCGACTTAATAACCACTAACAAGAATGCTACCTAAATTTTAGCCAACGCAGACCCCAAATAGTGTCCACAATATTCTAAAACTTAAGATTAATACAAGAGATCTGCAAAAGACTAGTTAGATTATTCTACACCCGTTCAACAGTTATTAAATCTTTTCAGTATTTATTAAATCCTTTGAGTTTATTAGAAAAAGGTTAAGGAAGTGGATATGGAGAAATAAATTAATTATACAGGTCTTCAAAGAGGTTCACGTTCAACGATTCTTTGGTTAGAGTCAAAAGATTCGATTTCGAGATCTACTGTCGAACGTTACAACAGGAGCCCTGGCGAACTACAGTAGGAGTACGGTACACAAGCAGCTCGCTCGCTGTCTGTGGTGGCTGAAGTCGTATCACTTCAGATTGGCGCAAAAGTCGGGTATGTCAAGGACTCGTATTCGGGGCACTGCACCAGCTGCTAATCTTTCGCCCTCGGTGTTGTAGCCCCATGCGGCTGATCAAACCAAACGAGCGGATTGTGTGTTAGTAGAGCCGATCTCAGATCCCAATGATGAACAGCTGTCTGTCTCCACCTCATAAAACCGTATAAAGCATGGGGGTGCTCTCCGTAGAGTCCCTAGACGTGATCATTAGCTCGAACTCTAATGGGACTGGGAAATCTCACACATAGAAAGGTTTGGACATACACACCGAGATACAAGGTCCAGGTCTGGGTCCTTGATGACATTTCGGAGAGTAGCAAGCCGATCCTCGACAAAACTGCAGTGCACGTGGTCTGAGCTTAGCTAGGCCAGTAAAGGTTTGAAATCGAAGAGTAATTGCTAGCCATGGAAATGAAAAAAGAAGGTAACTGTTCCAGACCCACCCGCCTGGACTAGAACGCTAGCAGTCTCAGCGATGACAAACTCAGAACACCATAACTTGTACGTTACTATGCGTTTGATACGAAAGACGCCTGCGTGTGTATATGTGTCTGGACGAGAACTTACTGTAGTGTCATCCCTTGATGTTGGGGAAGGCTTTGTAGTTTCTTCAAAACTGCAAAGGTTGGCCATTCTCAGGCAAAGTAGAATGCAACGCTATAATTAAGTTTCAGAACAGAAGGACTCTCAAGTCGTGCAGTAACAGTTGCAAAGACACATGCAGCCAGACGAGAATATGAGCTGACTTCAACTGGATCGGAATTCCGATGTTTGCTTTGTATCTCCCCCGTCCATGACAAGTTTGCAGCATATCTAGACGAGTACGTTTGTTGAGTAGGCTGGATGAACTTACCCAGATCCTAGTCCGTAAATGCGATCGGGCGGAATTTCTACTCCAGCTATCTCGTTAAGCAGCAACTGAGCAAATCTTGCCTTTTGGACAAGAACAAACAGCAACAGATTCAATGATTAACAACCGCAGAGGTCTCGCCCAAAAGACGGGGGTTAGCATAATCAGATGTCCAAGACAAAATCGTACTGAATAACACTGTAAAGGCTGCATATAAAACAGGATGGGCCCTGCTTATATATCTGGATGAAGAATCCTGGCTGCTAGACGATTACAACGTCTCATAGCTACTCAGCTAAAGGAAAATCATTGCGGATAACCCCAAGATTTCACATGACTGAGTGACTGAGTGACTCGGGTGTGCTGCATAGTAGTCATGAGCTTCACCTGTCAGATTGTCCAAATCTAAACAGCCGAAACAACTAGTCTACGGGACGCGAAGGAACTACATCTGTACCTGCTTGGTTGTAACAATGTACAAGGTTGAACTTGCAAATTTCAGAAGTCTGCCGTTCCTGGGTAAAACCTGTAAGGTGGACAACATGACGCACTCATTCAGGAGCCCATGCAGATTTCTGTACCTTCCATTCGAGCTATACTTGACTATCCACTGTGAACAGAAGTAAAATAATAATTTACAAAATTCCTGTTCCCAGTGCCCACGGACTGAGAACCTCTCTATATCAAGAAAAACTCCAGAACGAGGCATGTTAGAGAGGTCTGGTACCTATTGGCATTGATCCATTCGACTTGATTATTTGCAATCCAATCGTCCCTTACTCGCCCGAACAGCTCCACCAGTACATCCCTGTCAGTTTCATTCCAATGCTTCTGGATCTGAGGCTTGATTGTGGACCATGATTCCAGGATGCCCTCGACAATGAGGCCCTCATTCACCTGAATGAGGGCCTCATAAGTGAATTCATAAAGTACATCGGCCTCATAAGTGAATTCATAAATGAATTCATAAGTACATCGGCCGTTGGATTCCTGACAATTATAAGGCTGCTATTGTTTGATATTCAAAGCACGGTCAAGCGTAAGTACTGTGCTTGGAGAAAACACTAAACTGAGATGACTCCATCGAAGTGAATGGAGTATCGAGCGACTTCACGACTGAATACACGTGTGCCTGGACTGGGGGTGTAATCTTCTTAGCATCCTCACGGCTGAATTCTGCTCTTGAGGGCGCCTGATCTCCAAAAGGAGTCGCACGAGCAGCAGGTTTTCATACCCGGTCTCCACTAGCGGCCGCACCTGCTTAGCACCAAGAGTCACTCAAGGTCAGACAGGACTCCAACTGAACTAACTAAAGCGCAGTTTCTCTCGACCACCAAGCAGAACAGCGGAGCTTCCTAGCGGGAACTGCTTCAGAATCTTACAATGTACATGCTGTTCAGAATCCATGCCTCCGTCTCAGCATCTACCCCGACGAAAAGCTCCGGCCATCGCTCTTTCGCAGCCTGAGAATTCACAGTCATACCTGACTGAAACTTCCCAAGTTCGAAGTTCAATTCGCAGCAGATATCTACCGAATGATAAAACTGTTTTAAATCTAAAAAGTAAAGAAGAGTCAATTCAATTCAGAGACTTACGTCTATCTCAGTTACCTGCTATAGACTGGTGGGGCGAAGATTCTAACACGACACTCAGATTAAGCAGCATTTGCAGAATGAAGGCTGAAAATTTGAGGCAGAAGATTGTATCTCGTATGAGCATGCAGATCGCACACATGACAGGTCCGGTACTGCTCACCTTGATGGCCGACTTGGAGCTTTCACCACAGCTGTCAGACAGTACGCCATCGAAGTCCAATGCGTAGAGGTTGTTGCGAAAGTGATCCATCAAATTCCACCGCTGAGATTGCGCAGATATTCCTCGGCAGAGCATGTATTAAAAGGCAAGACGCACAATACAACTGACCCTCAGTTTCGGATTTCATGAACATCCTTGAGTTTAACGTTCCATCCAACTTTGGACTACGGAATGTCCCCGCTGATCCGACAAATCCTTCCAGTGGCCCTTGTCATCTATTGCCAGGCAGACAGCATTCCTTCCAATCAAGTCTATGGTCAGATTGAGACGGAGACTGGAGATGGACTGAGGTAGAAATCATGGCCGGTACCGAGGCAGGAGAGAATTCGCAAGCCATACCCTAAACAAAGCGCAGGATTTGTGAACTAGCGAAATCGAGACGATGATGAACGAACTCTTGCAAATCAGGGAACCCACGGAGCAAGGTCAATGTTCATGCTCCTTCCCCGCGTCCAGAATAATGATCGCCTGTCATGGTTTTACTTGCAAATTTCATACGTACCCCGCAGCTTATGAACATTAATTTTTAGGGATCTACACAACTTGGTCCACACACGTCAAATAATCCACCAAATGTGTGCTTACCGGACATCGAATCAGAGCGATGGAGTTAACACCCTGAAGTTTGGTGTTTCCGATCCTTGGGGACTAACCGCGTATAGTCCGTAAGTCCGGACTGTGTCGGGTTATCCCATTTGGTGCATAGGTAAGCCCGGAGGCTTAATCTGAGATTCCACGATTATGCTCTTCTCCCATACCGTCCATGTAACAGCATTGCAAGCTACGATTTTTCGCATCTGAGCGTGTATCGTAAAAACATACTCTATGCGCAGTAACTGATGGTCGTATATATTTGCGTTGGTAACGCACAGCGGCAATTTACAACGCTACAGGCGTTTTACCTGATCTCGCTTGGGTCTAAAAGCATGGAACCAGGTTTGTACGTTTCAGAATGCCTTTTGTTGCAACGGTTTCCCTCATACCAGATAAAACAGAAAGTTAGTACTTCAGATAACTGTACTAAATTCCTCCGGTGTTACAAAGAAAAAGTCGGGAGCTGAGGGATATCGATGATCCATTCGTCCATACTGCAGCAATAGAGTGCAAACTGTTCTTGCCAACCATCTTTACAACCAATGCGAGCAGGAGTTCTCGAACGCTGTGTTCCCAGTACGTACTCTGTGCAACAAAGCAAAAGAGAACTGCTAGCCTTTGTTTCACCTGTAACCACAGAGGAGAGTACAACACTCAAAGCGGAGCATAAACGAGCAGCGCCCGGGGATAATCCAATCTGTAGTCTACGCCCTTAAATGAGCTTGATGGCTCCGTACAGTTAGTATACACAGGCAAGTGAGTGCCTCCAGAGGTGTCCATAAACATGAACCCTCACCAAGTAAAACCACTGATCAATAGGTTTACCCCACCCCTGTGGAAACTCTTTTCTAGAAAAAGGTGACTGACAGCAGGATCCTGATATATATAACATGAATTTTCGTATCTAATAATGTCGTGAGAAATATGTACAGCTCCAGCAAGTTCAGCAGCCTTTAGGCCTCTCGTAGTCCGGCGGGATGCTCGGGCAAGTCTCATCCATGTGCGGATAAGGATCAATTGTATTAAAGCCGGGAAACTCCATCCAGTATTCGCCCAGAATTTGACAGAAAGCTAACGGAGGATCGAGTTCAGTGGCGCAGAAAGAGGGTAGCTTCGAACGATCCTTCTCAAAAAAGTTGAGCATGTACGCATCTCGTATCTGTGCAAAGTTAGGAGTAGAATATAAGCGAACGTAACAGTAAAACTTCCTTGAGCTAACCGCAAGAGCAATAATCGCCATCCTAAAGCAATGAGGAAGAATGGAGCTTACTGTGAATTCTGTAGCTTGTATATCCTTGCCACCAGATCCAAACAACCCAGCCTCTTTGTACATCTCAAGGATGAATGCAACACAGGTTGTTGATTTCCCGTCACTGTACTCCCACTCATCTTGCTCTGGGATTGTAAGGAGCTCCTCGAAGGGTATACCTCGTCGCTCGCACTCTATAATCACGTTCGGGAGGTCGAGTCCCTAAAGCAGACAAATGTGGCCATAACGACGTCAGAACATAGATATATCGTCACAGTTCCGGAGGGCAGAACCATCACTCCCATACGATCACGGCCTGTAGGTCCACAGCTTCTTCAAAGGCAAACAGTTAACCTGACAGACTACTTAACAAACAAACTTGACCACAGGAAACACAAATGCTGTAACATAGTCGGCTGAAGCTAATATCCTCAAACCACGCAAAACTAAACGTCGTAAGATTGGTCTCGAAACTATGCTCCTCAGTATATCGCTATGTCAAGACCAAGCAACAAAGCAGCACCCTGAGAGTCTGAATATTAGTACGGGTCAAGGAAGTCCTGAAACCGTGACAAACACTCAATCTGCAATGTCTCGATGTAAAATCACCTCTGTGCCAAGGCGCTTATTCAAAGCTTCATTCCACATGTTCGAGGCGTAATCGGGTTGAACTCGCGTCCACATCGTTATAACAGATGCCACCTGTCGCAGCATGTTAATGTCAGCTTGTTTGCTCTCATGAGTCATACGGCACGGCAGTGAATCTGTGGTGGCGAACCTGGTATGGACATCTTTTGCGGCTCTCATACATATTCTCACGCAAACAGGTACCACCATTTCTCGTCTTCTTGTCGGAAGACGTGTCTAAAATCTGCTAGAAATGCGCATGATTCTTTACTGTGGAAAAAAGACCAAGCGCTGAGAAGATCCATCACTACTTGTCGCTACAGACAAAAACTATTAACACAACGGCTCAAGCAGAAGCACTGCACCCGGGGTGAACAAACCGGTAAAGCAGACTTTCCATAATGCATCATGGCTCTGAATAAAGCATGAAAACGCTAGACTGGAAACAACGGAGAAACTGACTGAGAGACAGAATCGAGTTCACTGGTTGTCTAGTTATAACGTACTAGGTTCGCATCAAGTGGCGGGGGATAGTTGTCGCTTCGCGTGTCAATCCAACTAAAAATCATATTGTGGTATCCGTAAGGCTCCCCATTCATTTTTAGTGCATATTCCCAAGCTGCAGTGTTGTTCCATTTTGCTCTCGTTTCAGCACTCAACGGCAGGAGGGCAACTTGAGGATCAGCATCGTCAACGAGCTGCAAATCCCACCACTCGTCCCATGGAATAACGACAATAACTTCTTTTCCCTGGGGAGGAATTCAGCAAGGGAGATCACCAAAAGCAGTAAGACTATCAACGAAGACATATAAGCAACTAATGTCAGCGAAAGTTAGAATACAAATGGTGATCATCAACCAAACCACGCTTCCAGATAAATAGCCAGTCAGGCTGTGGTTAGACGTTTCGAAACTCACTTTTGGCTCCAGTAACAAAGTCACACCCTGTTTCGCACGTTCTACACGGTTTAGATTTCACATCATTGACTAATGTAGATTCAAACCTCGACGCTTCAGTCAGACTCAAACTCTACCCTTATTTCAATCAAATGGCAAGGACAAGTGTGAGATCAACCTCTTCATCTTCATGGCCAGATTCGCCGACCCAAAGCTTGCCATCATCGTCCTTGAGGCAAACAGCTGTATGCCCCGCGTAAGCGCCTGTCACCCATTTCTCAAGCGTCTCAAAGCCCCCCCACCGACCGCGAATTTTGGAAAGGGCAAGAAAATCCCCGGAGTGGACTTCATCAAAGGAAACGTTGGAGACTAACGGGCCTGTGCGTTTGGTGAATGTTGCACCCATATGATTCTCCAAGAAGGCGAGGTTGGAGCTTTCGCCCCACCCAGAGTTGGAGAAGATGGGAAGCACATCCGACAAGGCCACAAGTGTACCAAGCATTCCAGCCGGCATAAGAAACACCGAAAAACCCTTCTCTCTCACCTGCAAGTTGGTTGAACGTGTTAGCTTAGGATGGTAAATTAGTTGACGTGCTGAGGCCAACAGCTAAAAGACTGCGCCTCGAGATCCAACAACAAAGAACAGGATGTACTCGGATGCTTGAAGATCTCAGCAGGACTTGTCCAAAAGTGTTAGTCGACGCAAACACAGTTATGATATACGGAAGTGTGAAAGAGTGAAAGAGAGCCTTACGTATTCTTCCTCCCCGTCTTCCCAGTCGGTGATACTGAGAGTGTGAGCACGGGCTGTGAAGTAGTAGTCCCATGTTATCCGGAAAGGAGTGGCAAACACGTAGAGGTCCATGCAAGTCCAGCTGTGAGCATTACTTGTCTGCCAAATGCGTATGGAATCAGGTGAAAGTAACAGGTGATAACGAAAGTGGCACATTTTATTTCCCAAAGGTACACAATCATTCAAACAATCTCACAACTTGAAACGTGAGAATCAAACAGCATATGCAAGGCACTAATTAAACGGACAATTGTGCCGCTTAATCCCACAGTCGGCCCTGTGTAGCAAACAATCCTACCGCACCTGTCTAGCTCAAGGAGAAAGTCCTTCAATCAGCAGCCGCCAAGCAAGCAGAGCGTTAACACATCCACGTCAAACACAGAAATCGCGAGCTGTCCGTAAGTTTCTCCGCCCACTCCATCACAACTTCACGAGTAGATCGAGAAAGCTCAATCTACGACTGACCTAAGACTTAAAACTCAAACCATAAACTCATCCCCTTATACTTCGGATTATCCTCGTCATTTCAAGAGACAGTTCGCTCGATATACTCACTGCCCTGCCGGAGTGGTCAACTCAGGCGAGATTATCTGAATGCCGGACATCAGTCACTCACTCCGGTCACACATGACAAGCCTCTATAAGTAAAACTCACTCTAAGCCAAGGTGCACAACATTCTGCAGTAAGGACGACAAAAATCGTGTCCCCTTCGAAGACTTCTAGTTGGATGTATAGCCAAGCAAGGAAAGCATAGAAAGCCTAGAGTCACAGGTATGACCAGAGAAAATCGGCAACCGCATCAGCACACAAGGACAACACCTCCAACAATGACCTCACCTCGTCAAGAGAGGACGCTGTCCATACAGGAAAGATAAACACAACAAAAATCTAACTCTTACGTTCAAATGCAAAATTCCACCACCCATCGTATTTCTGTCAGTAGGTTCCACGAACTCTATGTTGGCCTCGTTCTCGTAGAAGCAGGTTCCTTTCCATTTCACGACGTTGGTCTCATTAGTAACAGCGCCGACAAATTGCGGTAGTAAATCGACGGCATTGTTGAGAGTTTTCAGGATAGGCCACGCGATGCTGTGAGGCAAAAGCGGCAGCAAATCTTTCGCCCTCAACGGTGTCTTGCAATCCAGATTCAGAACATATGCAAATAAAATCCCTACGACGACCGCAGCTCCTGCAGCCCTACCCATCTTCGCTCGCTCCTTGTTCACTCGTACACCATGAAATTCACCTCACGAGATCACTGGCATATTTCAGAACTCAATCACTTCTCTGCAGTGTTGACATGCTTAGTACAAGCTCCTCAATTCCTGTCATACTTTGGGCACAAGTTTGTAATACTTTTGGGCACATACTTTGGGCACAAGTTTGTAAGACTTTTGGGCACAAGTATGTTCCGGGACCCAACCCTTAAAGTCTTAATTTATTTCTTACCTTACTTTCACTAGCTAGTAGACGTACTAGTAACACAGAACTATGCTTATGTGATGACAAGAATGTATGTTGAAAATAATCATTGACTTCGAGCAAACAGAGAATATTGGTACATGTAAGAAGAGAAAATATGCCGTGCACGTGGGATCTCTGTAGGAGTAACCAGATCAGTTACCTTGTGCTTTACAAGGTGATTTACATATGTCTTAGGTGTCCTTCCATTCCTTTCTTGAGCCTCTATTTATACTAAACTCTTTGATCACGCACATGTAAGTAAATTCAAATCTACTTATGCTAATGTTGTCTGCTCTTGTCTGTAAGAAAATTAAAGAGGTTAGAAGAAAGTAACGGGAATTATCCCCAGAACTGGAAGCGGTGTCTTGACACCAACTGTAGATCACAATAGGTATAATAGTCTACAACCAAAAAGTGGACGGGGTATTACTTTGAGGTAAATCAAGCTTTCATGCATTGATCTTTTATTTTTGCAGTTCCGTTAGAAAGTTCAGACAGAGTTCAGACAGGTTTCGTTGTTAACTCATTGGATTAAATATTGATATTCCAAGTTGCTTGTAACAGATAGTTTCAGATTTGACATCCTTTGATGAAGATAGAAAGCTTACCATCATGATGCACAAGATAAAACTGAGGAGGAAACAAGATGTCTTCCCAGCTTTGATCAAGTTCATGGCAGATAAAAATAAAAAACACAAACAAAATAACGACATCAATAAACTATCATTTACTCAACATCATCACATTGTTGCTTGGCCCTTGGGTCCTTCTTTCCCTTGTAATGCTTGATGGAGTCTTTTCATCCATTTGCTACGCATTGTGTCGTCTGTTTCTCAACATCAGGGAGTTTATGCAACAGTTCAACTGGACATGGTAGCAGCATGAGACTGAGAAACAAAATAGAACTAGTTAATTTGCCAATCTAATCCAGAAAACTAATTTAGCATTTGAAGTGCAGGAAAATAATGCACTTGTCTCTTTTTCTGTACTTATCTTTATCATTTGTGCATTATTTCACAATATTGGGTTATCATATATGATAAATTTGATATTGTGCTCGGCAGACTATTCTTTCTGCACTTGGATTGTTGCACTTTAATAAGGTGCAATCCACTTCGAACAGAGTTCGGTACGTATTCATTTATATCCAAATCTAGACGTACGTCAGCAAAAAGCTGAAAATCCTGTAGCCTGTACGTAGTAGGTGGACCGGAAATGAGATAGGTGAACCGTTCTCGTAGCCTTAGACTGGGTTTCATCAATTGACTACTCAGTCTGTAGAGTTTCATGCCAAGTACGGGGCGTGAAGCTTATCGCAGTGGATGGTTCATCTATGGGACTAGTTCTGTGGATTTTCACGCCAAATACTAGTCATGGGCGTGAAACCGATCAGCACGCGTGGAAACTCGAATCACACGCGCCCACTGAACGCGACTAACTCGAATCATCCGTGTCCAAGTGGACGGATCATCAATGTAGGAGAATTGTCATCAGAACTCGAAGCGGTGCCTTGACACCAACTGATCAGATAGGTCTAATAGTCTACAGCCAAAACGTGGACTTCCGGGGGTCTTACTTTGAGGTAAATCAAGCTTCATGGATTGGTCTTTTGTTTTTGCGATTCCGTCAGAAAATTCAGACAGCTTTCGTTGTTAACTCATTCGATTAAATATTGATATTCGAAGTTGCTTGTAACAGAGGTTCCAGATTTAACCTCCTTCGATGACGATAGGAAGCTTACCATCATGATACGCGTGCGATGAAAGTGAAGAGGAAGCAAGATGTTTTGTCAGTTTTGATCAAGTTCATTTGATCAAGTTCATGGCAGACAAAAATAAGGAACACAAACAAATTAACGACATCAATAAACTACCATTTACTCAACGTCAAGGAGTTTATGCAACAGTTCAACTGGACATGGTAGCAGCGTGAGGACTGAGAAACAAGATAGAACAAGTTAATTTTCCAATCCAGAAAACTAATTGCGCAATTAAAATGCAAGAAAGTAATGCACTTGACTCCTTCGTCTTTACTTATCTTTATCATTTGTGTAATTGATTTCATAGTATTGGGTTCTCATATATGATAAACTTGATTCCGAGCTATTCTGTTCGAAGTTTTGTCCACTTCGAACGGTATCCTGTCCATGTGCATGTATATCGAAATCTAGAGGGTCATCAGCAAAAAGCTGAAACTCCTGTAGCCTGTACGTAGTAGGTGGATCGTAAATGAGATAACATTATGAACCGTTCTCGTAGCGTTAGACTGGGTTTTCATCAATTGACTACTCAGTCGGTAGAGTTTCATGCCAAGTACTGGGCGTGAAGCTTATCGCAATGGATGGTTCATCTATGGGACTAGTGTGGTGGATTTTCACGCCAAATACTAGTCACTGGCGTGAAACCGATCAGCACGCGTAGGAGCTCGCATCCGCGTCCAAGTGGACGGATCATCAATGTCTGGGGATTCTTGGCAGCAGCATTACGGGGATGATAGAATACTCACAGAATACTAGTTGTATACGTCAAAGGAGGTAAGCCTGGCTTAGTAAGGCAGATACCGCACTACTTGTTTAAAATATATATTAAAAGTTCTAGAAGACTAAAACTTGTTTCTTCAACAGTCAACCTGTCTCAGTGTAGTCACGTCCTCGAATCGATCGAGCAATGGGTGCTTTATGGATAAATGCATACGTCATTTTCCTTTAACCCTTAATTTTGTGGACATCAAAAGCACAACGAGGTTGCTTACTACGGTAGTATGAATTCGCGTGGTCGAGGTGGGGCAGGAAGGAGTGAAGCAGGCATTAAGTGAGTAATAATTAAATAGTCAGCCCTCCTATAAAGAGTGGAACTCAGCGAACTATAGCAGCGTTCCCATTCTCATTCAGCTGAACACTGAGTCTGTTTGAATTCTGCTCCAAATGGTTTCTCTACTTGCTTTGAGAAGGTACGTGATGGTTGAGAGAGCTGAAGCTTTGTTCTGGACTTTCGCTGAGCATTCAGATTTGGAGACTTAGTAGGTTCATTTTTCTTTGTAATGAGCTCGACTGTACGCGTGCTACTAGTACTCTAATTCAAAAACTTTACCTAATGCTTGGACATGTCGGGATGGAATCCGCTTCAGTATTGGTTTTGATGCAGCTAATTATATAGCTAATTATATAGGTGATGACTATAAACTACTTATACTCGACCTTTGGGTGTGTTGTATACATGGAGACTAGATCGGCGTGCGGTCTGCAGATGTCATGCGCAGCGGGTTTTATGCTGCTGGTTCTTTTCTGTTCGAACAGCGTAGTTGCTGCGTCTCATGATCACAGTGCTGCACTCCGAGCACTTGGGAGGATCGTGTACCTACCTATTGTAACTCTTGAGAGTGATCACAACTCAGATCCAATGATCTTCAACGCTGATAATCTGGGAGAGCTTGCGAAAACAGAGCCATCGAGCTATGTGGGGTCAAATGCCAACTGGTTCGAGGAAAGCAGTAAATTTCAGGCCTCGGTGAGTTGAAAGACTGCCAGACAGTGTATATGTACATGTGTACTCTCGCTATAGCTAGCTAGTTTTCAGTTACAAGTACACATACATACGGATATATCTTTCATAACTGGCTTGCTGATTATCAACAGCATCTCTGACAGTTGAAAATCTTACCATACTATGTCTTGTGCTTATTTGATGTTCCTCGAATCGACCGGTCCTGTGCACGAGAATGTGAATGCACATTCTTAATTACCACGGTATAAACCACCGCTGTTCTTCTGTGCATTCAGCCATGACTATTATACTGAAAGACTTCGGAAATGAAGCACCCAGAGATTTAGCAGACATAAATATAGCTGTGCATGAAGAGTAGGAGAACTAACTACTCATGTCATCCATGTTCCCCGTTCGGTGTATTTCGCCTACGCAGATAGCTGAGGATATGGGCATTAGCGGAACTTATGAAACAGTTGAGCTCAGCGTCTCTTCGGCATTCAGTAAAGTTACCGGTTATGAGACCAACGTCACAGTGGCTAACGTACTTGCTGTGAGCTTGTCCTTCAAAACTTCCGTGGAGAAGGGTTCTAAGTTTAACAATTTCCCGCTGAAGAGTGATTTCTGGTCTGACTTTCAAAGCTTGCCGGCGGTCCTAGAAGATCCACACAAGGATCTGGCCTGGACTCCTTTTCAAAGCTTCATGAACAAGTGGGGCTCCCACATCGTTACTGCCGCTTACACTGGCGCAGTGTTCCAGAGCTGGACCAGTGCAAAATCCAACTACAAGTACAAACAGTGGGAGATGGAGGCCAAAGCATGTGTAAAGGCCGAAGGACTCAAACCCGTGGCTGCCTTGAGTATATGCGCCGGGTTCAATGAGTCGGAGAGACAGGAAGCTAGCAAGCTTCAAACCACTGATACTAGAAGAGTGAAAGGTGGAACCAAAGAAACGCGTACCACGCTCGCCATCTCGCTCGCCACCCCAGACCTCGTAGGCAAATTTCTAAACGAGAGTGATGTGGACGATCAGCCTGTGCGATATATCTACTTACCAGTTTGGGATTACCTTCTGGGCCGACCGGACTGTACACGCTATGATACCAGGAGCAGAGCTCTCGCCCTACAGGTACGTACCGTTTACCATTCGGAAGCTTGATACTATATATTCTGGCCTCATGGTTGTTAACGCCGCTATATATCTACGACTGGACTGTCATGTCCACTGACCCTCGATTAAAATGTGATTATTGCAGGCTTACTACGAGGGATGGACGGCCAACACCTGCCCTCTAGTAGTTACTGAGGGCCAATCGAACAACAATGCGCAAATGTTTGTTGCCGAGTATACAGAAGATCGTGAACGAACAGGCTACTATAAGTGCATTCGCCGCTGCAACGGATGTCATAATTATAGGGACGACTGTTGGTTCGACACGGCACATCAGTGTTGTAAATCCTGGGGACCATCGGCGTTGAAGAGGACTGGAGATCCTAAAGACTTTGTGATAAGAGCGCCCGATAAAAACTCAGGCTTTTGCGCCTGGGAGAATGGGTGCGAATATATCTGGGGAAGCTTTGGATGTTACTGTACGAAGGAGAACGAAGAAGATGGATGCAACTACGTGTATCCGTTGAACGAGAAAAGTGACTACTGGCTCAAGTACAAAGTTATTTGGAGTCAGCACTCACTGCCCTCTCAAACTGCCGTCCACTCTGAGACCAACTCTGAGGCCAACCCCATTCATCTGCACACGGAGCTTTAAACTATACGTACAAGTTCAGTTACAGTAATAAGCATCTTGTATGTACATGTCTAATTATCATAGACATGTCGAAATAACTGAAATGTACTCGACCCCACTCTTCTTCCCTTTGAATTATTTGACCACACCCTTGAATACAGCAGGTTCAGTAGATCAAAATGCCACATCATCAATAGAAGTGCATGTTATCCTTCAACTATGTATCTGCAATTTAGTGAAGGAAAGTTAAACTTAAAATATTTTTACGTAACAATGAACCTGCCGTTTTCAGTCAGAGGTGTGATCCAGTAACGCAAACGGCAGGGTCAAGTAGATTTATGATCAAGATAAGCATATGAGCTGCGTATGTGTTTTACATGGTTAATTATTATAAAAATATATATAATTTCTCTTTTAAATATCTTTCACATATATTGAATTTCTTTTTCGCCGAGTCGCAACAGAAAGTTAATTTTGTGGACCCGAGGGCCTCCTTGAAGGATGGTTTTATTTGCAAAATAACTCGGACGCAGTACACGGAAATATTTGTATGGACTTTCCAAGCCTTAGGTAGAAATCACCAGAAGGATCGAAATGAACTACTTGGATTCTTCTGGTAAATAAGATAATGGGAACTTTTCGATTATATATAATAAAGGGAAGATACTCGGATGTTTCATGTTTGGGTTGGTGTTATAAATTTACCCAATTAATATAGGAAACGTATATATTATAGAACTCTAGGACTTTTAGATGGAGCAAGTTTGGCGCGTTGGTGATAAATATGGTACCGTTACCACATGGAGTTATCCATGTGGTGAAGACATGTTGATCGATGTCAACTATCTGTCAACTAAACTGGAAATGAATTTCGTAGACCATTACTAAAATAACCAATGATGTTCTATTTAAATTTAAAATTTTGTTTATAATGCTATATAGCTGACATATAATAGTGCCTTGATTAACTATATAAAATATTGAAACTGAAGTAGACATTTAAGAAGTGTTGATTTACTGTTAGAGAGTAAAAATTTAATGAAGAAGTTGATTTACGTTAGAAATGGTTAATAGATTCCAAGGCGAGAATAAAGAAACTGAAAGTTGACTTGTAGTTTGTTACAAACTACAATTTGTAAATTCCTATGGCTAGAATAATAAAATCTATAGTGAGACATTCAAGTTAAGCTGAGTTATCTACAGTGACAAGTTTATAATTAGTTGGAATTTGTTAAGTTAAGTTTACCTCTAATCTGAATAAGGTTCTAGAAGGGAACTTGAAGTTGTTAACTTGGAGTTATTAGAAATCACATAAGTTAGAGTTTAATTAGTAATACTTAAAATTATAGTTCATCTTAGATTCGTAATCTAGGAGGAAAAAGGGCTAAATGAAAGTCAAGTTAGAAGACACTTAAAATTATCCACAGAATGATAAAGGAGCCTAATTACTTTTAGCTTATAGTTTAGTAACTTTAGTTATTAAGTTAGAATTAGATTAAGTTAATTAAGATTGAAAAGCTAGAATGATAAAAGGTTAGATTAAGTTAGAAGCTAATAATAATGCTTAGACTTGTAGTTCAAGTTTAGAGTAAATTACAAGTAGAGTTATTAAACTTACAATTAGATGTTACATAAGTTATAGATTAATTACTTATTGTTCGAGTTATGAACTTATAGTTTGAGTTTAGATCTTTATTTTATAACTTTGTTGTAGATTAGTAATAATAACGGGCAGGTAATAATAATGCTTAGCCTTGTAAGTTATAGATTAATTACTTATTGTTCGAGTTATGAACTTATAGTTTGAGTTTAGATCTTTGTTTTATAACTTTTTTGTAGATTAGTGAGGTAGATCGAGTAGAAGGTGAATTAAGTTAAAATGATACTAAAGGAATCAGGGGAATGATCGACTACTCAGTCGGTAGAGTTTCATGCCAAGCACTGGACGTGATGCTTTACGGTGGATTTTCACGCCAAATACTAGTCATTGGCGTGAAACCGATCAGCACGCATAGGAGCTCGAATACCTGCGTCCACTGAACGCGACTATTCGAATCACACGCGTCCAAGTGGACGGATCATCAATGTAGGAGAATTGTCATCAGAACTGGAAGCGAATCACACGCGTCCAAGTGGACGGATCATCAATGTAGGAGAATTGTCATCAGAACTTGAAGCTGTGCCTTGACACCAACTGTAGATCATAATAGGTTTTGGCTGTCTAATAGTCTACAGCCAAAACGTGGACTATCCAAGAAAAAAGAAATCTGCTGTCCACGTGGCTGCTTTTGGATGCGATGAAGCTTGCAGGTGGATCTAGAGACTTGTATATCGGCTGTGTTTCTATACCCGGAATGTAAAGCCTTAGACCTTTATGAGATACCGGCCCAAGATGAGGCGACCACAACAGATTTTGCCCTGTGGCATTGCTATGTGGAAGAAAGATGCTGTGAAACCGAACTGATCTGGTTGTAGTAGATAAATACTCTTCCTTTATAGAACAAATTCCTATCACTGTACCTGTTTACAGAGCTGTCATTTGCTTATATATACTGTCACTGCGATTGAACTTGCTCTTCTAAGCTGAAACAAACAAGGTTCTTGTAAGTTTGAAGGGCATGAGCAGTTTGCCCCATCAATGGTGCACACAGCTTTAACTCCTTAGCATCTTTCTTTTTCTTTTTCAGTCTTCTTGCGACCTGGTGGAAAGAGAAAAAATACATCAACCGAGAGTTATAACTTTAGATACCTCTCGGAACAACAAGTCGACTCTATCGGGGAGGAAAGCGTGAATTTTGAATACAGTTATCACACTGCGCGCAAAAGCACGGTATAAATAGTGTCCTTGAAGGCTGGACGTTGGCAAAGGAGAAGGTAACAGGAAGTGAATTACTCCAATAAGCTTCCAAGCCGGACAGTGCTCTATAAGTATCGCTGGCCTTCTCAAGCTGTGCTGCCAGAATACATGACCGGCAGCAGTGAAAATTCAGGATTTTGTGTCTCTTCTGTCCATTGCCTTCGAATAATCTCTTGCACACTTGCTTTGCTGACAACTTCACAGATATGTTCGTGATCTTCAGCAAGAGCATTGGCTTTTGTCGACCTCAAGTCGGTTTGGAGAACATCTCCAAGGCGTTTTCAACCTCACCAGCTTCCACGTAGGCTTCAGCTGGTCCCGTCATATTTACCCTGAGAAAGACGTAGCTGTTAGTCCTGCTCGTGCTCACAAGAAACAAAGGCACTACAGCAGTCAAATTCTAAAACTAAAATCATTCATGAGAAATGATTCCTCTTCATATTCGTGAGATAATGCGACAGAAAACACCTATTTGTGAGCTGCAGATACCTGATAAGCAAGAACAAAGGCGCTAAGACACGGCATTTGAGACTGCCTGAGATGCTGCAGCTTCTGAATTAGCTCCTGTAACCGCACTTCCCGAATCCTGCACTCTACTTTCTGGGGCAAGTCCGGGTACAGTTTCTTATCAACGTGGTGCCGCATACTCTTGACTGAGGGACTTCTGTAGTCTGTCGCATCTCAACTCCGATAGTCTGTCAAAGAGGGAAGAATCTAGGTCAGACGTAAAGTAGAAATGAATAAAGCTCGCTAAACAATACAGGAACCTTCTCGGTCAAGGCATACTCCTATAAGGAGCCACAAAATATACATCGTCCAAAGATGACAAACAGAAGGTAACCAGCCACGAACTTCCCACCGGTTAGCAAAATTCTTAGTGAACCATTAAAACAGAAGGGTACTTACATATACCTCGAGAACATTCACATATACTGGGAGTATCCCTTATTGGAACACTTTTTTGTGTTGAAGGAGGATCACTGGTGTAGAGGTGTTAATGGACTATGTCTAGAATACGAAGTTGGTTGAGCTCTGATCCATACAGTGGCCAATTATTCAGTGGATGGAGTCTTCAGAGCACCTCCATAGCGAGATGATGAGGCCAGAATAGTTCTTATCCTTGAAAGCCAACCACGTATCCTCGTAACTTTTAATCTATGGACAGGAAATCTGCAGCGTTTATGTTTAACTCCCCCTTGAGTAGCACAGCATGGCCTCCATTCACGTGTTCCACGGAATCAAACTTGCAAACATTTCGTGAAGTCACATAGACCTGCACAAGGTCCTCATTGGTAGAGTGTTAACTTGATTTTTGGTCTACTTTACCTGCTCAGTTCGTAAATTGTTTCTCCTAAACAGACACCATATTTCATGTTTGACCCGTATCGCATAGAGTTGTACTTACTAGGCCAGAAGAAATGTATTCGACACAAAACAATAGAAGCTAATTCACTCGCACTTGTGTAACAAAGAGGAAATGAAAGGAGGGCTCCAACTGAATTCTCAACCAGCGGTACCGCGTGCCACCACTAATCAACAAATTAACTACATTCAAACTAGACTCTATTAGTTTGAAATTTTTCATACGGTGCCTCAAAATGTGGACTAAATTTGTCACACCAACCCAAGTCCTTCCATCCTCCACAACGAGCACATTTTATTTGTCCACACTTTGAAGCACTGTGTAGAAGATTTGACAGAGAACTCGGATGAAAATTCCACGCTATTCGGAGCAATTAATATGTGCTTTTACTTCTCCAAGATCACCGGCGACATACCGGTAGCACTGACTGCTATAAGAACAAGCATTCACTCTAACCCCATCCACTTCTCTCGTTTAAATCCAACAACAGGACCAGGAAACTAGAAATTATTAAGATGTCAAAAAGCATCGGTGCGATTACCCTTACTATTGTCATCGAGGACAACCATCAAGCAATAATTTGAGGCATGCAACGAGTTACACCGGATCTTTGAATCCCACATTGTTACAACTCACAGCGTCGCTACGCTCCTTCAACTTGAAGATGAAAGAGATAGACTCTGCCCTGTTTGTACCTTTCATCTGATCTAAGCTCGAATCTGCTATCAGCTGCCAGAACAGGAAGCTTATATTTGCCTGCTATGAAGGCTTCCCCCCGCAATTCGTCCAGATTCCAGGATTCCCTCGCTCCATCCTGGCTGGATGTGAACCCTAACAGAAACCTATCAGAACCCCTATCAGAAACCTATCGGGAGAGAAATCTATCAGCTGAGAGCTTCATGTGGTTATGTGTATTAGTACACAAGTGAGTAGCTTTGAGGACAGCCAACAGATAGATTTGACAATGGATACAAAACTTGCACATCACCACCGTAGTTATAATTCTATCTGTCTGCAGATCTACATCAGGTTTCCAACGATTTAATGACTGTAGCATTGAGAATACAGAGAATACATACACAGAATTGTCGTGGAAGGAGATGAACAATTCTGTGGAAGGAGATTAATATTGCATAAATGCTTACAAGTAGTCATGATCTCGAAAGAATCTTGACCAGAGACTTAGAAATAGCTGGGTCATGAGGAGATGAGTCATTACTGGGGATGTATTCTAGGACACTAAACCCAAAGGAATCATTCGATCCAAAAGGTTTCCATAGTAGGGGAGAGGGTGGATTGTGCAATACCAAGGTGGCGAGGCCAGCATTGGCGGATCCAGACTCCGCGTTGCAAGCCACTGTAGTAGTTTCTTCTCGATCTGCACTATACGACGCTCGAATCATCGACGTTAACTGTGCGTTCGTGTTTATCACAACCACTGGGTCAAGCACTGAGCTCAACTTGGGCTAAAGATAGGAGGTGACGGGCTGGAAGTTGTTCGAGTTGCCAGGACACATATTAAAGGAAAAAGGCGCCACAGAAAACCGCAACGGATGAACCAGCACCTTTGGAGACTCCGATCCACTTGACAAGTCGATGACTGTGACAATGGTTTTGAAGATCGAATCTTCCTAGTGTACTTTGCAACAGGTTTCCGAACGGGTCAATGTCAATAGCGCATCACTGACATCCCAGCAGATTCCAAACAGCACCGCCTCATTTCGTGGGTTCAATCTTGATGCGTCAGCTCGATCTGCAGCATGGCTTCTAATTATTCAATTTACCGTCGGTTTGAAGAGATGGCATGAAAATTTGACTCCGATGGCTTTTCATCGACTCTCGGAGTACCCCAATTACTGCAAGGTAAGTGAAAGAACGAGTAAAAGGTAAAGTTTGTATTCACGTTCCAGGGTACTTCTTCCTTCGTGAATGACCGGGTGTTCAGTCACCCCACTGAGATCCAAACTTGCTTCTCAGCAACTGATCAAACCTGTGTTCGGAAACAATCACCCAGCAACAGTTATTGATAACCTTACAAAAGCTTGTGAATGTTAAAATTCTGGACACTCGGGCAGTTCGGGTGTCACACGTCCAAGTACTGCAGTAACCATGGGCTTTGTTTAAGTGGAGATGGCACTAAAGCCGTGATCAACATTCTCAACCTTGGCAGGGATGATGGCAGAAGTTTTTTGATTCCGACTGTTCGTATTGTCTTCGCCCTCAGAGATTTTCGGAAAGCTGCAACACCCTCTACATAAAGTTTATGAAATTGCAATTACCCTTTCCTTCGTGGCATGTTCCGTCTCTGATCACTTAACCATAACTCCAGGAACGCAAGTGGTCAGCGAACGATCAGCGGTAGTCAAGGTATGCACTCCGAAAGCACTAGCATATGCTGAAGTCCACTGTGCGCTCGATCAGTACGTGAGCGTGGCGTTAAGCTAGGCTTTTAGTATAGCTGCTCTAAGACAAAGGAGTTGGGTACTGAAGTCCTCACGCATCCTCCTCACCCTAAATGCCTTGAACTATAGTCTTGTCACAGAACGACAAGAATACGTGAGAAAAGCAGACTCGTTCAACTGATCTTGGAAAACGTCGAGTAAATCAAAGTGGTAGGTTGCTACTGTCTGATCCGAAACTTGAAGTTAAGCTCAACTTACCGGTATTGGTCACAACTGCAAAGAGCGGCGATCTTGGTGTTTATCACTTTCACAAGAGAGCTCAAAGAATCATAATCAGCGAAGCATAATTCTCTGCCTCTTGTCACATACTCCACCAGATGGGCGTGGTAAGTGCACACGGCCCATGGACGAGAAATTTCGGAAAATCTAGGAAGAATGTTGACATCATCGGATTCACGATCTAACAGTGGCACATTCCCTATGCAGAACACATGGACACCCCGCCACGTTCTGAGCGTTTCTCCAGGGAAGTGCTACTCATCGATCCGGTTACTCAACGACGACGCTGCGTAATGTATGGCAGAGGGAGCTCGGGTACGCGATGCCTCACAACAGGTACATTCTACTTCCCGCAAGAAATCAAGGAACATTTCATATCGCTGTAGGTGGAGTTTCAGCATTCTTGCTTCTTGGATTCGTTGGGTCTCCCGCAAGGGGAGGGAGGGCTGCGCCAGCCAAGGAGATAGTGCAATACCAAGGAGACACTGGCGAGTCCGAAATAGCAAGCTAACCCGTGAGAGAAATTAGATTAATATCGTGAGGGTCGATGACCCTCGTATCAGATATTAAACTGATAAGAACAGATACTACACTTGATTTTAGCCAAAAGGCCGAGAAAGGTATGCATTCACCTCTGCAGAGAAGACTTTATATCTTGCTGTGAACCTCATCGATGTCCAAAGCGCTTATGGGTTTATAGACTAATGTTTACAATATCCTTGTTCTTCCGCTTGACAGTCGGGAACCAAATGCTGTGCAACTCGTTACTGAAAGTAAACCGACCTGATAGTGCTCGGGATAAGATAGAGACAAATGAAGAGAAAGATGTATGGCTCGTCGGGGTCGAATCTTACAAGCTCCGGAAAGTGAAAGTCAAGCAAGCCGGTTCAAAAGCAAGGACCTCTATTGAGAACCCCACATGTCCATCACCGTCGAAACGGCAGCAAGACCGAAACGTGCCACAATGGGGAAACGCGCAATGAATAGCCAAGGGATGGAAAGACACCATCAAGCCTCACAAGGGAAAGAAGGACACGAAGGGCCAAACAACCAACGCCCCCGAAAAGAGGAAGAACACCGGGGGGTAAGCAACGCTATCAGTAGCTCTAAGGTCGCCACAATCAGTGTTCGAGAATGATTTTGTCTGGCACGGACTCGCATCGGCTCAAGGTTATAGGGAACTGCTTCACTGAGAGTACTATTTTCATCTTTTACTCGCTAATTTTCCGACTCTTTTCTCTAAACACTCGGAAATTCACATTCTCAACCGGAACTGAGTACTCTATCTGCCGGACTCTGCCTACAACGAAAAGCTCAGGGCAAGCGCAGAAAGTCTCTCGCTCAGCCAGTGTAAGTTGAGTCACGTGTTAAACCTTCCATGGACGTGCTAGGAATGTCCAGGCGAATGAAAATCGTCAAAAATGGCCGCAAAACATCAAATAGTTCTTTTGGAATTTTTAATTTTGAATATGATTTGAAAATTTATCGAGCACCCAGGACACGGTGGCAATAAACGGTAGAGGTCATTAACTTTCTAGATATTTGTATGTTCTTTGGTCAAAATATATTTCTGAAATGGATGAGATATTTTTAACTGCTATTTTACCGAACTATAAAAGTATTATATATTTTTCCTTGGTATCGTTTGATATCCAGTTAATCTTATCTAGTGTCAAATGTCAAAATATTTTATTTTATAAAATTTCAGCATCAACATTTGATCTAATCCCGTGTCATTTGTGTACTGGAAAATAGTATAATAAAAAAGATTTTATCTATCTTTTTTATTTAGTTAAATATTCAGAATTTAGCGTCTTGAAAGATAATATATAAACATGCATAGTCACTCTCTACCGAGTTCGGAAGAGAGAGAAATGCATGTCCGTATAATTTAATACCTAACCTTTTCTGTCGGAAGGGTTAGGTATTAAATTAAATGTCTGATTAAAATTATATATTCATGAGTACAGCGCCCCGGACTTGTACCTTCTGAAGCGCGAAGATCCAGTCTACGCTTATGGGTTTTTGCCTGCTCTTTCTGTGTTTCCAAACATGAGCTAACAAATAATATTTATAGAATATTTTAATTATTTATATCTACTTAATATATATATATTATTTAGTACTTATATAATTCTCTGATAACAAAAGGAGAACACAAGTTACCAGAAGTTCAGATTACATGCATATTAAGTACTCATCATGAATCGGTACATGTTGGTTAATTGACGTTGGGATCATTTTCACCTTAAAGTTTGGAGATGTAAAATTTTTAATAGCTCTTGTTCGTAGTTTCAAGTGACTCATTTTAATATTCTCATTAGTTTCACGTTTTTCTCTATGAGGATCGATTTCCAAAAAGTAGAAAATATTATGAAAATTAGAAATATCACATGAAACTTATCTTTATTATTCCATTACATCGAGTTTTCTACCATTGTAACTTATTCAATTTGCAAATCTAAACTTACAATCTAATCTTATTACATTCACAGTCATTTTTACCAAATGTAT
This sequence comes from Asterella californica, assembly GCA_036924285.1. Lineage (NCBI taxonomy): Eukaryota > Viridiplantae > Streptophyta > Marchantiopsida > Marchantiales > Aytoniaceae > Asterella > Asterella californica. Next base: position 542,076 of record JAYKYS010000022.1, on the reverse strand, counting down.
AGATTCACAACCCATTTCCCTATACAATACTTTATGTGGATAACTATTGTCTTTTCTTTCGATTCCACCAGAAGATAAGAAAGTAATCTAAATAAGATTACTCGAAGTTTTCCAATGCTAGACGTTACTAGTCATAGTATAAATATAAATTTGATCCAATGACTTGTTGTATAATATATCATCGTTACTCACAAACTAATGAAGCATAAGTATGCTTTGAAAATGTTAGCGGACTTCTTAGTAAAGATACACTAAAACATGAGTAAAGTCATCTAGTGTTGAAGCTGCAACACATAATGAATTGAAGCTTCTTATAGTGATATGATATTAAAATAGTACTACTATTGTGATAAATATTCTGTTTCCTATCAACACAAGTGTCTATTCTTAACCCACATGCAGCAAATGAATCTCGAATTGACAACTAAACTAATATCTTCATCTGAAAATAAGTCAAACACATACTCAACATCTCTCGTTGATTCTGGAAGGCTTGAGATTACTTCTGCATTGTTCTTGTTCAGCAGTTGAAAATATAATTTAACTTCTTCTTTAGCCAACTGTGGACCCATGATCTCAAAATAATAAATGGCCCTCTTTCCTCACGTGACACTTCAAGTTTGGGTACCATCAAGAACCTTCTAAGCAAGTAGTCAATCATTACAAAAATCAATAAAAGATCTTCCTCTCTTACTATGTTTCACTAAGCTACGAAACCTTCTTCAAGTTCTACACATGAACTTCACATATAAGATACGAATTTCCTAATCTTGTAAGAGTCTTTCTAGACAAAAAAATCTTTTTACATGAACGGTTTTCTTCTCATTCTTAACCATCCTGGAATAAACATCCTGGAATAACTAATTCATTCAACGTCAAGAAAGATTTTCTACTCTTGCTCTATTGTACTTTCTTTTTCAAGTACACAACTGTCCTCCTATATGCATACGGTACATGCATCATGCATTTCTATCATGTGTCACAGAAATAATCAAATCTACAACTTGAGTTTTTTTCTAACATTAATCAAGATTAATGTTATATGGTAGATCAAATCATGATAGATATGATATTTAAATTTTCTATATAGAATATGAGAATAGAGCACAATGTCTTGGCTGTTTCGCATTGAGGTGGAACAAAAACAATTAAATCCCAAAAATGACTAAAGTTTGTCGAATTTGTTCAAGCTACTATTGTCATCAAAATGAACATTTTTATATACCTTCACAAAGGTTACGAGAACAGATTTCAGAATGCATGTCATAATATGTTATACAAGTAGGTTTGGCTTCAAGAAAAATCAAATAAAATGTTAATAACAATTTCAAATTCATGGACTCTAGTACCCTTATGTGCATGTTTGGTAGTAGCTCCGGAACTATTATTGCCAAAGGTATAAAATTTATAAGCATGTTAAGAAGCTTCCTCGAAAGCTCTCCAGAAAATAGCAGGTCATTCGACCTAGGGATAAGAGAGAGGAGCTCCAGAGCTTTTATCTCTTTTAACTTAAAGATCTACTTGGACGACGTGTAGTGAAAGAGGGGGAATTTTGAATGAAACTGGAAATAAAGTGATGTAAAATGGAAGTAAGCGAGACTATGAAGAGCACCATTGGATCAGAATATTCTGAGGTGATCAAATCAGCAGATATGACTCTGATCAATGAAAGACCTAACAGCAAAAAATAGAGTAGTGTTCTTCATTTTATTTTCTAGAGGGTGTCGTTGTTGGCTGTTTTTTTGTGCAAGGAGACAGAATGCTCAGCATGATTGTTGTTTCCCACTTTGACTTGTGCTTTTGGTGATTAGTGTAAAACAAAGAGAGAGAACAATTGCGCTATGAGAGTTTGCTTGTTTTTCTGAGTTTCAGTGTTACATCAGGTTTCGAGACGCACCGTGTTTGGACAATAGGTCTACGTTCACGGTGAAACAATCAAAAAATATAGTCTAGTAGGCATCTAGATCTCTCCGTCTGGTCTTTCTATTTGTATCGTCGAAGAGAGTTTTAATATCGATCATGTGAGTTACAGTGTGTTGGATCTTGGATGTACTCATAGCTCTGGGAACTCGTGAGAAACAAAGTCAAACAAGCTCGTGTGTATGACATAAAAGAACAGAGAAGTCGAATCTTGATGAGCACACACGTAAAATCCTAAGCGCGGATGATGTTCGACGTGTCTCAGCTAGAGCAAAATATGTTACGAGGAAAGCCGATCAGTCAAAGTTCCAGAACTCCCAAGGAAACCAAGAGGATGTTAGGAGAGAAACGTTCATTCTATGATGAAGGACATGGTTCATTATGTAGAAGAGAATTCTCGTGGTGATCTCGTAGTCCAATTCAAGATATATGTTGGTGTTCTTAACCATCCCAAGTTTGATCAAGCTCATGTGTTGTTGGATGTTTATTCTCAGAAAGAACAGCAATGCGCACGACTGATGCTTGAAAACATTTCAAGAGGGTTGTCCACTGTCAAGAGTCGTACCCAAGATGATGTCATCAGCAAGAATGTTATCTTGTGCATGTGTCCACTTAACTAGAGCTACTTCCAAGCTGATGCATATCCATCCCAAAAACTTGAGAAGATAAGTTGATGCCTGATCTCGTATTCTAGACGAAGATGGGATGCAAATCAGAAAGTGGGCTGGTGAAAGACCAAGACGTAAGCAAAGATTTGATGTGATGCTGATAGAAGTGAAAGAGCTAGTTGTCAAATGGTGGACTAAGCAAACTAGGGTCTCTCCAATCGTCAAGTATGTTTTGAAGAGGGAGGGTAATCATCCATTCACACATTGAGCTACACTCATGTAAGACACTGAATTGTTGATTGATACATGTGCATGTACTTGTTTTATCATGTGCAGGAAATTTGTCGTATACAAGAGTCGAGATAGATATGAGAGTTGGATCTTTCACAATTCAGACACAAGTTGTGTAGTGCTTACAATGCATTGAGTATTTAGATCTACAAGGACGGAAGCTTATAGAGTCAAGACTGTATCAATGTTACAATGAAATGTGCATTGTTCTGGAACTGCTTCCTACTGCATATAGTTTCGGAGACATGCAATATCTAGATAGAGTAACTTTGGAGCTGTGTATCGTGCATACAGTTCCGGAGCTAGTAGATTTCTAGAGTTGTGCTCTGCGAATGTGTAGTTCCAGAACTTGTAATGAAGCTCGGGAACTCTACACGAAATAGAGTCTGAGTCCTCTGTTTATGTTAGAATTCATGTCAACTGAAACTAGAGACCATGGAGTTCCGGAGCTACTTATATGCAAATTTGATAGCTCACGCTCACGCCTTGGTATAGAAGGAATATAAGCATATATGAACGATGTTATTTCAACAGTTTCGGAGCTACAGAAGATGACCTCCAAAAATGTGACCAAAAAAAGAAGAAGAGCTGGAGTTTTAGACCAAAATATCAAATGTATGTGATATTTAAGTTGAATGTATACATGTGCATGTGCATGCATATACATAGAGCTCTTGTCCTCTGTTGTTCATTTGAACAACAGAGAATAAGATCCGGAGTCTTTGAAGACTTTGGAACCTGAATCATCTTGAGGTTCAGCATGAGACTTTAAATTATCTTCCTTGAGTGAAGAATAGACAAGTTAAATGTATCTAGACTTTATCTTGTCGAGATCTCTAGGGGTGGATCTAGATGTACATAGAGATCCGAAAGAAATAAGCTTTCAAGAAATGATATGGTCAATAGAGCTATGTAGTTAATATTCTAGTATGGAAAGAAATGTAAGTGAAAGTTCATGAGTTTCGAAGCTATATGTGAATAGGAGATGTACGACTCAAGCAATACCCCATTGACAATTTCACTTTCATATGAATAAACATGTACTAAAGGTTATAATTACGATTATGCTTTGAATTTTATTTTATTTTTGCAGATGGAGTTCTACTTGGATTTCAACCAATCTAATCCGATAGTGACTATATGGGTTCATCAACACCTACAGAGCTTTGTGTAAGGCAAACTATGTTCATTGCATTGAAGTCTAAATGGGTGAAAAAAGAAACTGATAGAAACGAAGCTATAGATACCATGTTGAGTTGGTTTATCTGAAAGACGCATTTATTATGATCCGTCAATCACATTATGATGAATCACAACCTGGATTTTGCAGTTGTGTTTCTGTCCATTGCGTGGCTTGCATAGGAAATTTGATGTCACATGATCATTCACTGCAGCAAATTGATGAGAGGAGTGCAGACCAGCGGAAAATATTTCTTGCAAGACACATGCAAATTCCTTTCAAGGTTTGAGAGAATTGACGTCATCATTCATGTGTGCTCTAGTTTATGCTCTAGTTGGTGGAGACAAGCAAGAGTATTGATTGTATCAAAAATAAATGTGAAAGATGTGGTCTCATTGAAGTTAGAGGCTCAACTATATCCAAAGTATGAGTTAAAGAATTCTTTAAGTCACACCGTACAAACGTTCAAACGTACAAACAATCAAGTACAAACGTTAGGAGTATATCAAACAAGTATTCAACTCCAATGGAAAAGAGAAGAAGAGAATCGAGTTGGTGTGCGAGGTGACGAACCTCTCCAGCTTATCAAGTACGTGAAGAATAAACTCTTATCATTTGTGAAACATGATTTCACGTAAAAATTACAAGCTAAGCATTATAGATAATGTATTAGGAAGTTCCAAACTGAGACAGTGGTGTTTGTAATTGATTATGCATAGAATTACACATTCTTACCTGTAACGAGATTCAATCTGAGTATTAGACATCAAAGAGTGTAACGTTACGAGATTCAATCTGAGTATAGACATCAAAGAGTGTAACGGTTCTTGTGCATATTTTTTACTATCACATAGTGTAGAAAAAAGTCTATTTCTATATATCAGATGACAAGCACCATGACAATTCACGCCTTCAAGCTTAACAGCCAAGACACACTACATCCAGTTTAGTCAACAACATTGGGTTTGGTCAGACAGAGCACCGACACAAGAATTCCACGAACTTCTATTTCCTCTCCAAGCATGCATGCACACAAGTTTGTTTCGATGTTATAGATTAGAACTAGCTTGTCGTAAGGTATGGATATCAAGTTCCGGAGCTCTTAGTTACCTAGTAAAAGTAGATTCATGAATTATATCTTGATTTGTATCTACAAGTCTAGATGGTTGTGTCACTAGATCTTCAGCTCTAGAGTATGTAGACCAAAAAAATCATGACCTGCAGTAACTGATAGTGAAGCATTTCTATGCTCCAGTGGAGGAAACCTCATTGTATATATCTGTAACAAAACCCACCAAAATTTCATGTTTGTCGTAAGCGTACTGAAAGATTCACCACGGCTCATCTAACATGATATGACAATGAGTGGAAAAAGTACATTCTGGTGAATGACAGGTAATGGCAAGTCAGTGGGGAAATCACTATCAACCTTGAAGACTCCATCTGGTGTAGATACCTTCCGCTACTACAACAGAGTTTTCTGTGAAGAATCTTGTAGTGATCTTGTGAATGCAGACAGTCAAGAAAGATGCACTGAAGCTTTTACACTACTGTTGTTAAACAATTTGCAGAACTTAACGCACGGTTTTCGAGATTAGATTCCATTTGAAAGGAAGGCCACCTGTAACCGTCACTCTTTCAGGATATTGCTTCGGAAAAATCTATGGGGACAGAAGCAGTGAGATCTTCAAGGCAGAATCGATCATCTTCAGCCTGGTATACAGTACCCATCACCCAACGCTTTGCAGCAATCCCTGCCAAGGCTTGTAGAGGGGTCAACTGCATACGGGTGACGCAAGCGCACAAACCAAACAGGTTAGTCTGGACTCTAGAAAGATCCAGACTAATAGGAACCTGAACGCGTAAGAAAAACTGCGATGCTACTTCACCACGCCTCTCAGTATAATCATTAATGTTCACCTGGCTTATACATGGCATGTTTTAAGCAAGACGTCAGGTCAAACTTGAACTGTTTAGTTACTCAATTCCTCGCAACAAAACATGAACTCTCCACCGAGATTCCTAACGACAAAAGATACTACGATATTCTTAGAAGCATTTCGGTACTGGATATGTCGTACTAATCAAGCTGGAAATGCTACAGTATATGCATACCAAATATGACTTCTGATGGGTAACCTCACAGCTCCCAGTTGCAGAAAGTGTTCCTACCAAGGCCGGTTTGGTGAAGTGCCTGTCTCGCAGAACAGTTGGAGTAGCTGGAAACGGTCTCTGGTACAGAGCTGCTTTAGCTGATGCTTCTCCGTGACTAGTTAGATTACCTGGGTACCTGAGAGTAGCATAATACGTTCACGAGGTTGCAAATCGTTGAAACACCAATTGCTGAAACACTCTGCTCTGTCCCCTCACGAGGTTGCAAATCGTTGAAACACCAATTGCTGAAACACTCTGCACTGTCCCCTGAAGACTGGCTCCGGTGTCCAGCTGGGTCCAATTGATGTACAAACCTATAAAACGACTTCCGAACATGATCGTAGCAGAATTTGGGGACGGTGAAAAAGCATCCACTACGCATAGTCGGCTAGTTCGTGGACGTCTCCTCCAGCTACAGCGGATAAAATGTCCAGAATTTCGTCCTTTCTCACGAGATTGATCTTCACTGTTAATCACATCGTAAACAACCCAAGAAAAGTGGCTGTTGATCCGATAACTTGCAAAGACCAAGGCAGATTTAAAGAAAAACTGACATAACTTGCAAAGACCCACGGCATATTTAACGAAAAACTGACATGGCGCGTGCATTTACCATGCTATGTGCTGCTAACAGTCATCCAGCCAGTCGACTGAAGCAGGAACAAATTGCTCTAGAGCAACACCCTTGCACGGAGCGTCCTCCACAGTACTAGCTCTTTGAAAGTATTATTGTAAGGCTTACTTCGAAGGCTACGTGTAACCCCACACATCAAATCGACAGTATGTAGAGATACTATCTCATCAATGCTGAGCACACCGGCACCAAGAAAAGCAAGACCGCCAAGTAGTTCGGTTGTATCAGTTCGGTCCCTCTAGTGCAATTACCTTCGTTGAATAGCTTCATAACCACATCTGATCAGACGTCTCTCGACGGATGCAAACACGCAGAGCACAGAGCGGGCAAAATTAATGTAGACCAAGTGTATGTAAATCTCCAACGTTATTGACGGGGATAAGTGACTGCGCGGTTGTCACTTAGACTCAAAAGTGTATGGATGATAGCATGAGTACGGTTGGAGCCGGGCACCCAGTTCATCACCATCTATCCACGCTTAAATCCGAAGGTGAAAAAGTTGGAGGTGTCACGGACAAACAACGAATAGATTTGGTTGAAAGCCACCGTGACACAGCCCGGCACGCACGGACACGCAACGAGTCGTGAACATTTAAGCCAAGAATGAACAAGTTCACGCTTTCGGTATGCTCTTTAGCAACGAGCTGGACCATTTTCTCTAATAGTGGAAATTACTTATACAACCGGTCTAGGACAGAGCCGAGGGTCTCTCGAGTTCTTTCTCAAGAGGGATGAGAACAAAAATAAAGCGGCCAATTTCATGGGCACATATAAGAAGGCCGTGCAAGAATGGCCGAATTCCTGCATCCCTATACATCTTTGATTTCAACTGTAATCATATGTTTCACTACTCTTTTGCACTACAAAAGTGAGTCACATTCTCAACTATCAATCCCTGGCATTCACCTCACTTGAGACTGCACTTGGCTCCTGCGGCTTCGAGCTGCTTCTTCGCTTCTTCGGCATCCTCCTTTCCTGTGGCCTCCTTTACGGTCTTGGGGAGGCCGTCAATTAGGTCCTTGGCTTCCTTCAAACCGAGAGAAGTGAGCGACCTGATGACCTTGATTACGGCAATACGGGCAGTGGTAGGAACCTCTTCCAAGATAACATCAAACTCGGTCTTCTCCTCCACAACCGGTGCAGCCTCAGCAGGGGCAGCAGCACCGCCGGGAGCGGCAACGAAAGCAGCGGGTGAGACCCCCAACTCCTCCTGCAATTTGTCTGTCAAAATCCTGGCCTCGGCCAAGGTCAACTTTTTGATTGTCTCCACGAGCTTGTCCAATTCCGTAGCTTCAGCGACTTGAGCTACGACGACTCCCGCTCCCCTCCTCACACTTCGCACTCCCGCAGATTTCCTCAGAGGCGCTCCCAACATTCCATTCTGCCTCAAAGACATGGTGGTCTTGGGTACAGACACTGCGACAGACCTCGGGGCCACTCCCAAGACGCAGGAAGATGCAACGGCCGCCATCGCCATAGCCTTCGAAAGATTAAGCAAATTACTGTACAATATCTGAGGCAGAAGCAGCTGCTGTGAAAGCTAATGTCCTCGAAGCTACTGAAAGAGGCACGCGTAAAGCTCTTGGGTGAAAGCCAGAGAGTTCTTCCAGGAGAGGCGAGAGCAAGTAGAAAACAATGGAGACTGCCTTGGCCAGATGGGAATGGATAAGTTTATGCCTTGACAAACGTACAGGGGATAAGATTACCCAAACGGAGGGAGGAGGCTCTTTGTCCTTACGCAGTTCTTCTGCAAAGCTCACTGCTCTACCACTACACAAAGCGGGAGTTACCCGAGATGTACCGGACCAGACCTGGACTGATGAGACCCTGCTGAGTTGGAAATATGTTCAATTCCGATTGACCACGTGGCCGACTCATCAAACGTACTTCGTTGGGCTCTCTGGGAATTGGGGTTTACCTTAAGTGCGTGCACGTGTCTGATTCGTTCTGCTGTACTCATAAGATATATTCAGCGTTTCAAGAAATAAGCCTCAGTTTCAGCAAGATCACTATGCTTTTGACCATGTGCAGACCGCAGCTTGGGAGCAGCACATGTCTGCAGCTAGAGAACTTTCAAACACCACCATTGTTCCTGTATGTACAACGCTACAAAATGATGTGAATTACGCCTCTGATTTGATCGGAAGAGAGGTTGGAGCTTTTACGAGGAGCCCTGACAACCGGTTGTATCTCTTGCCAGCAATCATACAGGTATATTCCGAAGTGCTTGGAAACGGTGGTATTTAACTGCTTACCTCTGAATCTTTATTGTAATTCCCTCCAAATATTGTAGGAGTTCCTCGGCAACTGTCTTCGAGGCCCTTCTCGTCTCATTGGAGGCGGGCTGTCCACACCCTATGTTACTTTGTCGAATCAGTACGTTGACTGCATACTAGGGTGTCCTTACTATCAAGTTTATTAAGCTTTCCCGTCCTGCTATACAGGGTCTATTGGACGCGATGGGAGCAAGCAGTGCTTCAGGATCGGAAGCAGTGGCAGCAGTTCACAGGAACGCAGATCTTTTGACAGCAAGAGCTGGTGCGGGGGATCCATCAGCGATCTCATCAATGAACCGCATTATTGCGGCTCTGCAGAGCCTCTCCGGTAAGAAGAATTTTGATGTAAGAGGATGTCGTCAAGTGTTCAATGTTCTCTCTCTCTTATCCTATAAGTACCGTGGGGACTTGGCGAGTGTCATCGCTGTGATTCTGTTGTCTAGGTCTGTCTGTAACAGAACGTGCATGCAGCAAGTTTATTGCTCTCTTCGTTATGCACATCCTGTACCTTGGGCAACGTACGCCGTGTGTTGCGACAGACCGCGGCAGATCTCATGTCACCGATGTATGTACGCTCAGGTATCACAGGGGAAGGGCAGACGCCGGATTAGTAGCTGTTGTCGAGTCTCTGCAGGGTTTTTTCCGCCACAAGGTGTCTTCAGCAAATCTTTTGGAAGATCTCGCGAGATCTGTCAACCAGATGCAACTGCTGAGAGATTTAGTTGCAAGTGGTCGTATGTTCTGGCTGCTGCTAATTCTTCGAGACCAGAATACGAGAGGTATATCAGCACTGTTCCTCAGATCTAGGGTACTCGGTAACCAATCGCGGAATATACTTCCCAGATAGCCTAGGAGAAGTCGTTTTTGCAGAGTTTGGACTCATAGTTGCTCTTTTGGCCTGGCGAAACGTAAATGCTGCAGATGTAAATGTATGTACGAGGGTAGAACCACACTTACCGCCGAATGGGAGGTGCTCGATACGGAACCCAGGTCTGTAAAGTCAGATACTTTGGTGGGTTTATTCCTGACTTTCTGGTGATGGTGGAGAGGCTTTTGGGCAGAAGGGCACCAATTCTCTGATTTCGACCTTCGCATCATAGAAGTAGATAGAAGAGGGAGGGATTTTCCGAGTCATTTATCCTGATTGCATACTGGACCTGGCTTCCACATAGGGTCTGTCGCTACTTGGCCTCTCTGACTTTCAGTGCTCATTGGCTGTGGCAACCAGTAGCGCTTGCGGTCAGCTATTGCCCGCATCCTTTTTTTCTCCCAAAGTTCTACATCCTGAAGACCTGGATATTTGAGCATTAATCCCTGATCCATTGGATCCTCCAACTCCTTGAACTTATGACTATGATGACATGTTGTAAATATGTCACCCGTTCTCCCCTCCCCTCCCCGCTCTTCCCCACCCCCCCTCGTGCGTCAAACTTAGGCCCTCACCACAGGACCTGAGCATGTGGTCTTCTGAAATTGGTGAACATTTTTAGTGGCTGAATGTTTCACTACCCACTGCAGCCATGTTTGGAAGCTCGAGTCTTGATGAGATATGCAATCAGAAGAATTATGTGGTTACACAGTGTGATCAAAGTTGCGGCAGATTCTGTTTGACCTGATGTTAGCGGTAATAATTACGCTGGTGTGGCTTTCAAAGGATTTTTTCGTAAGCTCCGAGCGGACCCGCGTTTCACAGTCCGAGCATTAATGATGCGGGTACCTGTACTCAAGTGAGACCTATAAGGTAGTTACGTATTTTTTCTCGGTCCGAGAACTGACATGAGTGTCGTTGAGTACTTTTGTGCAGGAACGCAGCAGCATGTGCTGCAACAGCAGCTGAACAAGAAAAAGTTGCGCTTGAACAATGGCTGCCTGAACTCAAGGCTGCAGTGCAAGAAGCTCAAAAATGTCTAGAGTACAGCAAGCATGTTCGAGGACTTGTAAGTGACGGATTCCTTCTCTAGTTGATTTTGATCGACGAATTGTTCCTATCGAAACCTTCTAAACGAAAATTGAAACTGTGTAGGTCGACGAGTGGTGGGAACAACCTGTTTCCACGGCTGTTGATTGGATCACTGTGGATGGTCAAAACGTGGCAGCTTGGCTTGCACATGTAAAGCAATTGCAGCTTGCCTTCTAAGAGAAGCAGCTTTTGTAGCATACTAATGTGTGTGTGTAAATCAGTTTGTCACTTGAGGCATCTTGCCTCGTCGGTGTCTCACCAGCATTATACTTGTGAAGCAGTGCATTCGTAGGAGGAAAGGAGGCTAGTCAGGTACAGGTGCTTCGGAATGGTCTGTTTGTACCATGAGTTGTAGTTTACCAGTGTAGAAGCGTCTACATTAATCTTGTCATCGTTGCTGATCAAGTTGCGGGCCATCTAGCGTCTCGTATGTATATAGAAGAGGGGAAAGATCTTCCATGTAGCAATTCCAGCTCAAGTTAAGATTAGCTGGAGCCAATCCGGTCAAGAGGGACCCACTCCCTCTCTGGAAGCAATGCCCGAGATCCGCGGTAACTTCTATACAACTGATATATACATTCAGAGGGCATCAAAGTCATCGCCTTTTTGGCCAGCAAGTCTTGTAGATACATCCCTGACTGCGATGCTTACAGGAATTAAATGAAATATTTTCGAATTGTTCAGCCTAGCAACTTGCGTATACTACGCAGCTCCGAGTGTGCAACTCGGCTGTTGCTCGAATCTTCTGGGGCCGGCCTTAGTATGTGATGAATGTTTTTCGCCCCGTCACACTTGGGGGATTGCAGCTGGACCTCCACAACCGTCTCGTTACAATCACACGTCTCTCGGAGAATCTATCACACCGTAAAACATGGAACTCAACCGTTTTCTTGTACCAAGTCAGTGTCATCTTCACCTGCCAAACCACATGAACAGGTGGAGAGTGCTTTTCGTTTGATGCTGCCGTAGTGGACTCTCCCAAGCAGAAGGTTTCACTTCAAAGGGAAGGCGAAGACACTGAGGAAAAGGATAGTTTCACTAGTGAGGAACAAGCACCTCTTGTTGACATTGAGTGCTTTTCGCTTGGTTTAGAGGATGAAAGGAGACAGAACAAGCACCTCTTGTTGAAACTGAGTGCTTTCCGCTTGGTTTAGAGGATGAAAGGAGACGGCCGGAACATAAGTCTTTATGCAGGGTTATGAAGGAATCCCAGTCTCGGCCGAGAAGGATGAATGTGGGTGAACTTAGTCAGGAGGATGTTTTCTGCCACTCGGAGTTTGAAGGACCTGACAAGCGGAGCAGTATTAATAGGCAGGATGGCACGTTGCGAAGTGAAGTTGAGAAAATGTATTCTCTTCATGCAGATTCTGATAGAAGGGTAGGAAAGAACCCGACCACCGCGGGACCTATCCCACACATTCTTCTCGGCACTTCTGATGTTCTGTGTATGGATGAGTTGACAAACCTACGACCTGTTTCCTGCGACCTGTTTCCTACTGATTTTGAGAGAATTCTCCTTTTTGAGCCGAGGACGGAGGCAACAGTCGGAAAGCGGTACGAGGCATTAGAGCACGAAAGGTTACCAAATTCCTTTGTGCAGGATGTGTGTGTCGTTTGTAGGTGATGGAGATCTGCTTGCTCGTGAGGATTCATGGTGTGAAGACTGGAACGACAAGAAGCTGGAACGTGGAGATAATGTGACAGGTACGTATATGACTGGGGTTTCTCTAAGCTACTTGATCCCCAGAAAGAGATGCGGCTCCAAGAGGAGGTGTTTCAAGAAAATTGGAGGAGGGAGACCATCCGGAGAGTCTTGTGGTAAACGGATGTCTCAAACCAGGTGTCAACATGGCGATACTTGTAGATCTTTGTGAAGTTGAGACCGGTGAATCAGAAGTGAGTGTTGACGGTGAACCACGTTCATTACTTGATGAGGATGCAGCAGTTGTGGGGGGAAATAACCAGTTCCGGGTAGATGTCTTTTCTAAGCAATGGGGTGGACAGGACACTCAGTGGTCTTTACTTGATTGAAGGTTCGCCCATCGAATCTAGTGCGGAGTTTCGACCTGAGGAACTTCGCTCCAATGAGTGGATTCCACAAATAGTGCAAAGGTCGTTATTAGACGAGGATATGTTCATTTCTCCAGGGAATGTCACCACTGGTGAGAGCGAATCGAGTTTGAGGCCCCCATATGTTTCTCCATAGGAACTATACGATCTATCTGGTATCACCAAACCGCCGAGGTTTGTGGGTACAGACGGGTCGCCGGCATCTCATACGGGCAAAGTCGAACCCGTTCGAAGAGCCGAGGGTCTCTCGAGTTCTTTCTCAAGAGGGATGAGAACAAAAATAAAGCGGCCAATTTCATGGGCACATATAAGAAGGCCGTGCAAGAATGGCCAAATTCCTGCATCCAATATACGTCTTGGATTTCAACTGTAATCATATGTTTCATTACTCTTTTGCACTACAAAAGTGAGTCACATTCTCAACTAGCAATCCCTGGCATTCACCTCACTTGAGACTGCACTTGGCTCCTGCGGCTTCGAGCTGCTTCTTCGCTTTTTCGGCATCCTCCTTTCCTGTGGCCTCCTTTACGGTCTTGGGCAGGCCGTCAATTAGTTCCTTGGCTTCCTTCAAACCGAGAGAAGTGAGCGACCTGATGACCTTGATTACGGCAATACGAGCAGTGGCAGGAACCTCTTCCAAGATAACATCAAACTCGGTCTTCTCCTCCACAACCGGTGCAGCCTCAGCAGGGGCAGCAGCACCGCCGGGAGCGGCAACGAAAGCAGCGGGTGAGACCCCCAACTCCTCCTGCAATTTGTCTGTCAAAATCCTGGCCTCGGCCAAGGTCAACTTTTTGATTGTCTCCACGAGCTTGTCCAATTCCGTAGCTTCAGCGACTTGAGCTACGACGACTCCCGCTCCCCTCCTCACACTTCGCACTCCCGCAGATTTCCTCAGAGGCGCTCCCAACATTCCATTCTGCCTCAAAGACATGGTGGTCTTGGGTACAGACACTGCGACAGACCTCGGGGCCACTCCCAAGACGCAGGAAGATGCAACGGCCGCCATCGCCATAGCCTTCGAAAGATTAAGCAAATTACTGTACAATATCTGAGGTAGAAGCAGCTGCTGTGAAAGCCAATGTCCTCGAAGCTACTGAAAGAGGCACGGGCAAAGCTCTTGGCTGAAAGCCAGAGAGTTCTTCCAGGAGAGGCGAGAGCAAGTAGAAAACATTAGAGACTGCCTTGGCCAGATGGGAATGGATAAGTTTCTGCCTTAAAAACGAAAAGGGGATAAGATTACCCAAACGGAGGGAGGAGGCCCTTTAGCTCAATTTATGCCGTGACCCCTAAACTCATCTATCATAAGTTCAGGAATCCAGCACTGATTCATATTCAATCTACTGTGAGTGTGCAGGTCTTTTGAGTCTATACTCAAAAGACCTGCGAGTCTATCTCCTGGTGTATCAGAGGTGTATCAGAGCATGGGTGAATACCCGTAATGACAGTGCGACTTCTATGTTTCTCAATCAGACAAATCACCCTCATCTGAACTCGAACTTTAGTGAAGGAGGTTGATGATCGACCGAGACGTGTACAATTAGTGAGGAGAGGCCCCAAGGCTGCTCCTGGGGTGTGAAGTTTCGACTGCTCGAAAGTCTTGAACCAAATGTCCAGAGCTTTGGGTACCTGCATCTTTTCAGTAGAACTCTCAGAGCTAATAGCATTGTTAAACAGAGCATGGTGAATACCCGTAATGACAGTGCGACTTCCATGTTTCTCAATCAGACAATCACCGTCATCTGAAATCGAACTTAAGTGAAGGAGGTTGATGATCGACCGAGACGTGTACAATTAGTGAGGAGAGGCCCCAAGGCTGCTCCTTGGGTGTGAAGTTTCTACTGCTCGAAAGTCTTGAATCAAATGTCCAGAGCTTTGGGCACCTGCATCTTTACAGCAGAACTCTCAGAGCTAATAGCATTGTTAAACGGAGCAGTGCATCGTGGAGGTCCTGACAATGATCTGCGAGACTGAATACTCCCTCTCAAGGCGAAAGTGAGTTGGAGCAGGAATCGATTATCTGTGGGACAACATATCCTTGACGAGAGTTTGACCATCAATCGTGGCTAAGAACGCCTTGGCCGCGTGTTGAACTCCTCCCATGAGTGGAAACTGGCAATCAGGATCGTGAAAGTGAACTTCGCGTATTTTCAGCTCTTCCTCCACCTTCTTCAGAATCTTCTTGTCCTTCTTGTCCTTACTGTTGTGCAGTCCCTTCCAGGCCTTAGATAAAGAGAGGCATGTGTGAGAGTTGGTCACGAACGACAGAGCTGCATCCCGCCCAACCTCCACCACATCGTTGTAGATCTTGAATGAGGACGAGCGAGCCGACTGGGCATAGTGAGTGGCGATCAAGATGAGATGAGGAGTTGGAACTCCTGCTAGTTTGTGGTCGTGGGTCGCTGCAAGACACATTGTATAACTGCGAATCAAAACCTCGCCACTGCAACTTCGTTTCTACCTTCGTTTAAATTGCCAAAAGCTGCTGAACAAGGCAAACTTTGCAATACGAGAATTAAGATCCAAAGTAATCAGTGCAACTGTCAACTAACATTGAGTCGTAAAAAACAAGATTCAGAACAGCTATGAATTTAACTTTTGAGGCTCGCTCCCCTTCCTCCCCTTCCTTGGTCAACCCGACTCATGTCGACGAACTTGGTTCTCTCCATGGTTTCAAAGAGAAAAAACAGAAGGCAATGGTGTTAAAGAGAAGTTGTGTAAGAGATGCCATACGTGCCGGCCAGAATCTGATGACAACAGCTCCAAGAGCGTCCGGGCAGGAGTGGCTATTAGAGGGTCGGTAGCCGCAATTCAAAGGAGCATAGTAAGGTTTCACTTGAGCGCAAGGCTGGCAAATGTCATACGAGACTGTAAGCTTAACTCCGCTAATGATGCACTTGCACTCGTCGCATTGCGTCTCACTGGATTGAGCGCCCTCGTAAGCGTACCACCTCGAGCTCAGTGGCAGTCTTTTCTTATAGCATCCATAGCACAGGTCGTAATCCGGCCTGTACCACGTTCCTAGAAGCTGGATCTTGCATTCATCACAAGACCACGAGCTCGAACCTGCACGATCGATAGTTTACTACAAGTCAATGTTAGTCAAGAGTACTATGTTTTAACCGTTATCAGTCACGTCCAGCAATCAACCTCCGGCGGCCAGATGAAGAACATGCACAATGTCGAAGAGCGAAGGAGGTTTGACCTGTAAGGATAGTCTCGCCAAACCGATCCCGAGGTTGGAATTGGAGATTAACTGGAAATCTGAGTCTACTCACAACTTTGCTCAAGCCTGCAGGAGCTGACGGGGCTGCCGGGTTGAAGAGGGAATGAGCCGGAGTTGGTCAGCCTGTAAGGAGCGTGCTCGAGGTCATCGGTTTGGGAGAAGCAGGCGTGGCAGAGATTGGTGGCGGGGGTGTACTTGATCCCATCGACCATCATTCCGCACCCATTGCAACGCACCTCCGAGACTGGAGTGTCGTATGCGTACCAGGGTGCCGATGAATTCTCCTTAGCGAAGCAACTGTAACATAAGTCATGGTCGGGCACGTACCACGTGAGAGTCAAGGACCGCGTACATCGGTCGCAAGAATCTGCAACCAGCCAACATATCGAACTCAGTATCAACAATCGCTAAACACCGCAACAAAATTATTACCAAATCTGTCAAGATTCAATTCCAGAATTGGGACAGTAAGACATTATACCTGTGTCCATAGCACGAACCCTTGCGCCAGCACGGAGAGCTATTTTGACCGGCTTGTTGGACCCGAATGTTCAAAGCTGTATACTGGATCAATCTCTGTAAAGGTCCAGTCGTGGCCAATCGATCGATCCGGCTCAGTGCCCACCGCAATCTAACGTCCGCGGCTGCTGTACTGACGCTGACGCTGGCCAAGCAACCAACGTTCCGGGCGAAGCTAAGAATCCTCTCGCTGCTGAGAGAAGCGAACGTGAGCGAGATGGAAAAACGAAATAGAGCGAGCTCAACCTTCTGCCTCAAGCATGTCATCAGTTACCGCCCTCTCCCTCCAGCCATCCCAAGCAACCTCTGTCTACAGGGCGATCTGCTAGACACTGTTGAGTCATCGCATCTGTTCGACTTGGAAGAGTTCAAGAAGAACTAAGCGGGAAACTTAAAATAAACATGAGACATTCGGTGAATGTTGAATCACTGGGTTTTACAATCGCGACGTAAGTCGAGTATTGATAGATGGACGTCACGAGAAATGGCGAATTGCTGCTGAGCTTCGAAAATTATTTCCAAACTGTTCAGAGTAAATCCCGTAAGATAAGAGAACATACATGAAGTCATACGACTGTAAAACTCAAATAGCTCTTTCGCGCTTACCACTCAATATGAATTACCAGACTTTACAATGTATTTCAACAGTTTATAATTTATCTTCAGTTTATCTTCTTACGCCTAATAAGAATTATCAGTTCATATACTCTATATATTTCAGTTCATATATGATAAGACAGAGAGTCCATATTTATTAAACAAAAAATTTTCACAGTAACTTGTATTATTTTTTCCAACTGATTTTTTAAACTTTTTTCAAATAATATATATACATGCAACCAAAAAGTGGGCATGAACAGAGTGCCTGAGAAATATGAAAAGGTTTTGTATATCCATGCGCGATCAGTATCGGAGAATGTATGTTTTAAATAATATATAAATGTATATATAATTTAAATGTAATCTGGAAGGATATAGTTTTTTATAATTATTTATGTTATCCAGACGGAGAGTTATAAGGAGACTGAAATAACCCAAACGTGACCAAATTAAAACAAGCTTTTGGCAACTCGTGATCTGATTTCAATTCCAAACGTATAAGTCCGGAAACTTGGTACAAACTAATATTGATTTAACTATAATATTCACTATATATTATTTCCCTAACCTTTCCAAACAGGCAGGTTCGGTAATAAAGTAACCCTTCACATTTACCTCTTGCATCAGATATGCAAAAAAGATGACTTTTGTATTCTGACAAGTTTGTACTCTCGTGGTTAACCCCTTGAGGAAGAACACGCAAAATATGCTACTTGCTTAAAAGTCTTCTCCACATCTAATGAAAACATCCGCTTGTCAATCTGATGAGTGCATGACTTGAGAAACCTGAAAATCTGATTAAATTTGCGATTTCATCTCTCAAATTAGTTCCTGATTTCCAGCCCAAAAGGTTAAGAAGTCCAGTACTCCCAGAGTGGAACTTTCCTCTTGAAAATGAGAAATATCTCACTTGCATCCATAAGAAAACCCCTTAACAACGCAAATATCATTGAAATATGATATTTGCGTTGTTATATATGACAAGAGTTGTTATTTGATATATGACAAGAGTGGAAGGAATAAGCTAAATCTTCATGTAGATTCGCAGAGAACAAGAGTTTGGCTCTAAACTTAGAAGCAGGGGTCTTAAGGGAAGTTTGAGCTTTTGGTAGAGGCATTCAAAAATATGAGAACACAGGAAGAGAGAGCTCGTCATGCCAATCACTTTCAGTGAAAATTTTAATCAATTTGGAGCAATAAAGGGAGATTTTTGCAAGATTGAAGTTCGAATTGAATTAAAATTGCATCACAATTGTTGATTTTGGGATTTTGTGTGTCAATTTCAGTAGAAAAGAGATAATCGCTTCAAACCTTCGTGGTTGCGTTCACTTGTCAGCAGGACTACGACTGTCCAAAAAGATGTGAGTGAGTGAGTAATTCAGACCGATCGCTGAAATAAAAAGGGTCTGAAAAGCTCTCAATCTAGAGCAACAACTTCAGAGCTCGAGATCTGAAGAATTGTGTACAACCAGCAGATCAAATTTCACAAAGATGTTCAACATGCTGTAGACTCCAAATCCTATAAGAATCATCGAAAGGTCAAAGTAGCCACCTGGGTGTCAGAAATTGTGATAATGTTTTTACTCAAAATATTTTTGTCCATATCTCAAGGCTCAGATTTGATCTCAGGCTGAAAGTTCGTATGTGTGTTCAGTAGTGCCTCCTTTACATATAGGAGAAGTTTTGAAGTCTAAACCATCATATATTTCTTACTCTTGGTATTAAAGTTCACCGTGTGATCTTATTACTACTAGTTAGTTCTTATTTTTGTTTTCTGAACATATTAGAAGATCCAACAGAGTTGTGTGAGTGTTTATAGTGTCACGTTATAAACCTGAAGCCTACCTCTTGAGTAAACAACCACAGCCAGAAATCCAGTGCTTTCTTAGGTAGACGTATCACACTTCAACAACGCGCACTAATTTGATTTTGCTCACGATGATTTCGCCTTACTACGATCCTGCTCTCGCATTTTACTTCGAGTTGTTGTCTGCAATAGTGAAGCTTCCAATCTTTGATTCTCTGGGGAACTCTTGTCTTCTTCTAATCGATTCTCTTCCTTGGAAGACGACTACCCTCAATCTCTCATTGAATCTTCTATGCATAATGTCTTCCTCGATTTTAAATTGTGGGCCTCACACGAATGCTCTTGGTGAAGTAGAGTTAGATCTTTACAAGAGTGATTTAAGTTGTCTGCTGTGATTAGTACATATGATGATCATGAGGATATTATCTTAGATATTTGATTTTAGCTTAGATTTTATTTCGTGTATAGTATGTATAATACACGATTTTTCTATATAAAGCTCGAAAGAGTTAAGAAAAAGATGTAGAATTATTTTTCTCAAAGGTATTTTGTCCATTTAATGGTTGAGAAGTCGCAACAACATGAATGAAAATTCAAAAACTGAAAGTTAGACTTAGAAATCTTCCTCAAGGTTTAGATGCCATAGTAAGTGTCGGAGAGAGCTCTAGAGATTATCTTTGAGTTTGAGAACACTATAACCTCAAGTAGAATCTCCGAGGAGAAGAGTAAAAATCGACTTGTGGTGTTATTTATGTAGAGTGTTGAGACATAAAGTAGTGAATTTTCCAATTAGGATCAGAGTAGAGAGAGCCAAAGGGAAGCGAGAGTTTACTGATTTGAGTCTTCGAGTGGGTCCATCTTCACCAGCGTCAATTCATCTTCTATGAGAGGATCATTGTCCAAGTTGTGGAGTGGGTGATCTGTCAAGAGTAGACAAGTGAGTAGATGTGACCGCTCTTCTTACGTCAGTAGTCGAGAAGTTGGACGAGACTCAGAGAGCTGAGATAGAGAAGCTGTCGACTTCAAAGAAGGACTCGACTGAGTTGTGATGGAGATCGTCATTCGGATGGTGGAGAAGGCGGGTAATGCGACTCAAGCTCATGATTACCTTGGGAGAAGAAATGACACAAGAGGTGTTGTTACAATCATTATTTTCATTTTACTTATGGTAAATTATTCTCGGATGGAATTGGTGTTGTTCGTACTCTTTTAACGAGTTGTTATTGCACGAAGATTAGAAGAGTAGTTACAAGATGAGGAAGCTACCAGTGTTTCATGGGAAGATGTATAGCCGTTTGTTCGAGACTTCAAAAAGGGTTGCATCAAAAACAACGTGAGAAGGAAAAAAGAATGGATGTTGTTACTGTTAGAGTTTTTAGAAGATTTTGCTCTTACGTGGTATGAAGACAGAGTGAAGAACAAGACACCTCATGCAGTTGAGGACACATGGGAGATGTTGAGTAATGCACTCGACTGTTAGACTGTACTGATCGTGGTAGTCTTACCGGCTATCAAGAGTGGAGTGGTCGGCAAGACTTCTTAGTGATCAAATAGATAAATTCTCTCATCCTCGGTACAGTAGTAGCCTTATGCTGTCGATTCAACTCGAAGATCGTTGCTTGGGAGTAGCCAACGAGTTGATTCTTAAATCATAATAGTTTTATTCTCTCCTCGGATAGGGTTGGATTGCAATATCTTATAGAAACAAGTATAAATCTCTTGTAATAGTATCACGTAACCATACCTTGAGCTGGAGATTTAATAATAATACAAATAGTAATGAGAAAATCTAGTTTTGCAAAAAGATAAAAAAGTGAAATCTGTGTTTTTCCAAAGATCTATTAAATATAAAACCATGCTTGCCGTGACGACCCACGGGTTATAAAATAGGGGTGGGTCAGTAGAGTAGATTAGGTCATGGAATATAATGATAAGTAGATGAAAAAGTACAAATTCATATAGTAAATTGCTCTTTTTGGCTTTTGTTTCAATTGAAAATAGAAAATCCGACGAGCTCGCGTGCTTAAAATGCTTAAAGACTTGTAACCCCGTTCATTCAAGGGCAGCCTTTGGCTGACTACCTGCCTTAGGCCGGCTAGGCCCACAAGCAGGAGGTCGGCAGTCCAAGGATGACACGCTAACCTAACATGATTTTTGGAAAACATTGGATACATATGATTCTGGAGAGACAGTTGTTTAAATCTTTGAATCAAATTTTCATCATCCTCAATATTTAACTTCTCAATATTGTAACCTTGAAGATTATAGATTCCCGCCTTGCATATTTGATCGCTGTTACGATCAAAAATCATGTCCATGGTAGATTCTTGCCTTAGAATGTCTCTCCTTTTTTTGCTACGGCAGAACCTAAACCCTGAATATTGGTGTTGGATAAAATCTTAAGAAATCCTTAAATTTTCTCAAATGCTTCGTTTGATAACAATGGATGTATTATACAGTTATCTATTTAGTCGGTCCATGCGCCAAAGTTGTTAGTTGAGCTTTAGATTTAATCACTTGACTTGGTTGGGTCCATGATTAATTATCTTCTTGCATAGAAGATAAAACATGAATTAAGAAGAAAAAATAAAATTTTCGATTAGTGGAAACTTACGCTTCAATTTCTGCAGAAGAAGAAAATCATTTGAATGGCAAAATAACGTATATATACATGGGAATATAGTTTATCTATATATTTTGTACTAGCTTAGAGGATGCATGTATGTATCCTGGATTGTTGGATCGTGTAACTCGTGAATGTATTTGGACCTGTGATGTACAGAGCCAATCTATAACTCGACGTTATACGTAGTTTAAGCTTAGGTTTAATGATAAGTTACATTGAATCTATAAAGTAAACATGAAGCTTAGAGACGTTTCTAGTGGAGAATAAATGACAAGTCTGTTAATCATGGATACATAGCAGCTTGTTCCTTTTTCTCCTCAACTTTAGATGATAATTGTGAGAAATCTTGCTGGCAAAATCTAGAGAGCAATGTCAAGGGTCATGTCTTCTCATTACGCAACAAGCTTCTTCTGAGAGTGTATGCGAGATGAAGAGTCGAAAGAAAGAGTGTGAACGTTTAGTATCTTTTGTGAGGATAGATTGCGTGTAGGAAGCCGAAGACATGTGAGATCAGTGATGAGAAGCCTAGATGCGGGAAGTCTTTTGAAGATGTTAGTTAATCAAAAGCTGTCCCGAGAGTCTTTCTAGAGGTCATTGTTATCACAAGAGGCCACCATCTTCTTCTGATCGATTTGTAGGACTCGCTTCTCAAGTATCTTTTCATCTTCTGTTATGAAGTAGGATGAACTGCAAGGTGGATTGTCTTCTTAAGAATCCATGAGATGCCATGCTTAGTTAAGATTGCGTAGATTTCGATCGAAAGACGTGATGCAATTAGGAAGTACTCTTAGAATTATGGAAGGCAGAGTAGCTATCTTCTGGAAGACTGAACTCGTCTTCTGAGAATGAAAGTTGGATTGTGAGGGTCTGGTAAGGATTGAGCATTAGGCTCACATCAAACATGTGTGGTATAGTGTAACAGAACCTTCGAAATGACTATGCATCCTCGAGGGCTTTTGTTACAACAAGCGGAGTTGAGCGCAACCAAACCTTTCATCAAGGAGTTGGGCCTCTACTTCTTCACGTGGGATTGAAATCTTGCCAACCAGGGTTTGCTGGAAGAGGCATGGGCAGTCTTATCTCCTCAAAACCATGTACAAGTTAAGCCAAAAGTCGCTAGAGGAATGATGAGCCCAAGTTACGACAGCTCCAGATGAAAGTAGTACCAGCATTGTGGAGGGTGGAGTGGTGGAGAAGAGCGTTCTACCGATCTGAATCAGAGAACCGCTGTTATGAGTTGGAGAGGAGGAAGATCCCTATGATCATTTCTGAGAAACGACATGTACTCGAGAGTACTTTTAGCCTCTTTCGGGAAGATCGACAGAGAAGAAATGGTTGGAAGATGGAAGCTTACCAGGAGCCAAAGAAGTGTCTTTTGAGGAAGCTTTATCTTCACCTTTTCTCCAAGGGAAAATCTCAGAAGGTCCGATACCTAGGAGATCAGGATGTGAAATTCCTAGAAGATGTATGGGCAAGAGAGGTCGTCGATTGGAGCGCATTCTTCCACGCTTATGTACATGCCGAGTTAGCTTATTTGGGCACCCCAGCAAGAGGACATCTCACCCTTTTCTTTTGCTACCTGTATGTATCCAAAGGAGATTCGAAGGAGACTCAGCTAGCCAAGTATGGGCTAGTGAGACAAGAAGAAGTCAAGGAGGAGACTTCGGAGGAGGTAGGCCGAGTAGGTGTCATGTCTTCCTCTCCAATTCCAGTGCCTAATGAAGGACCAAGCACGAACCAGAAGACGATCACCAGTCAGACGGATGATTCTAGCGGCACGGAAGACGCGTTGTCACCAAGGAGGATGAGACATAGGAGCGTTCATAAGAAGAGTACTTCTTATCTCACCATCCACTCCGGATCTGAGTTGGATTCTCATGAAGACACCCCCCGGCACAAGAACCACCCGGAAGACGGTTCATGCAATCTCAAAGAGTCTTCCAAAGACTCTAGAAAACAAAACTTGGATCGATATTCCGACTGCGATAGATGACTGTGTAGGAAAGAAATATGTCTCTAATGTGGAGAGAGATCTCTCACCCACGAATACATTGAGAGTGACGTCTTCTCGAGTACAGAAGGAGAAAGTCACCATGGTGGAAGACAGGAAAGCTGCCACGGACCGGTATGTCGGCATGAACATGGCTTCTGCGCGAAGAAGACTAGAAGAGTTCAGCGACTTCTTCAGCACTGAGATCCAGCCAGCCATGGAGATGGTGAAGAAGCAGGCTAAGACCTAGGAGAAGCCTCTTCAGCTTGGATTTGGTCTTCGGACTTTGATTAAGCAGGAGAAAATGCAGAAGTAGAGGATGGAAGCTCTGAAAGCCAACCTCCATACAACAGAGAAGACCACCACCAAGTATAAAACGGAAGCTTCCACTTCTGTTAAAGAGATGACCCAACTGCGGAAGTCCCACCGGGCATTGCAGGTATCACTTCAGCAGAGGAAGCAAGAAGTCTTGCGAATCAATGGTAAACTAACTGATCTGGTAAAAGAGAAGTGTAGTGACGCAGGATTTCTCCTTTTGCTCATTTAGTATACAAGATATCGTTCCCATAGAGAATTTGCACAGGTATCGCTGCTATAAGTTCTAAGATTTGTTCAAACACACAAACATACGGATTTTACCTAGAAATCACGTCTTCTCACAAAACCACACGGCTTCCAAACCCTTCAGAAGGTGCTCTAGACCTAAACAAACAACTACTAACTAAAATATCACACAACTATCTACAGAGAAGCTCAGGAAGACGCTTCCTGCTTCCATGTCACTTCTTCTAGCCTTCTCAACGCAGTCTTTCCGAAGCAATTCTCGGCTTCTGGGGATTCAACTCGGTTTCTCACACCTCCAGAAGACTGCTCCTGCTTCGTAGAAGTCGAACTAGCAAAGTCTGACGCACATTGCTCTTCCAAGTCCCAACTGGTTAGATCAATCATAAGGTGTATGCCTCTTGTAGCCTTCATAGACTTCTGTCCACGGAAACGGTCTTCCTGCAGCACTACAACGACATTCATCTTCACGGAAGCTCAATAGAAGTCTCGGAAGCTCACTAGAAGAAGGTAAGAAGATGGGGAAGAAGAGAAAATCCAAACGAGAGAGAAACAAGATAAGAATAAGAAATTAAGATTTCGACAGGCTTCTAGTCCGGATCCTGACTAACAAGCCATCCCTGCTTGTAGTAATTTGGGGAGGAAGACAACAAATTCGCGTACAGTTACACAATCTTCTACTTGATGATGTCGTCTTCTGCTGTGGGAAGAAGACTTCTTTCTTCTTCAGTCGTTGCTTCGACTACTTCGTCTTCTGGGATCACTTCTCCATAGGATTGTTCGTACGTGGATCCTAAGTGCTTCATTGGATGAGACAAGCTTTGACTCTGCACAGCTTCTAACAATCACCGCCACTCAAAAGGAAGACTTCCCATGCACAATTGGGAGTGAATTCAAGGAAACTCATTGCCCAGAAGACATAGATTAAGCTTCTGCACTCAAATCCAAAATCCATTCTCTGAGAAGAAGACACATTGGGTTGGAAAGCTCACTCCCTCTACGTCTTGCTCCTACTCCTCGGCACACCAGCTTAGGAACAAGATTACACGAGGATGTCGTTCCCTGCTCTAAACCGTCCACTACCTTCATCTACATCTTCGAACCACTGCTGGAAGCGATGATGCAGACCCCTCCAGTGTAATCTCAATCTATTCGTATGTCTCTAACATCGGGTGTAGTGTATATACACTGTGTTCACAGATGTGTCTAATGTGTTTAGTGTGCCTCTCATGTGCCCAAAATCCTACTCTGTCATCCTACTTATGCATTTGCCTTGAGGCGTAAGGGACGGTTTCCCTCCAATCTTCGATTACAACCAGGGAGAGATGGGCGCTGTCAGAAGGCTGCCACCCCACATGCAAGCAGTTCCTTTCTTGATTAGCTATCCACCTTGCTACTCCTGCGCTACCTACTCTGTCACATGGTCACCTAACTAAAATTACACTGGAACTGCCACCTCCTAAGATAGCATGTTCGATTCCTACTAAGTTTGGACAAGTCCACTTGTCTTCTGCGCTTTGTTGCCTACTATAATTGCTCGGATGCAATCTCCATTTGATCTGCTACTAACGGAACCCTAACTCAGCTTCTGATAAGCTGGGAAGCCTTGTGAATACCTCGGGTTGCACTGAGATGGCTTCCTCCTCAACATTCGTCGCTGACTCTGCTGCTGCTGCTTCGGAAGACAGAAGCGTCTTCTGGGAAGCTGGGTCGACTTGTGCTTCCTTGCTCTTATGAGATACTAGTTCGACACTGGGAACCATGGTGACCTCATAGGGGTCCGAGGAAGTCGCTTCCTCCACTCGGAATACATGGGAAGACAACTCTTCTTCCTGTCTTCCAGAAGACACCTTGTCTTCTGGGGCTTCTTCCGTGGTCTTCTCGGCTTCCAACGCTGTCACTACCAAGTGGACAGCGAGGTCGAACTCCTCGTCCTCCAAGTCTGATCCGATCGATGGTCTTGGAGCTTGGGAAGATGCAGTTGCAAGTGACGGAGACGAGGAAAGACCGTAGAGTGTCTTCACTCCCTCTATCTGCCGATCCAAGTACCGGAACATGCTCTCCTTGCACTCTACCAACATTACCATGGACTTGTCGTCTCACTGCCTCTTTAAGGTAAGAAGCTTCCTACCCGCGGTGAAGTTGAACTTCTTCCGAAGCGCTTCCACCATATGAGCTAGCATCCCTTGCGCACGAGCTTCCGCTGCTTCCCGCTACGTCATCTCGGCTACAGTCTGTGCTTCTACGGCTTCCCGCAGTGTCTTCCATATTGTCTTCTTCTCTGCAAGGACAGTGATCTTACCTCTCACTCGCAGAACCTCTTGGTCACGTTGCTATAAACGCGACTGCAACTCCTGGTTGCTCTTCCTCAGCTGCGCTAACTCCTTGGCAGAAGCGGCTGCTTTCGTCTTGTACTTCGCTGCGAGCTTCTTTGTGGTGCGGAGGTTGACTTCTAACGCTTCTACCTTCTTCTGGCTTTCTTCCTGTCGCAGCAGGGTGCGCAGACCAAATCCAGGCTGTAGTGGCTTCTCCTGAGCCATCGCTCTCTTCTCCACCAACTCCATAGCTGGTCGGATCTCCGAGTGGAAGAAGGCACTGAACTCCTCCAATCTTCTTCTCGCGGAAGACAGACTCATCTCCACGATCCGGACGGATGTGTCTTTCTTGTCTTCCAGAGACAAGGATGCCTCTTCTGCTACTATGACCTTCTGCTTCGGAAAGATGCTACTCTTCTCATCTTCTAGGTTGGAAGATCCCTCCCCATGGCAGAAGTGGTCCTCTTTACTGCGCTTCCTCGCATCGCAGTAGGAGTGTCCATCCAACCTTCGTCTTCTGGAGTCTTCGGAAGACTCCCTGGTGTTGCAGAAGCGGTCTTCTGTGCAGCTCGGGTACTCAGTGGCTCCTCCTGTGAGTTGGACTCCGATCCAGAGTGAATGATAAGGAAGGAGGTGATCTTCTTAGGCACACTCCTAGGACCCATCTTCCTTGGTGGTGTCGCATCTTTCGACCCACTGGAGTCGTCTTTCCTCACCAGAAGCGTCTTCTGATGAGTACATGGTCTCATCTGCGACATCAGGGTGGGAGGGGGAGTCATTGCTGCTGCTCGGTCGTCTTCTCCCGAGGTCTCCTCCTTCGTCTCGTGCTGCCTTGTTGGTCCATATCTTGCCAACTGATCTTCCGTTAGGTCCCCTTGACCACGTACATGTAGCAGAGGAACGGTGTCAGGTGTCCTCCTGCCAGGGTGCCTAAGTACACTAGCTCCGCTTGCACATATGCGTGGAAGAACGCGCCCTAGTTGATATTCTCTCCGGCACACACTACTTCCAAGAACTCCACATCCATATCTCCAAGGTAGCTCGTCTTCTGTGCCTTCCCCTTCGAAAAGAGGTGAAGGAACACGCCAGAAGACGCTTCTGCGGCTCCCGGTAAGATTCAACCTTCCACCCGTTTCTTCTCTGTCTTGTAACGACCTATGTTACACATAGGAAGTTTGTCTATTAGTAAGGTATTTAGTTATAACTAAGTGTTGAGAATGTTTATTTTCTGCCCAAGTACTTTAAGGAGGTATCAAGTTAGTCATGACTAGCTAAAAGTTAATTATGGTTAAACTTAGCTGTACTTTTGACAGAATTCAGATATTTCCTAAAGAGCAAGCACTACTATTTTGTCATCTTGTCTAAAAGATAGAAAGGAGGTGGAAAGTATCCCTTATCTCTTTTTTGACTTGATATTAGTGGTTAGATTAAAGTTGTGGACTTTGTGGGCACTAAAAACAAGAAGAGATTCCACATGTTTCCTTTTTAGTGGGTCCTAGTGTAGGGGGGGTGGAAATTCGAGATTCCTTGAGAATATTCCAAAATCCTTCTAGAAGTTGTTGACTTTGAAGGAATAAGCCCATGTGAAAAGGTAAGAAGCCCATGTGATAAATGCTTTTATCTTAAGTAATATCTTAGTAAAACTCGGTAAAAGTAGTTACGGCTGAGTTACCGGGGGTACCAAAGTAAAAACCTAGAATGTATAAATAGAGGAGTAGAGAAGGGCTCCTCATCCTTGTTTTCACATTGTCGTAATGACAACTTGAATAATATAGAGAGTGTGGGATATTTTTAGCATGTGAGAACTTGAGAGACGTCGTTAGAATGGAGGATTTTAGTTGATGAGTTTAAAGAGATTTTTAGTTGATAAGTTTGTGGGTGTATGAATAAGTGAACTTAGCATTTTTCCCTTCATGGTGTGCTTCCATCAAAGCCATCAGAGGTGACCTCTGAGTGAGAGACAGGCCCGACATTTGCAGATTCATCGATGACGACCGTGGAGGTTGAGAGATCGGGGGGTAGTTGATCGATGAGATCGTGGAGGGTTTACATTTTTGGTTCCGTTGCCAGGACCTCACTTGAAGAGATCATTGAAAGTGTTTAGAGTTCAGTTCTATATTAGACAAAAAGAGATTATGAGAGAACACATGGAGAGAACGTTGGGAGGAGAGAGAGCTAACGCGATGTTAGCAACATTAGAACCTTTCCTGTATCCCGTAGTGATCTATGACGCATTCGAGGTTATTCTTTACATCTTGTTCACTTAGAAAGAGTTTGAGGAGAGTTGAAAGGGGATGAAACAAGAGTTGTAGAGAAAGGAGGAGAGAGAAGTTATTAGAGGAGAAAAATTTCCGAGTTTGAGAATTTCTACTCTCTAGAAAATTTTTACAGTCATTGTCAGATTTTCTGTGAATTTTATTTTCTAGTGAAACTTTCCAGGAATGTAGCTTGGCTGATAACCTATCTACGACAACAGAAATCATAAGAAAAGGTGGTCTAGAGAGGGAGTAATGAATTTTCAAAGTTGAGGGGGTCTATTCGTGAGAGTTGAGGAATTCTATTCTCTTGGAAAAAGTTTACAGTCATTGTCAGATTTTCTGTGAATTTTATTTTCTTGAGAAACTTTCCAGTGTTTTAGATTGGCTGATAAGCTATCTAGGACGATAGAAATCAGGAGAAAAGGTGGTATGAAAAGAGAGCCATGAATTTTCAAAGTTGAGGGGGTTGAAAGTCATGAGAGAAGTGAAAATATACAAATTTCAGTTCTCTGAAAATTTGTACAGTCAGCACCATCTCTTTTGATTAAGGAATTTTCTATTGAAACTTCATTAGTTAGTAGCTTGGAGGTTGAGCTACTGGAGATCACAAAAATCTTGGAGAGATCTCTTACCGATTAAGAGATATACGTTTCGACATACAAG
The DNA here is from genome assembly GCA_036924285.1 of Asterella californica. Taxonomy (NCBI): domain Eukaryota; kingdom Viridiplantae; phylum Streptophyta; class Marchantiopsida; order Marchantiales; family Aytoniaceae; genus Asterella; species Asterella californica. Next base: position 512,418 of record JAYKYS010000022.1, on the reverse strand, counting down.
GAGGTCTTGAAGATACTTCATGGGGAATCCAGTTCGAGTGCCGAGGTTGAAGAAGAGACGTTTGGGAGTTATAACGGAGACGAAAAAGCCAAAGTTAAGTATAGAGACGTTGCGATCAAGCGTCTATTGCAGTTGGGGTGACATTTTTGCTTTATATCAAGAAGCTTCTGCGAGCATCGGCGCAGATGTGAAGAAGGTTGAGTTCAAAGTATCATTCACTGTGGAGGCCACGAATGCTCCTGGCGAAGTAGAGTGTGATCCTTACAAAAGTGACTTTAAGATGTCTGCTAGGATCAGTACATACGATGGTCATGAGGATATTATCATGGACTCTTAATTTTAGATTGGATTTTATTTCGTGTATAGCATGTATAATACACGATTTGCAGTATAAAGCTCGGAAGAGTTAAGAAAATGATGTAGAGTTATTTTCCTCAAAGATATTTTGTCCACTTAATGGTTGAGAAGGTGCAACATGAGTGGAAGTTCAAAAGATTGGAAAGTTAGACTTAGAAACCTTCCTCAAGGTTTAGATGTCATAGTAAGCGTCGGAGAGATTATCGTTGAGTTTGAGAACCCTAGTACAAAACCTCAAGTAGAATCTCCGTGGAGAAGAGTAGAAACCGACTTGTGGTGTTATTTCTGTAGAGGGTTGGGACATAAAGTAGTGAATTGTCCAACTAGAATCAGAACAGAGAGAGCTAAAGAGAAGCGGGAGTTTACAGATTTAAGTCTTCGAGTGGGTCCATCGTCACCAGTGCCAATTCATCTTCTAGGAGAAGATCTTTGTCCAAGTTGTGGAGTGGGTGATCTATCAAGAGGACACAAGTGCATCGATGTGGCCGTCCTACTTACGTCAGTAGTCGAGAAGTTGGACGAGACTCAAAGAGCTGAGACGGAGAAGTTGTCGACTTCAAAAGAGGACTCGGCTGAGTTGTGATGGAGATCGTCATTCGGATGGTGGAGAAGACGGTGATGCGACTCAAGCTCATGATTACCTTGGGAGAAGAGATGGCACAAGAGGTGTTGTTACAATCATTTTCTTTCATTTTACCTATGATAGATTATTCACGAATGGAATTGGTGATGTTCGTACTCTTTTAGCGAGTAGTTATTACACAAAAATTAGAAGGATAGAAGGAATAGTTACAAGATGGAGAAGTTACCAGTGTTTCATGGGAAGGACAATGAAGATGTAGAACCATTTGTACGAGATTTCAAAAGGGGTTGCATCGGAAACAACGTGAGAAGGAAGGAAGAATGGGTGTTGTTACTGCTAGAGTTTTTAGAAGATTTTGCTCTTACGTGGTATGAAGACCGAGTGAAGAGCCAGACACCTGGTGCAGTTGAGGACACATGGGAGACGTTGAGTAATGCACTCATCGAAGAATTTCTTCCAGAAGAGAGTTATGAGAAGCTCATGGTAGAGCTTACTCATTTGAAGCAACGGGACGACAAGAAAGTTCAGCAATATGCCGAAAGGATGGATAAGTTGGAGCAACGGTTTCAGACGGTCATACGGAAGAGTGGAGACAATGTGGAGTTAACGATGACGGGGATTGGAGCAGTGTTGACCAAGAACTTGGTGGGAGGGTTGAGATCTTCAATTCGAACCCAAGTGAGGTAGGAGAAGCCAACAACCAAAGCGGAGGTCATCAAGATTGCGACAAATATGGAAGAGAGTTTGGATGAATGAGATATCATCCAACCTCATCATGCCGTTCTGGTGTCGACTCCGACTTTTGGTGTAACCACAACGATAGCATCTGCACCATCACAATTGGTGATTGCTTCAACGTCAGCTCCTACTCCAACGGTGGTGCCAAGACCGTTTGTCCCAACAACAATGTCTACTGCCACCTCTGATTTTCATACCGAACTGAAGAGCATCACCGACACTCTTGCGGATCTCAAGATAAATGTGGTGCAATTACGAGAATGGAGGAACAAAGGTGGAGGAGGAGGTCAAAGAGGTTACGACAACAATCCCAACCGAGGAAATCAAGGTAACTTTGGAGGCAACCAAGGTAACTTTGGAGGAATCACTTGTTGGACGTGTGGAGGTTCTCATTTCCAGCGAAATTGTCCTAAAATGGAGCAAGAGGTGCCGAAGCTGTCAGAATGAATATGGGTGGAGGAAATCCATCACAAGGACGAGACAAGGGGGTGGCTACTATCGATATCGTGCGAGATCTCATCTACGAGAAAGGAGAGAGTTCAAACTCTTCTCATGCACCGGTGGAGCTTTTAGCTCAAGAAAGGAAAAGAACTCGATTTTCTGATGAATCGGTTTTTATGGAAGAGTCAGCAAGTATAAGTACTCGTTCGAGTAATGTTTCGAGTACACCAAGAGAGCCAAGAAGGAAGTTGGGGATGGCGGATTTCACCATTTCATCTTCTCAAACGGGATATGATGTGGTTGAAGCTGTGGGTGCTCAGAAAGCCAACATCATTGTTGGGCAACTGATCGCACTTAATCCCAGCTTACGAAAGGAAATCAGAGGAGGACTGAGTGAAGAAGAAGAATGGTAAGCTGCGAGTGTGCATAGACTATAAGAAGTTGAATGCAGTTACCAAGAAAGATTATTATCCTCTACCATTTATAGATGAGATTTTGGAGGAAGTTGTTGGTCATGAGTGGTACAGCTTTGGTGATGGTTATAGTGAGTATAACCAGATCAAGATAGCACAGGAGTACCAGCAGTTGACTACTTTCACTACTCCTTGGAGAACATTTGCATTTCGAGTGATGCCATTCGGACTGTGTAATGCTCCGGCCACGTTTCAGAGGTTCATGAACAAGGTGTTTGAACCATTTATAGTGAAGTATGTTCGTGATTTCATTGATGATTTCTGTGTGTACGGAAGAAAGGAGAACCACTTTGATCATGTGATCAAAGTTTTGCAACGGTTGGAGCAAGCCAACGCTTCTCTAAATCCCGAGAAGTGCATCTTTGGCTGCGAAGAAGGTCTGCTGTTAGGGCACATCATTTCCAAGAATGGGATTGCGGTAGATCCTGAGAAGGTGAAGAAGATTGTGGATCTTCCATTTCCGATCAACTTGACAAAGTTGAGGCAGTTTCCTGGCATGGTTGGATATTATCGTAGGTTTGTCTTTTCCTTCTCAAACAAAGCAATAGCTTTGACTATGTACATGAAGAAGGGAGTTGATTTTGACTTGATAGTGCATAATCAGAAGGCAAAGGAAGCATTTGAGGAGTTGAAAAAGGCATTGGTGACAGCTCCTATACTTGCTAAACCTGAGTGGAGTAAAGCATTTATTCTGTATACGGATGCCTCCAATGTAACAATCGGATGTACATTAAGTCAATTAGATGGAGACGGGCATGATCATCATATAGCTTATGCTAGTAGGCAGATGGTTCCAGCGGAGAAGAATTACTCCGTGACTGAACAAGAAGGATTAGCGGTGATCTTTGGATTGAAGAAATTTCGACACTACTTGCTAGGAGGGAAATTTTCCATAGTCACAGATCACAAGGCTTTAAAATATATCTTTAATAAGCCTAATGCAAAAGGTCGTATTGCTCGTTGGAAGATCCTTCTAACATAATACGATTACGTGATCGAAGATAGACCAAGGAAAAAGCATGCGAATGCTGATCTTTTGTCGAGGGCTTATGATGATGAGGGAGAAGAACAGTTTGATGATTCCTTTCCAGACGAACATCTGATGACCATCACAAGCATTGAGGAGATATCGAACGAGTACAAGGAAATCTGGAGTTTTCTTGCAGATGACTCTTTTCCAGAAAGTATGCATACCCGAGAACGTAACGCGTTGATCAAGAGATGCAAACCTTACACCATGGTGGAGGAAATTCTGTTTCATCAAGGAGCAGATGGGTTACTAAGGAGAGTAGTTGGTCAAAAAGAGACATTCAAGCTAATGCACGAGTTTCACGACGGAACTGTTTGCGGAGGTCACTTTGCTAGTAAGATAACAGCCTTTAAGATTTTGGATGCGGGTTATCACTGGAGAGGGATTTTCAAAGAGTGTTTAGACTATTGCAAAACTTGTGACGTATGTCAAGCATTTGCTCTAAAGTCTAATAGAACACCTCCGTTAAGATCAATTCCAGTATTAGGGCCGTTTGAGAAGTGGGGTATTGACTTTGTAGGTCCTCTTAATAAGACACCTCGAGGCAATAGATACATTGTAGTCGCCATTGACTATTGTACCAAGTGGGTAGAGGCTAGACCTTTGAGAGAGACCAATGAAACAGAAGTCGGTAGATTCCTATGGGAGAGGATCATCACAAGATTTGGATGTCCGTTAGAGTTGGTCTCGGATAGAGGAGGAGAGTTTATGGGGAGCATGACTATTGCTATGCTACAACACTTTTCTATCAAGCCACGAGTAACGACCTCATACAAACCAAATGCTAATGGTCTTGCGGAGAAGACCAATCTTACACTTTGTATGATGCTCGTCAAAGATGCGGGTGTTGATACTGCGAAACATACTTGAGATAAGAGGCTACATGCCATCTTATGAGAGTATCGAACGACAACAAAGACTTCTACTGGGTACTCCCCTTTTCGACTGGTTCATGGAGTGGAGTCCAAGTTGCCCATCCAATTCGAATTGGATACTTTTTAAACTACTCAACGAAAGTTGAAGAGGTCGAGAGGAGAAGACGTGGTCAGATCAAGAAGGGAGCAACTCATGGAGTTGGAAGAGACCCGAGCGGTAGCAATGATCTGGATGGAACAAGCTCAGGCGTATCAAAAGAAGAGTTACGACAAACGATTGGGCAAGAGGGAGGTAAAACCTTTTCAAGTCGAAGATTGGGTAATGTTGTATGATGCTATCAGATTCAAGAGGGCTAGGAAGAAGTTTCTTCCGAGATATTTTGGTCCTATTGTTGTAGATAAGGTGTGGAGCAACTTCACATATGACATTCAGGAGCTGGGAGGAAGGAGATTCGATCGGGTAAATCATGACAAGTTGAAGTTGTTTCATCGACGAAAGTTCTCTCTTCACTCCGAGGACGGAGCGAAAATTTAGTCCGGGGGTAAAATGTAACGACCTATGTGACACATAGGAAGTTTGTCTATTAGTAAGGTATTTAGTTATAACTAAGTGTTGAGAATGTTTATTTGCTGCCTAAGTACTTTAAGGAGGTATCAAGTTATTCATGACTAGCTAAAAGTTAGTTATGGTTAAACTTAGCTGTACTTTTGGCAGAATTCAGATATTTCTTAAAGAGTGAGCACTACTATCTTGTCATCTTGTCTAAAAGGTAGAAAGGAGGTGGAAAGTATTCCTTATCTCCTTTTTGACTTGATATTAATGGTTAGATTAAAGTTGTGGACTTTGTGGACTTTGTGGACTTTGTGGGCATGTGGGATTCCACATGTTTCCTTTTTAGTGGGTCCTAGTGTAGAGGGGGGGTGGAAATTCAAGATTCCTTGAGAATATTCCAGAAACCTTCTAGAAGTTGTTGACTTTGAAGGAATAAGCCCATATGAAAAGATAAGAAGCCCATGTGATAAATGCTTTTACCTTAAGTAATATCTTAATAAAATCCGGCAAAAGTAGTTACGGCTGAGTTACCGGGGGTACCAAAATAAAAACCTAGAATGTATAAATAGAGGAGTAGAGAAGGGCTCCTCATCCTTGTTTTCACATTGTCGTAATGACAACTTGAGTAATATAGAGAGTGTGGGATATTTTTAGCATGTGAGAACTTGAGAGACGTCGTTAGAATAGAGGATTTTAGTTGATGAGTTTAAGGAGATTTTTAGTTGATAAGTTTGTGGATGTATGAATGAGTGAACTTAGCATTTTTCCCTTCAAGATTCATGGTGTGCTTCCATCAAAGCCATCAGAGGTGATCCTTGAGTGAGAGACATGCCCGACATTTGTAGATTCATCGATGACAACCGTGGAGGTTGAGAGATCGGAGGGGTAGTTGATCGATGAGATCGTGGAGGGTTTACAGTCTGTCCTCCAAGAAGAGACAAGTTGTGCTTCCAGACACATGCCACTTCTCCGAGATCATGGGTAAGATCTTCTTCTCGAGCCAATAACCTCGGTTCTCAGATTCTAGCCTGTGAAAGGTCATGCATCACCACTCCTCGGTCGAGGAAGATGATCTTTCACGAGCTACTCCTGCCTTCGCAGATACAAGGTTGCGAGGAGGTAATGCTGCCCCAACCTCCTCCAAAAGACCCTGGTCGGCAAGGTTCCAATCCCACGGAAGAAGTCGAGATCCAACTCCTTGATGAAGGGTTTGGCCTCGGCCAACTCTGCTGCCGGTAACACCAACCCTCGAGGATGCATCGACATACTTGAATCTCTGTTGCACTAAGCCACACGTACTTACTGTGAGCCGAAGGCTCAGTCCTTCCCAAGTTCTCACAATCTAGCTTCCACTCTCAGAAGACGAATCTAGTCTTCCAAAAGATAACTATTCCGTCTTCCGGGTTTCTAACAGTGCTTCCTAAGCTCCTCTCGTCTTCCGAGCTATATTTAAACAATCTTAACTAAGCAAGGTCTCGCATGGATTCCTAAGAAGACAACCCACCTTGCATTTCATCCTACTTCTTAACAGAAGATACAAGATATGCGAGAAGTAGAGTGTATGAAAAGTTCAGAAGATGGGCGGGCTCCTGCGGTGACAGTGGCCTCTGGGAAGACTCCCGAGACAGCTTTTGATTCAATAATGTTCTTGGAAGACTTCCCGAAGCGAGGCTTCCTTTCACTGCTCTGTAACGACCTATGTTACACATAGGAAGTTTGTCTATTAGTAAGGTATTTAGTTATAACTAAGTGTTGAGAATGTTTATTTGCTGCCAAAGTACTTTAAGGAGGTATCAAGTTAGTCATGACTAGCTAAAAGTTAGTTATGGTTAAACTTAGCTGTACTTTTGGGAGAATTCACCTACCACCTCTGATTTTCATGTTGAGTTGAAGAGCATCACCGATACTCTTGTGGATCTCAAGATAAATGTGATGCAGTTACGAGAATGAAGAAACAAAGGTGGAGGAGGAGGTCAAAGAGGTTACGACAATAATCCTAACCGAGGAAATCAAGGTAACTTTGGAGGCAACCAAGGTAACTTTGGAGGAATCACTTGTTGGACGTGTGGAGGTTCTCATTTCCAGCGAAACTGTCTTAACAATGGAGCAAGAGATGCCGAAGCTGTCAGAATGAATGTGGGTGGAGGAAATCCATCACAAGGACGAGACAAGGGGGTGGCTACTATCGATGTCGTGCGAGATCCCATCTACGAGAAAGGAGAGAGTTCAAACTCTTCTCATGCACCGGTGGAGCTTTTAGCTCAAGAAAGGAAAAGAACTAGATTTTCTGATGAACCGGTTTTCATGGAGGAATCAACTAGTAGAAGTACTCGTTCGAGTAATGTTTCGAGTACACCAAGGGAGCCAAGAAGGAAGCTGGGGATGGCGGATTTCACCATTTCATCTTCCCAAGCGGGATATGATGTGGTTGAAGATGTGGGTGCTCAGAAAGCCAACATCACTGTTGGACAACTGATCGCACTTAATCCCAGCTTACGAAGGGAACTCAGAGGAGGACTGAGTTCTAAGAGAAGCAAGAAGAAGAAACCCAAGAGCAAGACATCAAAGTCTGTGGGAGTTGGTGTGGTGGATGTGCATGCTTCAGAGGTATGCACTAGGGCTTCAAAGATTGAAGTCCGGTTGAATGGTCACTACGTTGTCGTAGCGAGAGCCTTTCCTTTGAGCAAGGGCGTACCTTCTGGCTGTGGCTAGTGATCAGTGCACAGCAGAGCGACTAGTATCTCGTAGATTTCTCTCTAACTTCCTCGATAACTAAGCACTTTCTTTCTCTCAGTAAAGGGTCAAGATAACTACACGAAAACGTTGGATGATCATGGGCACGACAAACGGGATATGTGATGACATGATCTCTCGGTAGTATTCCTCTCCAAAGTTTCTCACTACTAGGGCTTCGTACATAGCTTTGGGTCGACAGATGTGTCTTATCTCGCACTGGGTGTTAAAGTTTACAGGAGGGAGCTGATTTAGATCCATCCTTCGTTAGATGAGGATAAAGACGGTGAGATCCCATTCTTGGCCGTAAGTGACAACAGGTAAGATCACAGGGACAGGCGAGAGCATGACTTGCGCGGTAAAGTTATGCCCGAAGGATCCTATCAGAAACTGTTGAAAGTGAACTCGTTCCATATACATCAGTTTAATCGAGAAAGGGTTTCGAAAAGGGAATCTGGGCGGTAAGTAGAGTCCTTCGTCCATCTCTCACCACATGTGTACTCCAACTACAAAGGTATATCGATCCATAAACATATGATACAATCTCATAGGATCACCACGATCTCTCCACGAACAATCTCTTGGATTTCTCCAGATCGAATCCCCCACACAAGTCCCCCCTCTGCTTAAAGGTTTCGAACCCCCTACAGAAGGATAGGTGCAAGTCCCCTAACAGAACAACCCCAGCCACACGAACCGATGAGGTGGCACACATGCACATCGCATGTTTGGTGCCGTCATACTCATCCACGTGTAGGTCGTCGGGTTGAAAGGTTCTAATGCATGCACCGTAACGTGTCCTAATACAAGAGACTAGGCTAGATAGGAAGTCGACTTTACAGGTCAAGGATCGCACTTTGCCACGTTGAGTGCGAACCTGACAACCACATGACGTGGTTACAACGTAGGTCGCTAAAGTCTCATCTACGCCTAGAATACACCCCAAAGCAACACAAACGTCACACTGGACGCTTCTCTGCCAGCTGCCGTAACAAGACTCGAGACCTAGAGTAGATATCGTTGCCGATACAACGCGGCAAAGAAAACAGCGAACTTTCACACATGATAGATACAGATCTACAGTTCAGTCTCCTCTCAAACTTGCCACGTAGGTAGGATACTAAAATCTCTACTTACAGGTCAAATTTCAGGAAGATCTGACGGCTAGATCTCCTCCCACAATTAACACAAATCCACAGAAACTAACACGCACTTCCAATCTCAGATTCAGGACAGAAGCTTCTTCGACTAAATGAACCGTCCACTTCCACTCCAACTTCCTGAGCTATCAATTCAGAAGGTAAACTCACTACACAGGAAATTTGAGCCGATTTGACCGTTCTGATCGTCCTCCATAAATCTGCAAACTCGCTGCTTCAGATTGACAGCTTTCTGCACCCCGTCGCCTTCAAATCGCCATTGCGCTCAATCCGCAGAACATCCGGTGGTGAAATTTGTGGTCAGAGCTTCAGCAGCTGACAGACTACAAGCTCATGAAATCTGGTCTCAATCTGACGGTTCAATCACTCAAACCCCTTAATCTTACAATCGGAAGAGAAACTCTTGTACTCTCATCACTATATGAACTTCAAATCGCCATAACGTATGCCCTGGACCTCCAAATCGAGTGAAATTTGTGGTCAGATTGCTCCTCCCGTCGAGAGCTCTCCGCCCATGCCCTCTGATCTTCAAAATCCCTCGTCAAAGTGCCCCGAACCTCCCAGAGCGCACACTTAGGTAGAAGACAAGTTATCTTCACTTTTGGGTGGACCAATGGGAAGCTAAAGGACTCAACCTTGTCCTTTTCTGCCCCATGGAGACCCCCAGCAGATAATAGTGCATTCTAAGCTCATAAGAGCAATGTTTTAGATCCCATTACACCACAACTTCTACAATTATGTGCAAAACGCACTTATACGCGTAATTTACATACTAACTGGTCCCACAACAGGACATTCACCCCCTCCAAACCTGCACATCCTCCGGTATGTGCCAACTTGTTAACCATAGTCATCATCGTATCCTTCATCGTGCTCTGAATTGTCAGGTCCATCATCATCTTCCCTCGCATAAGGTCTGGATAGATGAGAATCAGACTCGAGAAGTTCATCGAAATCAAGAAATCCTTCACGTCTCCGGAAGACCTTGACCCTTTTACCAGCAATGGGTAACTTCAAGAGTGTACCATCCAATTCTCGCAAACCATATGTGGCGTTGTCGTGAACGACAACAACAACATAAGGACCAAACCAACGTCGTGCAAACTTCTTGATAGTGCTGTGTTGGTTATCCAAACTGTTGTCATATACTATGACCCAGTCACCTTCTCGGATCGGCTTCTTCCGCAGTCGATGTGTCTTGTCGAATCGCTCCTTGTTCTTCAACCTCGCCTCCTTGAGTTTGACCAATGCTTCTTCGAGGTCCTCCTCACGTCGCTCAAGCTGTTGAATTCGTAGTGTCAATAGTCCTTCCCTATCAGAACCATCCTCCCAAGGTAGACATACCCAAGTAGGAACGTCTCCTTCCGCTGGCATGATAGGTTTTTGACCAGTCATCAGTTCTGTAGGCATGTAACCAGTGACAGTACTATGAGTAGTTCTATCAGCCCACAACGCAAAAGGAAGAAGTCTAGGCCAGTCCCCATGACGCCCCTTGCACGCTTTCACCAATGCTTGGATGATTGGTGGGTGCCCTCGTTCACTTTTCCCATTCGCTTCCGGGTTCATCGAAGTGGTCAACTTCAATCGTATTCCATACCTGTTGAAGAACTCACGTGCTTCATCTGCATTCAACTCTCCTCTATCTGCACGGATTCTCCCCACGCTTCCATATCTAGAAACGATATCTTCTAGTATGAATCGACAGACAGGTTCAGTAGCTTTGGTGCGTAGAGCCCTCCCTTCTACAAAGTTAGATAGCTCTTCCCGAGCCAAAACTAAATGACGCATGCCCCAAATTCCTGGTGGCATGGCAACCAGATCCAAAACCCATTGGAAATGAATGGACAAGGGATATGTGGGTCTCAATCCATCCCTATACCGAATCTTGGATTGGAATTGACATTCAATGCATGACCCAACAAACTTCTCTACATCTCGATACAATCCTTTCCACCAATACCTCTCCTTGATCTTGGTAAAGGTCGCCCATGTACCTCGATGACCTGCCCATAAGGTATCATGAAATTGTTCGAGTACTTGTTTCTTGGTCTCTGCATCATCCACTACTCTCAAGGGTACTCCATCTCTCCTCTTTGGTCTCTTCCACAGATATCCATCTCGTAATAGATAGCCATAGGCCTGATGTCGTATCTCCTTGAAGACTTTCTCCGTCCATTCTTCATACTTCTGAAGAGTGCTTAGATAGCGTCCGATTTCTTTGAGCCTCCCACAGTAGAGTTCTTCCCTGAAAGGAAGAACACCATCCAAGCGACTCCGGTCCTCGCTTGATAGTTGTAGAACTTGCCCCTCCTCTGCATCATCTTCATCCATATCTTCCGCCTCCATATCTTCTTCTTGAGAGTACCTAGCTCTAGACAACATGTCTGCCATCGAGTTCATCTTCCCTGCTATGTGCCTCAACTCTGGATTCAACGACCTAATGTAAGCTATCCAACGTAACATAGCAATATCAGGCGTTGTGCAGTTTGCTATCATTCCCAACAGAGGTAAGCAATCAGTTTCAAGTAGTACATGTGCTCCAATGAGATACTCCTTCTCAGCTTTCATTGCAGTTACAACGCCCCATAGCTCTCGTTTGACTTGAGGGTATCTCCTTTGTCGATCCGAAAGTATGCGAGCACCAAATCTTGTTGCAAACCTCTTTTCCTCACCATCATCCTGCCCTATTGCCCAACCTATAGCGATAGGACTAGTATCAACAGTAACGACTATGGGTCTACCACAATCATAGCTCAACTGTCGTAGAACTGGTGGTGATTTCAACGCTTCTTTTAGTCGCACCATAGCGACCCTCTGCTCCTCACCCCAAGTGAACCTCCTTCGCTTCCTCAGCAACTCATACAACGGTTCAGACATGTGACCAAAATGAGGAATCCACACTCGATAGAACAAACAAGCTCCCAAGAATCTCCTAACCTCTGTGGTGTTGACACAATCTTTCATCCTCCCAATGGCATCAACTTTTGATGGGTTTGGACGTCGACCAAAAGCTCCACAAAGATGACCAACAACAACAATCTCTGGTACTCCAAAGCTCGACTTCTCTGCTGAAAGAGTGAGATTTACCTCCTCAAGCCTTGTTAAGATCATCTCCACATCGTGAATATGATCAACCACAAACCTTCGACATCCATCCTCAGTCAGCTTCTCATCTTTGTCTTCGATCGCACACCCTTTCATAGGAATATCATCTATGAAAGGTATGGTCTTCTCCGGAATGAATTCCCTCAAAATCCTATTCATTGCATTTTGCACATGCGCAACAGAGTTTGTTGCTCCTTGCGGTAATGTACACATCCTTACAAGCCCAAGCGGAGTACGCATGGTGGTGAGATCTCTGCTCTCCATTGCCAACTGGAACTGATCATACCCAGAGTATAAATCTCCAATCGAGTAGATAGCATGACCAGCAAAAGCTTCTGCAACTTCATCTACTATGGGTCCTGCTCCCATGTTTCGAATAGTCACCTTGTTAGCATGTTGCATGTCTTGGATGAACCTAAGAGCCCCTGACTTCTTAGGTACAGTAAACCACCGACTCGAGTAAGGTCCCATAGATGGCTCTAAAATACCCATGCGTATCTTCTCTTTCAACAATTCCACAAGCTTTGGCAACATAGCTCGTGGCACTGGTATAGGCTTCAAGTCCCAAGGCACATGTGGTACTGTGAAGATCACCATGGGTGCTACGACACTCGTATCTGCACATCCAATCTCTTCTGCACTGAAAGCAAAAGCCTTTCCATGTCTTCTCAACATCTCATGAAAACGCTTTCTCTCTTCCTCAGTGAGAAACTCACCCCCTCCAATCTGTAGTCGTTTGAGTGTCTCTTCTGTGAACTTGTGCCCTACTCTCTGTGAATCCCGCAGAACTGGTTCAGTCGATGCTCGTTCCACTTGCTTGTTAGAGTCTTCAGGTAGCTGAGTAGCCACCGGCTTCACTTTACGCGCCACCGTCTTGTATTTTGTATGAACCTGCGCTTCTTGGTGTTTCATGGCTCTACTCTTCTCTAACTCCAACTCATGATCTCCTTTCATCTCAAGCTGAACCTTGTAGCCGTCCTCGACGAATCTTGTAACCTCCTCATGTAACTCACGTGAACGGATCGCGACTAATCCATTAACCAAAGAATCGGTGCTTATAAACGACAAAACTTCCTCAAGAGTATCTTCAAAGCCCTCTTCTTCATACACCCCGTTAATGAACTCCCGATCTAACAGAACTCCTTGAGTTTTGAAGAGATCTTCCTGCTTCTTCACACATCGTCTTTGTACACTATCCATCTCTTCTACCACTCGAAATCTATTTACACATGTTTCAGAAAACTGAGCAAATCCACATTTAAACATCTCTTCTTCATCTTCTGACACTAGCGGAAGGCTCTTTCTCCTATCAACACTCCCATACTCCCGCTCTACAGGAGTGCTAACTAAAAATCCGAAAACTCTTTGTCAGTCCTTAAGGGACTGTCCCTCAGCTTCTCTCTGTTCCTTTCATGACCCGTACGTACAGTAAGAAACTGTACCGCTCTTGTACCATCTTGACTTCTGATACGAGCATAATGAGACCCATCGTCCATTACTTTCGTCTCCATCCTAGACGCAGTAATGTACGGTTGACCAAGGATCACAGGATAAGCAGCTACACTCTGAACAAAAAAGTTTTGTTCTATCTCTACATCTCCTATCCGAGTCTTGACAGCTGGACAAGCACCAAAAAGTTCACCTCTTTGGTTGTTAGCAGCACGAAGAACCCATCCATGTCCTGTGTCGATTGGCCACTTCCCCTTCTCGTAAACATTTTTGGACATGATGTTAATCTCCGAACCGTGATCCACCAACGCCACTATAGCCTCTGACAAGTTACCCAGTCGGACCCTTGTCTCTGTGGTTGCACGAGCCCAATATGCTCGAGAATAGTGACTCTCATGCTGCTTCTCGTCGCCATGTTCTGCAGCACAGTCTGAAACTCTTGCCTCTCTTCCATTCGACGCCTGTAGTACATGCTTTTGGGCAAATACGCGACCTAACTCTTCATCTTCTTCCCCAGTGATGTCAGTATCCAATGCTTTCACCATCACTGTATCCGCAGTCATCTGCCTCTTTCTCTTGATCACATCTATGATCAACTCATGAAAATCACGTTTAGCTATCCCTAAGGCCTCTCGCAAGGAAAATTCTATTTTTGCATCCAAAATTCTCTCTTCAAGAATCTCCTTCAAGTTGGTGCTGGTCTCGATATCAGACTGTAGTCTGTAGGTCGGTGCTTTACCTTTGCCCTTTGAAGAAGCTCCTTTGCCTTTCTCTCTCATCTCCGTGTCATAAATAGGAACATCAACCATAGGTTCAGACGTAGATGCCCCTTGAGACGTCGAAGGGATATCAGACGGTGATGTCTCTTGTTGCCCTCTCCTCTTCGTGGTTCTGGCTCTCCTTGTAGCCTCCTCCGGATCAGCAACATCATCATCACGTCTCCTTTTCTCTTCCACAATCGCATCTTGCCAGCTTACATGCTTCTCTTGCACCAAGTAAGCCTTGACACACCCTGCCTCTACAGGATCATCCCATCCAGTAATGCGACGAATTGCCTCCGCACCTCGCAACATTACTTCTCGTGGAACTTCAACTACATCGCTCTTAACAGCTGCTACAACTGGTACATCTACTTCTATCGCAAACGTTTCTGGCTCTATTGTGCGTATCGCCGTAGCTATACCAACCTGACCTCTCACCAAACTCTTCATTCCTCCCTTACCAAAGTTGGTATTCAACGGCGCACCAGTTTGGGCGAGATGAATCTTTCCATCTCTAAAATTCACGACTCCGGTTCTGAGAGCTTCGGAAAACTCCTCACAATCTCGTCGTTGGTGTTCAGTACTGTCACACCAGATACATCTTCTAACAAAATTTCTGCTAGTTGAAGATGCATTGGTATCACCAGGACTTCGACTATGCTTTAGCTCTGCCATCTCTATCCTTAACTCTCTCAGACCCTTGACCAACTCATCGATTGCAGAATCTTCAATCTTGCTATTGGCAGGCTTGGGCAATGGAGCTAAAGAGACATCAGACCTCAAGGTTGCAGCTCTACCTCTTCCACGTTTCTGCTTCGTGAGAATAGTAACAGCTTCCTCTACCTTTTTCCAGTCTGTGCTCACTCCTCCTTCTTCCCCCTTGTCTGCTAGCATCAAGAAAAGCTTATCCTCTAGATTTTCATCAGCAGCTTCTAGAAAAAGTTCTGTCTTCCTTAAGTCAAGCGTTGTCCTCTCGGATGGAGACAATTGACAGAACCGTTTCTCAAACTCACGCAGCAACTCATTTGGCGTCATCTCATTCCCCGGACGCTGCTCTATCCACTCCAAGAACGTTCTCTTGGTTACTCTATCCGCATCATCATCAAAAAATTCACTCTTCAACCTCTGCTCATACTCCTCCCAAGAGCTCGTACGTGCATCCTTCAGCTTTGTCACTTGACTACGGATCTCAGGTATCACATCCAACTCAAAACTAGAAATCATCTCTGTCTCAGGCACACGATTTACCTCCATCTCACAAATATACTCCCGAACATACTTCGTGATGTTCCTTCCATCGAACCTCCCCAACTTCTTCACCACCGCTTGTAGAGCTCTTGTAGACTTCTGCTCCCCAACATCGCCTCCTTGTTGTTGTCTCAACAACATCGTCAATGCTCGAAGCAGATCGTCCGCTCCTCCTCCACTCGTCCCCATTGCTTCGGGAAGATTCATACTTGACGCTCCTCGGCAACAACTCACTCAACCACCTCAAAGCGTGCTCTCAGTGGAAGCACCAAATATGTCGTAGCGAGAGCCTTTCCTTTGAGCAAGGGCGTACCTTCTGGCTGTGGCTAGTGATCAGTGCACAGCAGAGCGACTAGTATCTCGTAGATTTCTCTCTAACTTCCTCGATAACTAAGCACTTTCTTTCTCTCAGTAAAGGGTCAAGATAACTACACGAAAACGTTGGATGATCATGGGCACGACAAACGGGATATGTGATGACATGATCTCTCGGTAGTATTCCTCTCCAAAGTTTCTCACTACTAGGGCTTCGTACATAGCTTTGGGTCGACAGATGTGTCTTATCTCGCACTGGGTGTTAAAGTTTACAGGAGGGAGCTGATTTAGATCCATCCTTCGTTAGATGAGGATAAAGACGGTGAGATCCCATTCTTGGCCGTAAGTGACAACAGGTAAGATCACAGGGACAGGCGAGAGCATGACTTGCGCGGTAAAGTTATGCCCGAAGGATCCTATCAGAAACTGTTGAAAGTGAACTCGTTCCATATACATCAGTTTAATCGAGAAAGGGTTTCGAAAAGGGAATCTGGGCGGTAAGTAGAGTCCTTCGTCCATCTCTCACCACATGTGTACTCCAACTACAAAGGTATATCGATCCATAAACATATGATACAATCTCATAGGATCACCACGATCTCTCCACGAACAATCTCTTGGATTTCTCCAGATCGAATCCCCCACACAAGTCCCCCCTCTGCTTAAAGGTTTCGAACCCCCTACAGAAGGATAGGTGCAAGTCCCCTAACAGAACAACCCCAGCCACACGAACCGATGAGGTGGCACACATGCACATCGCATGTTTGGTGCCGTCATACTCATCCACGTGTAGGTCGTCGGGTTGAAAGGTTCTAATGCATGCACCGTAACGTGTCCTAATACAAGAGACTAGGCTAGATAGGAAGTCGACTTTACAGGTCAAGGATCGCACTTTGCCACGTTGAGTGCGAACCTGACAACCACATGACGTGGTTACAACGTAGGTCGCTAAAGTCTCATCTACGCCTAGAATACACCCCAAAGCAACACAAACGTCACACTGGACGCTTCTCTGCCAGCTGCCGTAACAAGACTCGAGACCTAGAGTAGATATCGTTGCCGATACAACGCGGCAAAGAAAACAGCGAACTTTCACACATGATAGATACAGATCTACAGTTCAGTCTCCTCTCAAACTTGCCACGTAGGTAGGATACTAAAATCTCTACTTACAGGTCAAATTTCAGGAAGATCTGACGGCTAGATCTCCTCCCACAATTAACACAAATCCACAGAAACTAACACGCACTTCCAATCTCAGATTCAGGACAGAAGCTTCTTCGACTAAATGAACCGTCCACTTCCACTCCAACTTCCTGAGCTATCAATTCAGAAGGTAAACTCACTACACAGGAAATTTGAGCCGATTTGACCGTTCTGATCGTCCTCCATAAATCTGCAAACTCGCTGCTTCAGATTGACAGCTTTCTGCACCCCGTCGCCTTCAAATCGCCATTGCGCTCAATCCGCAGAACATCCGGTGGTGAAATTTGTGGTCAGAGCTTCAGCAGCTGACAGACTACAAGCTCATGAAATCTGGTCTCAATCTGACGGTTCAATCACTCAAACCCCTTAATCTTACAATCGGAAGAGAAACTCTTGTACTCTCATCACTATATGAACTTCAAATCGCCATAACGTATGCCCTGGACCTCCAAATCGAGTGAAATTTGTGGTCAGATTGCTCCTCCCGTCGAGAGCTCTCCGCCCATGCCCTCTGATCTTCAAAATCCCTCGTCAAAGTGCCCCGAACCTCCCAGAGCGCACACTTAGGTAGAAGACAAGTTATCTTCACTTTTGGGTGGACCAATGGGAAGCTAAAGGACTCAACCTTGTCCTTTTCTGCCCCATGGAGACCCCCAGCAGATAATAGTGCATTCTAAGCTCATAAGAGCAATGTTTTAGATCCCATTACACCACAACTTCTACAATTATGTGCAAAACGCACTTATACGCGTAATTTACATACTAACTGGTCCCACAACAGGACAACGTCTCTGACGTATTGGTGGATGGAGGATCGGCTGTCAACGCCATATCGGAGAGGTTGATGAAGAAGTTGGGGATGGAACCAACTCGCCCGGCTAGCATTGTCGTGGGGTTGGCTTACAAGCAACGGGTAAGACCTCTTGGTGTGTTAGAGAAGGTGGTCGTGTCTGTGATGGGAGTTCAAACGTTGATGTCCTTTCAAGTGTTAAAGGACTCTAGTTATGATTTGCTCCTAGGTAGGCCTTGGTTGAGAGCTGTGCGCACCACTGATAGGTGGCACAAGGGATATTTACGGATTGGGCTTAGAGATCATAGAGTGATAGTTCCTCTCTCGGGTGTTGGAGTTGTGACTTCTGACTCTGATAGACCCACTAGTGACTACTGGGAATCTGATACGGAGGATGATCAGAGTGTCTCAGAAGTAGATACCGGAGATTCTTACGATCAAGAATCCTCGTCTGAGGACGAAAGATTTGGTCGAGATGAATCATTACATCAGCTTAGTGCTATTGACTTGTTGTCTCGACCAGCAGTGGAGAAAGATCCTGACAAAGAAGAGTTGAGTGAGGCAGAGATTGTGAGAAGACTCTCTACCCTGAAGTTTGGTATCAATGTCACTCAAGAAGAGAAAAGTAGATTCCTAGATATATTTCGAAAATATATCCATGTGTTTACTTTCAGCTACAAAGATTTGAAGGAGGTGACTCTCGAGACTCATCGAATCAAATTGGAGGAGCACGCAAGACCAGTTTGACAGAAGCAGAGAAGGGTCAATCCCACAACGGCAATGATGGTCAAGGAGGAGATAGACAAGTTGAAGGAGGCGAGTTTCATCTATGAGGTGGAGAACTCAGAATGGGTTTCACCCATTGTGATTGTCAAGAAGAAGAATGGTAAGCTGCGAGTGTGCATAGACTATAAGAAGTTGAATGCAGTTACCAAGAAGGATTATTATCCTCTACCATTTATAGATGAGATTTTGGAGGAAGTTGCTGGTCATGAGTGGTATAGCTTTGGTGATGGTTATAGTGGGTATAACCAGATCAAGATAGCACATGAGTACCAACAGTTGACTACTTTCACTACTCCTTGGGGAACATTTGCATTTCGGGTGATGCCATTCGGATTGTGTAATGCTCCGGCCACGTTTCAAAGGTTCATGAACAAGGTGTTTGAACCATTCATAGGGAAGTTTGTTCGGGATTTCATTGACGATTTCTGTGTGTACGGACGAAAGGAGGACCACTTTGATCATGTGATCAAAGTTTTGCAGCGGTTGGAGCAAGCCAACGCTTCTCTAAATCTAGAGAAGTGCATCTTTGGCTGCGAAGAAGGTCTGCTGTTAGGGCACATCATTTCCAAGAATGGGATTGCGGTAGATCCTAAGAAGGTGAAGAAGATTGTGGATCTTCCATTTCCGATCAACTTGACAAAGTTGAGGCAGTTTCTTGGCATGGTTGGATATTATCGTAGGTTTGTCTTTTCCTTCTCAAACAAAGCAATAGCTTTGACTATGTACATGAAGAAGGGAGTTGATTTTGACTTGATAGTGCATGATCAGAAGGCAAAGGAAGCATTTGAGGAGCTAAAAAAGGCATTAGTGACAGCTCCTATACTTGCTAAACCTGAGTGGAGTAAAGCATTTATTCTGTATACGGATGCCTCCAATGTAGCAATCGGATGTACATTAAGTCAGCTAGATGGAGATGGGCATGATCATCCTATAGCTTATGCTAGTAGGCAGATGGTTCAAGCGGAGAAGAATTACTCCGTGATTGAACGAGAAGAATTAGCGGTGATCTTTGGATTGAAGAAATTTCGACACTACTTGCTAGGAGGGAAATTTTCCATAGTCACAGATCACAAGGCTTTAAAATATATCTTTAATAAGCCTAATGCCGAAGGTTGTATTGCTCGTTGGAAGATCCTTCTAACAGAATACGATTATGTGATCGAAGATAGACCAGGGAATAAGCATGCGAATGCTGATCTTTTGTCAAGGGCTTATGATGATGAGGGAGAAGAACCGTTTGGTGATTCATTTCCAGACGAGCATCTGATGACCATCACAAGCATCGAGGAGATACCGGACGAGTACAAGGAAATCTGGAGTTTCCTTGTAAATGGCTCTTTTCCAGAAGGTATGCATACCCGAGAACGTAACGCGTTGATCAAGAGATGCAAACCTTACACCATGGTGGAGAGAATTCTGTTTCATCAAGGAGCAGATGGCTTACTAAGGAGAGCAGTTGGTCAGAAGGAGGCGTTCAAGCTGATGCACGAGTTTCACGATGGCACTGTTTGCGGAGGTCACTTTGCTGGTAAGATAACAGCTTTCAAGATTTTGGATGCGGGTTATCATTGGAGAGGGATTTTCAAGGAGTGTTTAGACTATTGCAAAACTTGCGACGTATGTCAAGCATTTGCTCTGAAGTCTACTAGAACACCTCCGTTAAGATCAATTCCAATATTAGGACCATTTGAGAAGTGGGGTATTGACTTTGTAGGTCCTCTTAATAAGACACCTCGAGGCAATAGATACATTGTAGTCGCCACTGACTACTGTACCAAGTGGGTAGAGGCTAGACCTTTGAGGGAGACCAATGAAACAGAAGTCGGTAGATTCCTATGGGAGAGGATCATCACGAGATTTGGATGTCCGTTAGAGTTGGTCTCAGATAGAGGAGGAGAGTTTGTAGGGAGCATGACTACTGCTATGCTACAACACTTTTCTATCAAGCCACGAGTAACGACCTCATACAAACCAAATGCTAATGGTCTTGCGGAGAAGACCAATCTTACACTTTGTATGATGCTCACCAAAGATGCTGGTGTCGAAACTGCGAAACATACTTGGGATAAGAGGCTACATGCCATCTTATGGGAGTACCGAACGACAACAAAGACTTCTACTGGGTACTCTCCATTTTGACTGGTTTATGGATTGGAGTCCAAGTTGCCGATCCAATTTGAATTGGATACTTTTCAAACTATTCAACGAAAGTTGAAGAGGTCGAGAGGAGAAGACGTGGTCAGATCAAGAAGGGAGCAACTCATGGAGTTGGAAGAGACCCGAGCAGTAGCAATGATCCGGATGGAACGAGCTCAGGCGTATCAAAAGAAGAGTTACGACAAACGGTTGGGCAAGAGGGAGGTAAAACCTTTTCAAGTCGGAGATTGGGTAATGTTGTATGATGCTATCAGATTCAAGAGGGCTAGGAAGAAGTTTCTTCCTAGATATTTTGGTCCTTTTGTTGTAGATAAGGTGTGGAGCAACTTCACGTATGACCTTCACGAGTTGGGAGGAAGGAGATTCGATCGGGTCAACCATGACAAGTTGAAGTTGTTTCATCGACGAAAGTTCTCTCTTCACTCCGAGGACGGAGTGAAAATTTAGTCCGGGGGTAAAATGTAACGACCTATGTTACACATAGGAAGTTTGTCTATTAGTAAGGTATTTAGTTATAACTAAGTGTTGAGAATGTTTATTTGCTGCCAAAGTACTTTAAGGAGGTATCAAGTTAGTCATGACTAGCTAAAAGTTAGTTATGGTTAAACTTAGCTGTACTTTTGGCAGAATTCAGATATTTGCTAAAGAGTGAGCACTACTATCTTGTCATCTTGTCTAAAAGGTAGAAAGGAGGTGGAAAGTATTCCTTATCTCCTTTTTGACTTGATATTAGTGGTTGGATTAAAGTTGTGGACTTTGTGGGCATTAAAAACAAGAAGAGATTCCACATGTTTCCTTTTTAGTGGGTTTTAGTGTAGAGGGGGGGTGGAAATTCGAGATTCCTTGAGAATATTCCAGAATCCTTCTAGAAGTTGTTGACTTTGAAGGAATAAGCCCATGTGAAAAGGTAAAAAGCCCATGTGATCAATGCTTTTACCTTAAGTAATATCTTAGTAAACTCGGTAAAAGTAGTTACGGCTGAGTTACCGAGGGGTACCAAAGTAAAAACCTATAATGTATAAATAGAGGAGTAGAGAAGAGCTCCTCATCCTTGTTTTCACATTGTCGTAATGACAACTTGAGTAATATAGAGAGTGTGGGATATTTTTAGCATGTGAGAACTTGAGAGACGTCGTTAGAATGGAGGATTTTAGTTAAGGTGTTTAAGGAGATTTTTAGTTGATAAGTTTGTGGGTCTATGAATGAGTGAACTCAGCATTTTCCCTTCAAGTTCATGGTGTGCTTCCATCAAAGTCATCAGAGGTGATCCTTGAGTGAGAGACATGCCCGACATGTTGCAGATTCGTGGATGACGATCGTGGAGGTTGAGAGATGGGGGGGGGGGGTAGTTGATCGATAGGACCGCGGAGGGTTTACAGCTCTCGTCTGTCTTCTTCTTCCTACACGCAATCTAACCTCACAACAGACACAAGACATTCGCACTCTGTTCTTCCGACTTCTCACCTCTCATACACACTCAGAAGAAGCTTGCTGCATGATGAGAAGACATGACCCTCGACCATTCTCTCCAGATTCTGCCAGCAAGATTTCTCACAACTCTCTTCTAAGTTTGGGAAGAAGAAGGAATAGGCTGCTATGGATCGGACAGAAGAGAACCGTAACGGACTCTTACGTCTTCTCGCGCATTTTGCCAGCCTTTCCAATCTTCTAGTCTCTCTAAGAAGATGTGGATTTGAGAAGCTTGGAAGATCGAGAGACACATGCATGGTTCCCAACTTTTAGCTTCTCGAAACAACAAACAACTCACCAAGTCACTCAAGATTCGTACCAAGCTTCTCTCAACACAAAAGCAAATCCAATTCACTCTTGATACGAATTACACACAATCGTCTTCCGAAGACATCAGACATCAGAAGCGTCTTCCGAAGATGTTCAGATTTCAGAAGCGTCCGAAGATGTTCAGATCTTCCGAAGCGTCTTCTGTTTAGAGATTCGGGAGTAGAGGTGCGGTAGGGTAGAGAAATTGATAGCTGCGGGATCAACTTTGAGAACGACGGTCAGGGAAGCTCGATTATAGTTCGAGAAGAAGCTAGAAGATGACTGTCGAAAATTGGACAGCGCTTCCGCGCCCAATTTCCCAGAAGGAAAATGCGGGATGAGGAAACGATTGATCGGTTTTGTCTGCAAACAACCGGGGAAGCGCGAGGGATACTAAACAAGAGGCGAGAACCGATGGGAAGGGAAGAGAACATGGGAAGAACCTCAAACAGTCTTTTGTGTGCTTCCCGTAGCATCTTCAGTCTTCTGCATGCTTCCGGCTCCGATCCCAGCTCCAATGCGACCCCATAGAGCTGCTACTGTCATCAATGTCTTGCTACTCCTCAATCGAACAAGACTCCACCTCTGATTCTGCTCAGTCGTCCTTCAATGTCTACTTCCGGGAGTCTACAGAAGACTCCTTCAGCTCGATGGTGCTTCCTTATCAAAATTTTGTCCTCGCCTTCTCCCTAGCTGCGAATCGATCCTTGCTCTACTCGATTTCACTCTGCTGGTCCTCCTCACTCAATTCGATCACCTCCTAATTTGATCTTATATTCCAAATGCCCTCGATGCGGAAAGCGGTAGTGTTTTTGTGCTAATGCCCTTCCTTCGTATCTTCTCGTGCAGTTTAAGGGTTCTTCGACCTACCTGACCTTCCTGACCTACCTACTACCTTGGTGGTACCTGGTAGGTACACCTACTTCTTTACTGGATAATACGCGGTTAGGCTTCTGCGGTCGCTGTCTTCCAAAAGATACGTGTCTTCTGTCTTTCGTCGTCTGTCGTCTTTGGAAGACACCACTGAGAAGACGTTTCTTGGAAGACGGCCGTCTTCCGAAGAAGTCAACTTCTTGTTGCTAAAAAGATCGTAAGATCATCTTCTTTCTAAGGAAGCCGTATTCTTAAGTAACAAAGTTTCTTCAGTTATACAAACAAGTTCTTAACCTTAAAAATTTCAAAAATTCGTGAATCCTGTAAATTGAGGGCACCACAAGAAGAAGACTTGGAACACACAGCGAGAAGTTGCAGAAGCCAAGGCTGTGCAAGAGAAGAAGCAGCAGGTGGAAGCAAAAGTCCGAAGCAAGGATATCATGGCGCTGTATGAGAGAAGTGCTCAGGAAGAAGTTTAACTTCACCGTAGGAAGGAAGCTTCTGACCTTGGCCCGAACTTGGGACGATACCTCCAAGGAATGTTGGTGGAATGCAAAGATAACATGTGCTGCTACTTGGATCGGTAGGTCGAGGATCTGAACACTCTCTACAGTCTTCCTTCGGTTCTCAACTCCACAACCACGTCTTCCGGTGCCCCAAGACCAACCCGTTATCGTGTCGAATTTTGCGTGAAAGATGTCTAGGAAAACTTGACATTCTGACTGTGGAGATGTAGTGTGCTGAACCGAGACAAAAAGAGAGAAACAAGCACAAAACCGAGCGTCGCAATATATACCAACTCTCAACATATATACACATCCGGTTCTTTCTCCCTAAAAACACAAAACTGAGAAACAGACCAACTCCTCTAAAACGAGTCTCTGATTGTCAACCCAGACCCAAAATTATCGAAGTGTAGCTCAAAGCAAAGAACTTCTCTTTGCTAACAAAAGAGTTGCATCAACATCACACGATTCAAATCCAAGTCCAAACAACATCCATGTACAAGCTCCTATGTAAAGCTAGCTACCACAAGTTGTACATAACCAACCGGAACTCTAACGAACTCAAAAGGACAAAACTCGTAGCGAAGAAACTGATAAAGGTCTATCTGAGAACTTTCTTCTTTTACCAAACGGTCTTCAGATGTCGATAGGGTCTTCTTCCCTGACTTCGTTGCTCCA
Organism: Asterella californica; assembly: GCA_036924285.1. Classification (NCBI taxonomy): domain Eukaryota; kingdom Viridiplantae; phylum Streptophyta; class Marchantiopsida; order Marchantiales; family Aytoniaceae; genus Asterella; species Asterella californica. The sequence continues at coordinate 487,822 of JAYKYS010000022.1, read as the reverse complement.
CAAAACCTTCAGATCCGACTCCCAACAGTCGAGATATCTCTGATTTTTGATCGCAAGTGACACGAACCTTCCACAACTCCTCCTTGCAGCTTAAAACCGCACACACCGTCCAAACGGATCGTCTGATCTGATATCTGTCTTCTCTAGTAGGTAGAGCTAACTACCTTGAACCCAACGGGACTCCAAACAAGCCGTTTGGAGTTTCCCTTGCAAAACCGCGCAAGAAATTTGATCGTAGGTTGCAAAAAACTGACGTGAATCGACTCCTTACGGCTCAAAATCGCTCATCACACCCAAACCAACAATCCAATCCACACATGGTCTTCTCCTATGCGTAAATGAAGACTCCTTCATCGCGTAGGCACCAGGAACGAAGAGCTTGGCTCACCGATCGCGAAGAACAAACCAATCTCATGTCGCAGACGAACGAAAATCGCAGACGAAAATCTGACGTAAGCGCTTCCCTGCGAGTCAATTTCACTTAGAACTCCTAAACCATCCAATGAAACTTCGTATCATCTTCAATTTCTTGAAAAACTCGTTGTTCTGATCTTGATGGATCCAAGGACAACAAGTTTGGACTCTGAAACGGCCCGAACGGTCCAACTCTCTTTCACATGCAACTGAAGCACTCTAATTCTCCTTCTTGCGTCTCAATTTCCTCCAGTACACACTCCCTGATCCGTCTCTTCACGAACCGTCTTAACCAGTGCGTAGGCTGCACAGATCTGAACCCAACGACGTATTGCGCATTTGCAATGGACCTCCAAATCTCCCGAACTGTCCATTGACAGATCGCAGATGCAAGTTAATCCCTTAAGCTGCCTCCTTATGTTAGTCATAGTACGTACCAGTTTTCTCAGATTATGAAGAAGCATGCCCTTTACGTCTTTAGTATAACGCTTGGAGCTGCAAATATCCAGTCAGCAAAGTAAACTAGGGTCTAGCTTGATTTTCTCTTCTTTGGAGTCTCGTAACTTCTCCACAAGACGTCCAAATGAAATAGACAAAGTGCATATGGAAAGCTGACAACGAGCCTTACACACTGATGTAATAAAAGTGAAGATCCGAAGTCGTGCCAAAAGCTCGTAAGCTGGGACTTAGCTTGTTTTACCCACCTTTCGAGTCTTATAACTTCTCCACTAGGCGTCCAAACGAAATAGACAAAGTGCATATGGAGTGCTGACAAAAAGCTCTATCCACTGATGTGATGAAAGTGGAGATCCAAAATTGTGCCAAAAGCCGTAAGCTGAGACCTAGCTTGCTTTTCTCATGAGTGTCTTCGGAGCAATAATAGTCAAAATTTGATTTTCATGTAGGAGCCGGTCCACGACACGACACCGTGTGGAAGATCAAGATAAGGAGGAGTTTGACCTCGCTGTTCATCTGGTGGTAACAGCATTGGAAGCATAGAAGATATGCGAGGAAGCTCTAAAAGCCAAGACATCTTCTGGAAGACAAGAAGAGGAGATGGCTTCTCAAGTGTTTAGAGTGGAGATAATGACTGCCTCTGACCCTTAGGAGATCGTCTCAACTCCCAACAACGAGCAAGTATTGCAGAAGAGTCAGGAAGCGCAGATGGGTACGGCTTCCTAAAGACATCTTCTGACTTCTGAGTCAATTACAGAAGAGCACATGGTCGTCATTGAGACGGATGTCACTTCAACCACGTCAGAGGTACCAGCAGAGCCGCACATAGTACCAAAAGATGAATTAGATAGTGAGGCAGGTGCGGATCCCATGAATGTCACACATGGTGACCATGAATTGGTAGGAAGTTTAGTTAGCTGTTTATACCTTACTACTTTTTAGAGAATCAGAGTTAGTTGTTTTTAGCCTGACAACTCCTCTTTATATTTTTAAGATACTATCCATGTGGCAAGATTAGTTACAGCATGAGTAGGGAAGACTTTCTAAAATTGGAGAGGAACCGAAGTCCAAGAGGTGATGATCATCTAATAGTGTCTCATTTTATCTTCTGGACTGTGGTTGCGGTTTGAAGAGATCTCCTCTTACAATTCGAGAAGATTGTATAAGGTTGAGGTCGATGTAGAATTTTACACACACACTACACACAAGGCTACACACAGAGTATATTCGAGCTTAGAGTAGGTCTGCACCTCCACACCCAAGAGAGGATCGTGAGAGTGTAGCCAGGAGTAAGTAACATAGACAGAGAATGACATTCTCGTGTAGTCTTATTCTAGGGTGATGTGTCGAGAGATAGTGTTAGGAAGCTGAAGGAGTGACTTCCAGAAGCCAATGTGAGTTCTTCTCAAGGATTGGATTGACGATTTTGTTTACAGAAGCTTGTCTATGTCTTCTGAGGATTGTGTTTCATCGAATTCATACCCAACTGTTTCTTACCACAGCAGAAGACGTCATCCTCAATCAGAAGACAGTGGGATTGTAAGTAGGTAGTTGGTCTTCTTCCCCAATATACTACAAGCAAGGATAGCTTGTTAGTCAGGATCCGGACTAGAAGCTTGTTAATTTTTCTCTTTTCTTTTATTTCCTGTTGTTTTGATTTTCTTTTCTTTCTTCTCTTCTCTCGTCTTCTCCCTGTTCATTATATCTTCTAGTTCGTTACAGAAGCTCTGTAGGAGTATTAGTGGATGTGAGTGTCTGTATGCTGCATGAAGATCATTTCAGCAAGCAGAAGCTTGAGAAAGCTACATGAGACATACACCTTCTGAATGATCTAATCAGTTGAATATTGTAAGGGTACTCGCGGTATGGAGTAGTAATTTGTATATACGGAGTAGTGACAGTGTTCTAAGGATGTCGGAAGCTGAGTTGAACCTCCAAAAGACGAGAATCGCTTTTGGAAGACGACGTGAGAAGACTGGAAGCCGTGGCAGGGAGTAATAATCGTCTTCCTTGTCTTCTCAGTGTATAATTGTGTTGTATTATAAATAGTAGTTGTGTGTTGTGATCAAGAGCATCTTTTGAAGGGTCTCAAAGCCGTGTGATTTTATGATTTAGAAGAGATTTTTGGACAAAACTCGTGTGTTTGTGAGTTTAAACAGATCTTAGAACTTAGAACAGCGTAACTAGTGTAAACGAGGAACAGAATCTTTTATGCTACAATGGGCTAAAAGATAAATCTTAGGACACTACAACTCGTGACCTCCACAGTGAATGATACTTTCAACTCAACATTCTTCACATCTACTCAATGATCTCAGAAGCTTTTTGATATAGAGCAAAGATGGCACCCCATGTGCTTTAGGTGCATAGTCGTCACTCATCTATACTTAACTTTCGCTTCTCCATCTCTGTTCGAACTTCCAAACGTCTCTTCTTCCACCTCGGCACCCGAACTGGATTCCTTGTGAAATATTTTCAAGACCTCCTTGTATGTCAAAACGTATATCTCTGAGACGGTAAGAGATCTCTCCAAGACTTTTGCGATCTCTAGTAGCTCAACCTCCAAGCTACTAACTCATGAAGTTTGAACATAAACTTTTCTAATCAGAAGAAATGGTGCTAATTGTACAAATTTCAAGAGAATTGATATTTGTATATTTTGACTTCACTCATGATTGTCAACCTCCTCCAGTTTGAAACATTTTATCTCTCTCTCCAGACCTCATCTTCTCATGATTTTGTTTCCTTTAGTAGCTTATCAGACAAGCTACAATTCTAGAAATTTTCACGGAGAAAAAAAACACAAAAAAGATGACATGGATTGTACAGAATTTTTAGAGAGCAAAATTTTTAAACTTTCATGAATAAACCCCCTCAACTTTGAAAATTTATATATCTCTCTCTCTAGACCTCGCCTTCTCATGATTTCTGTTGTCCAAGATATCTTTTAAGACATGCTAAAATACTGGAATTTTTCATAGGAAAAATAAAAATCACAAAAAATCTGACAATGACTGTACAAATTTCCAAAGAGCAGAATTCTTGAACTCTCGCGAATAAACCCCCTAAACTTTGAATAATTATATCTCTCTCTCTAGACCATTTTTTTCCATGATTTTTGTTGTCCTACATAGCTTTCAACCAATCTAAGATACTAGAAAGTTTCACAAGAAAATAAAAAAATAAAAAATTGACACTGTTTGTACAAATTTTCCAGAGAGCAAAATTCGTAAACTCTTGACATTCTCTAGTAACTTCTTTCTCCTCTTTTCTCTACGACTCTTGTTGTATCCACTTTCAATTCTCCTCAAACCCTTTCTAAGTGAACAAGATATAAAGAATGACCTCGAACACCTCATAAACATAACATGATACACGAAAAGTTCTTATGTTGCTAGCATCGCATTAGCTCTCTCTCCTCCCAACGTTCTCTTCATGTGTTCTCGCATGATCTTCTTCTGTCGGATGTAAAACTAAACTCTAAACATCCTTCAACGATCTCTTCAAGTGAGGTCTTGGCAACGGAATCAAAAATGTAAACCCTCAGTGGTTCTATCGATCGACTACCTCCAAATCTCTCAACCTCCACGACAATAATCGATAAACTTACAACATGTCGGGTTTGTCTCTCACTTAAGGATCACCTCTAATGGCTTTGATGAAAACACACCATTAACTTGAAAGGACAAATGCCAAGATCAATCTTTCACACACTCATAAGCTAAAATTCTCCATTCTAACAATGTCTCTCAAGTTTTCACATGCTAAAATCTTACACTCGTCTCTATATTACTGTTGTCATTACGACGATGTGAAAAACAAGGATGAGGAGCTCTTATCTACTCCTCTATTTATACAATGTAGGTTTTTACTTTGATACCTTCTGGTAATTCAACCATAACTATTTTTATCGGGTTTTACTAACATATTACTTAAGATAAAAGCATTAATCACATGGGCTTCTTACCTTTTCACATGAGCTTATTTTTTCAAAGTCAACAACTTCTAGATGGATTATAAAATATTTTCAGGGAATCTCTAATTTCAACCCCCTCTACACTAAGACTCGCTAAAAAGGAGACATGTGGAATCTCTTCTTGTTTTTAATGCCCCAAAAGTCAATAAGTTTAGTCCCACCACTAATATCAAGTCAGAAAAGAGATAAAGGATATTTTCCACCTCTATCTTTTAGACAAGATGACAAGATAGTAGTGTTCACTCTTTAAGAAATATCTGAATTTTGCTCTAAAGTACAGCTAAGTTTAACAATAACTAACTTTAGCTAGTCATGACTAACTTGATATCTCCTTAAAGTACTTGGGTAACAAATAAATATTCTTCAGACTTAGTTATAACTAAGCACCTTACTAATCGACATTTTCTCTTCAAGTTAATGGTGTGCTTCCATCAAAGCCATCAGAGGTAACCCTTGAGTGAGAAATAGACCTACATGTTGCAAGTTGATCGATGACTATCGGGAGGTTGAGAGATTGGGGATAGTTGATTTATAAGACCGTTGAGTATTTACAAAACATGCAAGCAAAATATCGGATCTCTTCAAACGACGATAAGGACAACAAGGACGTTAGCAAGATAATGACATCTCTTTCGAATGAGGAATGAAGGAATGACGAACCATACGAGTGGCAACTTGAGGCGATTTGGGCCGATGGACTTGTAGCTTTGACTTGTACTTTGTGAAAATAAAAGATTTGTTTCTTGAAAATTATCTAAGTGTACTGATAGTGCATGGGTATGACTAGTTTTGATCATATGCCTATGATGTTTTCAAGAGGAGGAAAGAAATGCACACAAAAGAAATGAGCTGGTTTGGATACGCATCTAAATCAAGACTTAAGTTTGCCGTAGCGGTGGTAAAGAAAGTGTGAATGGTTTACACTTCTCGTGGGGCTTGAGGTGATCTTCAGTGATTGCAGTTTTCTAACTGCAAGATAAACTTAGTCGTGCGTTTAAGTCAAATCAGGTTGTGATCAAAAAGTGAGCTTCTAGAGATCCAATAAGTAGGTGTAAATACTTATAAGTTAGCAAGTTAGAGTCTTAAGTAGAATATTTAGAAAATTTTAACTAGTTTTGTTTATGTGTGGTCAAGAGTTAGGCTTTTCTGAGACTAGTTGGAATTTTATAAGTGTTCTAGCTACAACTTAAGACTCAAGCAAAGAAAGGAATTACGGATTAGCTACCAGAACTCAATTCTGGCACCAAGGGATTGACTACCCATTTTGAACTTGACGTTCCTTAATGATCATTGTTGACGGGGACATCAACCTCCAAAGTGGGGGGTGAATGTCACAACCTTTAGTCTCAAGATCGGACACAAATACGAAAAATAAACCTTAGTGAACGCTGCGAGCAGGACTTAATGATTTGATCGCGACCCTCAGTCTCAAGATCAGAAACAAATGAACCTTAAGTGGTTCTCTAAACCCAAGGTTGAAACATTGGGTTAAGACGTTGTCATATTGCGTGGTGTTCCACATGATGAAATGAAACTTCAAAAGACACTCAGAGTGACGTTTGTTCAAGAAGTTGCGCCTTAGCTTATCAAGCTAGGAAGGAGTTAAGCTAGGGCTATGCTTGACAAGCTGCCCCTAGCTTGAGGTGAAATATCACCTTGAAGGGAGCGAAAAGTTTCAGAATACGGAGCTCGCTGAGAAGAGCGACTTCTACTTCCGATTTCGAGAAAAAAGCATCTTAGGTAATAGTTAGTACAAGTCTTAAGTTATGAAAAGACCAAAGGATGGGAAATCTGTCGATTTTGGCTCGTGATTCATTTTCATGATCTGATATTGTGAGTGCGTAGTTGTTAGCGAGTACTACAGTTTTGACTCCTCATTCACAAAAATCAGAGTTGTATAGAGAAGTAAGTGTAGGGAAAGCTAATAAAGACTGTAGAGATAATTTCCTTTAAGAATATGTACCAACTGTATTTGCTTTTCAAAAGAAAACAGAGGCCATCCCAGAGATAAGGCGCCCACCTAGGAAGAAAGAGGCCTCCGGATCAAATCTTCCTGGTCTGTGTTTCCTATCCCGACATGTTGGCCTCCTAGAAGGAAGTCTATGTTGAATATGCAGCCATGTCCTGCATATCTAGGGGCGAGAGACCATTATCTCTCTTAATCGTGGGCTTCATGGCCTAAACCTCCGCATGCCACCTTGGTTATAGTATGGGAGATACTTGGTGCACATATGGGGAGGCTGTAAGTCCTATGGAGTGGCTTCATAAGTGTAGAGGCTTCGACCTACATTGGATGACCTGTGACTATAACCAAGGTGGCATCAAGAGCTAAGAAATTTTTAATAAGGGTCCAGCTTGGCAAGGGATCTGCTTGACTGTTACATAAATAATAAGAAGAGCTTAGTTTAGCAGGAGGTCTGCTTACTTGATAAGTACGTCTGCTTATAAGGACCTTAGCTTAGCAAGGGTGTTAAGATTTGACGAAAACAACAAACGTCGTGCGAAGGGAGGTATTCTACTTTTTGTCCAGGAGGAAGCCGTCGAGACGTGCATGAGAAGCCAAGGATTGAGAAGATCGATTTTCTGAAACTATAACCAAAGTGGAATCAAGATGGCATCAAGAGCTGAGAAATTTTTTAATAATCAAGGGTCCAACTTGGCAGGGGGTCGGCTTGACTGTTACGTAAATAATAAGAAGGGCTTAGCTTAGTATGGGGTCTGCTTATAAAGACACTAGCTTAGCAAGAGTGTTCAGGTTTGGAGAAAACAGTCGACATCGTGCGAAGGAGGATATTCTACTTTTTGTCCAAGAGGAAGCTGTTGAGACGCATAGGAGAAGCTAAGAATTGAGAGGATCGATTTTCTGAAGGATTTTAGTGAAGAGACTACTGCAGAGAGAGGAACGAGGGTTTAAGGGGCTCAAATTTCATGTACCTGACTGTTTTAGAGGTGAATCTGGTGGGAGCGACCATCTATTTGAGTGGAGAAGGAAGACTGAGACTAAGAAAGTCAGATTTTTGAAGTTGTTGCAAGAAGGGATACAAGGCGTTGGGGTTCAAATTTCCATGAATTGTAGACTTTTGGAGAGCAATCTGCTTTCTGAGGAAAGAGAGAAGATCTTAAGAGGATTGATTGTCTTGGAATGATTTGTTTTAGTCAACGTAAGAGGGTCTGCTTGAGTAGAACTCGATTGTCAAATTGATCATATGGAGGACTATTAAATGTTGAGATTTCTTCTATTTATTGTGTATGGAGGTGGATCTATCTTCTGGCGGATGAGAATTGACCTTGTTGAGCAGTAAGTGATCTTTAGCCAGAGTATAGTCTATGTGGGAGGTTTTAGCCGTTGTGGACAAGCAGGTTGGTTATTGTTTCCTTGTTCAATCCTATCTTTATCTCGCAATCAATCACAGTAAGAAGGCTCACCTTTCATGAGAAGGACTCTCCATGACATAAATCTGGTGCTTGGACTCGGAATCATCTTGGGGTGATTAATCACGGAGGTTGAGATTTTCATACAAAAAAGAGATGGATCGCAAGAGCAGAAGTGGTGCTATTGTCTCTACGGTGTCGCGCTACTTGGCGGTTACATGTTATATTTCTACTCCGACGCTTGAGTTTAGTAGTTCTAGAAGTTAGCTTATATTACTTCTAGTCGTTTATGTATATGTTTGACACCTTTGCATACGGTGTTAACACTATTTTGAGTCTTAGTAGGTTGATTACCATGTTGATAGGGCTTAAGCTCATGGGTTGTATTTGCGTGTCGCCCATGCACGCTTTCTAGCTGATTTAAGTTATTTTTCGGGGCTACGTGTCGTTTTAAGTAATTTAAGTTTTACGCTGGCACTCTAGGGGGCTTGACGTGGTAGCCTATGAGTAAAACTAAGTTTCCACGTGGTTTAGGGTACTAAAGGACAACCAAGTGGAGCTATGAATTCCCATTGGTCCATTTTTGTCTTTTGTTAAACTCTAAATTTAGAAACAGAGCTCTAGAGTGGAGTTCGAGCATTTGGTGAGGGATCTTCGAAATCTGAGAGCACAGGGAGAGAGAGGTCGTCATGCTAAGCACTTCCAGTGAAAATTTCGATCGATTTGAGTCAATAAAGACGGAGTTATGAGCAATTGAAGTTCGGATTGTGCTAGAATTGAATCATTTTGGTTGGATTTAGGGTTTTCAGTGTCACTCGCAGCAGATTTGAGGAAATTGCTTCAAAACTTCGAGGTTGTGTTCTCCGCCAGCAGGGCTACGATTTCACAAAAAGTTTCATATCGATTGAGCAACTGAGTAATTCAGGGCGGCCGCTGAAGCTGAGGGGGTCTGAAAAGCTCTTAATCTAGAGCAGCGACTTCAGAGGGGGAGATCTACAGTTCTGTGTACATTCAGGAGTCCCAACTTCACAGGGATGTTCAGCACCCTGTAGACTGCAAATCCTGTAAGAAACTTCGAAATTGATCGAGCCAAACTCCTGTTATAGGTTGAAATAGCCAGCTAGGTACCAGAAATTGCCGTAGTTTTCTTGCTCAAAACTTTTCTGTTCATATCTCCGTGTCAGAATTTGATCTCAGGCTGAAATTTCGTCTGTGAGTTCAATAGTACCTCATTTGCATGTAGGGGAAGTTTAGAGGTCTAAACCTTCATATTTTTCCTCTCCGTGAGTGTCAAAGTTCACCGCCGAATCTTATTACTGCCAGCTAGACCTGAATTTCGCCTTCTGAGCATATTACAAGACCTTACACACCTGTGTGAGTGTTTATAGCCCTGTTGTTACCTGAAAACCAATCTCTTGAGTAAACAACCACAGCCAGAAGCCCGGCGCTTTCCTAGGTAGACGGATCACACTCCGACAACGGGTGGAGCATCAACATCCACTGCTGCATCTTCAAGTGCACATACATCTTCTGCACTATTGGGTCTGGATACTCCTGAGATACTAAAGACGCTTGTAGCCTTGGTTCAACAACATCCGATTGTCAAAGGGGGTGAGTTAAAATCTACAAAAGCTTTGCAGGCGATTGTGAATAGGTGTGGAAGATTTGAAGATAGAGATGTTTCCAGATATCTTCGTGAGTATAGAGGAGAGATGGAGCTTGTGAGGGTGACGGATGCGGAGATGATCGGCAATTTGAGTTGGCTGTGATTCTTGAGTTGAGACATCAAGTCAGAGATGTACCGAGGAGAAATCTTGGTGTTTGATCAAGTTTTGAGTGAACTCTCCGAGAGGAATTTCTTGAAGAGGATTCTGGGAGAGTTATTAGGAGGACATTTTTGGATTGGATTGAGCAACAACATGGTCATAGATTGGGACTGAACATGTTGCTGAGAGGGTTGTTGTCGACAAAAAATACCGACAGCTTTCAACGTCCGAACGAATAACTTTGGATGTCAGAAAGACAGAGCTCTTCTTGCAAGCCACGATGAGGTACAACAGATCGATTAAGCTTCATATAGATCGATCGGCTGAGAGAGGTGTTACTATGGATTGGGAGAGAGAGTTCAAGACGTCGTGGCTGTTCTAATTAGGCAAAGACGAGGGAGAGTGATTGTAAGAAGATGATCGTTTGCGGAAGTGATCTTTCAATCATATATTGCTCCTCAAGTACATCAGCTTCCGACTCCTGCTCATAGACTTGTTCATGCAGCAGCGCCTCTAGTGTCAGTTGTGCCGGTTCTTGCACAGAAGTGACAAGAGGTGAAAAGTTTATCTGAAGGGACTTCATCTTCAGTTGGGAGGAGTTCAGTGTCTATTTCACCGCGAGCCCTCTGCATGAACGATGAGCAGAATATCGAGAACAGATTTTTGAAGAAGCTCGTCGGTTAAAAGAAGAGCATAAGAAGAGAGAACGAGGTTGGAGAACACCTAACTCAAAAGAATGGAAGAGGAATGAACCAAGTCTTGGTGAATCAAGTTCATCTCTGACACCAAAGTCTTTATCTCCAACTCCTCTCGAATCTGCTCAGAGAGAACTTGACTTCGAGGAAGTCACCACTCGACTAAGTGTTGAGATTGAACATCAAGAAAGTGAAGTAGGGTGGAAACCCTTCCCCGAAGTTAATACAGTTTTATATCCGCAGCTGTTTACACTTGACCTGGAGATAAGAAGTACTTCTACAAGACAGGATCAGGTGAATTCATCAAACGAAACAGCAGCAACTAAGGCAGTAGAAGCGATTATTACCTTAGTGGAACTTGTGCAGACGCAAGAATTGATACCTCAAGCACTGGAGTTCAAAGTATGGCAGTCCAACCAATCATAAAATATGGTTATCCGAAGTTTAGAGGAGCATCTTCAGATGATGACGAAGATGCAGATGTTTATATCAAATTGTTTGAATCTGTATCAGTCACTAATAAGGAAGACGCTGAGTCGGATCGTCTACGGATCTTCCCAAGTCTTCTCAGGAAGAGAGCACGCAGCTGGTACAACCATGCAAACAGAATACCAGGAGACATCGATACATGGGACAAGCTGAAGACGAAGATCTTAGAGCAGTTTCGGAAAATCGGGTACAATTGCCAAGTGTTGGGAAAGTTAACTCGACTGGTGAGGAGAAAGAAAGAAAAGAAGAATATAAAAGATGAGAAGTCGAGTCGACGAAAGAAGCAAAAGAAGAGTAGAAAGGAACCTTCTTCTTCTTCTTCTTCTAAATTTCCAGGAAAGTTACACTAACATTGGATGGGTCCTTATAAAGTATTGTGTCATTGTAGTAAGGGTTCTGTTCAGTTGGAGGAACTTGATAGAAGATTGTTAGCCACTCGACTGAATGGATGGAGAGTCAAGAGATACAACTTTTGATGTGTTCGCGAGGTCGCTTCACAATTGAGAGGGGGAGTATGTGAAGCCTTGATTTTTCATTTTTGTTAATTAATTGACTAGTTGTAGACTAAATAAGAAGAATAGGTAGTAAAAGATAGAGGATAGAAGTAGAGTAGTGTTAATTAGGAAGTTTAGTGAAGAAGATCTGCTCTTGAAGAATCAGTCAAAGTTGTGAAGTCAGTTTGGATGGGATTTTGTCATGAATGGATTCTTGGGACGAAGAGCTTTCTAACGATATGTTATGCGAGAAAAACGGAGTCCGAATGACGAAGTTATCAAGGATTTAAGAATCGATGAAGTTGGTAGGGAATGACTTCTTCGTACTTCGGCCGAAGAAGAACTTCGTCAGGCTGAGAAAAACTCTAACTACGGCATGTGTGACAAAGTCGTGAAGATATATGAGAAAGATGTTAAGTCATTGTCATATCATGTCTACAGTGTCAGAAAAGACGAAAAAACCGAGAGAGAAATTGACGAAGAAGTTGATCTTCAGCGAAGATTGTTTTGAAGAAAGTAACTATATGTGAGGAGGTTCTTCAACTTCATACTTCGTACCTCAAGACTTACTTCGGACTTCGGACTTCAACTTCGGACTTCGGACTTCGGACTTCAACTTCGTACTTCAACTTCGTACTTCGTACCTTTCAACTTCGTACCTATTTTCAACTTCGTACCTATTTTCAACTTCGTACTTCATGACCATCTTCGTGTCATATTTAAACTTGGAGGTGAAGTTGAACTTGACGACTACGAGACTTCACGACATGAAGTCATAGAGAGACACATTGCAAGAACTGCTAGTGACTAAGGATGAAGAACTCAAGAAGGTTTCTCAAGCGAAGGCGACTGCATAAGAGAAGAGACTTCTTAGGAAGAGACTTCGGAAGAAGACCTTCGGGGGAAGAGACTTCGGAAGAAGAGACTTAGAAAGAAGAACTTCGAACGAAGGTGGATGCGGTCACAACGACATACTTCGTCACCGAACTTGACGCGACAGAGCTGGAGCTACTCCAGCGACTTCGGGTAGAGTTAACGATAGCACCAGATCCTTCGGCGAAGAGTAGGATAGTTAGGCTAGCGGAGAGGATCATTCGAGATTTGAAAGAGCTTAGGGAGACAGTTAAGTTTACACTATGCAGTTTAGGACAGAAGTTACAGTTAAGTAGAGTAGATACTGCGGTTCCGCCAACTGGGGAGTCGTGATCAAGCGGTCTAGATGTGATCATCTTTTTGTAGAAATGAGATCCGCCATCTTAGGGCGAAGGGCTATATAAGCGATGCGAGTTTCTGTCATTTTACCTTTTCCATGTTTTCAGTCTTTGTTTCTTAATTTTCGATTGCGCAAGATTGTGGAGTGAGTGTGTGAATGAAAGTGGGCGAAGGCGATTTACCTACGAAGGACGTAGTTTGCTGTCGCAGGTGTAATTCTGATTGACGAAGGCCTTTATCATTTACATTGGACGAAGAGACTTCAGTGGAGAATTTGACCGAAGGTGACTTCGGCCGAAGTTGAGACTGTATACTTCGAAGGTGTTTGAACGAAGATCTGAGAACATATTAGTTACTGTGAAGTGGAAGAGCATAAGTTAAATTGTAAGAAGAGTTCGGATGATGGTGGCTTCGTCTTAAGTCTGCCTTCTTCAAATAAGTGGGATTCTTAAGAGTGAGGATTTAGTTGGAAGAACACTTCTTAGAAAGAGTAGGGACTTATTCTTTGAACCTTGATGTGAAATTTGTATTCTTCTGTCTTTTCAGAAGAAGACTAGTAACATTTCAGCAGTATTTTGCTACCTCATTTACTCATACGTCTATATTCTCGAATCTTTTATATGTTGTTGGAAAGGTCCCTGATCAAAGAACTATTTCATTGTTGTTTGTATTCGATTTATCAGGTTTGTACTTGGGTTTGGTTTCTTATCAGACTTAAACTCTCATCCGGATATTATTCCATTCCGTGAGAATAACAGAAAACCATTTGAATTATCATTGTGACGTTGTAGTACTGTGTTTTGTGTAATTGTTAACTGTATCTTCGTGGGAACGATCCTTTATTTACTATTTCCGATACTTTGTGTTTCTCTGGGTTGTTACACTGATTTTGAAATTGATCAGAAAAAAACAAACTTTCGTCAACTCAAATTTGATCTCTTGCATCCACCAAATCAAACCAGACACTCAAATATGTGCACATAGACCTTTCATGACTCAATAAACTTTATCCCAATATCAATTTTACCACCAAAATGTTCAATGATCAAAAACCTCTCCTCTCACTCTTGCGCGTCTCTCCTCTGCTCTCAATCCCGTTCTCTGTTCATCAGATTCACCTCCAAAACAGTCTAGTAGATGAAATTCAGACCCCTAACTCTTATTCCTCTCTCTACGTCAACCTCCCAACTGAAAACTCTCAGAAATTTGATCTAGTGACGATCAAAAGTCCTTCAGAGACTATCAAATCGATCTTCACTTAATAAGACTGCCTCTTATCCATTCAACAGATAGTTTTGTCTCCAAAACATTGTAATAGACAAAGTTCAAGCTCCTAAACACTTGTCTCTCTTTTCGCGACGACCTCTCAATTCAATTCTCTTAGAAGTTTCATCTCTTCAGCCCCAAGCTTCTCCTTCACGTCCCTGACAACTCCTCTCTGGGAAAGAATAGAATACCTTCTTACGTAATATTTCACGTCATGTCGACTGTTCTCTACAAACCCTTAACACCCATGCTAAGCTAGGGTCCTTATATTATTTACGTAACAATCAAGCAAGCCCTTTTCTAAGCTAACATCTTATTAAAATGAAAGTTATTCCAACTCTCGATGTCATCTTGATGCCACCTTGAATATACTCACAAGTCTCCAATGTACGTTGTCGCGCTACTTGGCGGCTATATGCTTGACTTCTACTCCGACGCTTGAGTTTAGTAGTTCTAGAAGTTAGCTCATATTACTTCTAGTCCTTTATGTATATGTTTGACACCTTTGCATACGGTGTTAACACTATTTTGAGTCCTAGTAGGTTGATTACCATGTTGATAGGGCTTAAGCTCATGGGTTGTATTTGCGTGTCGTCCATGCACGCTTTCTAGCTGATTTAAGTTATTTTTCGGGGCTGCGTGTCATTTTGGGTAGTTTAAGTTTTACGTTGGCACTCTAGGGGGCTTGACGTGGTAGCCTATGAGTGTAGATAAGTTACCAGGTAGTTTAAGGCACAAAAGGACAGTCAAGTGGAGCTATGAACTCCCATTGGTCCATTTTTGTCTTTTGTAAAACTCTAAGTTTAGAAACAGAGCTCTAGAGTGGATTTCGAGCAATTGGTGAGGGATCTTCAAAATCTGAGAGCACAAGCGGATAGAGCTCGTAGAGCCAAGCACTGTCAGTGAAATTTTCGATCGATTTGAGGCAATAAAGACGAAGTTATGCCCAATTGAAGTTCGGATTATGCCAAAACTGCATCACTTTTGTTGATTTTGGGGTTTTCAGTGTCACTTGCGACAGAATTGAAGAAATCACTTCAAAACTTCGTGGTTGCGTTCTCTGCCAGTAGGGCTACGATTTCCCAAAAAGTTTCATATCGATTGAGTAACTGAGTAATTCAGGGCGGCCGCTGAAGCAGAGGGGGTCTGAAAAGCTCTTAATCTAGAGCAGCGACTTCAGAGGAGGAGATCTGGAGTTCTGTGTACATTCAGGAGTCCCAAATTCACAGGGATGTTCAGCATCCTGTAGACTTTAAATACTGTGAGAATATTTGAAATTCATCGAGCCAATTCTCTGTACTAGGTCAGAATAGCTGTCTAGGTACCAGAAATTGTCATAATTCTCTTACTCAGAACTTTTCTGTCAACATCTCGGTGCTAGTATTCAATCTCATGCTGAAACTTCGTGTGTGTGTCCAGTAGTACCTCATTTACATGTAGGGGAAGTTTAGAAGTCTAGACCTTCATAGTTTTCCTCTCTTTGAGTGTCAAAGTTCACCGTCTAAACTTATTACTACTAGTGAGACCTAAATTTCGCTTTTGAGCATATCAGAGGATCCTACACTCCTGTGTGAGTGTTTATAGCTCCTGTTGTGACCTGAAAGTCAACCTCTTGAGTAAACAACCACAGCCAAAAGCCCGGCGCTTTCCTAAGTATACGGATCACACTCTGACATACTCTCTTTTTGATGAACTCGACGTGAAACACCTAGGGTGGGAGTTTTCTTGAGAGTGTTACAGGATCAGATATCATGGTCAACCAAGGATCATCAAGTGGAGGTGCTGCTGCTGCTCAGCAACCTGTTCAGTTTGGATGCTGCTACGATGAAGATGTTCCAAGCTTTTTCCATGTTTATGCAGCAGCAGCAGAGCACAGAGAGGAAGGAGGTATTAGGAACCAAGGTGTTGCAATATGTGGTGCATCAGATGGACCAGTTCAAAGGAACAGATATTTCCAAGTACGTGCGATACTATGCTAGAGAGATGGAGGTGAACAAGGTACCTGAGAAGGAGATGGTGGAGAACTTTGAACTTGCTGTTGTCCCTGAGATTCGTGGGCGTTGTCGTGTTGTGAGACGTCCCGCATGTGAATTCAGTGTAGAACGGGTGTTGTGTTTTCTTTTGTGTTCGGTGAACCTTTTGTGTAGTGCACATGAGAGGGTATTAGGTGTCACGTTCACAGAGATCTGGATGTGAGATCGCACGATAACAAGATGTGCCGACTCAATGATCCGTGAACGTTCGCGTGAATGGCTCTTGTTGTCAAACATAGGTATAAGACAGTGGGTTGGGGGTTTGGGAGGCATTCTTCTTGAGTGGATGTCATGAGTACGTCTTAAGTGTCTTACGAGATAAGTGGGGACTGCAAGAGTTGTATCTATGGATGGAGGACTAAATCGAGTTCCGAATCTTCCATTTCCGAACCCATTTCATATCAAGCTTCACTTGATCCACCGTGATCACTTTCGACAGTGGTTCGTCGCCTACTTTGGAGAAGAGTTCATGGGGAGGATGATGGACTCGCCTACTCCGGTGATCTTACCAATCGTCACGTATGGAGAGGACTGGGACTTGACAGTGTACATCTTACTTTGACGAGGGCCAATGGACTTGAATTATCCAGCCAACATCCCTTTCAACGTCTGGGTGGATGTTCGATGTCACTGTCGACGGAAGATCAATCATCGTGCGTGGATCGCAAGGAACTTTGGGGAGGAGTACTGTAATCAAGTGATGGCTTCTCCATTTCCTTTTGTAGTACCTTTCATCGTAAATCGGTTCCAGGTCGTCATTTTGACCTTGTACTGAATCTTAAGTGTTAAGTACGATCTCTATAGTTCGACGAATGTAATTAACCTAAGGTTGGGGCCGATGCCTTGAAGGCATGAGAGGATAGTAAGGTTATAGTTGTTCTAGGGTACCAAGTAGAGGACAAAAGAGGTTTTCAGATCTGTTTTCTTATTGGTCCATTTTCGACCAATCAACGCCATTCCAGATCTGCAGACGGCTTTAGGGTTTTGGAGGTCTTCCCGAGGGTCATTTGAGGAGTGAGTGGTCTTGTTGGAAAGAGCTCGAGAGGGGCTACACTCTAGAGACAAAGATCAGGCGATTTGGAGTTCTGAGGAGAGAGTGATGGACGTTGAAAGTCAGGGGGGTCAAATCGGTACCCCGAGCCACGTTTTTTAGTGATCCGGGAGTTTGAGAGGTGATCTTTAGGAGCTGTCAAGTGGATCGAGTAGTTCACTCCGTGCTGGTTGTATTGATGTAAAACAATCCTACATTTGGGTTGTATTTGCTCCTGAAATGATCAATTGAAGTTGGCTGTTACAGTTGAGAGGTATGAGAAAACCCGCTTTCTTTGGATTCAAAGCTTGAGTTGCTCCGTGCACATGGGATTGGATCTCTGAGTGAAACTTTCCAGGATGAGAGTGTGCCCTATCAGCTAGTCACATGTGAAATTTCAGTTCAATTGGGTAAGAGAATGTGTGGAGATCTAGGATTTTGGCCATCGAGATCTGTAAAGCTCAGAAGTTAGCACAGGCGGGTGGCTTGATTCATCGCGGACAGTTGGGGTTAGATCTGAGACTGAGATTTCATACAGTAGTAGAGAAGGGTCAGAGGGGATGTCCTGTGAAGTTTGAGCCTGATTGGATAATCAAGGTGAAGGCACGAGATTGTCAAAGTTCAGTTTGCAGCGAGGCGAGAAAGACGTAGAGAGATTTTGCTTAAATCTCTTGGTTGGAGTTGAACAAAAAACGACTTGAAGATGGGAGGTGTGCTTCTTGGAGGTGTCGTGTGGATGACAAGGAGGCTGTATTGTGAGATTGGTACGGCGATCACGCTCAGTGGAGGTGCCACGTCTTGCTGAAGCTGAGGTACCGTTATCCTCGGTATCACGCCCCGAGTTTCTAGCTATTTTGCTGCCGATATGTCTTGTATCGTTGGGAAGCTTGTGTAGTAGGCGGTCCTTGCTGTGGACATCTTCCTGAGCAAACTCGTATCAGCGAACAATAGAATGTCAGAGTCTACAATTAGATAGTTTGTCGAGAAGAAGTAGTGAAGCGGATGTGGATGAGAGATTGTATGAAGAGTGCTTGGGATCTAAAGCAGACACGTACCGTGTATGAGCCTTGCCTTTATCTAGAGTGGAATCGAGCTCCGAGTCATTTGTGTGATGCACATGTGCTACACTTGGGTCAAGTTAGCTCGCTAGTAACCTACAAAAAAGACTGATAGATTAGATATTGAGAGCATAAGTTTTCATCGGTTAGGTCGTAGATCCAGTTGTATCTCTCTACAGCCAGATACCCCGTGTATTCCCAGATCATATTTCACGCCGTACGACAGCGTGTGAAGGAGCTCAAGCAGCAGCAAGGACAGAGTTGGGAGAGCTTTATGCGAGCTTTGAAGGAGGAGTACTACACGGAAGATTCAGAGAGGGTGACCAAGAGAACGTTCTTGGAGTGGGTGGTTAAGCCTAACAAAGGTTTGTCTGTAAATGAGTTGTTAAGGAAGTTTGATCGTCAGTATGCTCAGCTTTCTAGGACAAAGAAGCTTACACTAGAGGTGGAGAAGACCGAGCTTTTTCTACAAGCAGCGGACGTGACTATTCAGGAGAAGCTTGAGCTGTTGCTGGAAGACAAGAGTGAGGAGAGAGGATTGAAGACTGACTGGAAGGAGGTTGAAGAGGCTGTCTCTTTGCTGACCAAGAGACAGAGAAGAAGGGACAAGGTGGTGGTAAGTGAAGAAGCACCTCTGATAATTCCTGTCAAGCAGTTGCCTACTAAGCCCACTTTGGTAATTGCTAGAGAGGAAGACTCACCGCTTGATGAGTTGATTGAAGGAGCTTAAGCTTAAACTCACTAGGTTAGAAGAGAAGGAGCATAATGTACAGCCTGCTATGCAGAGACCTCAGATGAGAGAAGGCTTTGTTCATTGTTGTATATGGTGTGATAGCCTAGACCATGTAAGAAGAGATTGTGGGGAGTTTTCAGATGCATTGAGAAAGGATCTGATCTTCTTCAAAGATGGTAAGATCTATCTGAGAGAGATTGGGATGATGTTGGGAACCAACTTTGGCAAGGGTGGTATGAAGAGACTTGTGAATAAAATATCAACATCACATGTTGTTTCTCTTGTGAATGCTGCTACCTGTGGAGTGAAAGTGGAGATGGAGAGAGAGAAAGGGAGAGAGAAAGGGACTATTGGGTTGTGGTCTGATGTAGTGCGGTCCGTAGCTAGATCAGAGCTAGACAAGGATGTGCTACGAAGGGTTGGCAACTCAATTCGAGAAACTACAAGATGGAATGACCATGTGGATACTATGTCAGTGCATGCTTATGTTGCAAGAAGTCAGCATGAAGCTATACTAGAAGAAAAACGCAGGAGGGAGGATGCAAGTGAGGCTTCTACAGCCAAACGACCTGCTACAAGGAGTGAAAGGGCTAGACCAGAGGCAAGGCAGGAGACAACACCTACTCGGGAGGAAACTATGGAGGATCTACCACCTACAACACCAAAGGAGAAGGAGAGCAGCAATGAGAAGGGTAAGATGCCTGCATACAAACTTCAGTCTGACATTGAGATTACTACAGACTTGAAGTAGGTGTTTGAGAATCGTATCTTGAATGGGAAGGTTGAGTTTACTTTGGATGAGATTCTTGGGATTGCAAAGCATGAGTTCCATGAGGTTATCATAGATATCATCAAGAGGAAACGTCAAAATTTGGGTGAAGCAGCTACGCTTAACGCTCTAGAGACCAAACTGTCGGAAGATGAGGAAGATGAGATTGCTGGTTACTGCTCTCAAGTATCAGAGGGAAGATCAGATCAGCACGTGAGGTTTGAAGATGAGGTGGAAGCATCGCAGAAGAGCCATTACTCTCACAACCATTGGGCAAGAGCAACCACAAAGACCTTGGTAAAGTTGGGAGATCTGGAGGAACATGTGGTGGCATTGATTGATCACGGCTCAGAGATTAATCTGATGTCTAAGGAGCTGTACAAGCGTGGGAGATGGCCCATAGACACCGACCATGGATGGCTTATCCGTGCTGCCAACAACCAGCGGGGAGAACTCTATGGTGCTTGCCCCAACATCAAGGTAACTGTGGGTGACATCAGTGATGTTCAGAATTTCTTTGTACAAGACATGTCAACCTATCCTATCATTCTAGGGCAGCCTTACATTACTGCTGTTAGAATGGAGACACGAGTTATGGATGATGGTTCAGCCTACGCTATGATACGTAGTAGAGACGGCAAAAGAGCTGTTCAGTTTTTGACCGTTGCTGTAGAACATGAGAAGAATCGTGATAGCTTGAGAGACCCTCCACTGCCTAAGATTACTCAGGAGTTTAGAGAGTCTAGGGGTTTTGGCAGAGTATCATTGAAGAGCGAGACTTCAACGGTACAGTAGAGATAGGATTCTCGCATGATCCAGTAGAGCAGGAAGTTTTATCTACTAGCTTCTTAGGACTAACATCATGTGGATCAGTGTGTTATAGGAAGGTTGAGAATCTGAAGAGGTTTGAGAGGCAACATGTGAAGTATGTACAGCAGTCTTTGAGAGATAGTGGAGAGTTAGCAGGAGATGAATACATATATGGAGTGTTTGAAGAACAGTATTTGGTAGATACTATAGGGGAGTTGAAATCTATAGTAGAAAGTTCTATAGATGATGTAGATAGAGTGGTGAGAGTGAGCTCCAAGGAGCTTTATGATGTAATTGATAAGTTTATAGATCGACAAGAGGTGTATGTGGAGACCAAGTACAAGTCAATGGCAAAGAAAGTCAAACCAGTGGCTTTGCCTTTACCACTCGATTACAATCAGAAGATGGAGCAAGCTGCACGAGAACCGACGCTCAGAGGACCGAGAAGAATTGGGCACCAGTTCACAAAAACAACACTGAAGGAGTTGAGGATTGGAGGTGATGGATTTCTTACTGAGCAAGAGAAGAAGAACTTCAGGGAGATGCTATCTAGGCATGGTAAGGCGTTTGCGTTTGAGTCACATGAAGTAGGATGTGTAGATCCAAGTGTAGTTGCACATATGGTAATCTTTACTATACCGCATGTGCCTTGGAATCTACGTCCTATCCCTGTACCTAGAGCTCATCTACCAAAGCTGATAGACTTGCTCAATGAGAGGATTAGGATGGGTATCTTGGAACCATCTATAGCTCCCTACTCTAGCAGATGGTTTACTGTTCCGAAGAAGAGTGGAGCTTTGAGATTCATTCAAGATATGCAGCCAGTTAACAAGGTGACTATCAGGAATATGGGTATAGGACCTATTGTAGACGAGTTTGCAGAGGCTTTTGCTGGTCGTGCTATCTATTCAATGGGAGACTTATATTCAGGTTATGATCAGTTTCAATTATCCTCTGAAAGTAGAGACTTGACTACAATGAGGACACCTTTGGGGTTACTAAGGATGTGCACCTTGCCACAAGGTGCTACCAATTCTGTAGCACATATGATGAATGGCATGAACAAAGTTTTGAGAGATTTCATTCCTGGAAAAACTATGCCATTCCTTGATGATGTGTCGATCAAAGGGTGTGCTGAGGAGGAGAAGAATGAGGTAATGGATCAGAGGGGGTGCCGTAAGTTTGTTGCAGATCACATAGCTGATTGTGATAAGATACTGAGTCGACTGGAGGAGGTTCATTTGACTTTATCAGGAGCAAAGTCTGTATTTGGAGAACAAGAGGTGTTGATTGTGGGACACCTATGTGGATCTTACGGTCGGAAACCTTGTCCAAACAAGCTTGATGTCATTCGAAGGATGAAGGGGACATGTGGGTCAGTTACCGAGGTGAGAAGGTTTCTAGGTGCATGTGTGTTTTACCATATATGGATTCCACACTTTGCTCATGTAGCAGATCCGTTGTACAAGCTGCTGAGGAAAGGGCAAAGATTTCAGTGGCAAGAGGAGCAAAGCGAGTATATGAAGAAGTTGAAGGATCTGTTGTCTTCACCACCAACTCTACGGAAGGTAACATATGAGTTGGGCATATCTATTATCATTACTGTTGATACTAGTCCTATTGGCATTGGATGGGCTATAGGACAGGATGATGAGGATGGAAATAGATATGTGATGCGTTTTGGAGCTAAGGTGTTAAGTTCACGGCAGAGAGACTACCCTCAGGTCAAGAGAGAGCTATGGGGAGTAGTTACTGCGATGAAGAGTGATAAGGAATACTTGATATGAGCACTTGTGGTTGTGGAGACAGATTGTTTACCTCTCTTGGGAATGATCACTAGCTGTACAACTCTAGATATTGTTATGTTGAGGTGGATAGCATATATCAAGTCCTTGAACCCAGAGTTTAGACATATTGCAGGAAAAGACAATCCTGTGGCAGATATGTTATCAAGGGCTAGGTATTACGATGAGAAAGAAATGATAGATGATCAGGAGGATGTGAGAACAGAGTTCTATTCTAGTGCTCTTGCTAGAAGAGATAAAAGCTGTTTTACAGCCTCGTTGGAGTTTTTTGAGGAAACTGTGTATGATGGCGAGTGGTTGGATCTTGGGCGCTATTTGAGTTCACTAGAAAGACAAGAAGGCTGGTTTGATGCAGATTTCAAGAGGATCCGTAGAATAGCTTATGGTTACTTTTTACATGGAGGACATCTATGGAAGCGCCCTAAGCTACAAGGAGGTGTACCACAGCGGGTGGTATGTGATCTGGAATTGCAGCAGAAGCTGATCAAGGAGTTCCATGAGAGTCAATGGGCCGGTCATAGAGGAGTTTGGGCTACATTTGCCAAGATGAAGGAGAAGTATTGGTGGAAGGGTATGTATAAGGACGTAGTACAGTTTGTTTCATCGTGTATACCTTGCCAGATGTATACCAACGTACGTCATCGTGATGGATTGCATCCTACTTATCCTTTAGCCATTCATTATAAATGGGTAGTTGATCTGGTAACTATGCCGTTTGGGCTTGGACAAATGAGGTATCTAGTCTTGGCTAGAGAAGATCTATCTAACCAAGTTGAAGGTTGTGCCCTGAGGACGAAGACCACTGCTAGTGTCTGCCGCTTTCTA
Organism: Asterella californica; assembly: GCA_036924285.1. Taxonomy (NCBI): domain Eukaryota; kingdom Viridiplantae; phylum Streptophyta; class Marchantiopsida; order Marchantiales; family Aytoniaceae; genus Asterella; species Asterella californica. Next base: position 464,619 of record JAYKYS010000022.1, on the reverse strand, counting down.
CTTGAAGATGTTATTTGTAGGTATGGGTGTGTGGGAAAGATCACTGCAGATAGGGGTGAGCTGGATTCACAAGAAGCAGTTGAGTTCTTCAAGCGATTGAGAATCAAGTTGGCGTTAACCACTGCTTACAATCCTGAAGGGAATGGCAAGAGCGAACGAGGTCATCCGCCAATCATCAAAGCTTTGGTAAAAGCTTGCAGGGGTAAGATCCGTGAATGGCCTAGACTGCTACCATTTGCTTTATGGACAGACCGTACAACTTAGTACCGTTATAGGTTACATGCCAGCAGAGTTGATACTAGGGCAAAAACCTATGATGCCGATTGAGGAGGTTGTGCCTACTTGGAATGTTTTGCCATGGGAAGATGGTAGAAGTACAGAGGATCTTCTTGCATTAAGGATCCAACAGTTAGAACGAAGACCTGAGGATGTTGCTAAAGCTGTGGAAAGGTTAAAGGTTGCTAGAGAGAGAAACAAAGGCAGATTTGATAGAACGCATAGATTACGACCCATACCAGTTAAGGAAGGTGATTGGATGTTAGTCTATGATAGTAGTCTTGATAATCAGCATAGCGCTATCAGAAAGTTTTCCAAGAGGTGGTTCGGACCTTATGTGGTGTTAGAAGTTTATGATAATGCCACATAGGGAGTTAGATGGTGCAGTCGCAGGGAAGAGAATCAAGCTCTTTAGAAGGAGAGGGGAGGGCTAGAACATTGCAGAGCCTACTGAAGATGAAGCTGAAGACTCAATGGAGGTTGAAGATGAATTTGAAGCTGAAGCTGAAGAGTCTTGATCTAGATCTGGCACATACCGGAGGATGTGCAGGTTCAGAGGGGGTGGATGTCGCGCTACTTGGCGGCTACATGCTTGACTTCTACTCCGACTCTTGAGTTTAGTAGTTCTAGAAATTAGCTCATATTACTTCTAGTCCTTTATGTATATGTTTGACACCTTTGCATACGGTGTTAACATTATTTTGAGTCCTAGTAGGTTGATTACCATGTTGATAGGGCTTAAGCTCATGGGTTGTATTTGCGTGTCGCCCATGCACGCTTTCTAGCTGATTTAAGTTATTTTTCGGAGCTGCGTGTCATTTTGGATAGTTTAAGTTTTACGCTGGCACTCTAGGGGGCTTGACGTGGTAGCCTATGAGTGTAGATAAGTTACCAGGTAGTTTAAGGCACAAAAGGACAGTCAAGTGGAGCTATGAACTCCCATTGGTCCATTTTTGTCTTTTGTAAAACTCTAAGTTTAGAAACGGAGCTCTAGAGTGGATTTCGAGCAATTGGTGAGGGATCTTCAAAATCTGAGAGCACAAGCGGATAGAGCTCGTAGAGCCAAGCACTGTCAGTGAAATTTTCGATCGATTTGAGGCAATAAAGACGAAGTTATGCCCAATTGAAGTTTGGATTATGCCAAAACTTCATCACTTTTGTTGATTTTGGGGTTTTCAGTGTCACTTGCAGCAGAATTGAAGAAATCGCTTCAAAACTTCGTGGTTGCGTTCTCTGCCAGCAGGGCTACGATTTCCCAAAAAGTTTCATATTGATTGAGTAACTGAGTAATTCAGGGCGGCCGCTGAAGCAGAGGGGGTCTGAAAAGCTCTTAATCTAGAGCAGCGACTTCAGAGGAGGAGATCTGGAGTTCTGTGTACATTCAGGAGTCTCAACTTCACAAGGATGTTCAGCATCCTGTAGACTTCAAATACTGTGAGAATATTTGAAATTCATCGAGCCAATTCTCTGTACTAGGTCAGAATAGCTGTCTAGGTACCAGAAATTGTCATAATTCTCTTACTCAGAACTTTTCTGTCAACATCTCGGTGCTAGTATTCAATATCAGGCTGAAACTTCGTGTGTGTGTCCAGTAGTACCTCATTTACATGTAGGGGAAGTTTAGAAGTCTAAACCTTCATAGTTTTCCTCTCTTTGAGTGTCAAAGTTCACCGTCTAAACCTATTACTACTAGTGAGACCTAAATTTCGCTTTTGAGCATATCAGAGGATCCTACACTCCTGTGTGAGTGTTTATAGCTCCTGTTGTGACCTGAAAGTCAACCTCTTGAGTAAACAACCACAGTCAAAAGCCCGACGCTTTCCTAGGTAGACGGATCACACTCCGACAACGTCGAAGTCCTAACACTTATGAGGCCATCCCACAGAGCTTACAGGTGTACCATATGCGCACAGGTATCTCTCATGGTATATTCAAGGTGGCATGCGGACATAACAATCAAGCAAGCTCCTTTCTAAGCTAACCTCTTGTTAAAATGAACGTTTCCGAGCTCTCGATATCATCTTGATGCCACCTTGAATACACTCACAAGTCTCCAATATAGGCCGAAGTCTCCAATGTACACCTCACCCCACAAGGCTTACAACCCTCCCATATGCACACCAAGTATCTCCCATGGTATATTCGAAGTGGCATGCGGAGGCTTAGACCAAGAAGCCCACGATTAAGGGAGATATTGGTCTCCCGCCCCTAGATATGCAGGACGTGAGGGAGACCCTAGATATGCAGGACGTGGTTGCATATCCAACATAGACTCCTTTCCAAGAGGCCAACATGTCAGAATAGGAAACACAGACCAGAGGGAATTGATCATGAGACCACTTTCCTTCTAGGTGGGCGCCTTATCATTGAGATGACCTTTGTTTCCATTCAAAAAGGAAATAGAGTAGGTACATATCCTTTAAGGAAAGTTTTCTGTAAAGTCTTTACTAGCTTTTCGTACACTAACTTCTCTGTACAACTCTGTTTTTAGTGAACGAGGAGTCAAAACTATAGTTTTGACTCCTCGTTCACTAAAAACTCTCTTTCACACTTTTCATCACTTAAAACTTGTACTAACTATTACCTAGAACCTCTTTTCTCGAAACCAAAAGTATGAAGTCGCTCTTCTCGACGAGCTCTGCATTCTGGAACTTTTCATTCCCTTCAGGGTGATATTTCAACCCAAGCTAGGGGGCAGCTTATCAAGCATATGTGCAACTTCTTGAACAAATACCAATTGAGTGTCTTCTGAAGTTCTGTTTCATCATGTAGAATGCCACGCACTATGCCAACGGGTTGAGTTTTCACTTCGGGGAGGTTCTTGGTATTGCAAAGAGAGAGTTTCATGAGTTGATTATTGATGTCATCAAACAAAAGAGGCAGGTGATATCTGAGCAGGTAGAGAGTCAGATGATAGATGTGAAAGAGACTTCTGGGAATGATGTGGGATTTGGAAAGGTGCATTTCCAAGAGATTGGTGACAAGGGATACCAGCAGGAGGCGTTGGTTGCTGGTACCAACACTACCAAGGCTGATGATGACGAAGCTGATGAGGAGAGTCCAGTTGCTGACAGTGACTTCAGAAGGAGGCATTGGGCTCGCGCTACAACTGCTACACGAGTACGTCTTGGGAGTTTGTCTGAACTTATTGCTGTTTAGTTGATCACGGATATGAAATCAATATCATGCCGCATGAGATATATGAGAGAGGACAGTGGTCTATTGAATTGAATCATGGTTGGGTGCTGCGTGTTGCTAACAATCAGAAGGATGAGTTATACAGAGTTTGTCCTAACGTGAGGATGAGGGTAGGTGATGTGGAAGTATATCAGCACTTCTTTGTGCAATCTTTTGCTTCGTATCTTATCATTCTTGGTCAACCTTATATCACTACAATGCAAATGGAGACCAAGGTAATGGACGATGGATCACACTTTGCTAAGATCCGCAGTCCAGATGATAGACGTTCTGTTCAATTTTTGATTGTCTAGACAAACCACGAGCAAAATAGACAGACCTTGAGAAACTCTCCTATTTGCAGAAGTAAGGGTTTTCAAGACCCACTCTTATAGGACGAGATGACAGGAGTGAATGATCTAGGACTATCATGATTTTGCTTGAGCAGCCCAAGGGACCACAGAGGACTAATGAAGAGGCTGCTTGAGATTCTGAGAGTGTATATGGAGTACGAAATTGGAGATCTAGTAGTGGAGAATCTGTTGAGCTAGCTGAAATTTTAGAGTCAGATCAGATGATGGATGCTGATGCAGATCTGCTACATGACGAAGACGTTGAAGGCGTTGAAGAGGACGATGGTAATTTAGAGAGCCTTGGGGACTAGTGGAAGAGTTGGCACATACCGGAGGATGTGCAAGTTTGGAAGGGGTGAATGTCATATTGCATGACGTTCCACATGATGAAACGGAACTTCAGAAGACACTCAAATTGACATTTGTTCAAGAAGCTACGTCCTAGCTTATCAAGCTGGGTAGTAGCTAAGCTAGGGCTATGCTTGACAAGCTGCTCCATAGCTTGAGTTGAAATATCACCTTGAAGAGAGCGAAAAGTTCTAGAATGAGGGGCTCACTGAGAAGAGCGACTTCATGCTTTCGGTTGCGAGAAAAAGCATCTTAGGTAACAGTTAATATAAGTCTTAAGTTATGACTTCTCATTCACTAAAAACGGAGTTGTACAGAGAAGTTAGTTAAGATTGTAGAGATACTTTCCTTTAAGAATATGTACCAACTGTATTTGCTTTACAAAAGGAAACAGATATCATCCTAGTAACAGGGCGCCCATGTTGGATATGCAACCACGTCTTGCATATCTAAGGGCGAAGACCAGTATCTCCTTTAATCATGAGCTTCCTGACCTAAGCCTCCGCATGCCACCTTGGTTATAGCATGGGAGATACCTGGTGCGCATATGGGGGAGCTGTAAGCCCTGTGGAATGGCTTCATAAGTGTAAAGACTTCGGTCTACATTGGATGACTTGTGACTATAACCAAGGTGGCATCAAGAGCTAGGAAATTTTTAATGATCAAGGGCCCAGCTTGGTAGGGGACCTGCTTACTTCGTAAGTACGTCTGCTTATAAGTGTTGATATAGTCCCAAGCTCTAGTAGATCGACGGCTACCATTAGCCGGAGTGGTTAGGGTTGTTAGAGTTAGTTAGAGGGCTAACCCACCATTAGGGTTTCCCTTGTACTCACCTCCACTATATATACAGAGAGAGGCAAAGCCTCTCTCATCTCATTCCTATTTTACTTCCTTGTCTACTCGCTCTCTCTCTTCTTGGAGTGTCCTCGAAGTATCGATCTTTCTACATGGTATCAGAGCTGGTGAGAGTGTGTGTCCCTTGCTGATGAGCAAGATGGAGATTGGAGTACAGGAGAGAGCAGCCGGAGTTGTGCCTGATGTCGAGCACTATCCTGCTGATGCGTTCGGGTGAGGCGAAACCGTTTCTTTCGCCACCAGAAACTTTGAACGCGATTTCGGAGGCCTAGACGATTTTTTCTCGCTGATTTCTGTCGACCAGCCCTTCTAGGGCTGTCTTGTTCAGAAGGTGCGAATTGTGTACTGGGCCAAGTTTCAGTCGATTTGGAGATTTCCAGCGGCAGTTTTTCAAACGGATCTTTTTCGACCAAAACGAAAGTTTTAGGACTTGAGTCCAAAACTAATCCTGTTTCGAAAATTTCTGAAAATTTCAAGGGGTCGCACGCCCATTTTCGACCTCATTTGGTCTAGTTTTTCACCTTTCTTGGTGTGTTCTTTCGACGTTTCCGTCGTGTTTTGTACACCTACAGTTCGCGCACAGGTTCTTTTCTCGTTGTCGCTGCAGGAGGAGTTCGCGGAGTCGCCTCGTTGTGACTTGTGACAACTCTTGATCACGCGGTGGGGAGAGACGAGTTTCGTGCAGTTTCTGGGAGGTTTTTCCGCGTACAGAACAGTGCAATTTCGACATTGCAGCTATGGCGGAGTCTGTGTCTTTGATCACTGGAGAGAAACTCGACAAGAACAACTACCAAGTGTGGAAGTTCCGGATGAAGACCTTCCTGCAGGGACAAGATCTATGGGATCTTATCACTGAGGAGGAGAAAGCGCCTGAAGTGCCAATTTCTGATCCGAAATTCAAGGAGTGGAAGAAGCGCTCATATCAGGCTATTCACTACATCGCGCTGACAGTTTCAGCATCGATGATCGGTCACATCCAGGATTGTGATACGCCCAAGAAAGCTTGGGATGCACTCGCGCATCTGTTTCAATCCGGAACAGAGGCGCGGAAGCTGCAATTGCTGCAGCAGTTCAATACCGTGAAGAAGGGGTCGATGTGCATAAACGACTATGTGAACGGGGTCAAGCAGCTCGCGGATCAGTTATCTTCTGTCAAAGTCGAGATTGATCCCACTGTCTTGATTGGAGCCACATTGCAGGGACTGCCTGCAGAGTACAAACAGTTCATAACATCGATTTCGACCAGAGAACCTCTTCCGCGGTTTGATGAGCTTGTTCCTATGATGTTAGGAGAGGAGGTGCGCCTACTGGGGAGTTCTACTTCGACGGTCAGCAAGAATCTGTCTATTTTGCAGGTTCTGGAGGATCTCGAGGTAGGGGTCGTGGCAAAGGCGCTGGACGTGGACGGGGTCGCGGACAGCAACAGCAATCGCAGCAGAACCAGCAAAACCAGCAACAGTCTGGTGGTTCCAACAACAATCAGAGAAGAGCGCCTGGTTCCTGCAACTACTGCAAGAAACAAGGCCACAATGCGAATCAGTGCTACAAGAAGCAGAACGATCAGAGACAACACGACAACAACCCCCAACAAGGTAACAGCAACCAGCAAGGCTATGCAGTCACTGAGCATGTCTATTCGGAGCAGTTGCTGATTACTACGCATCAGAGTTATGCGGCTTTCGAGCCGCAGACTGACTGGGTGATCGACTCCGGCGCCACCAGTCACATGACTCCCCATCGGGAGTGGTTTACTTCACTCGAGCCTGTGGAGACTCCACAGTTTATGGTCACAAGAGATGACACCAAGCACAAGATCCAGCACAAGGGTAACATTCCACTTGACATTCCTGCCTCAACGTTTACTGGTATACGGAATGTCTTACATGTACCTACATTGACTAGAAACCTGCTATCTGTAGGACAGTTGATAGAGCAGGGTCTGCAAGTGCGCTTCAATAAAGATGGATGCTTTATTGAAGATTCGAATGGCACTGTCATAGCTCGAGGTATCAAGAGTGGTAGGCTGTTTAAACTAGATGCATCTGCGCCTAAGTTACAGGCTGCCATGTATGGACAGAGTGGTCCAGTAGTGTCTGACATTGACATCTGGCACAAGCGAATTGGGCACATGAACTTTCAGAGGCTGAAAAGCCTTCCGAGTTCTGACCTGGTTACAGGTCTGCCCAAATTCGAAACCAGTGAGCCCATTGGAGTCTGTGCAGCATGTCAATTCGGCAAGCAAGCTAGACAGCCCTTTAAGGGATCAGGTAGTAGAGCGAACAAGCTTCTGGAGCTTGTTCACACTGATGTATGGACTGCTTCTCAGCCAAGTATGACCGGTTTCCAGTACTTCGTGTCGTTCATTGATGATCATTCGCGTTATACTTGGATCTATTTGTTGAGAAACAAGTCCTCTGCCGAAGTACTGTCAGCATTTCAGACTTTCCGCAAGTTGGTGGAGAAACAGTCTGGAGCATCTATCCTCTGTCTAAGATCTGATGGAGGAGGCGAGTTTCTTTCTGGAGAGTTCGATGCATATCTGCGTGAGCATGGCATTCGACGCCAGAAGACCTGCAGTTACAGTCCGCAGCAGAACGGGGTTGCGGAGCGCAAGAATCGACACATAGCAGAAGCTGCTCGTGCGATGTTGAACGAGAAGACCATGCCTAGACCTTACTGGGCAGAAGCTGTTTCATGTGCGGTGTATCTGATGAACCGGACGCCTACAGCGGCAGTCCACAGCAAGACACCGATGGAGGTCTTCACAGGCAGAACAGGAACCGAGTTCGCTTGAGGAGGCGATGCACAAGGCCCAATGGGTAAGTGCTATGGAAGCTGAACTTGCTGCGCTTCATCACCAACAGACTTGGGAGTTGGTAGACTTACCTCAGGGTAAGAAAGCGATTGGTTGCAGGTGGGTTTTCAAGGTCAAGCGCAACTCGGATGGTACCGTGTGTCGGTACAAGGCCAGATTGGTAGCTAAGGGCTACGCACAGCAACATGGAGTGGATTTTGAGGAGACCTTTGCTCCTGTTGCGAAGATGGTGACTATTCGGACAGCAGTTGCAGTTGCAACTCAGAAAGGTTGGAAGATGCACCAGATGGACTTCAAGAACGCTTTCCTCAACGGCGATCTTGAGGAGGAGGTCTACATGCAGCAACCTCCTGGTTATGAGGATCCTATGTTCCCTTCCCGTGTATGTAAGTTACGGAATGCTCTCTATGGTCTGAAACAAGCACCAAGAGCATGGTATGCAAAGATCAATTCTTATTTGCAGTCTCTTGGGTTCCAGCTTTGTAGTTCAGACTCTACCTTGTATTCATTGAGAATACGAGACCGGATTGTTGTGATCACCATCTATGTTGATGACTTGATCATTACCGGTAACTTTGAGGAGCTTATTTCCCAGATCAAGGATCACTTGAAATCCGAGTTCGAGATGATGGACTTAGGAGAACTCAAGTACTTCCTTGCTGTGGAGTTCATTAGAGATGGGAAGGATGTTTGGCTTGTACAGCGACAGTATGCTCTCAGTATGCTTGAGAGATTTGGTATGCTTGATTGCAAACCCATTGCTACACCATTAGAGCAAGGGGTAAAGCTAGGAGCAGAGGATGGTGAGTTGTTGGATGATCCACGCATGTACAGACAGATGGTTGGAAGTCTTATCTACCTGACCATCACCAGACCAGACTTGAGTTATGCTGTCGGTCTGATTAGTCAGTTCATGCAGTCACCACGGAGATCACACTTTGAGGCTGTCAAGCGGATCCTCCGCTACGTGAAGTTCTCGATGCAGTACGGACTTCACTATCGATACGGTGGACCATTGTTGTTACATGGCTACACAGATGCTGATTGGGCAGGAAGTGCCGACAGGAGATCCACGTCAGGTTACGCTTTTGGACTTGGAAGCGCTGCTATAAGCTGGGCTTCTAAGAAGCAACCCACTGTTGCTTTGTCGTCCACGGAAGCAGAGTATCGAGGAGCAACGAACGCAACATGCGAATCGATTTGGCTTCGGTGTCTGCTATCTGATATTGATGTGGAGTGTACAGATCCTGTTGTTGTATATACAGACAACATTAGCAGCATGAAGTTAGCTAGTAATCCTGTTTTCCATGCTAGGACGAAGCACATTGAGGTGCACTATCACTTTATTAGAGAGAAGGTCCTTGCAGGAGAGATTGAGCTCAGTTATGTGAGCACAGGAGATCAGGTTGCCGATATCTTCACTAAGGCGTTGCCTAGAGATAAGTTTGATGCTTTCAGACATTGTCTAGGAGTACAGGATGTAGAGATGAGCTTGAAGGGGAGTGTTGATATAGTCCCAAGCTCTAGTAGATCGACGGCTACCATTAGCCGGAGTGGTTAGGGTTGTTAGAGTTAGTTAGAGGGCTAACCCACCATTAGGGTTTCCCTTGTACTCACCTCCACTATATATACAGAGAGAGGCAAAGCCTCTCTCATCTCATTCCTATTTTACTTCCTTGTCTACTCGCTCTCTCTCTTCTTGGAGTGTCCTCGAAGTATCGATCTTTCTACAATAAGGACCATAGCTTAGCAAAGGTGTTAAGGTTTGGAGAAAACATCCGACGTCGTGCGAAGGAAGATATTCTATTTTTTGTCCAAGATGAAGCAGTCGAGACGCGCATGAGAAGCTATGGATTGGGAGGATCGATTTTCTGAAACTATAACCAAGGTGGCATCAAGATGACATCAAGAGTTGAGAAATTTTTTATAATCAAGGGCTTAGCTTGGCAGGGGGCCTTCTTGACTGTTACGTAAATAACAAGAAAGGCCTAGCTTAGCAAGGGGTTTGCTTACTTGATAAGTATGTCTGCTTATAAAGACCCTAGCTTAGCAAGGGTGTTAAGGTTCAGAGAAAACAGTCGACGTCGTGCGAAGGAGGGTATTCTACTTTTTGTCTAGGAGAAAGCCGTCGAGACGTGCAAGAGAAGCTAGGTACTGAGAGGATCGATTTTCTGAAAGATTTCAGTGAGGAGACTGCTGCAAAGAGAGGAATGAGAGTTTAAGGGGCTCAAATTTCATGTACTTGACTATTTTGGAGGTGAATATCGGTGCTGAAGCTGTTGCAAGAATGGATACAACGCGTTGGGGTTCAGATTTCTATTAATTGTATACTTTCAGAGAGCAATCTGCTTTCTGAGGAACGAGAGAAGATCTGTTGATTGAGGATTGACTGCGTGGAAGTGATTTTGTTTTTTTATCAACGTAAGAGGGTCCTATTGAGTAGAGACCGATTGTCAAATTGATATTTGTAAAGGACTATTAAGTGTCTTCGGAAGAGAAATGAAGCATTTGGAGTTCAGATTTCTTCTATTTATTGTGTCTGGAGGTGGATCTGTCTTCTAGCAGATGAGAACTGATCTTGTTGAGCAGTAAGTGACCTTTAGTCAGAGTATAGTCTATGTGAGACGCTTTAGCCGTTGTCGACAAGCGGGTCAGCTCTTGTTTCTTTATTCAATCTCTATCTCTACCTCGCAATCGATCACAGTCAGAAGGCTCGCCCTTCTTGAGACAGACTCTCCACGATAACATAAGTGTCTGTCCCAAATGGACCTTACACGGATACTGACCTACGAGTCAGAGAACAGATCCAAATGCAAGTTTGAGACGTAGATGTCGCGACCCTGAGTCTCAAGATCGAGCACAGACGGGCACAACAAAACTCTAGTAGACTTGCAGTAGGTTGTGAACACTGCTAGTAGGACTTAACAGCTTGTCTGAGAAGTCAGAAACAGATGAATCCTAAGTGGTTCTTTAAACCAAAGTTGGAACATTGCGTTAAGACGTAAAGGTCTATCCCAAGAGGATCTCAGACGAATGCTGACTTAAGGGGACGAGTCTGAAAATGGATCGAAATGCAAGTATGAGATGTGAGTCCGAGACATGAGTCTGAGTAGATCGAGTCGTGGGTCTAGACGTATGTCCAAATCAGAGGGTCTTAGTTTGACTCTCGACCACAGTTCATCATAATTTGGATCGTGGACAGAGCTCTCGGTAAGATTGTGAGGCTTTGGATTTTCATTTTGTTCATAAATTTTTGTTTTTGTTAGTAAAGAAGTAGATTAGTTAGCATAGATGACAAGATAAGAATAGTTTTAGCTGTAGTATATAGTTTCTTCACCGAAGTGAAAATACAAGAACTACAAAGTGTATATCTTGGGTATGACAGTCTAGTTGCATTCTACAGACGAAGAGCTTTCCAGTGATATCTTATTTGTTGTGGATGTACAACAGACAACAAAGTTATGACCCTCGTAAGAATGATTGAAGTAGAGTGACGGTTAGAGCAATTTCGCCGACGAGGGACGAGAGAAACTTCGCACGTGAAAAGTTACCAAGTGGGGATATAAGAAGTGTCGGAACAGTTCACTTTTTATTTTTACATTCTCTGGTTTACTAGGAGCGCTCTGAGCTGAGAGTTAGAACTTATGAAGTTGGACTTCGCCGAAGAGTATTGTTTTGCAAGTCGCAACTAGGAGAGTTTCGGACAAATAACTTTGTACTTCTTCATACTTCTTCACACTTCAGAATTCATTTGTGGGACGAATGGACGGTGAGTCAACCCATGATTGCCTTCCTGAATGGATCTCGATAACAAGAAACCTTGAAGCCATTCGTATCTATTAGCATCTATGTGAACAGCTGGGTATACTTCGTCATTTTCATCCGTCGACTGGGTCGTGTTATCGTGCATCAGGTCACCCTCTCGACCTACTTGGTCAATTCCAACCACAAAACTCCAATTCTCCCATGTCTAGTTCTACGATCTTCTCTGCGGTTCTGACCAGGATGTCCTCGGTATATAAGAATATCGTTAACGAGATCTCTGATACCACGCCACAGTTTTGCAATAAGAAGGACAATCAGAAGTCCTCGAGTCGTCTCATATACTGCTAAAGATCCGGTCACTTCATGCGAGAGACTTCAATCTCTCTTGTGTCTTCCTCGTCGTGTGCATCCTCTTATTGGATCAGCCATCCTCATAGGGCCTCTATGTGTTTATTATTTTGGATTTCTATTTTCTGAAGTTTATGGAGCCATTGTGTATTTGTCTTCTTTGGAGTTTTACCTACGAAGTTTCGTAGTTTGTTGTGATAGGAGTAAGATTGGGTAACGAAGTTCTTTGTAGTCTACATCCAAAATTAGAGTAAGAGTTTGATGCGAAGTATGAGAATAGATCAATTACTACGAAGTTTATTTTGCTACGAAGATAATTTTGGAGCGAAGTTTGTTTGAACGAAGTGGTTATTTCTAGAAGTTTCTTTGTTGGATAAGTTCTTCTTAGTGGTGCACTTCGTACTTCATGTTGAGTGAGAACTACTTATGAAGTATTTTTGAGAGTAAATTGTAGTAGAACAGCTTAGTGTGAAGTTACTTAACGTTTATGATGATAGAGACTACTTAGTAGCACTTCAGTAGTACTTCTCTGCTGAGACTTGTTATCCGTGGCTCTGTACTCTTGTTTTTTATTTTTTTCTTGAGGTCCTTGACATGTTTAGTATTTGTTATGTTCTTTGTCAAAATTATCAATTTTGTCTTGTTGGATAGACTTGAGTTTGATCTCTACCGAGAGTGATTTCTGTTCGTGAGAATAAAAGACAACTATAAAGAATCACCTTTGTCACTTGTTAACTGTATTTGGATGATATTTACTTGCATCTCTGTGGGTTCGATCTTAATATTACTACTTCTCACCGAGAGCTTTTCAATGGTATCTATACGTTCTCTCTTTTGAAATGCATATGAGAGCTTTGCATGTCTTTGTCTTCAATACTTTATTGTACTTATGTAGTACTTGATTTACCTTGCAGCCTTATTTCTCAAGGTTGGTGATTGATAAGTGCTCATCCTCATATCAAAGAAGCAAGTCGCTTCATATTCATTCCAGGTCTAGAGGACGTAGGTGAGCAACCATGCTATGCTATAATCACAAACTGTATCAGTGGTGTGTGCACCATGTTGTTTGGAGTATCGTTGCTTGCTTCAGATGCTTGTCATTTCTTGATCAGTTTATCCTCATGTTGTCTAATTATCAAACTATTGATTAGTCGATTGCTTTGTTATGCTTTCATGATCGTTAAAGATATACCCTCGAGAATCAACATCCCACAGAGCACCATTATCACTTTATAGACCTCCTTGTGTTGCGATTGAGAACATGCCTAACAAATGTTCTTCCCAAACTTGCACTACTTAAAGTACTTTATGGACAATAAGAGCGCATAAAACCTATCTGAGAAGAAATTTCAATTAGTTCAAACGCTCTTCTCATAACCACATCCGTGATGCGTGAGTACACACGCTTGAAACACCTCTGCGTATTCTTGGATTTAAACCCCAAGTGCCCCTAGAAATAGTCCTAGGAACCAGTAGTACTTCATTTTACGGGTTCACAATCTACGAATCAGGAATTCAACCGTTAAATTTTTAATGATTTTCCTGACAAAAATTTCGTGGAGTTTAAACGCAACCTAATTTGACTTAGCTGCGTGACTAAGTCTACCTTGCAGTTAAAAAAAATGGATGTGTCTTTATTAAAAAGTACTTCAAGGATGATTTGCGATCGGAATGTAAATTTTTGAACAAGTGTTTATGAACTTAGAGACTCGTTTTGAAATAATACTCTGAGATAATCCATGTGAACGCTACTAAGTATCTCAAAACAACCGAGAAGACGTGAACATTATTGTGATATGGTCGGAGGAAAACTTCGCTAGTTTGCTAAACCAGTCAACTATCAGAAAGATTACGTTGTATCTGTTTGAGTCAAGCAGAGACGTAATGAAGTCTATGCTGATTCTTCCTCAAGGTCTGGCTAGAAGCAGCAAAGGATGAAACAACCCTTGTTTCTTCGCATAAGAAACTCGATTCGCTTTACAAATTACGCATGTTTTCACAAAGTATGCAACGTCGTCTTCCGTGTGGGGTCAATAAAACCTTTTAGCTTTCACTGCTAAAGTGGACTTTTCTCTTTTATGATTTGATAAGGACACCATCGTGACATTCTTTAGGCAACTTAGTCTTAAGTTTTTCTTGTCTCACATAAACTCGACTTTGTTTGAACATGAGTATTCCATGTTTTGCAACTTCACTCCTCGCTTGAATTGTTCCATGTACTCTTTTACTTGGTCATCTTCCATATAACCTTCATGTATTTGTCTCTTCAATCACCAAAAGCTCTCATCAAACCCTTTCCAATCATATCTTACTCGTCTTGAGATCTTACGTGAAGCTCCATCCAAGACATAAAGTTTCGCTGGAGTTTCAACACTTAGTTTTTTTCGAAAAACTGTGTCCAACGTGAGACTGGAACCTTGTGGTTCAGACCAACATCTAGACCCACTGCATAAAGTTATGTTAAGAGTTAATTTATACTATTTGACCGGTACCAGGTATCTCCAAATTGGCACTTGTCCTATCGCTGACAGCGATAGGACAAGTGCCAATTTATATTCTAGTTTTGTAAAGACCTCCATCTCAACCTCGTTTTATTTATTTCAATAAAACATCAAACCTCTAATCTTCTCCATCTGGGGTCTTTCCTATCCGTTGGCTATTCATTGCGTCGCATTCACATCTCCTCTCCATCTATATCATGATTCGTTTCGATATCAAGGGAAATATATACATGTAAATACAGCTGGACTAGAATTTTTCTGGGCATATATACTGTCTTTAAATCCTAAACCGTAAACGCTAGACGTCCCAGCAGGAGTTTCTTATGAATGTGTAATTAATTCTAGCATTTGTCTAGTTCTTTGAGGGTAATGCAAGTAATGTGAAGAAGAGAGTAGAAGCAAGCTCCAAGATCCGATATTTTGATCTGTCTTTCTTGAACTCAAATTCTCATGACTACGTTGCCGTCTACGCTGTCAAATAAACATATTGCTTGCCTATCTTGCACCTCAAGCCGATTCTTCCCAGCTGCCTGCTATGCTACGTGCTCTGTCTCTTCCTCGTGCACCCGGCCTTCCTCAAATGAATTATGTGGAAGATTACTGCATGATGCATCTCCAGCTAACCCCCCTCCCCCCGAGTGGACATAAGTCTCACTAACGGCAGTTGGCGTGCATCGCTAAATGGTTATTTTGGTTGTACATGTGTACTGTCAAGAAGTGACAGTAACGTCGTGACAGTCTTGCCAACTGTCACGATCATGGAGTGGTCGGCAAGAATTCTCAGTGATCAAGAAGACGAATTTTCTCATCCTCGTTACAGCAACCTTATGCCGACGATTCAACTTGAAGATCGTTGCTTGGGAGCAGTCAACGAGTCGATTCTTAAATCATAATAGCTTTATTCCCTTCTCTGATAAGATTGGATTGCAATATCTTATAGCAACAAGTATAAATCTCCAGTAATAGTTATCTCGTAACCATTCCTCGAGCCGGAGAGGTACTAATAATACAAATAGTAATGAAAGAATCTAGTTTTGCAAAAAGACAAAAAAGCGGAATTCGTGTTTTCCCAGTGGTCTATTAAGTATAAAACCATGCTTGCCATGACGACCCACGGGCTATAAGATAGTGTTGAGCCAGTAGAGTGATCAGTTCAAACAATAGAACGATAAGCAGATGAAAAAGTATAAATTCATTTGATAAATTACTTTTTTTTGCTTTTGTTTCAATTGAAAATAGAAAATTCCGGCAAACTCTCGTGCTTAAAATGCTGGAGGACTTGTAACCCCCCATTCATTCAAGGGCAGCCTTCGGCTGGCTACATACCTTAGGCGGATCAAATTGTCTTCATCCTCAATATTCAAATCTCAATATTTTAACCTTGAAGATTACAGATTCTCGCCTTGCATGTATATCTTTGCATATTTGATCGCTGCTTCGGTCAAAAGTCCTCTTGATCGCCGCTTTGATACTTCGATAAAAAATCCTCTCCATCGCAAATTCTTGCCTTACAATGTCTCTCATTTTCTTGCTGCGGCAGAAACTGAACCTTGAATACTGGTGATGGATAAAACCTTAAGTCCTTCAATTTTCTCAGATGTTTCGTTTGAGAACTAAGGGAATGAACATTTTTGCTATTAACATAATTAGAATATAGATGAGTCTCTTCGCTTCATCCCTTTTTTCCGTTCAACTTCCTAGCTGTCTCTGCTACGATCAAAAGTCCTCCTCACTGCTCGCACTTCACACTCAGCCTGCTAGCAACTCCTTCCACTCTTCTCTCTCTCTCTCTCTCCTCATAATACGACAAAATACACTACACGACGACAAATCCAGGCCCCCTTCCCAATTTTCCTCATATAGCTATGCAAGCAGAATACGTCTTCCCTTCCCTTTTCCTTTATGGACAGAGGCTTCACAACAAAATACACTACCCGACGACAAATCCAGGCTCCCTTCCTAATTTTCCTCATATAGCTATGCAAGCAGAATACGTCTTCCCTTCCCTTTTCCTTGATGGACAGAGGCTTGACAAATTTCGGTTTTCTTTCTCTTTACAGATTTTCATTCGTTCAAACGTCTGCATGACAAGGTCTTCCTAATGAAAAATTCGTATCAAGTAACAGATGAGAGATTTGTCGGTTCTAACTACCGGTTTATATAAAAGATACAGGACTGCAAAATTGTGGGCGAGGCGCCGCTTAAAAGGCTAGTAGTTTTTCTCCGCATCTGAAACTCTACTATCCTCTTACGACATACGGCTAGCTGAGTCGGTGGAAAGCCCGTTTAAGTCTTTCACCTTAAACTTTCAGTGGTCCTTTGGCGAGTACAAGCTGTTTGGTATTCTCCATCAATGTCTGCAGCAAGCAGGGCGGATGTCACCAAAGTGGCGAAATAAACGTACTTCCTGCCTATCCTGGATCCAAGGCAAGAATTTTAAGCTGGTATGAGTCATACCTCTCTTAGAAACTGGGCAACAGCCCTCGCGCCCTCAGAAGCTAAATTCATCACTTTCTCAAACACATCCAATGGTGTCTTCGCGTCCATCTGAATGTCAGCACATTAGTGTATGACACATCTTGAATCTCAGAGGGATTTCAACAACAGTGTCTAATCGTCTCTCTGAAACATCAATCTTCAGGATTTCGACTGACCGGGACAAAGACAGCTCGTTAGAAGAAAAACCACTTCTTTTATCCTCGACTCGCTGGACATATAACGTCACTTAAGAGCAGGCAAGGATGGGAAGCATTCAGTAGGTGGTGCACAACAAGATGTCTGGGTGGTAAGGTCTTAGAAGGGCAGCGGTAACTTCCAGAGAACGCAAATATAGAACAACAGGAAAACGGTATGACATTTACGGATGTGCACAAAGATGTCGCCAATGTATGCCGGCATACGAACAAAGAGGCACCGGTTAAGACAGTACACAAGAAGGAAACAGGACACCCAACCTCTGAACTAGCACTTATATCTTAACATCAAAGGCACGGACCTGAAGCAAGGACACTTTGTCCAGTTTTGGAAAGAGAGCAACTGTAAGATCTGGACCACCTCCACTGTCTTCGAGGTAATTCATATCTGCAATACACCACCCCGAATTTGATGTCTAAACCTGTGTGTCAATGTCTACAGACTGCAACACTGTCTGGATACAGTCAATAGCAGAGAAATAAGGCAATACATCAATCATTCACCCGCACTGTACTTTAGAACCACTACCGAGTGATGAAACTCGAAAGTCGCTTCGGGTTTCAAAACAATCCGCATGGAAAACCCTAGCAGCACCGGCTAGAATCTGCGCTGACAAAAGAAAAGAATACTAAAGAAATTTGCATCACAAACATCCTTGAGCAGCTGAATACATTGCCAGATTGAACTGCCTGCCTCATCCACTCCAGTTGGAGCTGAGAAATTAGGGGGTGTATGTGTGTCATTATTGCCAATGGACCGAACTGATCACTTGCTTCTCTCGTACGACAGAACTCAAATTCCAGTGAGACAAAGAGAAGTGGCCTTCATGGGTCGTATTTTGTGGCTCTTACTGGTTGACTTAGAACCAGCTGACCAGCAACGAGTGACCACTTTACATACTGGTAGCTTAGGGTATAGGGACAGAAATTCTGTCAACAAAGGTTACACGTTAAACAACGACAATTCGACCAATCAAGTAGCGTTTACCGAGCCAACCAGACAAACCACAACCATCATGGTTCACTATTGAGAAAAAAAATCCAAGGACTTGTACGAGCTACCACGACACTACAGACAGCAGATATTGTTAAGTACTATCAATCCCTGACACTGGAGGCTGTATGATTGGAAATAACCTAAAATAAAAGTGGAGTTAAGATAGCCAGCTGAGCAAGAAGCCACAAGATCCCTCATTGGTATTCCTGCGTCTGCAAGAGCCAAGGTCGCGGCGTTGATGCAGCATGCTCGGGTTCCTGTCAGCAAATAATAAACAGATTCATGTCAAACCCCCTTCTAGAACCAAATGAGCATTAAGATACACTTGTATACAGAATGGAGCAACTTAGTTTACATGTGAATCAAGTTACCTCCATCAGCTTGTAGAACCTGAACAAAAATGTCAATCTGCGAAGAGAAACCACAGCCTCACAAAATTACTCTTAGTTCTTAGAAGCTTGTCAATCACTTCTCCTATGTGTTCCGTTTCCAAAAAGTGGCACTTTGAAGTTTGATGACGAGAACTGAGTGTCCAGCATTGTTGAACCCCCGGTGAAGTCGAGTGGTGGGGCACAGATGATAACTGTACATACAACTAGAGATTATTTGGAAAAGAGTCAAACCTGAGAACGAGGCAGAAGGTTAATCAAAATAGCCGCCTCCATTGTTTGTCGGATGACAAGGGAAAGTTCTGTTGCTCGTCTGCCCAGCAACACACAAACAACAGGGAGCAACATTGAGGGGAGGAAAGAGCCAAAGTGTTGTCGTCCTGATAGTTAAAATGACTATCTTGCTTTCTTAATCGTTCAAACTCAATGGAAGACCCTTTTATGGACAAAAAAATCAACATGCGACTTGATATTTTACTGCTTATCATACCTATCACTCTTCCCTCGCCGCCTGCGCTCGCCAGTGCTGAAAGTAGCCATACTATATTCACAACGCACCTGCAGCAGGAAGAAGACGGTAATAACTCCCATGGCTCTCAATTCGCTAGTGTCAGAACTTCCCGTTTACTCTAACTCTTCTCAAGCCAACAATCACCACCAGTTGCGTCAGAGTCTACGCCCGACAATTTGAAAATCGGCCTTATCATCTTCAATTCTCGACTGAGCAACAGAAAGCTAAACACATAGGCACCGTCGAGAACATGATAACGAGAAAAATTTGTGCCAAGGGATGACGCAAAGACCGAACAGAAACTCTTACCAAAGCCTGGTCATGCTGTTGCTGACTCCGATTTTGCACCTATAAAACCAGAACCAGCCAAGTAAGGCACTAAAGGTAGAAGTTCAGATTTTAACTCTACAACCAGGACCAGCGTATGTTGTTAAGCTTACCTCACGGGGTCCGTACACCACAGCTATCACTTTCGTGTTACCCATCTCGAATATAGCTGACCTGAATTTGCAAATTTTAACGAAAAACAAAAAGCACATGAGTATGAGCCAATTTTAACAGCCTTGTCGTCAACCAGGTGACTACAGTGACTCGCATTCAGTGCGCCCACGAATGTCCTTACAGCTCTAATATCCCAAACTTCAAACAATACGCAGATCACAGGGAAATCACACAACGCACCCATCCGCCTTGTCCACAACGCCAACCTCCGCATGCAGCTGCCTTAACTGCGCCCTTCCGCCCACCACAGCCACAGATTAAGGACTGAGCGAGTGAGAAAACACCGGAGATAATCGAAATCAAAACTGAGATGAACGAATACTGCAGCTCGTCTCGCGAATAGACCAGGTTATAACGTGTGTCAGGACTTGCCTCCAAAGGACGACGCCCGTCCAGGCGCAAGCCTTCCGGGCTGATGAAATCCATTCCGCAATGTAGGAAAATCAAGAAAGAGGTTTATCGAAGGGACGACGCACGATTTTCAAACAACGGAGAGGACCAGGAATTTGAAACCACAGACACGGATCTACACGCTAGAGCTGCGCGTGGAAGACCACTGCCTTTCGGAAGAGTTTTGCCTTCTTTGGACTCACCCTGATCAGTTCAAAAGGAAAGCGACTCAATCATTCGCGCTTGCGTCTACTTTGCATCTTGGTTTTCCTTTAGAAGTGCAGTATTTAGTAATAATGGTAATACCATGTGATATTATTGACCTCCTCCAACTTTCGATGGAAGAGGAAAATATCCATACGTTTAATTTAATACTTACATTTAATTAATACATTGATGATTACAGTGAATAATGTGCATTTTGAAGCCCCTCACCTTACTCATGATTTATGGTTTATCTCGTTCTCTCCTTTTTTTCCAAGCATGGGCTAATATATAATTTTCATATAATATTTTAATTATTTACACTCACTTGGTATATATATCCTGCTTGGAGGAAAGATTCAACCCGGATATCCCTTCAGATCAATGCCTCGTGTTCAAATCTTTCATGAACGCTTTCCTATTACGACGCTTTAGATGCTACGGTTCAGTTGAAGAGAGACGGGGACAAAGTGGATTCTATGGTATCTGTCGGCTCCTCAATGGTTATTTAAATAAGAAAAACTGTTTTCTTTTATTATCCTCTGGGTTCGGGTCAGAGGAAATTATTTTTATTTAATACTTACATATTTCCCAGGTAACAATAAGCGAGCAAAAGTTCCAAGAATTTCATCCAGCATGCATTTACGTGTTTCTATTATCAAACCATCATACCAGTTATTATGCATTATTTACGTAGTAGCATTCTACATCGCGCATTACCGTACACTTTCAAATCTAGAGTTCCCTACGAAAATATACGTTTTAGCGCGACAGTACCATTAATGGTCCAGAAACATTACCCATCAAAAGAGGTATGCAAAGAAGAGGTACTGTATTACGAAGTTGATTCAAGCACCTCAAACTTCGGATAAACAGATTCTTCTTGCTTGAACTTGATAGTACAAAATTAGCATGTGGATCCAGGATTCATTGAATCAAAGTATAATATGAATAAATGAAATAAGTTGGTGATACTCAATAATTTGAAGTTTTTGGTTAATTTTTAAAAGTTTTAATAATATGTAAGCATAGACATGAAAAATATAGTCCTTTTAATTTTTTTGTTTGTTCACTATTCTAATGCATAGCAAAACGTGTCGTTTCCGATACCCAAAAGAAATAGAAAGAATACATCTGTTAAAACGGAAATGATCAGACTACATCCAAAACAGTAACTTAAACCTCGGCATGCACCCCAAAAACGACCTCATGCATGCCGATATAGTTTCACTATCGGGTAATCGGGGATGTATATAATTTAGCTCTCTGAGAAATTCTGTTGTCTTTTCTCGAATCAGGTCATAGTCGGGGTAATATAATGTCTTTTCATTCCGCAGAATTCATACATTGATTAACTTGAGCTTGCTGCAAGGATTACGAAACCGTATGCTTTGCGAGTAGAAGTCTTCAATTTGATCGATTGTAAGACGTGGATCGCACCACCGTTTCGCGAATGTCAGTGTTAGCAAAGAAGTCGAGGCACGTAGGATCGGCAAGTGTTTAATCTAATTCTACGACCGTATTACCATGTTTTCATTCGCGTCTTGAGTTTCAGCACTTCTTTTCGAGATCTGACAACGATTTGGAAGATGTGATTTTTTTAGTGCTATTTCGTCATGTTCTGTCAGTGCTTGCATGGAACATGAGCGGGAAGCTCTCCTGATGCTCGATGGAGATTGCAGGTTTGAAGATAGGGTCTGCTGTCGTTTGTGTGACGATGGCGGGAAGACTGAGGACTATGAAGCGCTCGCTCGAATGTGCAAGCGAATTGCACAGTGGCTATGAAGCTCGATATCAAGGAAAGTCTCTCCCACATCTTTCTTGTCTGACATTTCTCTTGATACATTTTGTCTGCACGATTTTGAAGTGGACATTGCTTTGTGCGTTAGTCTGTGTCCTATTTGAGTGGAGATGTTTTCATCGGGGCGTGAGGATGGAGGCTCGATCGAGTTCTTATCAATTTCTTGGGAGGCAAGGGCAGATCGAGGACGAGGATGATGTTGACCAAGGACGTCCATATCTCGAATCGATCTCGTCGAGTCAACCGGTGATTCCACCGAGCCAATCTGGTTTCCCTTCTGGATTTTACACTTTCGTGATGTGAATTGTTTCACATAGTGAATAATTCACCTCTCAGTTTGAAGTTAGTCTCTCTAAGTGAAATTAAGACCTCAGAGAAGTCGATTCTGGAGGAAGTAAGCACTCAAAAATCTGAAAACACCACGGCGTAGGTCTCGTCGTGCTGATCACCGTGGTATGTTCAAAAGTTGCAAACGGAGCTGCAGGCAAAAAGTTACTTGGGGTTCTTCTACATGATTTCTGATATCGGGATATTTACCATAAATTTGAGTGGGTTCGAAAAATACTTTTTAGATTTTTTTCATGTAGATTGTAGTATGTAGTATTTGTTTAAAATTCGAAATGTACAAAAGAACATGTCTAGAGAAAGTTATGGCACTTCATGTTAGCAAAGGAAAGACGAAGTACCGCAGCTTTCTAGCATATTAGCTTAGAAACTGGTCTTCAAAACCAGTTGTGAGATCAGCTTCCGTGGTGTAGCTGAGAAACTTGTAGGGAGGAGGTCTCCGGATCAAATCCTTTCAGACTCACAACCGGCTTGGAGTAGGCTGGTCCCTTCGGGAGAATATGAGGGGCACCAAGTTACCTAGGGACGGGACACTAGATGTCCCTTAAACGTACCGTGAATGCGGGACGCTTCCGTCTACTCTTGCACTAGTGCAGTCACCTAGTGTGGATGCTAGGTGGAGATTACCATCGGGTTTCAAAATGGACCTCTCACCTTCGGGTTGTCGGGATAATTAGTACGAATTCGGTTGCGGCCTTCTAAGTCCTGGGGTAGCGAGATGGCATCAAAGATACTTCAAGTCGGTAGAAA
Source organism: Asterella californica (assembly GCA_036924285.1). Classification (NCBI taxonomy): domain Eukaryota; kingdom Viridiplantae; phylum Streptophyta; class Marchantiopsida; order Marchantiales; family Aytoniaceae; genus Asterella; species Asterella californica. The sequence goes on along the minus strand of JAYKYS010000022.1, from coordinate 441,600 downwards.
AATGTAGAGCTCGATATATTATTCACTTGGGTCGAAAAATCAAGTGAAATTGATACCTGAGGCAATACTTACGGCATTTCGAAGTTCAAGGGGGCCGGAAAACGACAATGATGATAACTCGGGCTCCACTTGTCAGAACGAGGTGATTCCGGTGGTCAGAGGTAGCCGTGGTGGAGTTACTTCGATTGGAGATGTCAGATGCTGACTGTACAGCCAAGTCGGTGACCGTCTCGAAAAATCAAGTGAAATTGATACTTGAGGTAATACTTACGGCATTTCGAAGTTCAAGGGGGCTGGAAAACGACAATGATGATAACTCGGGCTCCACGTGTCAGAACGAGGTGATTGCGGTGGTCAGAGATAGCCGTGGTGAGTTACTTCGAGTGGAGGTGTCAGATGCTGACTATACAGCCAAGTCGGTGACCGTCCGTACAGATGATCCTACGAAGGCTTGGGAAATAGTCTTCTTACGTGTAGATATATTATCAGTGATTTATTTTTCTGCTGCCATCTGTTTAGGGCGTCTTTTACCCCTGCCATGTGACACTGAAACTTGCGTAGGATGGAGGAAAACCCAGAGGGGTGTACTCCAGAGAGAGAGAATTCTCAGGGCATTGTCGCATTGTTGCAGAGCAAGGCATTGTCGATCATCGAGCAGTGTAGAGTTTACCATGAAAAGACTATCGAGTAAAGAGAAAAGTAGAGCTGAGGAGAAGATTTTACAGAGGTTACGTCTGAAGAGAATTTTCTGTCTGATCAGAGTTTTGATATCGAGGGATTGAGAGTAGAGAGCAGAATCGAGTAGAGAGGAGACCAAGAACTTGTACGTGTATCTTTCTGAATAGAAAACGGGAAGCTTCTAGGTGAACGCGCTGGTGCTTCACAAGAGCAGTTTTTTGATATTCTGAGTTACTGAACGTGAGCTTTGCAATCTGAATGACCTGGAGTTGAAGATCTACTTGGACGCCGTGTGTTTTATCTTGGCCAGATCGAGAACGTGGTGGTGTGGTTTCTTGCGGTCCGTATTTTGTGTGTGATTTTCGTCCTCCTCTTCACGATCGTATCACAGCTAGAAGGTTCGTCCTTCCCAGGAAACTCTCGCCTCGACAACGCATTGCCACCATATGAGAGCTTCGATACAACTATCGTGCACCTTACGGTGCATCATGGACAAACTTCTCACGTTCCTGTCAATGTTGCGAATAGACCACCTCCAGAAACGGCAGGTACTGCTCTATCCATCCCTAGAAAAGCTTGAGAAAACTGAGAAGTCCTCGCTCTCTTGGAATGCAAGAAAGCCGAGGCGGAGGAGTATGAATCTTTAGTTGACCGAGAGTGCGTCGTCTCGTCTGAAGCTAAGTGGAGGAAAATTCAGTTTTGGATGACGGAGAAGGATAGTACGCGTAATTTGCATCAGGTTAGGGACAAATATGAGTCAGTTTTCTGCTGTTACAAGAAAGTTAAAGATTGGAACAATAGATCTGGCATAGAACCCTTTCCAATTTATCTCGTGTCGAGCGTAAGATGAATGGAGTATCGCTCGATTTTCTTGAAACTTGGAGTGATTTCTTGGTTATTCTATGACGGACGGCCGAGCGTAAATCCACCGTGCATGGCCGAGTCCATGCCGACTGGTACAACCAATGGTCCAGAAAGTCCAGCACCTACACAACCACAAGAGGAAGACCGTGCGACCGAAGATGCTAGTGATTTCACTATGAGATCAAATTCGGACGTGAAGAGGAAGAAAGATTGTAGTAGGAGTGCATCGGCTTTAGTGGATGCCATGGACAGATTCACAACATCGATGTCCGATATCGAATTGAAACGAGATTGTAGAGAACAATCCAGAGATGACCGAGAAGAGCGTCGAATAGCATGACTTCAAGAAACTGAAGCTCAAAGAGCTCTTTCCTTACGAGAGCAGCATGAAGAGATGACATATGTATTCAAGACGATGGCCAGTGCCTTCGTTAGGATAGCCAGGAACGGAGAAATGAGATCACGTGGAGAATAGCTTGTCCTCGGTTGGTTCGCGCTCATAGTATTCAGTTTCATATGTAGCATGTATACTCTTAGTGTGCTGTTTTCTCCAGTATGTATACTCATAGTGTATTCTTTTTGTTGCAGCATCGCTCAGTCGTTTATAAGAGAGCGGAGCACAACTTTTGGCTTATCAGCTTTTGGCGATTACCTTAAATCTTTCTCGTACTGTGCTTCGATAATACACACTTTCTTTGTCTGATTTCATACGTGCTCTTGTTCGGTTCGATGTTTACTGCTTGTATGTTTTACAGTGGCTGTAAATCTCAACTTGCTGTCCTCTTTTAACCTCGTAACTTGCTTGTCATTTTTGCAGACACTCTTCTGAGCATGTTGATGATGATGGCTACAGTGATAGTAACCATGGACTTCTTTGTCCGGTCGTGGTATGTCGATCGACTCGTACAGATCAGTGATTTTGATTCTGAATCTCACACGAATGATGATGTAAGGACCTGGAGCGAGGTTATCACTGTTGCTCACTCCGTCCTTGCCACTTCTGAATCGAGACGAGGTGAATGGTGGGTCAAGGAGAGATCTTTGATCTGGTTCAACTACTATCTTTAGCAGTTTTTGGAGACGTCACGATGGCTAAAGTGTCTCCGAATGTCAAAAGAGCTCTTTTGTTGGATTTGTGAACAGCTGGCTCCTCATATACGACGTTCTAATACACGGTTTCGAAATGCAGTTCCAGTGGAGGTTTGTGTTGGTGCAGTATTGTTCCGACTGAGCATAAGTATGAACTACTTCCATGTGAGAGATCGGTTTGACATCGGGGAGAGTACTGTTCAGGAGCTTATGGATGAAGTCATCACCGTCATTGTGGAGGTGTTGGATCCTTCGTACCTTGCTTGACCTAGAGGTGAGGAAATGATGAAAGTATCACAGGGTTTTCTTAAAAAATCGAGTTTCTCGAATTGCCAGGGTGCCATTGATGACACACATATTCGGAACAAAACTCCTATAGGTGCTTCTACTGCGGTTGATTATTACAACCATAAGGGGTACCACTCTCTTATGCTTCAAGGGATAGTGGATTCTGATGGAGTCTTTCTCGATAGAAGTGTGGGTATGCCGGACAACACGAACGACAGACGAGTTCTTCAAAGATCTTAATTCTTCCTTGCTGCTCAAGCCGGTGAAGTTCTTCAGGAGCCAGAGATTGTCATAAACTCCGGCTTTCACCTCAAGCCTTACATACTGGATGATAGCGGTACACTATGTTCTCTTGGTTACTCATTCCATATAATGTCCGGCACGAGAATGGCGAGCTTCAAGAATTGTTCACTACACATCATATCCGTGGTCAACTTTGTGTCGAGCAGACTTTTGACATCCTCAAAGCTCGTTTTTCAATTCTTAGCATCGAGATTTCATCTTCTGTCCAGTGGGTAACTCGTCTTGTACACGCTACTTGTATCCTTCATAACATACTTGTGAAGAAACGTGTGACACTCATGGATCGCTCGTTGGAATCATTTTGCACACCGCCTGGATCTGTACAGAGTGGAGTGAATGCTTTACGTCTTGGAGATTCAGGTGAGGAAGTACGACGGGCTTTGGCAAAATATCTAGTGTTCTCGCAGTGATTTTTTGTTCTCCCATGTACACATTTCACTTGCATTTTACTTCGCCGGATGATTATACTAAAATCTATGTTCGCAGATGGTCAAGTTGGAACTTCGATGGGGTTCAATTCCCCATTTGACCAATAGTCTGAATTTGTTATGTCTGAATCTACGCTTCTGTTCTGTACCTGGTCTTGTAACATTAATGAAATTGTCTTGTTCGACTCGTCTTGGCTGATCCTAAGTTCTAATATTAATGCATTAGTATCTGCTGCTTAATCGGTAAGCCAAACCTTATGTATAGAGCAATTGTTACAGATGCCACAGTTCGCTCTTCGTTCGAGAGGTTGTTTATGCCACAGTTTCCTCTTCGTTCGAGAGGCTGTTTCTGCCATTCAGACATAAACCTGAGAGGCTTTCGAGGTTTACAGGGTCCTTGCTCATTATGCCGTTGTTGCATTCCAAGTCCTCTCCGTGTGGCTCTTACAAGGTCATAGCATGCAGAAGAAATTATCGGGAAGAGTATGTGATTCAGGTCGATGATATTTGACACTAGGCATTAGAATTTAAGCATAAGCTTCAGCATGCAAATGAGAAGTTTAGCACTATAAAATGACACAGAAGAGATTTTCGATCGGGTCGGCTCAGATTCCTTGCGAGTTGTTATGATAATGAGAGGTACCAAAACAAAGTTATATCATCGAGAACGCGGAACAATACTGCACCAACACTCACTTACACAGAGTACTGTTCGTTCATACTTTACTTTTGTTCCAAGAAAAACTGCCAAGTGCGCTTGTCCTTGGCCTTGCCGGGAACGTACCACAACGCATGGATGCTTGGCACTACTCGTTAAAACGAATCAATGCAGTACCGATAAGACTCAAGTCGAAAGAAGTGGTGGGGTGATAAATTTTAGATTTATGAAAATGAGCTAACACAGTGCAAGCCTCGTACATTCTTGTCAGACGCCGCGATCGACGGAAACACCCGCACCGAAAACGGTGGTACGGTCCACGCCTTAGTTCGCTCCCAGTTGAATCGGTCTCTTTTCTTGTGACGCTAGTCGTGCTGCTCGCTTGCTTGTGTCGATTGACAGTGTTGTTGCCGTGCGCAAAATCGAGTTCGTTCCTGTCTTCCCTACCGTTTTCTTCTCTGCAGACTTCAGTTTCTTCATCGAAGGCGAGTTTCCTTGGAGTTTCGAGCTTCACAAGTTATCCTTTGATATGACCTCGAGAGCGGCCCTGATTGTGGATCTGTAACTTCCTTGGTTTACAGTTGTGGAGGCGGGGAAAGCCGGAGGCCAAAGTGACAAGACAGGACTTCAAATTTTCTGTGCGAGCTGCAGCGTGATACTCGTTCGAGTTCGAGTCGTCTGCCGCAGTGGGTTGTTCTGTTAGCTCACAGGAAATCGAGGTGTTGGAAAAGTGAGTAAGCATAGTCGTGTGGAGAGTTACTACAGAAATCACCAAGGATCACCGATACGAATCCATGTCTAACATCAAACCTATTTGTTCACTCCCGAGTAGGTGGACTCACTTTGTCATTAGGAGGTTGGCCATGGGTTTTCAGTGAGTTTTCTCCTTACCATTGTGAGTTTTTTTGAAACGGAAGAACCCGATGTTTATGCTTCGGAAGAGTCGAGGAAACAGTTGCATGATATACATTTCGAAGAAAAGAATTACATAGATCGAGCGTTCAAGAATAGCTCTTGGGATTTGGTGATGGATTTTGTTAAGACTTCGGAAAATGTTGAGAGATTTTTTCCCATCCTAACAGCGGGCGTCGATGACATGGGAAAAGGCTTACTCCGACTGTCTGGATATAACACATTCAGAGTTCCGCTGTACTCGAGTTCCAAGTAGGAGGACACCAACGTAGAGGTGAGACCTGCCATTTGTATAAGAAACCGAAGCAAGAGAGTGTTAATGGTTTTGCACGAGGACAAGAGCCTTAGCTACGATGAAGGAACTCATCAAGCGATATCTCAACTGGTACGATGATAGCAGCTTTTAGTTTCAATTACGAGTCGTCCATCGATTTACCGAGATGATTGAAGATTCAGACAATCTACGCTGTCACGATATTGGGAACTCAATGTACATTTCATAAACCTACGATAGATACAGAGATGTTTGAGAGCATCACCAGCGGGGACGAACATGACGAACCAAATATATTCGTACAAGCTTACGAACGGAATAAATCGCGATGCCGGGCGTTACATGACATCAAGTCGAGAAGCTGTACACAAGACATTGAGGTGTTACTCAACGCTGAAAGCGAGAATGCTCGAGGAGATGAGCAACTGGCCACGGACATCTTGGCTATGACGGTCAAGATGAGAGCTTGCTCTTGCGTCATGTTCCAAACACGAAGGATTCTCTCGTCTTCTTCTGCCTATTTTGACGGTGAGAAAATTTTCAGATACAGGGTGTTCTATTTCCTTTCTCATGGTGTGAAGCTTTGTAAAATCGGGGCAATAAATGGATTGCGAGAAACTCCGGACGAAGGTGTACCCAATCACCTCTACCTTGTGCACGTGCTTGAGTTTGTTTCAGTTTCATTCTTGTGAGATAGCAGCATTGCGCAAAAATCTACACAGGAGCGTATTCTTTTCGTCAATAATTTGATGAGGCGACTAGTGTGAGAAGAAACATTGGATCTTAACAAAGGCGAAAATCCTGCGACTGCTCTTCCTCCTAATCAGATCCCGCCGTCTTGATGGGATCAGTGCATTCCTTCTCAGGAAGGTGGCTGAGGAGGGTGATATATTACATATAGTCCAGGCTAGCTACATGTAAGCCCATAGGCAGGAAACTCGGTACTGAACGTTTGCGCTGTATGTGCACTAGTACTGTGTCTATAACAGCATAAGCCACGGGAGGGAGTGGTTGCTCAGTCCTAAACATTCCACGGTCTTGCTGGTCTTGTCTTGTTTATGTATCTTACATAAACCAATTCCGAAATACAAAGGAAGAGAGACTTCATATTTCCAGAATCCTTTACAGTCTTATCACATTTTTCCTTTCAATGGTGTATTTCTTACGACAGTGGCCAGTTCATGGCAGCCAGCACCCATGCACACGCGCGTTGCACCCCGACTATCTTCTTCTTTTCAGCCTCGGTGGATACAGTACTCGCTCTTCTACTCTAGCTCCCGCAGCTCGATCTCTCGTTCGTTGCATAGCCCAGAGAAGGCTACGGTAGTCGTCCCTGACTGACTACCCTGCTGATGATCAGGACCATATAGGACCCGCCAGAAGTATCTCAAGCTGCAGCGCAGGCGTGCGTTTGATATCTCAGGTCAATGCAAACTAGTCATAATCAAACTATGAATTTATCGTACCATGGTGTGTGATTCTTGCTGACTCTGATAAGTCTCATCGTCAATAGTTTATCATTATTTTTATCCCTCTAAAGCATTTTTCTCAGCTCGGGTGCCGGGAATGCCCCACGCCAAGTCAGGTTTCCTCTCCTAGATGCCACGATCGCCAATCTGAAAGCACATTTCCAGTCGCACGATTCTGTTTGAATACTGTGAAAGCTACTATGTATTTTAGTCATGGTTTGCTCTAATTGCTTACCTAGTTAGTTTAGGATATGAGGAACCAACCCCAGTTCAACTTCCCTTTTCTCCTTTTCTTTCTTGCTAGTAAAGAATGACTGATGACCCTCGACTCATTGTGTGAACTTTCAGACTCTCCTTCTCTCTTCAGTTAGGCTTAGACTATGGCTTTCTTGTTATATGAATGCTTACAGTTCCTTGAATCTAGTATCATAAAAAGAGAGGAAGATGAGAATGACTGAGGTTCGAGAATGTGAAGGAGAGATGACATGTTTTCAAGTACTCTTCGATTTTTAGCAGAATCGGACCTACCCAACTTGAGTGAAATCCTAAACAACTCGCGTGAAATCTTAAACAACTTGAGTGAAACCCTAAACGTAAAAAATATATTCTTGGAGGTCTACCACCCAATCTTAGCCTTTGAAATCGATGGAAAGTGATAAAATTTATCATTAACTACCGGGTGAAATTATTTTGGTCTCGATCAGAGATCGTATGCAGAAGTTGTTTTCACTGTTTATGTCAACACAACTTTGACCACAGTTTTGGAGGTCTTAACGATCGATTTTGGTCATTCGAACAATTGCGGATCGATTGAATTAATTAGCAGCTAGACATACACCTTTTTTGATTCATTCTGAGCTTTTTTATACATTTGACATATGTCATTTATTGCATCATGAGTGACAAGTAGACACATTCTCAAACATCACAAGTGAACCTCTTGGTAAGAATAACTACTCGATATGGAAGTATCAAATTATTGCTTTTCTCAAGGGGTATGGACTCCATGGTCTTGTCACAAACACGGACAACAAACCACCTGAGGATGTTGGAGATCCGATCCTTGCTGAATGGAACAAACGTGCTCAACAAGTTGTACACTACATGTCATTATGTGTTTTGTCATAGATGTTTGGTTACATATAAACAGTTGACACTCCTAAGGAAGTTTGGGATGCCTTGGCAAATGTGTTCTATACATCAAGCAAAGCTCGTAAGTTGCAATTGAAGCAACAGCTTTTGGAGGTCAAGAAGATACTTTGACGATTACAGATTATGTCTACTTGATCAGAGATCTGGTCAAACAACTGAGCACCATTGTTGTCAAGGTCGAAGATGATGATCTCATTCTTCACATCATTCAAGGACTTGGTAAGGAATACAAGCCCTTCGAAACTTCTATTGATGTCAAGGATATTTATCTCACGTTTGAAGAACTAGTACCTATGCTGGTATCATAAGAGATGAGGCTACAGAGTGCAACTAGTCCAAATTTGACTCTAGACAAAGCCTTGTTCGCTGGTAGGGATAGAGACAAAGGTCCAGGCAGAGACAGAGAAAGAAGCAACTCCGTTGGACAAGGTTAATATGAACAACATACCCAAAGCAAAGGTTCTACAGATAATCATCCTTGCAACTATTGCAAAAAGGCAAGTCACTTTGAAAAGAACTACTTCAAGAAGCAGAATGATATCAAGCTTGGTAAGCAACCTCTAAATTCAAATTTTGCTTCCATGGAGGATTATCATGTAGAAAGATCGATACTTCGAGGACACTCCAAGAAGAGAGAGAGCGAGTAGACAAGGAAGTAAAATAGGAATGAGATGAGAGAGGCTTTGCCTCTCTCTGTATATATAGTGGAGGTGAGTACAAGGGAAACCCTAATGATGGGTTAGCCCTCTAACGAACTCTAACAACTCTAACCACTCCGGCTAATGATAGCCGTCGATCTACTGGAGCTTGGGACTATATCAACACTCCCCTTCAAGCTCATCTCTACATCCTGTACTCCTAGACAATGTCTGAAGGCATCAAACTTATCTCTAGGCAATGCCTTAGTGAAGATATCGGCAACCTGATCTCATGTGCTCACATAACTGAGCTCGATCTCTCCTGCAAAGACTTTCTCTCTAATGAAATGATAGTGCACCTCAATGTGCTTCGTCCTAGCATGGAAAACAGGATTACTAGCTAACTTCATGCTGCTAATGTTGTCTGTATATACAACAACAGGATCTGTACACTCCACACCAATATCAGATAGCAGACATCGAAGCCAAATCGATTCGCATGTTGCGTTCGTTGCTCCTCGATACTCTGCTTCTGTGGATGACAAAGCAACTGTGGGTTGCTTCTTAGAAGCCCAGCTAATAGCAACGCTTCCAAGTCCAAAAGCGTAACCTGACGTGGATCTCTTGTCGGCACTTCCTGCCCAATCAGCATCTGTGTAGCCATGTAACAACAATGGTCCACCGTATCGGTAGTGAAGTCCGTACTGCATCGAGAACTTCACGTAGCGGAGGATCCGCTTGACAGCCTCAAAATGTGATCTCCGTGGTGACTGCATGAATTGACTAATCAGACCGACAGCATAACTCAAGTCTGGTCTGGTAATGGTCAAGTAGATAAGACTCCCAACCATCTGTCTGTACATGCGTGGATCATCCAGCAACTCACCATCCTCTGCTCCTAGCTTTACCCCTTGCTCTAATGGTGTAGCAATGGGTTTGCAATCAAGCATACCAAATCTCTCAAGCATACTGAGAGCATACTGACGCTGTACAAGCCAAACATCCTTCCCATCTCTAATGAACTCCACAGCAAGGAAGTACTTGAGTTCTCCTAAGTCCATCATCTCGAACTCGGATTTCAAGTGATCCTTAATCTGGGAAATAAGCTCCTCAAAGTTACCGGTAATGATCAAGTCATCAACATAGATGGTGATCACAACAATCCGGTCTCGTATTCTCAATGAAACAAGGTAGAGTATGAACTACAAAGATGGAAACCAAGAGACTGCAAGTAAGAATTGATCTTTGCATACCATGCTCTTGGTGCCTATTTCAGACCATAGAGAGCCTTTCGTAACTTACATACACGGGAAGGAAACATAGGATCCTCATAACCAGGAGGTTGCTGCATGTAGACCTCCTCCTCAAGATCGCCGTTGAGGAAGGCGTTCTTGAAGTCCATCTGGTGCGTCTTCCAACCTTTCTGAGTTGCAACTGCAACTGCTGTTCGAATAGTCACCATCTTCACAACAGGAGCAAAGGTCTCCTCAAAATCCACTCCATGTTGCTGTGCGTAGCCCTTAGCTACCAATCTGACCTTGTACCGACACACGGTACCATCCGAGTTGCGCTTGACCTTGAAAACCCACCTGCAACCAATCGCTTTCTTACCCTGAGGTAAGTCTACCAACTCCCAAGTCTGTTGGTGATGAAGCGCAGCAAGTTCAGCTTCCATAGCACTTACCCATTGGACCTTGTGCATCGCCTCCTCAAGCGAACTCGGTTCCTGTTCCTGAAGAACATTGGCCATATATGCATGGTGCGTAGCAAGAAAACCTTCATGCATATACCTACTCACTCGATGTTTTAGCCGCTCAGATCTGCGAGAGGTAATTGGTGCACTAGTCACCTCCCCTTGCAACTGATCTGACGTAGACGCTAAGGTCTGGGACAAAGTATCCAGTGGATGTGGAAGATCCACATATCTGGATGAGTCAAACATACGCTGCAATAGCACGCGCTCATCCTGTGTAGAAACTACACTAGTTCCACTAGGCTGTGTTACGTGGACTCCAGCGTTAACAACAGCTCTATGTGCAACCGATTCTGATCTGGAATCAGTGACTTTTCCAGATCCTCCACTCAACGTACTACTCTGAGGTACTACAGTGGACTGACTCCTTGGTTCTACAGTAGGTACAAGGATGGCTACGATAGGTGCAGGTGCAAACCAAGACTGTAGCTCATCAGAAACGACATCTCTACTGATATAGAACTGCTTGGACGAAGGATTGTAGCACCTATATCCTTTCGCATCAGAAGCATAACCAAGGAAGATACATCTATCTGCTTTCGGATCTAGTTTCTTACGTCTTTCATCAAGTATGTGCACATAACAGATACATCCGAAAACTTTAAGGAAAGAATAATCATGCTTACTGCCTGTGAAGACCTCCATCGGTGTCTTGCTGTGGACTGCCGCTGTAGTTGTCCGGTTCATCAGATACACCGCACATGAAACAGCTTCTGTCCAGTAAGGTCTAGGCATGGTCTTCTCGTTCAACATCGCACGAGCAGCTTCTGCTATGTGTCGATTCTTGCGCTCCGCAACCCCGTTCTGCTGCGGACTGTAACTGCAGGTCTTCTGGCGTCGAATGCCATGCTCACGCAGATATTCATCGAACTCTCCAGAAAGAAACTCGCCTCCTCCATCAGATCTTAGACAGAGGATAGATGCTCCAGACTGTTTCTCCACCAACTTGCGGAAAGTCTGAAATGCTGACAGTACTTCGGCAGAGGACTTGTTTCTCAACAAATAGATCCAAGTATAACGCGAATGGTCATCAATGAACGACACGAAGTACTGGAAACCGGTCATACTTGACTGAGAAGCAGTCCATACATCAGTGTGAACAAGCTCCAGAAGCTTGTTCGCTCTACTACCTGATCCCTTAAAGGGTTGTCTAGCTTGCTTGCCGAATTGACATGCTGCACAGACTCCAGTGGGCTCACTGGATTCGAATTTGGACAGACCTGTAACCATGTCAGAACTCGAAAGGCTTTTCAGCCTCTGAAAGTTCATGTGCCCAATTCGCTTGTGCCAGATGTCAATATCAGACACTACTGGACCACTCTATCCATACATGGCAGCCTGTAACTTAGGCGCAGATGCATCTAGTTTAAACAGCCTACCACTCTTGATACCTCGAGCTATGACAGTGCCATTCGAATCTTCAATAAAGCATCCATCTTTATTGAAGCGCACTTGCAGACCCTGCTCTATCAACTGTCCTACAGATAGCAGGTTTCTAGTCAATGTAGGTACATGTAAGACATTCCGTATACCAGTAAACGTTGAGGCAGGAATGTCAAGTGGAATGTTACCCTTGTGCTGGATCTTGTGCTTGGTGTCATCTCCTGTCACCATAAACTGTGGAGTCTCCACAGGCTCGAGTGAAGTAAACCACTCCCGATGAGGAGTCATGTGACTGGTGGCGCCGGAGTCGATCACCCAGTCAGTCTGCGGCTCGAAAGCCGCATAACTCTGATGCGTAGTAATCAGCAACTGCTCCGAATAGACATGCTCAGTGACTGCATAGCCTTACTGGTTGCTGTTACCTTGTTGGGGGTTGTTGTCGTGTTGTCTCTGATCGTTCTGCTTCTCGTAGCACTGATTCGCATTGTGACCTTGTTTCTTGCAATAGTTGCAAGAACCAGGCGCTCTTCTCTGATTGTTGTTGGAACCACCAGACTGTTGCTGGTTCTGCTGCTGCTGCGATTGCTGTTGCTGTCCGCGATCTCGTCCACGTCCAGCACCTTTGCCACGACCCCTACCACGAGATCCTCCAGAACCTTCAAAATAGACAGATTCTTGCTGACCCGTCGAAGTAGAACTCCCTAGTAGGCGCACCTCCTCTCCTAACATCATAGGAACAAGCTCATCAAACCGCGGAAGGGATTCTCTGGTCTAAATCGATGTTATGAACTGTTTGTACTCTGCAGGTAGTCCCTGCAATGTGGCTCCGATCAAGACAATGGGATCAATCTCGACTTTTACAGAAGATAGCTGATCCGCGAGCTGCTTGACATGGTTCACATAGTCGTTGATGCACATCGACCCCTTCTTCACGGTGTTGAACTGCTGCAGCAATTGTAGCTTTCGCGCCTCTGTTCCGGATTGAAACAGATGCGTGAGTGCATCCCAAGCTTTCTTGGGGGTATCGCAATCCTGGATGTGATCGATCATCGATGCTGAAACTGTCAGCGCGATGTAGTGAATAGCCTGATATGAGCGCTTCTTCCACTCCTTGAATTTCGGGTCAGAAATTAGCACTTCAGGCGCTTTCTCCTCCTCAGTGATAAGATCCCATAGATCTTGTCCCTGCAGGAAGGTCTTCATCCGGAACTTCCATACTTGGTAGTTGTTCTTGTCGATTTTCTCTCCAGTGATCAAAGACACAGACTCCGCCATAGCTGCAATGTCGAAATTGCGCTGTTCTGTACGCGGAAAACCTCCCAGAAACTGCACGAAACTCGTCTCTCCCCATCGCGCGATCAAGAGTTGTCACAAGTCACAACGAGGTGACTCCGCGAACTCCTCCTGCAGCGACAACGAGAAAAGAACCTGTGCGCGAACTGTAGGTGTACAAAACACGACAGAAACGTCGAAAGAACACACCAAGAAAGGCCGAAACTAGACCAAACGAGGTCAGAATTGGGTGTGCGACCCCTCAAAATTTTCAAAATTTTTCAACACCAATTTTCAAAATTTTTCAACATTTTTCAACCACCCTTATTCGGAACAGTATTAGTTTTAGACTCAAGTCCTAAAACTTTCATTTTGGTCGAAAAAGATCCAATTGAAAAACTGCCGCTGGAAATCTCCAAATCGACTGAAACTTGGCCCAGTACACAATTCTCACCTTCTGAACACGACAGTCCTAAAAGGACTGGTCGACAAAAAACAGCGAGAAAAAATCGTCTAGGTCTCCGAAATCGCGTTCAAAGTTTCTGGTGGCGAAAGAAACGGTTTCGTCTCACCCGAACGCATTAGCAGGATAGTGCTCGACATCAGACACAACTCCGGCTGCTCTCTCCTGTACTCCAAACTCCATCTTGCCTATCAGCAAGGGACACAAACTCTCACAACTTCCAGAAACAATACCTCGGTCGACCAAACACTTACCTCTACCACCAAGCAATACAAATGAAGAAAGCAAACAAAGACCCGAAGACAAATTGCGGCCAATGAAGCAAACGCTTATCCTAAAAATGACAGCTCTTCGCACACAACTTCTCGAAACAATGCCCCGGTCGACGAAATTGCCGTCCCCAAGCGCTACCCGCTGCGACCAAGCAACAGAAATGAAGAAAACAAACAAAGACCCGAAGTGAAATTGCGATACGGTCAATGAATCAAAATCCCGCACGACACCACCGACAGATGAAGCTGCCCTCCGCCAAAGAAAACTCATGGAAATCGTCTCGCATCACCATGCAAACGACGAGCAAGCAGCACCAATCGAAGAGAAGCCATCATCCCCTCTCCGTGCTCGTCCCCCGCTAACCGTACCGAGCAAATGCAAGGAAACAAACGTGAAGCGACAAACAAAAATGAGCCCAAACCACCAACCCGTTGCGCGGCTGACACAAGCTTTTCCTCGCAAATCCTACCAAAGAAATGCGAACAAAAGCATTTCAAGCCCCAAGTCAGCACCACCCTCGCACGCTCCACCAACCTAATGCCTACCGCCTACCCTAATAATTCTCACCAACGCCACCGCGCCTTCCCCGCTTGTCTTTTTCTTCCTCTGCGGCGCGGTTCGCTTTGGATGCATATTCATCTCTTCCAAGTTGGGAGGAAGGGGATATGCAAATAGCTTTAATCTTTATTTTTGTTTTTATTTCTTTAAGATTTAACTATAAATTAAAGCTTAAAAACTTAAAAATAGTTTTACTCTTGAGAGGTACAGATTTTAATATCAAAAAAAGTTCCAAAAAAAGATTCTGTTTGTGTAAATTACTACTTATGCATTTTGTGTACCTCAAGTGATCATGTGTAATCAAGTTTATCAAAGAATTTTAATTTTAGTGAATTAAATTTGATATTTTTAGATTTAAAAAGTAAATTTAGAAAATTTTATCACAAATTATAGTTTGCAAACCCAGTCAAGCACCATCTTTTTTTTAACTCTGTGATTTAGTAAGCTATATTTTTCACTACACTTTTTTGAAAATTAATGTAAACCAGTTGTTATGTTATGATTATGTTATGATATATATATAAACGTTTTTCTTTTTCCTAGTTACTCCTAAAAGTGCACTTTGGATGCATATTCGACTACCAACCATTCCATCTTTGCTAAGAAGCTTAGAGACCATCGTACTAAGCGGAGGAATTCTTCCAGGTCCAGTTGTCTTTTGCGCAATAGATGGGTGAACATTTTTGGTCGAACACGCGTAGTTCGACTGGATTGATTGAGAAACGAAGACGAGTGAGGGTGATCCTGCTGCAGTCATTGCGGCGAATTGCACCGTGCAAAAATAATGCAAATGTGTATATGTAACTTCGAATGGGAAAATATGTCAATAATAACCATCTGATGGAGGATAACGTGTCGTCGTGCTGGTCACGACCAGCCAAGAATTGACTTCGTATTATATAAGCGTGATATATCGGGCCATTCAGACAGTCCACTGCAGGTGAATATAGGTGCCTATTACTCGACAAGAGGAAGCACAATATCGGCACTGTGAATCTATTAGGATGCCGGAAGTCTCAATTGTACGTCTTTGTCTATAGACATCCCAAACGGTGGACTATAAAGAAGCAGCGCGAGGAGAGTATAATCTTCATTACTGTTGGTGGAGGCTGTGATAGAGGGCAACTGCCCGAGAGCTCGCTGTTCTCCGCACGTTTTTTCGGTTCCACTATCGTCGATTTCCTGTGGAACCATCTCCTCTAGTTCTACTCTCGTTTCTTGACACCTCCTCGTCCTTTCTATTGCTTCGAATCGATTTGCTCTAGGACTGGGATTTGCTCTTGTCACTCGTTCCTCTCTCAGAAACAGAAATTAAATGTGTGCTTCTTTCGACAACCATACCAGAAGATCTATTACATAAACAATTAGTCGTACGATGCGTCTGTCTACCTACCAGATAACTTTCAATCAAGTTAATTTCTGTCCGACTTCGATCTACATCTTCGTGTTACTCCAAGCTTTCTTTCTTCTCTGAACCTTTGGTAAATCTACAACCTCTTCATGATCAAGACGCACTGAATTCGAAGACGAGCATAATTCACCTTGGCGTTCATACTTCAAGCTACTGCCTGCAGCAGTGAGCGTGAACAAGCAATACCTGGTCTATTCTTCATTGCTAGGTACGATATTAAAGGCTAATCCTCAGACTTTGCATTTCACGTAAGAGGAGTCGAGAGCTCTTGTATACAGTGTACTTCAAATTGACTAAATTCTGTTGTAACACAGGACAAGAACTCGGGGTCTTTCGTTCCAGTAAGTAGTTTAGAATCTCATCTGCTAGCTGGTTGCTGGGCATATGTTTGTTTCTTAGAATTTGTACTTAGTTAGCAGATCAGGTACCTCTCAGTAGCAGTCTCGTCTCTCTTGCTGCACAAGTGGTTCATTTGTTCTCCTCCAGTATGTGCACTTGACTCTTAACGTCTCTACCAGAGCTGGCCAAGAAGAAGACGAACTCCAGGATTTTGATCCAGAATACAGAGCATTTATACCATATGGATTCGCCTCTCACAGAGCTAGAAATCCCAAGCGAACAACTGAACAAAGAAAACAGTCTTGGAGTCCAACGCTGCACGCCGGGACTGGACCGTGCAAAGAGTACTATACCGTGCAAAGAGTACTATATCACAGCGAAAATGCGTTGTATCTGCAATTTATATCGGAGTATAGAACAAGGAGAGGCTTGGAATTAATGACCGCAGAAGTCGCCGCCCGTCGCAAATCGTCTTTTTTCTCGCTCGTCCCACCGTTTTATAAATTTAAAACTGCTACAATAGAGTAAAAACAGTCAAAAAGAAAACTGAATTCCTCAGCAATACGATGTCCAAGCTTAAATCGGAATAAAAAGCACGTCCGAGAACCATGAACCCGGAGAAGAAGACCAGGTGAATAAGCAAATGAGCAACCCGAATTAGTTACTTTATTCTCTCGTTGCCATTTTGCCTGCTCTGCCGCAATGCAACTCCCATGAACTGCTCTATGTTACGAGAATTAAGTAACAAGATCAAAAAGATCTCGTTACTTAATTCTCCGTTACTAGTTTACCGACGCGTGACTCACTATGAGAGTTCGTGTACTTATCGACAGAGATGCAGTAACCTACGCGTCGACAGTGCATTGCCCGTTAACTCAGAGGGAGTCTGTACAACTAATAACTTGCACCCTCGAACTGCTTTAGTTGATCTCTGGAATTTGGGGAATCTGGAATTTGGGTATGTACAAGTAAACACCTCTATCTTCTCATTCCTTAAATTGTGAACTGTCCAAATCCGCCCCCATTTGATGATAGTCATGGTGCCAACAAGCTAACCCACTCGCCCGTAGCCGGAGCGTCGTGGGGTCGAGTCCTCTGCCGAGGATTCCGAGCTTGGGCAAGTGCAGCAGCGCAGCAGAAAGCCTCACAGCTGAAGAGGCCTAAAACCAAATCAATCCAAAAAAAGGTATTGATTAGTCATGGTCAACTGAGTGACGTAATATCTTGACGGAGTTTTCCGTAAGATCCAGAGGAAACTGATTTTTCATATTTATAGTATGTGCTTAGAGTCCTTTCTGGCAGAAAACCTCTAGCGTTTCTACACGGCATAGCTGAAAGCTCTGCAAATAGAGCCCACCCTGCCAAGATGAGCGAAAGCTTCACGAATTCAGTAGAAGCCAATGTACCAAGAACAAGAAAGGTATAGTACTTCCACAAGTTTGGGGAACTTCTTTATCAACCCGGACGGACCGGGTCTGAGACAGCGCTGCTGCAAAGGCGAAACTCTAATGGTTACAAAGCAGAGCATGACCTTGGCATTGAAGATTGGAACATTAGCAACGACTGTTGGCATTCCAGCAGAAGTTGAGACCCCTGGTAACTTTCATTCTTATAAGTTCACACAAGGAAAAAAACGAAGCACTCAACCAAGATTCAAGACTTCAACCGCTGACTATACACATCCGTCGCATGAGTAACCCGGTTGCTGGAAATGTGCTGATGAGAGTGAGCAAAATCACTTCCTCAAGCAGGTGAACATCATTGAGTCTAATCCTTGCACTTCGACGCAAGCTCTGAGCCCGATGATCCCTTCGCCCCTGGTGACCTGTAATTATTTCCAAGACGGGTTCACTTCAAGGATACAGCTAACTCAAGAATATCATTAGATCCACACCATCCCCTAACTAGTGAAACACGGCCTTACACAAAATCACATTATTTACAGGACAGGACCTCTTCCGTTTCAGATCCTCCGCTGCCAGTATCCCGTCAACTTCTCTGATACACGCTTCAAACATGCCCTCTTCCCCAACACTTTGAACACATTGTGCTTCCGCTCCCCCCGCAACCTGCACCGTATCCATCACACTTATCAGTGGGTAAGCCTTAACCAGATTGACGCCGAACACGGATCTTCATTAACCGTCCACGGTCTTTCACGCTTCGTATAACAAAGACTCTTACCACGAAACGAACAAACAATCACCAAGACAAACAAGACCACCAAACGCTGTTGTTGGATCAAAAACGGCGTCTGGTAAACAGTAGTAAACACAACTACATAACTCAAGTATTGTGATCCAAAACTAAGTTCCCAAACGGTGTCTTAAGAACCTGCTCCATCAGTACAAGTATCAGAAGCGTCTGGAGGTTTCGCAACGCAAGTTTCGTTCAAACACTAGAGAGAAAACTTTTAGCTGACCTTAAAGCTTTGACTTGATGTCTCAGCAGGTGTTCCACAGTCCATAGTTCGACACTCACATCAAAGACATAAGAACTAACGTTCTCTGTTAATCAAGTTTAACGGTCCAACCAGACTTCTCCCGTACTCAACGCCAGACTTGCATGTTTTTAGAGTGAGGAAGGTAAAGAGGAGATCAAGACTTTCATGCTTCCTTTTTTAGACATAAGAATCTAAAGGAAGATCAACGCCAACGAATTGGTAATCCAACCATCACATACCTGGCCAGACCCTACATCCTTAAGGGCCAGGGCCAAACATGCAGGATAAAGGACTAATCACGCTGCTCTACCATAACCGAGCCAAAGCGCAAGCGACACACGTTAAGTTCATATCCAACGTCAAAGTGAGACCTTCGGGACATGCAAAGCTACGAGAATTACACGAGTACAAAACAAAACTTTGCAGAGCAAATCGTCAAGTGATATTTCGTCATTTAGACAAAGAAACATACTGAGAGACGCCTTTAACGACAAACACCATTTACCAACATATGTCCCACAGCTTGAGCTTATGCCTCACGATTTAGAACCCGGAACTACAGGATGGAGTGTGTCATGATATCGTTGGAAACTGGTTCGAAAATGGTTCACCTTCTGGGAGACTAGGCTTACATGGGTTCGAGCTTGAACAAGATAAAACAGCGGGAAAAGGAGTTTCCGATCCGTTCAAGTATCAGCTACGGTGACACTGTGAGGAAGGTGAGCAACCACTGAATTATCTGAATGGTAAGGTACCCGAAACCAGAGAGACAATTTTAGGCTTTTCTCTGGCATCGACTGCAGGCCGATCAGGTATGGAAAAAACCGATTTCCCTTCGTTGTCCGAGCCAAAAAATGATTGACGACGAACAAACCACAGTCTCGAGGTTAAAAGGCCAAAAAGATGCAAGCACATCAAGGTTCGCGATACCCGAAGGAAGAACGAATTTGCAGGTTGTGTTGAGTAGCCTACCTAGGCATCTAACCCGAACAATGATTCCCTGACTTTCCAGGACTGCGTCGACATATAAACCGGTTCCGGCACAAGTCGCACACTCCACAGCTCCTTTCGCTTCACATACAACACACTTCGGTTTGTTCCCTACAGGCAAAGCTTTTGCAGGTAACCCAGTTGGCTTTCCAATATTTTCTTCAGGGATTGATTTCCCACAGTATAGTAAAGCCTCAAGCTTACTCCGGTATCCGTCTACGTCGACCCCGTTATTCGCACTTCCACTCGCCTAGAATTCGTTCCAGACATATCAGGAAACATCTTGCAGAAGTGAACCGTGAAAGCGAGAATTCGCCCGCGCTTGGCGTCAAAAAGACAATCAAATGTGAGTACCTTGAAGAATGCGATAGAGGAACTCACCGAATGCCGCGGAATTGCTCCACTTGGAAAAGATTGGCGCTTAGACCAGAGTGACTGAGAACGCATATGTCGGTATTCCCCCTTGATCGGAATCGCTGATGAAGTCTCCCGACAACAGCTCGCATAGGAGGCTCTGAAGTTGTCATTACCGTAAGAGTAGAGCGAATGCGGAGTCCGTTTGGGGCAACCTACTGGAAGCAGCTTCGGCGCCGGCAACTGTCCTACAGCAGCCATTATTCCACAGAACGATCTTACACCGCAAATCTCCGCAACTAAGAAGCAACACACCTTCCTTCCTTCCTTCGAGAAGCCTGCCCTTCAATCAACCAAGAACAAGACTTCGCGTAAGACGAGCTGTTGCAAAAACTATGCCATGCGCGCACTTTCGATAAGGAGGATGTTCATGTCCAATCACTCTGCACGTTACGGTCTTCCTCGGACGCCAGCACCTCTGGAACTTGGCAGTTTATCGAGAACCACGAACCTGAGATACTCCTTCCAGCTGTGCTACTGAGGGTGTCTTCAAATTCGAAGCTTGTTCATCGTTTGCGCTACCCAAAACGTTAAGCGGGCCCGACACGCCCAACAAAAGTATGTCCGCCTGTCCTGCTTTCTCAGGCGATAATTCCCAAGATTTGGACCAAAATCCAAGATAGTTGCCAATGATTTGCACCTCGCCTCCCGCAATACGAAGTGCTACATGGACGTCCAGCTTCGGATTTGGTAACAGTAACGAATAGAAGCGAAGAACTATACCGTATAATAGCAAGTGTCAAGGGTAAAACCAAGATTCTCTAACGTACAGAAGGAAAATGTCTGTAGTTTTTTCGATTGCAGCTTTGTCCGGAGCCGTGTATCCTTTAAAGTGGTGTTTTTGAATCGTTGTAAATAGTTTATTTTATTTTATTTTTGAAAAATATAATGAATTTTCTAAGCACTGGAATTGCTTGTTGTTGAAATTTACGGTTTATTCAAAGAAAACGTTAACACCCGCGCCCGAAGAATATATGTGAAAGGTTCAGCTTTAACACGCCCTAATATATTCTGTAGTTCTTTCCTTCGGAACTTATATCCGACCTAAGAGAATCTCCACCGGAGCACTGTAAATAATTCCAGTAACAAGTTGTCTCCTTGGTATGGTTTGCGGGAAAACACGATAAATAGTGTTTCTTCATTGTATATTGATCTCGTGTACAGTCTCGGTAAATTTTGAGTGCTAAATTTAAATCCAATGATAGAAAACACGTGGCATGAGCTTCGTCTTTGGTATCGGAGGAGACTGGGAATTCGATCTTCCCGGGTCGTTTCCAGTCTTCGGGTGGACATGCTCATAATAAGCTAAGCAACTCCATCGGGGCACCGTAGATGTCATGGTACACTAAACTATCCCCCTTTGGCTGTGCTCTGAATTGTTACTTTCGATCTCGTCAAGCAAATCGAGAAGTATGATTTCACAGTAAAAGATATCTTGTTTTGTATGAAAACAATCAATTTGCTTCACCTGCACATCACAAGCACATGATGGTGGATATGGATACCGAAACAATTATAGAAAAAAAATATGATTTCTATTACATCGTATATTATAAATTGTACTTCAGTTATGAAAGAAGAGCTCTTTTAAAGAATTGCATTTCACTTCAAACACAAATTAAGTCCTATTTAAAAGCTGGACAACTTTTGATATGCCTAATTTTGAAGCATGACCCTTCAAAATCATTTTCACAGAACTGTAGAACTACGAGTCCGAAGAGAGGTGCGACCTTCAGGAGA
The DNA here is from genome assembly GCA_036924285.1 of Asterella californica. Taxonomy (NCBI): domain Eukaryota; kingdom Viridiplantae; phylum Streptophyta; class Marchantiopsida; order Marchantiales; family Aytoniaceae; genus Asterella; species Asterella californica. The sequence goes on along the minus strand of JAYKYS010000022.1, from coordinate 419,808 downwards.
AAGGGCAACATCCGGTCTTCTGACTAGATTTGTTTTATATAGTTTTTTATTTTGTTTTTTGTTTTTTTTGTTTTAGAATTTTTATTTTATATGATGAATGAGTATTCAATATTTTTGATTGTTTATGATTACAAAGTCTTTTTCTTAAGGTTTTTGAGAGATTTATGACAACTTTCTTGCTACGTTTAGTGTGTTCTTTATCTCTAGAGGATAAGAGTTCTATATTTGAGAGTATATTTTTGAGATATTTTTATTAAGGATATCATTTGGTTGGATATCATCTCTTTTTTAACTATAAGTACTCTCTCTCATGAGATCGAGATCATCATGTCCGAAGACGATCAATTATTTATCTCGCAAAGATTAAAGGCTCATGTGAGAAAAATGCACAAGAGCTATGACCAGACCACATGAGATGCACAGGTTAGTCGAGAGCGGAGGTCTACATGTGCGGTCATTAGGACACCTCTAGTCCTTCTTTCTGGAGTTTCTCATGAGTCGTGGGAGTGGTTGAGACTCCACATTAACAATTTGGGATTGTTCATGATGAGTTTTCCTTGTCTGCACTTGTTCCATAGGCTATCTCGTGGTCTCCATGACGAGATGAGACAAACATTCCGTCTATCTCTTGACATGTCATCATAGAACATCAAGGACGAGACGACTTGATTATTGTTCCTCTTATTATCTCTTGGTGTCTTTGTTATACTCGAGGCAACAGAGTGGGACATGGGGAGGTGGCCGTCCTTCTTCATAGATTTCATGTTGGTGATTGGATGGTCCTATAGGAGGAATCATTACGTGTTGTGCGAGGTAGGAGTGAGTTTGTCTCTATACGTCACATCTCATCTTCCGCTCGCATATGACGTTATAGGATGTTCAGTCAGGTTGGAGAGTATAGTAGAGTTGCTGGAGCATTGCATCATTTGTCAGTGACATGTCCTACTGAGGAAGAAATCACTTCACTGTGTTTTCTTCACCCCCCTCCGGTCAGATGATCCCTCCCACCTCTTGAGGTTTAGGACTATCAGCTTGAGGAGCCATTGTGTCTCGATCGATCTCCATTTGTCTAGATCTTGTGTACAGCTCCACATCTATTTTCCAGAGGTTTGTCTAGGATGGTCTATGAGCACCTAAGAGAATTTTTTCAGACAGACGATCTCTCTAACGGTTTCATAAAGTTTTTTCAGCTAGCGACAACAGTAGCTCAAAGACATATTTCTCATTCTGTAGCTCACATACTAGGGGCAGTTAGACTTTTGACCATGATGAAGGATGATGAGAGATTCTACTGATAGTCATCGACGAGATTCTCTTACAATTTATTAATCATATCATTGTTCTTCAGCTTAGAGATACTTTTTGGGACTATACTTGTCCACATCAGTTTGGAGTTGCAACACATGGAGGTTGTGAGTCTGTGTCTTTCGACATTAGGGCTCTCTTGGACATCCATCTTGATTGAGTTGTCTTACAGGTGGATGCAGAAAATACTTTTAATAGTATTTTATATGTTTCCATCTTTAAGGAGTTCATGGATGACGGTGGATCTTTAACGAGTCTCGTTCTCTTCATGCGATCGTTCTATGGTTCTTCCTCTCCTCTTTATTATCAACACAGTCTTTTGATAAAAGGAGTTACAGTCATGACTCCGCTGCATGAACTCGTCAAAGAGACATTTTGGGTGGATCTCTCTTTGCCGTAGGTCACCATAGAGCTCTCTTGACCATCACCTTGGTTGCTCCAGGTTATGTCTTTCCAACTCTATGTCGCGGTCCCCAATCTCAAGATCTGTCACAATCATGAACAACAAAATCCTAGCGGACTTGTGTTAGGTTGTGAACGCTACGAGTATGACTTAACGGCTTGACCGGGAAGTCAGAAACAAATGAATCATAAGTGGTTCTCTAAACCAAGGTTGAAACATTGGGTTTGGATGTAGGGCTCTATCCCAAAGGGACTCCAGACGAACACTGACAAAAGAAGACAAGTCTGAAAATAGGCAAGTGCAAGTCGTAGGACAAGTGTCTTTTGAGAACACTTGTTCTAAAAGTTGAGGACTAAGTTAAAATTCAGTATCGTTTTTTCATCTTGAGACAGATAGACAAAAGGAATGAGTTAACTCGATTCTGAATCAATACTTGAGGAACTATGTGAACACAGATCAAAGTGATTGGGCAGAGTGACTCATTCTTGCAGAATATTGTTTACAATTCCACGAGGTATCCAGCAACCGATGAATCGTCTTTCTTGCTGGTTTACGAACGTGAGTCAGAAGGACCTCTTGACTTGTCTCTTGCAGGGAGTTCTACATCAGCACGACGAAGAACACAAAAAATATCAGCTGAAGAGTTGGTGGTAGAAACACAATAGCACGAGGAACAAGTGAATAAATAACCTCGACAAAGCACCGTTCTCTAGATCTCGTTCTCTGAAGTTGCTGCTCTAGATTGAGAGCTTTTCAGACCCCCTCTGCTTCAGCGGTAGCCCTGAATTACTCACTCACTCAAATGACTTGAAACTTGTTGGACAATCGTAGCCCTGCTGACAGTGAACGCAACCACGAAGGTTTGTAGCGATTTCCTCAATTCTGCTGCAATTGACACTGAAAATCCCAAAATCAACAAAAGTGATGCAATTTTGACTCAACTCGAACTTCAAGTTGGCATAACTCCTTGTTTATTGATCCAAATCGATCAAGAATTTCACTGACAGTGCTTGGCACGACGAGCTCTATCTTCCCGTGTTCTCAAATTTCACAGTGTTCTCACCAAATGCTCGAACCCTCCTTTAGATCTCTGTTTTTAAATTTAAAGTTTTATAAAAGACAAAAATGGACCAATAGGAGTTCATAGCTCCACTTGGTTGTCCTTTTGAGCCTTAAACCATGTGGTAACTTAATTACACTCATAGGCTACCACGTCAAGTTCCCTAAAGTGCCAGCGTAAATCTTAAACTACCTAAAACGACACGCAGCCATGAAAGTAAACGTAAACCAGCTAAAAGCGTGCATGGGCAACACGTAAGTACAACCCATGAGTTTAAATCATGTCAACATGGTAAATCTAAGTTATGTACATTGAACATCATAGACAAGTGAGAAGTCACTTGCACAAGCGCACAAATGCTTGAACAAGATAACTATCATACTATCAACCTACTAGGACTTAAAACGTATAACATAACGGTGTTAATATATGCATGAAGGACTAGGAGTAACATCAAGCTAACTTCTACCGCTATTAACTCCTAAGTGTCGGAGTAGAAGCATAATCCGTAGCCGCCAATGTCCACAGCCTCCAGAATCGACTTCTCCGACGTCTTAACTTCACTCAGAGAGATTAACTCCTAATAGAGAGATGAATCATTCACTATGTGAAATGATTCACTTCACGACATGCACCCCCTCCAAACCTGCACATCCTCCGGCATGTGTCAATCTCTTCATTCTTCTATCTGTTCCTCAGCATCATCACTCTCCTCCGCCTCAGCCTCTTCAAACACTGAGACGTCTCAGTCTCTTGTTGTCCTCTGCTGTGACTCCAGAAAATTGAACAACTCTATTGATCCTCTACGCCTTTTGAACAATTTCACACGTTTGTCAGCCACAGATAGCTTCAAAGGAGTATCATCCAACTCACGTGAACTGTAAGCGACATTTTCATAAACATCTAGCACAACATAAGGCCCGAACCATCTTCGAGAGAACTTACGAAGCGTAGAATATTGATTCTCCAACGTGCTATCATACACCAGAACCCAGTCACCAACACGTATTGGCTTTGGTCGTAGTCGGCGAGTCTTGTCAAAACATTCTTTTTTTCTGACTCGAGCCACCTTCAGCCTCTCCTGTGCTTCAGCAAGATCCTCCTCCCTCTGCTCTAACTGCCTGGTACGTAGAGCAATAAGTGAAGCACGATCTAAACCATCTTCTCATGATAACGTAACCCACGTAGGAAAGTCCTCCTCAGCAGACATGATCGGTTTCTACCCCAACATAAGCTCAACTGACATATAGCCAGTCGTGGTACAGTGTGTAGTTCTATCAGCCCACAAAGCAAATGGAAGTAGTCTCCGTCATTCTCTAGGCCTACCATCACATGCTTTCACTAAAGCGTGAACAATAGAAGGGTGTCCTCGTTTACTCTTACCAATGCCCTCTGGATTCATGGCAGTAGTAAGCTGAAGCTTTACTCCATAGCGAGCAAAGAACTCCTTCGCTTTTGAGTCTCTCAACTCGCCTCTATCTGCTCATAATCTCCCAACAGATCCATAACGACAGATGATATCCTCGAGCACGAATCTGCATATGTTCTTTGTAGTCTTCGTCCGTAATGCTCGTCCCTCCACATAGTTGGAAAGAGCCTCTCGAGCCAACACCAAATAACGCATCCCCCATAGCCCCGGCGGCATCATCACAAGATCAAGAACCCATTGAAAATGGATACTAGGTGGATAGGTAGGTACAAGCCCATCTCTGTAACGGACCTTAGAGTAGAACTGGCAGTGCAGACATGACCCAACAAAGTCCACCATGTCTTGATACAAACCCTTCCACCAATATCGCTCCTTCATCTTCGTGTAAGTAGCCCAGACTCCATTATGTCCAACCCACAAGGTGTCATGAAACTCTTTCAGCAGATTCAACTTCGTCGATTGATCATCCACCACTCTAGTAAGCATCCCATCTCTTCTTTTCGGATGTTTTCACAGATAACCTTCACGTAGAAGATAAATGTACGCTTTCCGTTCGATCTCCTTGAACTTTGCATCACTCCATCCTTCTCTTCTGCATAATGAACTTTGATAGAATCCAATATCACGGAACTTCTCCGAGTAGAACTCCTCGCTGAACGGCAGCGGTACCAAGTCTGAAGTCTGCTGATCAACTTGGCACCAAACGTCTCTCTTCTCTTAATTCTCCACCTCTGCAAACATCTCATCCTCATCTGTATAACGAACACTAGACAACATTTCTGCAACTGGATTGTCCTTCCCTGCTGTATGCTTTAGCTCAGGATTCAGACTCCGGACATAAGCAATCCATCGCAGCATTGCTATATCTGGTGTATTGCAGTTTGCTATCATATACAACAAAGGCCAACAATCTGTTTCTAATATAACATGAGCTCCTATCAAGAACTCTTGATCTACTTTCATAGTAGTAACAACTCTCCACAACTCACGCTTCACCTGAGGATAGTTACGTTGCATATCTGTTAAGACCCGTGCTCCAAACCTTGAAGCAAATCGCACACCTTCTGCATCTTCTTGACCAACCGTCCATCCAATCGCCTTTGGACTCGTATCAACAGTCAGTACCACAAGTTTTCCGCTCTCGTAATTTAACCTCCTTAGTACAGGTGGAGACTTCAGAATCTCTTTCAGCTGCTCCATCATCTCGTGATGTTCTTGCCGCCAAGTAAACCTCCTCTCCTTTCTCAGAAGTGCATACAGATGTTCGACAATATGTGCATAATGAGGAATACTCACACAAAAGAACATACAAGCTCCCAAGAACCGTCGAACCTCAATGATGTTGGTACTGTAACGACCTATGTTACACATAGGAAGTTTATCTATTAGTAAGATATTTAGTTATAACTAAGTGTTGAGAAGGTTTATTTGCTGCCCAAGTACTTTAAGGAGGTATCAAGTTAGTCATGACTAGCTAAAGTTAGTTATGGATTAACTTAGCTGTACTTTTGACAGAATTCAGATATTTCCTAAAGTGTGAGCACTACTATCTTGTCATCTTATCTAAAAGGTAGAAAGGAGGTGGAAAGTATCCCTTATCTCCTTTTTGACTTGATATTAGTGGTGGGATTAAAGTTGTGGACTTTGTGGGCATTAAAAACAAGAAGAGATTCCACATGTTTCCTTTTTTAGTGAGTCCTAGTGTAGAGGGGGGTGGAAATTCGAGATTCGTTGAGAATATTCCAGAATCCTTTTATAAGTTGTTGACTTTGAAGGAATAAGCCCATGTGAAAAGGTAAGAAGCCCATGTGATTAATGCTTTTACCTTAAGTAATATCTTAGTAAAACCCGGTAAAAGTAGTTACGGCTGAGTTACCGGAGGGTACCAAAGTAAAAACCTAGAATGTATAAATAGAGGAGTAGAGAAGAGCTCCTCATCCTTGTTTTCACATTGTCGTAATGACAACTTGAGTAATATAGATAGTATGGGATATTTTTAGCATGTGAGAACTTGAGAGACGTAGTTAGAATGAAGGATTTTAGTTGATGAGTTTATGGAGAATTTTTAGTTGATGAATTTGTGAGTGTATGAATGAGTGAACTTAGCATTTTTCTCTTCAAGTTCATGATGTGCTTCCATCAAAGCCATCAGAGGTGACCCCTGAGTGAGAGACAGGCCCAACATTTGCAGATTCATCGATGACGATCGTGGGTAGTTGATCGATAGGACCGCGGAGGGTTTACATTTTTGGTTCTGTTGCCGGGACCTCACTTGAAGGGATCGTTGAAAGATGTTTAGAGTTTAGTTATATATTCGACAAAAAGAGATCATGAGAGAGCACATGGAGAGAACGTTGGGAGGAGAGAGAGCTAACGCGATGTTAGCAACATTAGAACATTTCGTGTATCCCGTAGTGATCTATGACGCATTCGAGGTTATTCTTTACATCTTGTTCACCTAGAAAGAGTTTGAGAAGAGTTGAAAGGGGATGAAACAAGAGTTGTAGAGAAAGGAGGAGAGAGAAGTTATTAGAGGAGAAAAATTTCCGAGTTTGAGGATTTCTGCTCTTTGGAAAATTTTTACAGTCATTGTCAGATTTTCTGTGAATTTTATTTTCCAGTGAAAATTTCCAGGACTGTAGCTTGGCTGATAAGCTATCTACGACAAAAGAAATCATAGGAAAAAGTGGTCTAGAGAGGGAGCAATGAATTTTCAAAGTTGAGGGGGTTTATTTGCGAGGATTTAGGAATTCTGTTCTCTGGAAAAAGTTTACAGTCATTATCAAATTTTCTGTGAATTTTATTTTCATGAGAAACTTTTCAGTGTTTCAGACTGGCTGATAAGCTATGTAGGGCAACAAAAATCAGGACAAAAGGTGGTATGGAGAGAGAGCCATGAATATTCAAAGTTGAGGGGGTTTATTCACAAGAATTGAGGAATTCTGCTCTCAGGAAAATTTTTACAGTTATTGTCAAATTTTTTGTGAATATTATTTTCCTGTGAAAACTTCCAGGATTGTAGCTTGTCTGATAAGCTACTATAAGAAACAAAAATCATGAGAAGATGATGTCTGAAGAAGGAGATAGAAATTTTCAAAGTAGAGGAGGTTGAAAGCTATGAGAGGAGTGAAAATATACAAATTTTAGTTCTCAAAAAATTTGTATAGTCACAACCATCTCTTTTGATTAAGGAATTTTCTATTGAAACTTCATTAGTTAGTAGCTTGGAGGTTGAGCTACTGGAGATCACAAAAATCTTGGAGAGATCTCTTGAACTTTTTGAACACTTTTTGAAGATACTTCATGGGGAATCAAGTTCGAGTGCCGAGGTTGAAGAAGAGACGTTTGGGAGTTAGAACGGAGACGGAAAAGCCAAAGTTAAGTATAGAGGCGTTGTGATCAAGCATCTGTTGCAGTTGGGGTGCCATTTTTGCTCATATATCAAGAAGCTTCTGCGAGCATCGGCGCAGATGCGAAGAAGATTGAGTTCAAAGCATCATTCACTGTGGAGGTCATGAATGCTCTTGGCAAAGTAGGGTGTGATCTTTACAAGAGTGACTTTAAGATGTCTGCTAGGATCAGTACAGACGATGATCATGAGGATATTATCATGGACTCTTAATTTTAGATTGGATTTTATTTCGTGTATAGCATATATAATACACGATTTTCAGTATAAAGCTCGAAAGAGTTAAGAAAGTGATGTAGAGTTATTTTCCTCAAAGATATTTTGTCCACTTAATGGTTGAGAAGGTGCAACATGAGTGGAAGTTCAAAAGATTGGAAAGTTAGACTTAGAAACCTTCCTCAAGGTTTAGATGTCATAGTAAGTGTCGAAGAGAGCTTGAAAGAGATTATTGTTGAGTTTGAGAACACTAGTACAAAATCTCAAGTAGAATCTCCAAGGAGAAGAGTAGAAACCGACTTGTGGTGTTATTTTTGTAGAGGGTTGGGACATAAAGTAGTGAATTGTCCAACTAGAATCAGAATCGAGAGAGCTAAAGGGAAGCGGGAGTTTACTGATTTAAGCCTTCGAGTGGGTCCATCGTCACCACCGCCGATTCATCTTCTAGGAGAGGATCCTTGTCCAAGTTGTGGAGTGGGCGATCTATCAAGAGGACACAAGTGTGTCGACGTGGCTGCCCTACTTACGTCAATAGTCGAGAAGTTGGACGAGACTCAAAGAGCTGAGACGGAGAAGTTGTCGACTTCAAAAGAGGGCTCGGCTGAGTTGTGATGGAGATCGTCATTCGGATGGTGGAGAAAGCGGTGATGCGACTCAGGCTCATGATTACCTTGGGAGAAGAGATGACACAAGAGGTGTTGTTACAACCATTTCCTTTTATTTTATCTATGGTAGATTATTTGCGAATGGAATTGGTGATATTCGTACTCTTTTAACGAGTAGTTATTGCACGAAAATTAGAAGGGTAGAAGAGTAGTTACAAGATGGGGAAGTTACTAGTGTTTCATGAAAAGGACAATGAAGATGTAGAACCATTTGTACGAGACTTCAAAAGGGGTTGCATCGGAAACAACGTGAGAAGGAAGGAAGAATGGGTGTTGTTACTGCTAGAGTTTTTAGAAGATTTTGCTCTTACGTGGTATGAAGACCGAGTGAAGAGCAAGACACCTGGTGCAGTTGAGGACATATGGGAGACGTTGAGTAATGCACTCATCGAAGAATTTCTTCCAGAAGAGAGTTATGAGAAGCTCATGGTGGAGCTTACTCATTTGAAGCAACGAGATGACGAGAAAGTTCGGCAGTATGCCGAAAGGGTGGATAAGTTGGAGCAACGGTTTCGGACAGTCCTAGGAAAGAGTGGAACAATGTGGATCTAACGATGGCGGAGATTGGAGCAGTGTTAACCAAGAACTTGGTGGGAGGATTAAGACTTTCAATTCGAACCCAAGTGAGGTACGAGAAGTCAGCAACCAAAGCGGATGCCATCAAGATCGCAACAAATATGGAAGAGAGTTTGGATGAAAGGGATATCATCCAACCTCATCATGCCGCTCTGGTGTCGACTCCGACTCTTGGTTTAACCACAACGATAGCATCTGCACCATCACAATTGGTGGTCGCTTCAACGTCAACTCTTACTCCAACGGTGGTGCCAAGATCATTTGTCCCTACAGCGATGTCTACTACCACCTCTGATTTTCATGTTGAGTTGAAGAGCATCACCGATACTCTTGCGGATCTCAAGATAAATGTGATGCAGTTACGAGAATGAAGAAACAAAGGTGGAGGAGGAGGTCAAAGAGGTTACGACAATAATCCTAACCGAGGAAATCAAGGTAACTTTGGAGGCAACCAAGGTAACTTTGGAGGAATCACTTGTTGGACGTGTGGAGGTTCTCATTTCCAGCGAAACTGTCTTAACAATGGAGCAAGAAATGCCGAAGCTGTCAGAATGAATGTGGGTGGAAGAAATCCATCACAAGGATGAGACAAGGGAGTGGCTACTATCGATGTAGTGCGAGATCCCATCTACGAGAAAAGAGAGAGTTCAAACTCTTCTCACGCACCGGTGGAGCTTTTAGCTCAAGAAAGAAAACGAACTAGATTTTCTGATGAACCAGTTTTCATGGAGGAATCAGCAAGTAGAAGTACTCGTTCGAGTAATGTTTCGAGTGCACCAAGGGAGCCAAGAAGGAAGTTGGGGATGGTGGATTTCACCATTTCATCTTCCCAAGCGGGATATGATGTGGTTGAAGATGTGAGTGCTCAGAAAGTCAACATCACTGTTGGACAACTGATCGCACTTAATCCCAGCTTTCGAAGGGAATTCAGAGAAGGACTGAGTTCTAAGAGAAGCAAAAAGAAGAAACCCAAGAGCAAGACATCGAAATCTATGGGAGTTGGTGTGGTGGATGTGCATGCTTCAGAGATATGCACTAGGGCTTCAAAGATTGAAGTCCGATTAAATGATCATTACGTCTCTAACGTATTGGTGGATGGAGGGTCGGCTGTAAATGTCATATCAAAGAGGTTGATGAAGAAGTTGGGGATGGAACCAACTTGCTCGGCTAGCATTGTCGTGGGGATGGCTAACAAGCAACGGGTAAGACCTCTTGGTGTCTTGGAGAAGGTGGTCGTGTTTGTGATGGGAGTTCAAACATTGATGTCCTTTCAAGTGTTAAAAGACTCTAGTTATGATTTGCTCCTAGGTAGGTCTTGGTTGAGAGCTGTGCGCACCACTGATAGGTGACACAAGGGATACGTACGGATTGGGCCTAGAGATCATAGAGTGATAGTACCTCTCTCGGGTGTTGGAGTTGTGACTTCTGACTCTGATAGACCCACTAGTGACTACTGGGAATCTGATACGGAGGATGATCAGAGTGTCTTAGAAGTAGATACCGGAGATTCTTACGATCAAGAATCCTCGTCTGAGGACGAAGGATTTGGTCGAGATGAATCATTACATCAGCTTAGTGCTATTGACTTGTTGCCTCGACCAGCAGTGGAGAAAGATCCTGACAAAGAAGAGTTGAGTGAGGCAGAGATTGTGAGAATACTCTCTACCCTGAAGTTTGGTATCAATGTCACTCAAGAGGAGAAAAGTAGATTCCTAGATATATTTCGAAAATATATCCATGTGTTTGCTTTTAGCTACAAGGATTTGAAGGAGGTGACTCTCGAGACTCATCGAATCGAATTGGAAGAGAACGCAAGACCAGTTCGACAGAAGCAGAGAAAGGTCAATCTTACAACAACAATGATGGTCAAGGCGGAGATAGACAAGTTGAAGGAGGCGAGTTTCATCTATGAGGTGGAGAACTCAGAATGGGTTTCACCCATTGTGATTGTCAAGAAGAAGAATGGTAAGCTGCGAGTGTGCATAGACTATAAGAAGTTGAATGCAGTTACCAAGAAGGATTATTATCCTCTATCATTTATAGATGAAATTTTGGAGGAAGTTGCTGGTCATGAGTGGTACAGCTTTGGTGATGGTTATAGTGGGTATAACCAGATCAAGATAGCACAGGAGTACCAGCAGTTGACTACTTTCACTACTCCTTGGGGAACATTTGAATTTCGAGTGATGTCATTCGGACTATGTAATGCTCCGGCCACGTTTCAGAGGTTCATGAACAAGGTGTTTGAACCATTCATAGGGACGTTTGTTCGTGATTTCATTGACGATTTCTATGTGTACGGAAGAAAGGAGGACCACTTTGATCATGTGATCAAAGTTTTGCAGCGGTTGGAGCAAGCCAACGCTTCTCTAAATCCAGAGAAGTGCATCTTTGACTACGAAGAAGGTCTGCTGTTAGGGCACATCATTTCCAAGAATGAGATTGCGGTAGATCCTGAGAAGGTGAAGAAGATTGTGGACCTTCCATTTCCGATCAACTTGACAAAGTTGAGGCAATTTCTTGGCATGGTTGGATATTATCGTAGGTTTGTCTTTTCCTTCTCAAACAAAGCAATAGCTTTGACTATGTACATGAAGAAGGGAGTTGATTTTGACTTGATAGTGCATGATCAGAAGGCAAAGGAAGCATTTGAGGAGCTGAAAAAGGCATTAGTGACAGCTCCTATACTTGCTAAACCTGAGTGGAGTAAAGCATTTATTCTGTATACGGATGCCTCCGATGTAACAATCGGATGTACATTAAGTCAGTTAGATGGAGATGGGCATGATCATCCTATAGCTTATGCTAGTAGGCAGATGGTTCCAGCGGAGAAGAATTACTCCGTGACTGAACGAGAAGGATTAGCGGTGATCTTTGGATTGAAGAAATTTTGACACTACTTGCTAGGAGGGAGATTTTCCATAGTCACATATCACAAGGCTTTAAAGTATATCTTTAATAAGCCTAATGCCGAAGATCGTATTGCTCGTTGGAAGATCTTTCTAACAGAATACGATTATGTGATCGAAGATAGACCAGGGAAAAAGCATGCGAATGCTGATCTTTTGTCAAGGGCTTATGATGATGAGGGAGAATAACCGTTTGATGATTCATTTCTAGACGAGCATCTGATGACCATCACAAGCATTGAGGAGATATCGGATGAGTACAAGGAAATCTGGAGTTTTCTTGCAGATGGCTCTTTTCCAGAAGGTATGCATACCCGAGAACGTAACTCGTTGATCAAGAGATGCAAACCTTACACCATGGTGGAGGGAATTTTGTTTCATCAAGGAGTAGATGGGTTACTAAGGAGAGCAGTTGGTCAGAAGGAGGCATTCAAGCTAAGGCACGAGTTTCACGACGGAACTGTTTGCGGAGGTCACTTTGCCGGTAAAATAACAGCCTTCAAGATTTTGGATGCGGGTTATCACTGGAGAGGGACTTTCAAAGAGTGTTTAGACTTTTGCAAAACTTGCGACGTATGTCAAGCATTTGCTCTGAAGTCTACTAGAACACCTCCGTTAAGATCAATTCCGTGTTAGGACCATTTGAGAAGTGGGGTATTGACTTTGTATGTCTTCTTAATAAGACACCTCGAGGCAATAGATACATTGTAATCGCTACTGACTATTGTACCAAGTGGGTAGAGGCTAGACCTTTGAGGGAGACTAATGAAACGGAAGTCGGTAGATTCCTATGGGAGAGGATCATCACAAGATTTGGATGTCCGTTAGAGTTGGTCTCAGATAGAGGAGGAGAGTTTGTAGGGAACATGACTACTGCTATGCTACATCACTTTTCTATCAAGCCACGAGTAACGACCTCATACAAACCAAATGGTAATGGTCTTGCGGAGAAGATCAATCTTACACTTTGTACGATGCTTGCCAAAGATGTTGGTGTTGAGACTGCAAAACATACTTGGGATAAGAGGCTACATGCCATCTTATGAGAGTATCGAACGACAACAAAGACCTCTACTGGGTACTCTTCATTTCGACTGGTTTATGGAGTGGAGTCCAAGTTGCCGATCCAATTCGAATTGGATACTTTTCAAACTATTCAATGAAAGTTGGAGAGGTCAAGGAGAGAAGACGTGGTTAGATCAAGAAGAGAGCAACTCATGGAGTTGGAAGAGACCCGAGCGGTAGCAATGATCCGGATGGAACGAGCTCAGGCGTATCAAAAGAAGAGTTACGATAAACGATTGGGCAAGAGGGAGATAAAACCTTTTCAAGTAGGAGATTGGGTAATGTTGTACGATGCTATCAGATTCAAGAGGGTTAGGAAGAAGTTTCTTCCTAGATATTTTGGTCCTTTTGTTGTAGATAAGGTGTGGAGCAACTTCACGTATGACCTTCAGGAGTTGGGAGGAAGGAGATTCAGGTCAATCATGACAAGTTGAAGTTGTTTCATCGACGAAAGTTCTCTCTTCACTCCGAGGACGGAGTGAAAATTTAGTCCGGGGGTAAAATGTAACGACCTATGTTACACATAGGAAGTTTGTCTATTAGTAAGATATTTAGTTATAACTAAGTGTTGAGAAGGTTTATTTGCTGCCCAAGTACTTTAAGGAGGTATCAAGTTAGTCATAACTAGCTAAAGTTAGTTATGGATTAACTTAGCTGTACTTTTGGCAGAATTCAGATATTTCCTAAAGTGTGAGCACTACTATCTTGTCATCTTGTCTAAAAGGTAGAAAGGAGGTGGAAAGTATCCCTTATCTCCTTTTTGACTTGATATTAGTGGTGGGATTAAAGTTGTGGATTTTGTGGACATTAAAAACAAGAAGAGATTCCACATGTTTCCTTTTTTAGTGGGTCCTAGTGTAGAGGGGGTGGAAATTCGAGATTCCTTGAAAATATTCCAGAATCCTTCTAGAAGTTGTTGATTTTGAAAGAATAAGCCCATGTGAAAAGGTAAGAAGCCCATTTTACCTTAAGTAATATCTTAGTAAAACACAGTAAAAGTAGTTACGGCTGAGTTACCGGAGGGTACCAAAATAAAAACCTAGAATGTATAAATAGAGGAGTAGAGAAGAGCTCCTCATCCTTGTTTTCACATCGTCGTAATGACAACTTGAGTAATATAGATAGTGTGGGATATTTTTAGCATGTGAGAACTTGAGAGACGTCGTTAGAATGAAGGATTTTAGTTGATGAGTTTATGGAGAATTTTTAGTTGATGAATTTGTGAGTGTATGAATGAGTGAACTTAGCATTTTTCTCTTCAAGTTCATGGTGTGTTTCCATCAAAGCCATAAGAGGTGACCCCTGAGTGAGAGACATGCCCGACATTTGCAGATTCATCGATGATGATCGTGAAGGTTGAGAGATCGGGGGGGTAGTTGATCGATAGGACCGCGGAGGGTTTACAGTACAGTCAACTATTCGTGCTATAACATCTACCTTCTCTGGGTTCAGAAGTCTTCCAAAAGTATCACACAGATGACCTACCACCACAATCTCTGACATTCCAAAGCGAGATTTGGTACCTGACAGAGTTAGGTGTACCTCCTCCAAACGCGTCAGAATCTTCTCCACATCTTGAATGTGGTCTGCAACTGTGAAGCCTTGGTTTTTCGTTTTGTTAATTAATTGATTAGTTGTAAAGTTAATAAGAAGAATAGATGATAGAAGATAAACGATATGAGTAGAATAGTGTTAATTAGAAGTTTAGTGAAGAATCTCAGTTCTGGAGGAATTTATCGAATCTATGGAGACACTGAAAGATGATTTCCTCATAGATGAATTCCTTGGGCGAAGAGCTTTCTAACGATATGTTGTGCGAGGCAATCGGAGACCGAATGACGAAGTTACAGCAGACTGAAGAATGTCAGTCGTCAAGAGAAAAACCCTAACTTCGGCACGTGCGGGAAAACCTATCGCGAGATATAAGCCAGGTAACAAGTCATTTACTTTACTGTTTTACTATTCCCAGAGCGAGCGATAGCAGGGCGCAGCGAGCCGCATTTTCCGAGCGCCGAAGTACATCAGTGACTAGCGAGGAAGCCAATTTGAGAGGAAGAACTCGATTACGGGCGAGGAAGGGATTGCGACGAAGAATCCGTTTGTGGCGAAGATCGTTGCAGTGATCCTAGGGATGCGAGGGATGCAGACGGCTAAGGCGCCGAGGCTCCGAGGCTCCGATCCTTTGAAGTTAATCGAGCAGCTCTTCGCCGCTATGACAAGGAACTCGAAGAAATGGGATTATCGTTCCTCTTACTTCCTTGGTGGAGGATGGTCTCCTCCAAATTGGTGCATGAGTTGAAGGTCTGCAAGCAGCATCTGACCGATGATCATTATGGACGACCTTGTAACTGGACCGAAGCTCACTGATCCGGTGTCTTGAGAACTGACGATGCAGGTCGGGAAGGTGACCTTCTTTTTGATACCACATCTGTCGCTGCTTCGCCCGAAGCAGTGAAGAACTTCCCAAATCTTTTCAAGGAATTACCTCTAGGGAGGAACGGCTACCGAACGAGCGATTACTGCGACCCGAAGAAGAGAGAAGTAGCCGATGCGATTATGGCGATCTTCAGACCAAGAAGAATGACATACATGTCAAATTGGCAAATCAATTTCATCGAGCAGCTCTTCGTCGGAAGAAGAGCACATTGGCCGAGGATCTTTCATCGTCATGTGCTGAAGCTTTGGAACGAGAACGACTTGGTGTACATAGGACCGTTTGTTTCGGTGTTCTACATGGGGATGGAACTGCTGTCGGACGAAGCGCAGAGGAAGTTAGGCTTTACCGCAGCTGCCGAGGAAGATGAATTTCAGGTGGTACAGACTCCAGCACGAGACGTACAACTCGAGAAGTTCTTCGACGAAGTCGAGGTCGAAGGAGCAGCAACCGAAGTAGCAGTGGAGACAACGAAGAAGCAGGAGGCATCGACTTCAACACCAGCTCCAGAGAAGGCGACCGAAGAGGTAACTCCGGCCGAAGACGAAGATATGACCGAAGTATCTCCTCCGATCCGCAGAAGTGGAAGGAAGAAACCGTTGAAAGAGACGCCGAGGTCTGTGCAGAAGTCAAGAAAGAAGATGAAGATGACGAAGACAGTCCGCGTCGACGATGAACCAGCTGACGAAGAAGCGACTGAGGAAGCTGATGAAGGAGACACTCCTCGAGCAGAGAAGAGCGTGGATACTACACCGAAGACTACTCTTTCTCTATCGACGATAGGAGAGATGGAGCAGCTTACTTCTTCGACGAAGTACATTCAGGAGGTAGTCGCACCACTGCTGTACAGCTTAGAAGGAAACCGCGAGACATACGAGGAAGTGGTCGGTCGGAAGCTGAACCTAGCGGAGTTGGTGCAGACGATGCACTTCGGCCGAGGTAACTGGAAAGAGGAGAAAGAGAACTTACGCACAGCTCTCCTCATGGCACAGAAGGAGACCCAAGCGAATGTCGAGGAGTTGAAAAGCGCGACATCGAAGAAAGAGGTTCTTCTTAGACAGAAGTTGGATCAGGAGAAGGATCATGAGAAAGTACTTTCTCTAATGAAGAAGCAACTGGACGAGATGCGCACTCAGAGGGATCGAGCTCAGGATGTAGTCGCGGAGATGACTAAGGAAGTTGAAGACTCGAGGCGTCGACTGACTTCGGCCGAGGAACTAAGCGCTCAACTTCGGAGTAGGATCGAGCCAGTACTAAAGAACTACTTCGCCGTTGAGATGAATGCCGAAGAGTCGGGATTTCTTTGTCAGATTAGAGATGAGTTCTTAGCTGCAGATGCGGAGGGTACTTCAGCTAGGAACCGGGTAGCTAGGCTAGGCCAACGAGTAATTAGGGAGCTTAGGGAGGTTAGAGCAACCGTAGAGTTCTCAGTTTGCGAGATAGGTAGAGAGCTAGCGTTAGGAAGCGGTGTTGTTCCTGGTGTCGTTTCGGACACAGGACCTTCATCCGACGGACCAGAAGTGCTCCCAACTTCTTAGGAAGAAGATTCGTCATCTTCGGGAAAATCTGTATATAAGCGTTGTGTCGTTCGTATTCAGGACCTCTATGTGTTTTATCATTTTTGAGTTTTCTATTTCCTGAGTTTGCGGAGCCATTGAGTGTTTTGTCTTCTTCGGGGATTTACCTACGAAGTATCGCAGTTTGCTGTGGTAGGAATTAGTTTGGGTGCCGAAGAATTTGCTGTCGACATTTGAAATCAGAGTAGAACGTTTACGACGAGGACTGAGAATAGACCAGCATCTGCGGAGTTAGTTTCCTGCGAAGACGTTTTTGGACGAAGCTGACTTCGGAGGAAGTTGTTCTTTGGTGGAACACCTAGGAAGAAGTTCCGTCTGGTACTTCGGCGGAAGAAGAGTCTTCTTCGCCAGAGCTTTCCGAGAGCAGTAGTAGTGAAAGTAACTTAGTGTGAAGATACTTGGCGTTTATGGTGTTAGAGGCTACCTAGTAGCACTTCAGCAGTACTTCCTCGTGTGACATTTCCGTCCATGGCTCTGTTTCTCTATTGTTCACCTGTTTCTTGAGGTCCCTGACCTGTTCAGTACCTGTTATGTTTATTTGCAGGATTATCAACTCTGACTTGTTGGATAGACCTGAGTTTGATCTCTACCGGGACTGATTTCTGCCCGTGAGAATAAAAGACAACTATAAAGAATCATCTTTGTCACGTGTTTGCTACTTTTGGATGATCTTTACTTGCATCTCTGTGGGTTCGATCCTTAAATTACTACTTTCGAGCATCTTATGGTTTTCTTGTGTGTTACATATAGAAGACTGAATAAATTTTGGCGCCGCTGCCGGAGATGCGAATGCTGAAATTATCCAAGATCAGTGAACAGAAGTCTAGAGACATGTATGTCGACGGGCAAGCCTGATCCTCCTGGAAACGTGCAATCTGAGAGAGACAGGAGGCGAGAAAGACGAGCAGAATATCGAGAACAAATTCTGGAAGAAGCTCGTCGGTTGAAAGAAGAGCATAAGAAAAGAGAACGAGGTTGGAGAACACCTAACTCAAAAGAATGGAAGAGGAAGGAACCAAGCCTTGGTGAATCAAGTTCACCCCGGACACCAAAGTCATTACCTCCAACTCCTCTCGAATCTGCTCAGAGAGAACTTGACTTCGAAGAAGTTACCACTCGGCTAAGTGCTGAGACCGAACACCCAAAAAATGAAGTAAGGTGGAAACCTTTCCCCGAAGTCAATACTGTTTTATATCCGCAGTTGTTTACTCCTGACCCAGAGATAGGAAGTACTTCTGCAGGTCAAGATCAGTTTACTTCTTCGAATGAAGAAGCTCCAGCAACTAAGGCAGTAGAAGCTGTTACTACCTTAGTGGAACTTTTACAGGCGCATGAACTTATTCCTCAAGCACTGGTGCGGGAAATCCTTCCGTTAACTCCAGTAGCTCATAAAGACAGCGTTGCTCCTTACTTACAGCCAACCACAGGACCGTCTATATTCAAGAAGAGACAAGCCCAAGCAGCTGCTACTGCGGGTATTGCCTCTGCCGTCCTTGTTCAAGCTGCAGTACCAGCGCCGAATCCAGCTCCTGCCAAGATAGCAACTCAAGTTCCAAGAGCTCCCTTCGTTCGAAGTATGGCAGGCCAACCCATCACGAAACATGGTTACCCAAAGTTCAGAGGAGGATCTTCAGATGACGATGAGGATGCAGATGCTTACATTAAACTGTTTGAATCTGTATCTGTCACTAATAAGGAAGATGCTGAACCAGATCGTCTGCGAATCTTTCCAAGTCTTCTCAGGAAGAGAGCACGCAGCTGGTACAATCATGCAAATAGAATACCAGGAGACATCGATACTTGGGACAAGTTGAAGATAAAGTTCTTAGAGCGGTTCCGAGAAATTGGATACAATCGTCAAGTTTTGGGAAAGCTGACCAGACTGGTCAGAGAGCCTAAAAGACTATGTCCAAAGATTTTACAATCTACTGGACAGAATTCCGAGGATAGGCACAGCCAACCCATACTCTATGGATCAAGCCACAGAATGACTAGTTACAGGCTTACCGATTGAAATGGAGATCTGGTGTCGTCGAGGAAAGATGGACGCCATTGAAGAGGTTGTTGCCTCAGCAGAAGCATTTGAAGCATCCACCCTCTGAAGTAAAGGAGGATGGATAAAAGGGAAGAAGAAAGGGAAGAAAGAAAAGAAGGAGAAGAAGGAAGAGAAATCGACTCGAAGGAAGAAGCACAAGAAGAGTCGCAGAGAACCCTCTTCCTCCGACGAATCTTCTGACGATGAGTCTTCTTCGGCCGAAGCCGAAGAGTCTTCATCGGCGAGCTCATCTTCTTCGAGCGAAGAAGAACGAAGAATGAAACGCAGTTCTTCGTCCAAGGAAAAGAAAAGCTCGAAGGAAAAGAAGGGCAAGGCAAGAGGGGATAGTAATCAACTCATGGAGGAGATGATTAAAGCGTTTGCAGACCTGAAAGTGTAGATGGTACGATCTTCTGAAGGGAGAAAATCACCTGCTACATCCCGTCCAAGCTTATGGTGTACGACATGCGGCAAATCAGGACATGCTAATACGAAATGTAAGAACAACAGAACATTTCAAGCACAATCACTTGAATGGGCACCAGCATTCGAATCATATTATAGCTCATTCTTTGTGGAAACTCCGGACGAGGTATATGGAGTACAAACGAATCCACCCCCACCACAGCCAGCAATCACCCCAATTCAACCCATACCAATTCAAAGGTTTGCACCAAAAGAGAGGGCCCTGAATGTATCTCAGAAACGTTTGATGAGTCTGCCAGGAGCAAATAAACCACCACCCCATGGGTCTTGTTTTAATTGTGGCAGTTTGGAACATTGGTCACCAAACTGCCCTCACCCAAAGAAATCGTTGGGATACGTTGCACTTTGTGGAAAGTGTCATCAACCAGGACATGCCACAGCAGATTGTACTAACCCACCCGCAGAGAAAAGAGGGGTTCGCTTTGATCCCAAGACAG
Source organism: Asterella californica (assembly GCA_036924285.1). Lineage (NCBI taxonomy): Eukaryota > Viridiplantae > Streptophyta > Marchantiopsida > Marchantiales > Aytoniaceae > Asterella > Asterella californica. The sequence continues at coordinate 399,802 of JAYKYS010000022.1, read as the reverse complement.
ACCGTCCTGCGGAAGCACAACTGCACAAGATGGACTTGGAAGAATGGAAAGCCGCTGGAGATGAAGGATGGCCACCAGAAGAAACTTGGGTTTGCAAAGCGGACACCAGAAGCTCTTTCAAATCTAAGAGGAAGGCGGAAGAAGCACCTCTAAAAACTCAATCGAAGAAAGAGTTGAAGAAGCAGAAGAAGCCAAAAGAGAAAGCCAAAAAGAAGATAGTTGAGGAGGATACCGAAGAAGAGGAAGAAGAAATACTGAAGAGTGTAAATCCTCCGAGACTACCAGTTGACATTACGGACGAAGTCCGCGAACTCATGAAGAAGGAGTTACTACGAGCAGGAACTTCGGCAAGAGAAGCTGATACAACTTCGGCCGAAGTACCAGAACAATCAACTTCGTCCGCACCCAAGATTTTCCGTACTTCGGCCACTGAAGACAAGACTGCAGCCAAGAACGAGGAGGTTCTGAAGAAGCACAGTCGACCGGAACTTGTGAAGAAAGAACATGTGGCGATATCACACTATGATGTGGTAGCTGATCTAGAAACACAGAAGGCTAACATAAGTTTCAAGCAGCTGATTGAAGATAACAAAATTTACAGAAAATTGTTACTTCAAGCACTGAAGAAACCCACTAAAGTAAGAAGATCAAAGTTACCTTCTCTGTTTCACATCGAGGCAGAAGACCTGGGATCTCCAGAAGTGGAAGTGGAGGTTGCAGGTTGTGTAATTAGGAAAGTGTCAATTGACTCCGGATCAGGAGTCAACATAATGACAGAAGACACGACACACGCGTTGGGTTTCAGCAAGTTTGAAGAAACTCAACGGGTGTTACGACTGACAGATCAAACGAGAAGACGACCACTTGGGCTACTGCGCAACATCCCCACCTTAATAGGCGGAATTTCTTTTAAACTTACTTATGTTGTGCTGCGCCCTTTGGTTAAGTATGGTTATCAAATTTTGATTGGGAGGCCATGGTTGTATGGTGCCAAGGTACTAACAGATTGGTACCGACATCGTTTACAGTTCAAAGATCCACAGAAACCAACTGATAAGGCTGTGATTGTTTCCTGGAAGAAGATAACACATCAGGGCGAAACAGAGTCGACTGATGAGGGTTACACTTCAGGATCTGATTCATCAACAAGCAGCGTAGGAGAAAGGAAAGGAGACCCTTATTCGATGGTCAACTATCTACAGTGCTATGAAATTGATGAAGAAGAAGATATGAACGAGACCGAATAGCAATCACAGCTAGGTCACGGGAGTGCGGAGACCAGTCATACAGATGGTATAGTCCTTCCAGGAGCATCCCAAGACCTACTAATAAGCGAAGGTAAGAGCCTAAAGATTTCTGTTGTGGTACAAGGAGAAGAGTTGGAAGTATATCGTCAGATGCTGATCCATTACCAAGATGTCTTCGTCTGGACTGTGGAGGACACGAAGGGGATACCTGCACAGTGGGGAGAACATCGTGTCGACCTCATTGAAGGATCAGTACCTGTACGACAGCGACAGTATCGACTCAATCCAAAATACTCCTTGATGGTTAAAGACGAGATAGATAAGTACCTAAAGGCAGGTATTATTTTTCCTGTGTTAAGCAGCGAATGGGTAGCGCCCATAGTAGTGGTGCCTAAGAAGCAAACAGGAAAGATAAGAGTCTGTCAAGATTTCAGAAAGCTTAATGCAGCAACAAAGAAAGACCATCACCCTTTACCTTTTACTGATATCATTTTGGATCATGTATCTGGAAAGGAATGTTACAGTTTTCTGGATGGGTTTTCAAGGTACAACCAAGTGTCCATTAGAGAGCAAGATAAGGACAAGACTACCTTCACTACAGATTGGGGCACTTATGCTTATCACAAGATGCCTTTTGGACTATGCAATGCACCAGCTACCTTTCAGAGGATGATGACCTCAATCTTTCAAGATTATTTGCGAAAATTTTTAGAGATTTTTATAGATGATTTTTTTGTTTTTGGCACACGTGAAGAACATGCAGCGTGTTTAGCCAAAACCTTTCAGAAGTGTAGGGAAGCCAGACTTGCATTACATCCTGAGAAGTGTTTCTTCGTGATGACTGAAGGAATACTTCTTGGACATAGAGTATCATGCCGAGGCATAGAAGTAGATGTAGAGAAAGTTCGAGTAATACTCTCCCTGCAACCCCCTACTGACATTAGCAAGTTGAGAGCCTTCCTAGGACATGTTGGATATTACAGAAGGTTCATCAAAGACTACGCCATACTTGCTGCGCCACTGACAGAATTGCTGAAGAAGACGACAGAGTACCATTGGCACGAGAAACAGCATGAGGTGTTTGAGACGCTGAAGAAGAAGTTGGCAGAAGCACCTGTCATGCGACCACCAGACTGGGAGAGACCTTTTCAAGTGTATGTAGACACTTCTGCGTTTGCTATTGGAGTGGTGCTCAGTCAGAAAGATGATGAAAAGAGAGACCACCCAATCTACTATGCGAGTAGACAACTTTCAGCAGCAGAAAAGAACTACACCACTACTGAATGTGAAGCGTTGGGAATGGTGTACTCAGTAAAGAAGTTCAAACATTACCTTCTTGGCTACGAGTTTGTTTTTCATGTGGATCATTATGCGTTGAAGCATCTAGTACAGAAGTCAGACTTGTCCGGAAGGATAGCAAGATGGATGTTGTTGCTTCAAGAGTTTACTTTCATAGTTCAGACGAGACAAGAGATTCATCATGAGAATGCTGATTACTTGTCTCGACTGAGAACGGGAGAACGAGTGGATTTCAGTGGCAGATGATTTTCCAGATGAGGAATTGTTTCAGCTGACAGTAGCACCTGCTACGAAGTACTATGATCTGTACAGATATTTACAGACTTTGCAGTGCCCAGAAGAAATGGATGCTGAACAGCGAACAGTCTTCATACATCAGGCGGGATCTTACGAGATGAAGAACGAGATATTGTTCAAAAGAGGACCTGATGAAGAACTTCGAAGATGTCTGGAAGTGCATGAGATACCACAAGTGGTGGGAGCACTACACTCAGAACCTGAAGGCGGTGTCGTGTCGTGGACCGGCTCCTACTTGAAATACAAACTTCGATGCTTGTCGCTCCAAAGACACTCATGAGAAGACAAGCTAGGCCCCAGCTTACAGATTTTGGCACAATCTCAGATCTCCATTTTCATCACATAGATGGGTAGAGCTCCTTATCAGCTTTCCATAGGCATCTTGTCTACTTCGTTTGGGCGCCTAGTGGAGAAGTTACAGGACTCAAAAGATGGAGAAAATAAGCTAGGCCCCAGCTTACGGGTTTTTGGCACCACTTCGGATCTTCGTTTTTATCGCACCAGTGGATAGAGCTCCTTGTCAGCATTCCATAGGCACTTTGTCTACTTCGTTTGGACGCATAGTGAAGAAGTTACAGGACTCGAAAGATGGAGAAAACAAGCTAGGCCCCAGCTTACGAGCTTTTGGTGCAACTTCAGATCTTTACTTTTATCGCATAGATGGATAGAGCTCGTTGTCAGCGTTCCATGGGCATCTTGTTTATTTCGTTTGGACATCCAGAGAAGAAGTTATGCGATTCGAAAAAAGGCAAAATCAAGCTAGGCCCCTAGTTACTTGCTGACTGGGTATTTAGGGCTTCAGGCGTTATATCAAAGACGCAAGGGGCCTGCTTCTTATTATTGAGAGTTGAACTTCGTACGTACAAACTGTTGCAAGGGGGCCGCTTAAGGGGTTTGCTTGTTCCTGCGACCTGTCGGTGGATGTTTTGGAGAATTGGGAAGTCCAATACACGTGCGCAAGGTGTCATCGGGTTCAGATCTGTGCAGGCTACGCACAGGTTAAGACGGTTCTTGAAGAGACGGATCGGGGGTTGTGTTCTGGGAGAAATTGAGACGCAGGGAGCAGAATTGGGGTTTTCAGTTACATGTGAAGGAGAGTTGGACCGTTCGGGCCGTTCCGGAGTCCAAACTTGATGTCCTTGGATCCATCGGGATCAGAACAACGAGTTCTTCAGGAAATTGAAGACGATACAAAGTTTTATCGGGCGGTTTGAGAGTTGTGAGAGAAATTGGCTCGCAAGGAAGCGCTTGCGTCAGGTTTTCATCGCCTGCGATCTGAGATTGGATTGTTCTTCGCGATCGGTGAGCCAAGCCCTTCGTTCTTGGTGCCTACGCGATCAGGGAGTCCTCATGTACGCATAGGAGAAGACTGTAAGTGAATTGGATTGTTGGTTTGGGTGTGGTGAGCAAATTTGAGTCGCAGGGAGCCGATTTACGTCAGTTTTTTGTAGCCTGCGACAAAATTTCTCGAGTAGTTTTGCAAGGGGAACTCCAAACGGCTTGTTTGGAGTCTTGTTGGGTTCAAGGTAGCCAGATCTACCTACCAGCGAAGACGGATATCAGTTTAGACGATCCGTTTGTGCGGTGTGAGCGGTTTTAAGCCGCAGGGAGGAGTTTTTGAAGGTTCGGTCACCTGCGACCGAAAATTGGCGATATCTCGACTATCGGGAGTCGGATCTGAAGGTTTCTTGGGCCAACGGAGTCAGGGAAGGAGACCCTATCAACATTTGAAGATCGTTTGGCGAAAGGAGAAAGTTCTCAGATAGGTCTTTTTCGGTTCCTTCGCTACAGGTTTCGTCCTTTTGAGTTCGTTAAGGACTTAGTTGGTTGTGTATGGCTTGTGGTAGCTAGCTTTAGCCAAGAGCTAGTGTGTGGATGTGGTTTGGACTTGGGTTTGGATCGCATGATACTGTTGTGGCTCTGGTTGTTAGCAAAGAGAAGTTCCTCTTGCTTTGAGTTACGCTTTGGCGATTTCAGACTAGGGTTGCGTTTCAGGGGTTTGTTTTAAGGCTTCTGAAGTAGGTTACAGACCGCTCTAGTCTGTTCCTCAGTTTTGTGCTGTTTGGAGAAAGAATCGACAGTGTACATACTTTCAGAGTGGTATATATCGCAGCATTCCTTTTCGTGGTTGTTCTTCTCTGTCTTGTCTCTGTTTGGCACACAGCATCTCCACAGCCAGGAACCTCGCGTTTTCCTGGACATCCTTCACGCACAAAATATCCGACACGATACGGTGGTGAACTCGACGTGAAGGTCTGGGGTGGAGATTCTTCTGTGTCTGAACTTTGAAGAAGAGATTGGCAGTCATGAGTGGGGATGGGAAAGGTGATGGAGATGGAGCTAGTGGTTCAGGTGGGTTACCAAGGGTGCAGTTGGATCCGGCGACTGCATCGATGTTCCAAGCTTTCACTATGTTCTTGCGGCAGCAACAGTCTGATGAGCGGAAGGAAGCTTTGGCAACAAAGGCGCTACAAGCGGTGGTCAGCAGGATGACCAATTCGATGGGAGAGATGTCTCAAGATATCTAAGACATTATGTGAAGGAGATGGAGCTGAACCGGGTCTCAGAAGATGAGATGATTGAGACGTTTGAGTTGGCAGCAGCTCCAGAGATTAGGGATCGTGTTAAAATGCTAACGAAGCATTTTAACAAGGATTGGGAGACTTTTGCTCGTGCCTTGATGGATGAGTACTTCTTGGAGGACTCTGATCGAGTCACCAAGAAGTCATTCTTGGAGTGGGTTGAGCAACCAAGGAAGGGTTTACAAGCTACTGAGTTGCTCAGAGAGTTTGAGAAGCAGTTTTCACGGCTGACCAGGATGGAGAAGTTGACGTTGCAGTCCAACAAGACAGAGCTATTTCTTCGGGCTACAGATGAGAAGTTGCAGGAGAAGCTAGAGGTACTTCTGGAAGACCGGGAGGAGGACGATGGATTGACCAGCAGCTGGAAGAAGGTTGAGGAAGCTGTTGGTCTGCTTACCAAGAGGGAGCGGAGACGAGAGAAAGTTCCTGTTAGGAGACTGGCGCCAACACCTACAGCTGTAACACCTGTTCCTGTAGTCCGACCAGTTCCTGTTGCTAGACAAGTAGTACCAGTTGCTCCAGTTGTTCCTGTTGTTCTAGTTGTTCCAGTTGTTCAGGCACCCATGGTATCTCCGAAGAAGGATGACTCAAACCTTGAGGAGATATTGCGTGGAATGAGAGATCTGCAGATCAAGCTCACCAGATTGGAAGAGAAGGGATCTACAAGTGGAGTAAGACCGGTTGAGAAGCAAGGCTGGATCCAGCGGTGTATCTGGTGCGATAGTACTGATCATCCGCGTAGAGATTGCAAGGAGTTCACAGATATTCTGCAGCAAGGAGTGATCTTCTGGAAGGATGGGAAGGTAGCGTTGAAGGATACTGGTGCACTTCTTCAGACCAACTTTGGCAGAGGAGGGATGAAGAAGTTGGTTGAGGACCACCTATCAGCACAAGCAGTCGCAATCGTGGAAGCTGGAACTTATGGCACAAGGGTAGAGGATCAGGCTGAGAGGAGTTTCAACAAGCAAGTTGAGCCAAGTGAGTTGTGGTCATCTGCCATCTCCATGAAACAGAAAGGGAAGATGGCACGTGAGACGTTGCAGAGGACAGCTGCTACGATCAGAAGGGATACTGGATGGGAGGATCCGATAGAAGCTCTATCGGTGCATGCGTACATCGTCAAGAACCAACACGAAGCGTTGTTGGAAGAGAAGAGAAGGCGAGATTCAGAGGATTTAGGAGAAAGGACTTCTTCAAAGAGACAGACTCGAGGGGAGAAGGTTCGCCAAGAGCTTCGGGATGCAGGAGCTCAAGACCTACCGATGGACGATGCTCCTTCTTCATCGAAGGAGAAATCTCAGAAGGAGAAGGGTAAGCCGGCTGCGTACAAACTACAGTCGGATATCGAGGCTTCAACAGACTTGAAGGGAGTCTTGGAAGATCGCATTCTGAATGCGAAGGTGGAGTTTACTTTGAGAGAAGTGTTAGGCATCACCAAGCGTGAGTTTCATGATGTCATCATCGATGTCATCAAACGGAAACGATAAATTACGGGTGAGATTGGTTTATCACATGCTTTGGATACTAGGATGTCAGTGGATGAGGAAAGAGAGCTTGCAAGGTGCAGTGTCTATTCTCCAGAGGAAGAAAGAGATCGAAGGCGCAGGGTGCATTTCGAGGATGAAGAGGAGGATGGGAAGCGGAGCTCAAGTCATTACAGCCACAGTCACTGGGCTCGAGCTACGACGGAGACGTTGGTGAGGATCGAGGACTTGGATGAGCCGGTGGTTGCTCTGATCGATCATGGATCAAAAATCAACATCATGTCGAAGGAGCTGTACAAGAGGAAGAAGTGGCCGATCGACACAGAGCATGGATGGGTCATAAGAGCAGCCAACAACACGAGAGGAGACTTGTATGGAGCTTGTCCAGACATCAGAGTGCGCGTAGGTGATGTTGCTATCGAGCAAAACTTCTTTGTTCAGGAAGCAACATCATACCCACTCATTCTGGGTCAACCTTTCATCATAGCAACCCGGATGGAGACAAAGGTACTGGACGACGGATCTGCGTATGCTAGGATCCGAAGTCAAGATGGGAAGAGAGCGGTACAGTTCCTGACTGTACCGTCCAACCACGAGTGCAACCGAGATCGTTTGAGGGAGAAGCCGCTTCCAAGGGTGAGTGAAGAGTTCAAGGATTTTCGTTGAGTACCACTATAGAGCGGGATTGTGGTGGTGCGCAAGAGAAGGTACTCTCGCTTGATGGAGATAGTGCCTTTTGTACAGGGTTTATTGGATTTTCAGAGTGTGGGATTGCTGTCTACAAGAAGATAGAAGAGCTGAGAAGAAAAGAACAAAAACATTTGCGTGGTGTTGAGTTGATGTTGAAAGAGTTGGGTGAGCTAGAAGGGGATGAATGGATTTCTGGTGTTTATGAAGAGGATGGGTTGAAAGATCCCTTGCGAGAGATCATGTCTATTGGATGGGAGGATATGGATAAGGTCGTGCAGATTCATTCAAGGGAGGTCTATTCGGTGATCGAATCATTCCGTGCACCAGAGGTTCGAGTTGAGACAAGGTACAAGACAGTGGATAGGAAAGTAAAGCCAGTTGCTGGTCCTTTGCCGGAAGACACCAACCAACAGATGGATCGAGCTTCAAAGGAGAAGAGTTTGAGAGATCCTGCAATGATAGGACACAAGTTCACGGAGAAGACCCTTGAAGAGCTGAAGATTGGATCTGATGGGTCTCTTCTACCAGAAGAGAGGATGTGCTTCAAGGAGATGCTTTCAAGACATGGGAAAGCATTTGCTTTTGAGCCACTTGAGATTGGATGTGTAGATCCGTACGTTGTTACCCCGATGGTTATCTTCACGGTACCGCATGTGCCATGGAACCTGAGACCAATTCCAGTACCGCGGGCTCACTTGCCCAAACTAGTGGAGTTGCTGAAGGAGAAGATGCGGATGAAGATCTTGGAGCCGTCGTTTGCACCATATTCAAGCAGATGGTTTACAGTACCAAAGAAGAATGGGTCGCTGCGGTTCATCCAAGACATGCAGCCGGTGAACGCAGTAACAATCAGAAATGCTGGGGTGGGATCGATTGTGGATGAGTTTGCAGAAGCGTTTGCAGGAAGAGCGATTTACTCAATGGGAGATCTTTACTCGGGGTATGATCAGTTTCAACTAGCGGAGGAGAGCAGAAGCTTCACGACAATGAGGACACCTTTGGGGTTGGTTAGGATGTGTACCTTACCACAGGGAGCTACCAACTCGGTAGCACACATGATGAACTGTAAACCCTCCGCGGTCCTATCGATCAACTACCCCCCGATCTCTCAACCTCCACGATCGTCATCCACGAATCTGCAACATGTCGGGCCTGTCTCTCACTCAGGGGTCACCTCTGATGGCTTTGATGGAAGCACCCCATGAACTTGAAGGGAAAATGCTGAGTTCACTCATTCATACACCCACAAACTTATCAACTAAAAATTTCCTTAAACACATCAACTAAAATCCTCCATTCTAACGACGTCTCTCAAGTTCTCACATGCTAAAAATATCCCACACTCTCTATATTACTCAAGTTGTCATTACGACAATGTGAAAACAAGGATGAGGAGCTCTTCTCTACTCCTCTATTTATACATTCTAGGTTTTTACTTTGGTACCCCCGGTAACTCAACCGTAACTACTTTTACCGGGTTTTACTAAGATATTACTTAAGGTAAAAGCATTGATCACATGGGCTTTTTACCTTTTCACATGGGCTTATTCCTTCAAAGTCAACAACTTCTAGAAGGATTCTGGAATATTCTCAAGGAATCTCGAATTTCCACCCCCCCTCTACACTAGGACCCACTAAAAAGGAAACATGTGGAATCTCTTCTTGTTTTTAATGCCCACAAAGTCCACAACTTTAATCCAACCACTAATATCAAGTCAAAAAGGAGATAAGGGATACTTTCCACCTCCTTTCTACCTTTTAGACAAGATGACAAGATAGTAGTGCTCACTCTTTAGCAAATATCTGAATTCTGCCAAAAGTACAGCTAAGTTTAACCATAACTAACTTTTAGCTAGTCATGACTAACTTGATACATCCTTAAAGTACTTTGGCAGCCAATAAACATTCTCAACACTTAGTTATAACTAAACACCTTACTAATAGACAAACTTCCTATGTGTAACATAGGTCGTTACATTTTACCCCCGGACTAAATTTTCGCTCCGTCCTCGGAGTGAAGAGAGAATCTTTCGTCGATGAAACAACTTCAACTTGTCATGATTTACTCGATCAAATCTCCTTCCTCCTAGCTCCTGAAGGTCATATGTGAAGTTGCTCCACACCTTATCTACAACAAAAGGACCAAAATATCTCGGAAGAAACTTCTTCCTAGCCCTCTTGAATCTGATAGCATCATACAACATAACCCAATCTCCGACTTGAAAAGGTTTTACCTCCCTCTTGCCCAACCGTTTGTCGTAACTCTTCTTTTGATACGCCTGAGCTCGTTCCATCCGGATCATTGCTACCGCTCGGGTCTCTTCCAACTCCATGAGTTGCTCCCTTCTTGATCTGACCACGTCTTCTCCTCTCGACCTCTTCAACTTTCGTTGAATAGTTTGAAAAGTATCCAATTCGAATTGGATCGGCAACTTGGACTCTACTCCATAAACCAGTCGAAATGGGGAGTATCCAGTAGAAGTCTTTGTTGTCGTTCGGTACTCCCATAAGATGGCATGTAGCCTCTTATCCCAAGTATGTTTCGCAGTTTCAACACCAGCATCTTTGGCGAGCATCATACAAAGTGTAAGATTGGTCTTCTCCGCAAGACCATTAGCATTTGGTTTGTATGAGGTCGTTACTCGTGGCTTGATAGAAAAGTGTTGTAGCATAGCAGTAGTCATGCTCCCTACAAACTCTCCTCCTCTATCTGAGACCAACTCTAACGGACATCCAAATCTCGTGATGATCCTCTCCCATAGGAATCTACCGACTTCTGTTTCATTGGTCTCTCTCAAAGGTCTAGCCTCTACCCACTTGGTACAATAGTCAGTGGCGACTACAATGTATCTATTGCCTCGAGGTGTCTTATTAAGAGGACCTACAAAGTCAATACCCCACTTCTCAAATGGTCCTAATATTGGAATTGATCTTAACGGAGGTGTTCTAGTAGACTTCAGAGCAAATGCTTGACATACGTCGCAAGTTTGCAATAGTCTAAACACTCCTTGAAAATCCCTCTCCAATGATAACCCGCATCCAAAATCTTGAAGGCTGTTATCTTACCAGCAAAGTGACCTCCGCAAACAGTTCCGTCGTGAAACTCGTGCATTAGCTTGAATGCCTCCCTCTGACCAACTGCTCTCCTTAGTAACCCATCTGCTCCTTGATGAAACAGAATTCCCTCCACCATGGTGTAAGGTTTGCATCTCTTGATCAACGCGTTACGTTCTCGGGTATGCATACCTTCTGGAAAAGAGCCATCTACAAAGAAACTCCAGATTCCCTTGTACTTGTCCGGTATCTCCTCGATGCTTGTGATGGTCATCAGATGCTCGTCTGGAAATGAATCATCAAACGGTTCTTCTCCCTCATCATCATAAGTCCTCGACAAAAGATCAGCATTCGCATGCTTTTTCCCTGGTCTATCTTCGATCACATAATCGTATTCTGTTAGAAGGATCTTCCAACGAGCAATACGACCTTCGGCATTAGGCTTATTAAAGATATACTTTAAAGCCTTGTGATCTGTGACTATGGAAAATTTCCCTCCTAGCAAGTAGTGTCGAAATTTCTTCAATCCAAAGATCACCGCTAATCCTTCTCGTTCAGTCACGGAGTAATTCTTCTCCGCTGGAACCATCTGCTTACTAGCATAAGCTATAGGATGATCATGCCCATCTCCATCTAGCTGACTTAATGTACATCCGATTGCTACATTGGAGGCATCCGTATACAGAATAAATGCTTTACTCCACTCAGGTTTAGCAAGTATAGGAGCTGTCACTAATGCCTTTTTCAGCTCCTCAAATGCTTCCTTTGCCTTCTGATCATGCACTATTAAGTCGAAATCAACTCCCTTCTTCATGTACATAGTCAAAGCTATTGCTTTGTTTGAGAAGGAAAAGACAAACCTACGATAATATCCAACCATGCCAAGAAACTGCCTCAATTTTGTCAAGTTGATCGGAAATGAAAGATCCACAATCTTCTTCACCTTCTCAGGATCTACCGCAATTCCATTCTTGGAAATGATGTGCCCTAACAGCAGACCTTCTTCGCAGCCAAAGATGCACTTCTCTGGATTTAGAGAAGCGTTGGCTTGCTCCAACCGCTGCAAAACTTTGATCACATGATCAAAGTGGTCCTCCTTTCGTCCGTACACACAAAAATCGTCAATGAAATCTCGAACAAACTTCCCTATGAATGGTTCAAACACCTTGTTCATGAACCTTTGAAACGTGGCCGGAGCATTACACAATCCGAATGGCATCACCCGAAATGCAAATGTTCCCCAAGGAGTAGTGAAAGTAGTCAACTGTTGGTACTCCTGTGCTATCTTGATCTGGTTATACCCACTATAACCATCACCAAAGCTGTACCACTCATGACCAGCAACTTCCTCCAAAATCTCATCTATAAATGGTAGAGGATAATAATCCTTCTTGGTAACTGCATTCAGCTTCTTATAGTCTATGCACACTCGCAGCTTACCATTCTTCTTCTTGACAATCACAATGGGTGAAACCCATTCTGAGTTCTCCACCTCATAGATGAAACTCGCCTCCTTCAACTTGTCTATCTCCTCCTTGACCATCATTGCCGTTGTGGGGTTGACCCTTCTCTGCTTCTGTCGAACTGGTCTTGCGTGCTCCTCCAATTCGATTCGATGAGTCTCGATAGTCACCTCCTTCAAATCCTTGTAGCTGAAAGCAAACACATGGATATATTTTCGAAATATATCTAGGAATCTACTTTTCTCTTCTTGAGTGACATTGATACCAAACTTCAGGGTAGAGAGTCTTCTCACAATCTCTGCCTCACTCAACTCTTCTTTGTCAGGATCTTTCTCCACTGCTGGTCGAGGCAACAAGTCAATAGCACTAAGCTGATGTAATGATTCATCTCGACCAAATCCTTCGTCCTCAGACGAGGATTCTTGATCGTAAGAATCTCCAGTATCTACTTCTGAGACACTCTGATCATCCTCCGTACCAGATTCCCAGTAGTCACTAGTGGGTCTATCGGAGTCAGAAGTCACAACTCCAACACCCGAGAGAGGAACTATCACTCTATGATCTCTAGGCCCAATCCGTAAGTATCCTTTGTGCCACCTATCAGTGGTGCGCACAGCTCTCAACCAAGGCCTACCTAGGAGCAAATCATAACTAGAGTCCTTTAACACTTGAAAGGACATCAACGTTTGAACTCCCATCACAGACACGACCACCTTCTCTAACACACCAAGAGGTCTTACCCGTTGCTTGTTAGCCATCCCCACGACAATGCTAGCCGGGCGAGTTGGTTCCATCCCCAACTTCTTCATCAACCTCTCCGATATGGCGTTGACAGCCGATCCTCCATCCACCAATACGTCAGAGACGTAGTGACCATTCAAGCGGACTTCAATCTTTGAAGCCCTAGTGCATACCTCTGAAGCATGCACATCCACCACACCAACTCCCACAGACTTTGATGTCTTGCTCTTGGGTTTCTTCTTCTTGCTTCTCTTAGAACTCAGTCCTCCTCTGAGTTCTCTTCGTAAGCTGGGATTAAGTGCGATCAGTTGTCCAACAGTGATGTTGACTTTCTGAGCACCCACATTTTCAACCACATCATATCCCGCTTGGGAAGATGAAATGGTGAAATCCGTCATCCCTAGCTTCCTTCTTGGCTCCCTTGGTGTACTCGAAACATTACTCGAACGAGTACTTCTACTTGCTGACTCCTCCATGAAAACCGGTTCATCAGAAAATCGAGTTCTTTTCCTTTCTTGAGCTAAAAGCTCCACCGGTGCATGAGAAGAGTTTGAACTCTCTCCTTTCTCGTAGATGGGATCTCGCACGACATCGATAGTAGCCATCCCCTTGTCTCGTCCTTGTGATGGATTTCCTCCACCCACATTCATTCTGATAGCTTCGGCACCTCTTGCTCCGTTGTTAGGACAATTTCGCTGGAAATGAGAACCTCCACACGTCCAACAAATGATTCCTCCAAAGTTACCTTGGTTGCCTCCAAAGTTACCTTGGTTGCTTCCAAAGTTACCTTGATTTCCTCGGTTGGAATTGTTGTTGTGACCTCTTTGACCTCCTCCTCCACCTTTGTTCCTCCATTCTCGTAACTGCACCACGTTTATCTTGAGATCCGCAAGAGTATCGGTGATGCTCTTCAGCTCGGCATGAAAATCAGAGGTGGCAGTAGACATCGTTGTTGGGACAAACGGTCTTGGCACCACCGTCGGAGTAGGAGTTGACGTTGAAGCAATCACCAATTGTGATGGTGCAGGTGCAATCATTGTGGCTACACCAGGAGTCGGAGTCGACACCAGAACAGCATGATGAGGTTGGATGATATCTCCTTCATCCAAACTCTCTTCCATGTTTGTCGCAATCTTGATGGCCTCCGCTTTGGTTGTTGGCTTCTCGTATCTCACTTGGGTTCGAATTGAAGGCCTCAACCCTCTCACCAAGTTCTTGGTCAACACTGCTCCAATCCCCGCCATCGTTAGCTCCACATTGTCTCCACTCTTTCGTAGGACCGTCCGAAACCGTTGCTCCAACTTATCCACCCTTTCGGCATATTGCCGAACTTTCTCGTCATCCCGTTGCTTCAAATGAGTAAGCTCCACCATGAGCTTCTCATAACTCTCTTCTGGAAGAAATTCTTCGATGAGTGCATTACTCAACGTCTCTCATGTGTCCTCAACTGCACCAGGTGTCTTGCTCTTCACTCGGTCGTCATACCACGTAAGAGCAAAATCTTCTAAAAACTCTGGCAGTAACAACACCCATTCTTCCTTCCTTCTCACGTTGTTTCCGATGTAACCCCTTTTGGAGTCTCGAACAAACGGTTCTACATCTTCATTGTCCTTCCCATGAAACACGAGTAGCTTTCCCATCTTGTAACTACTCTTTCTACTCTTCTAATTTTTGTGCAATAACTACTCGCTTAAAAGAGTACGAACATTACCAATTCCATTCGCGAATAATCTACCATAGGTAAAATGAAAGGAAATGGTTGTAACAACACCTCTTGTGCCATCTCTTCTCCCAAGGTAATCATGAGCATGAGTCGCATCACCGTCTTCTCCACCATCCGAATGACGATCTCCATCACAACTCAGCCGAGTCCTCTTTTGAAGTCGACAACTTCTCCGTCTCAGCTCTTTGAGTCTCGTCCAACTTCTCGACTACTAACGTAAGTAGAGCGGCCACATCGACGCACTTGTGTCCTCTTGATAGATCACCCACTCCACAACTTGGACAAGGATCTTCGCCTAGAAGATGAATTGGCGCTGGTGACGATGGACCCACTCGAAGACTTAAATCAGTAAACTCTCGCTTCCCTTTAACTCTCTCGGTTCTGATTCTAGTTGGACAATTCACTACTTTGTGTCCCAACTCTCTACAGAAATAACACCACAAGTCGGTTTCTACTCTTCTCCTCGGAGATTCTACTTGAGGTTTAGTACTAGGGTTTTCAAACTCGACGATAATCTCTCTCGAACTTTCTTCGACACTTACTATGACATCTAAACCTTGAGGAAGGTTTCTAAGTCTAACTTTCCAATCTTTTGAATTTCCACTCATGTTGCACCTTCTCAACCATTAAGTGGACAAAATATCATAGAGGAAAATAATTCTACCTCACTTTCTTAACTCTTCCAAGCTTTATATTGGAAATCGTGTATTATACATGCTATACACGAAATAAAATCTAATCTAAAATTAACTATCGAAGATATGATCCTCCTCACCATCGTTTGTACTAATCACAACAGACATCTTGAACTCACTCTTGTAAGGATCCAACTCTACTTCATCAGGAGCATTCGTGGCCTCCACAGTGAATGATGCTTTAAACTCGGCTTTCTTCAAATCTGTGCCAATGGTCGCGGAAGCTTCTTCGTATAGGGTAAAGAGGGCACCCCAAGTGCTATAGATGCGGGTTCGTAACTCATCTATACTTAACTTGGGCTTCTCCGTCTCTGTTCGAACTCCTAAACGTCTTTTCTTCCACCTCGTCATTCGAACTGGATTCCCCATGAAGTATCTTCGAGACCTCCTTGTATGCCGAAACGTATATCTCTTAGTTGGTAAGAGATCTCTCCAAGATTTTTGTGATCTCCAGTAGCTCAACCTCCAAGCTACTAAATCATGAAGTTTCAACAGAAACTTCTCTAATCAGAAGAGATGGTGATGACTGTATAAATTTTCACAGAACTGAAATTTGTATATTTTTACTTCCCTCATGGTTGTCAACCCCCTCCACTTTGAAAAATTCTTTCTCCCTCTTCAGACCTCATCTTCTCATGATTTCTTCTGTCCTGGATAGCTTATCAGCCACTCTAAAGCACTGGAAAGTTTCTCAGGAAAATAAAATTTACAGAAAATCTGACAATGATTGTAAATTTTTTCCAGATAACAGAATTCTTCAACTCTCACGAATAGACCCCCTCAACTTTGAAAATTCATTGCTCCCTCTCTAGACCACCTTTTCCTATGATTTCTTTTGTCTTAGATAGGTTATCAGCCAATCTAAAACACTGGAAAGTTTCTCAGGAAAATAAAATTCACAGAAAAGTTGACAGCGACTGTACAAATTTTCCAGAGAGCAGAATTTCTAAACTCACAAATTTATCTCCTCTAATAACTTTTCTCTCCTCGTTTCTCTACAACTCTTGTTGCACTTTCTTTCAACTCTCCTCAAACCCTTTCTAAGTGAACAAGATGTAAAGAATGACTTCGAACGCGTCATATATCACTACGGGATACACGAAAGGTTCTAACGTTGCTAACATCGCGTTAGCTGTCTCTCCTCCCAACGTTCTCTTCATGTGCTCTCTCATAATCTCCTTTTGTCGAATATAGAACTGAACTCTAAACATCGTTCAACGATCCCTTCAAGTGAGGTCCCGGCAACGGAACCAAAAATGTAAACCCTCCGCGGTCCTATCGATCAACTACCCCCCGATCTCTCAACCTCCACGATCGTCATCCACGAATCTGCAACATGTCGGGCATGTCTCTCACTCAGGGGTCACCTCTGATGGCTTTGATGGAAGCACACCATGAACTTGAAGGGAAAATGCTGAGTTCACTCATTCATACACCCACAAACTTATCAACTAAAAATTTCCTTAAACACATCAACTAAAATCCTCCATTCTAACGACGTCTCTCAAGTTCTCACATGCTAAAAATATCCCACACTCTCTATATTACTCAAGTTGTCATTACGACAATGTGAAAACAAGGATGAGGAGCTCTTCTCTACTCCTCTATTTATACATTCTAGGTTTTTACTTTGGTACCCCCGGTAACTCAACCGTAACTACTTTTACCGGGTTTTACTAAGATATTACTTAAGGTAAAAGCATTGATCACATGGGCTTTTTACCTTTTCACATGGGCTTATTCCTTCAAAGTCAACAACTTCTAGAAGGATTCTGGAATATTCTCAAGGAATCTCGAATTTCCACCCCCCCTCTACACTAGGACCCACTAAAAAGGAAACATGTGGAATCTCTTCTTGTTTTTAATGCCCACAAAGTCCACAACTTTAATCCAACCACTAATATCAAGTCAAAAAGGAGATAAGGGATACTTTCCACCTCCTTTCTACCTTTTAGACAAGATGACAAGATAGTAGTGCTCACTCTTTAGCAAATATCTGAATTCTGCCAAAAGTACAGCTAAGTTTAACCATAACTAACTTTTAGCTAGTCATGACTAACTTGATACATCCTTAAAGTACTTTGGCAGCCAATAAACATTCTCAACACTTAGTTATAACTAAACACCTTACTAATAGACAAACTTCCTATGTGTAACATAGGTCGTTACAGAACGGGATGAATCGAGTTCTAAGGGACTTCATCCCCGAAAACACGATGCCGTTCTTGGATGACATCCCCATCAAAGGATGTGTGGAAGATGAGAAGGATGAAGCATTAGATCAGAGGGGGTGTCGGCGTTACGTCACTGATCACATCGCAGACTGTGAGAAGATCCTATCTCGACTTGAGGAAGTTCATCTTACGTTGTCAGGTGCGAAGTCTACTTTTGGGGTTAGAGAGGTTTTGATCGTTGGTCATTTGTGTGGATTGTTTGGTCGGAAGCCAGATCCGAACAAGGTGGATGCGATTGGAAGGATGAAGGAGGTTTGCAACTCGCTGACAGAAGTAAGAAGATTTTTGGGTGCTTGTGTATTCTACCACATTTGGATTCCTCATTATGCGCATGTGGCGGATCCGTTGTATGGATTGTTGCGTAAGGGTCATAAGTTCAGATGGGAGGAAGAGCATACTGATGCGGTAAAGAAGCTGAAGTCTTTACTATCATCTCCTCCAGTCCTGGGAAGGATTGATTACAAGGGTGCTAAGCCGGTGATTCTTACTGTGGATACAAGCCCAGTTGCAATTGGATGGGCAGTCGGACAGGATGACGAGGATGGAGACAGGTTTGCGGTTAGGTTCGGAGCGAAGGTGTTAAGTCCTCGACAACGTGCTTACCCGCAAGTGAAGAGAGAACTGTGGGGTATTGTTTCAGCTATGAAAACTGAGAAAGAGTATTTGATTGGAGCAGTAGTGGTGGTTGAAACTGATTGCTTGCCGTTGTTAGGGATGATCGTGAATTGTTCAACCCTTGATATTGCGATGTTACGATGGATCGCATATATCAAGTCGTTGAACCTGGAGTTTAGACATATTGCAGGGAAGGATAATCTGATGACGGATATGTTATCTCGGGCTCGATATGATGGGGAAGATGAGATGGTAGAAGACATTGACGACGTGGGTACAGAGTTCTATTCGATAGCACAGACAGGAAGGGAAGAAGAGTTGTTTGTTGAAGGGTTGTATGATGATGATTTGCTTGATATCGGGAGGTACCTTAGTACGATGGTTAAGCAGACAGGTTGGACGGATGAGAGGTTTCGGAGAGTTCGAAGGAAGGCCTACAACTTCATGTTGCAGGATGGGTTTCTTTGGAAACGACCGAAGCAGAAAGGTGGGGTACCGCTACGGGTGATTTGCAACAAGGAAGATCAGCAGAAGTTGCTCAAGGCATTCCATGAGAGTCTTTGGGCTGGACATCGAGGGATTTGGGCCACTTTTACCAAGATGAAAGAGCGGTATTGGTGGAAAAACATGTACAGGGATGTTGTATCTTTTGTAGAGTCTTGTTTGACATGTCAGATGTATTCGAACATCCGACATCGTGACGGATTACATCCAACTTATCCGCTGGCAATACATTTCAAGTGGGTGGTAGACTTGGTGATTATGCCGGTTGGGTTGTGGCAGATGAGATACTTGGTACTTGCTAGAGAAGATCTATCAAATCAAGTCGAGGGTAGGGCGCTTCGGACGAAGACAACTGAAGGGGTATGTAAATTTCTCTTGGAAGAGGTTGTTTGTCGGTATGGATGTGTGGGAAAGATCACTGCAGATCGGGGAGAGTTAGATGCACACGAGGCTCGTGAATTCTTTGCAAGGTGTGGGGTGAGGTTGTCACTGACAACTGCTTACAACCCCGAAGAGAATGCCAAGAGTGAACGTGGTCATCCACCCATTGTGAAGGCTTTGGTGAAGGCTTGCAACGGAAGGGTGCGCGAGTGGCCTCGACTCTTACCATTTGCGTTATGGGCAGATAGAACGACGCACAGCTCGGTGACAGGTTACATGCCGGTGGAACTCATCACAGGTCAGAAGCCTATCATGCCGATTGAAGAACACGTTCTGACATGGAGTATGTTACCTTGGGAGGACAATTTGACTAGAGAAGAGCTTCTTGCTATTCGAATTAGGCAGTTAGAGAGAAGACCAGAGGATATCCAAATTGCTTTGGATAGGCTGCGAGAAGCACGGTTGAAAAACAAGGTCAGATTTGATCAGCGACATCGTTTGAGACCCAGGGAAATCAAAGAAGGTGATTGGGTGTTAGTCTATGACAACAGTCTAGACAACCAGCATAGTGCACTCCGGAAGTTTTCCAGAAGATGGTTTGGTCCGTATGTGGTGAAGAAGGTTCATGACAACGCAACTTACGCCCTGCAAGAGTTGGATGGAACGAGCTTGAAGGTACCAGTGGCAAGTAAATGTGTCAAGATTTTCAAAAAGAGAGATGAGGAGGTCGATCTAGCAGATATCTTGACGGAGTTTCAGTTTGAGGATGAGGATTATGCAGAAGATCTTGAAGGTGAGGTTGGTTACGATGGGAAGTAGGACGATAAGTCGGTCCACTCCTTGGTTGGTATCTCTGGTGCATACCGGAGGATGCACAAGTTCAGAGGGGGTGGATGTCGTGTCGTGGACCGGCTCCTACCTGAAATACAAACTTCGATGCTTGTCGCTCCAAAGACACTCATGAGAAGACAAGCTAAGCCCCAGCTTACAGATTTTGGCACAATCTCAGATCTCCATTTTCATCGCATAGATGTGTAGAGCTCCTTATCAGCTTTCCATAGGCATCTTGTCTACTTCGTTTGGGCGCCTAGTGGAGAAGTTACAGGACTCGAAAGATGGAGAAAATAAGCTAGACCCCAGCTTACGGGTTTTTGGCACCACTTCGGATCTTCGTTTTTATCGCACCAGTGGATAGAGCTCCTTGTCAGCATTCCATAGGCACTTTGTCTACTTCGTTTGGACGCATAGTGAAGAAGTTACAGGACTCGAAAGATGGAGAAAACAAGCTAGGCCCCAGCTTACGAGCTTTTGGCGCAACTTCGGATCTTTACTTTTATCGCATAGATGGATAGAGCTCATTGTCAGCGTTCCATGGGCATCTTGTTTATTTCGTTTGGACATCCAGAGAAGAAGTTATGCGATTCGAAAAAAGGCAAAATCAAGCTAGGCTCCTAGTTACTTGCTGACTGGGTATTTAGGGCTTCAGGCGTTATATCAAAGACGCAAGGGGCCTGCTTCTTATTATTGAGAGTTGAACTTCGTACGTACAGACTGTTGCAAGGGGGCTGCTTAAGGGGTTTGCTTGTTTTTGCGACCTGTCGGTGGATGTTTTGGAGAATTGGGGAGTCCAATACACGCGCGCAAGGTGTCATCGGGTTCAGATCTGTGCAGGCTACGCACAGGTTAAGACGATTCTTGAAGAGACGGATCGGGGGTTGTGTTCTGGGAGAAATTGAGACGCAGGGAGCAGAATTGGGGTTTTCAGTTACCTGTGAAGAAGAGTTGGACCGTTCGGACCGTTCCGGAGTCCAAACTTGCTGTCCTTGGATCCATCGGGATCAGAACAACGAGTTCTTCAGGAAATTGAAGACGATACAAAGTTTTATCGGGCGGTTTGAGAGTTGTGAGAAAAATTGGCTCGCAGGGAAGCGCTTGCGTCAGATTTTCATCGTCTGCGACCTGAGATTGGATTGTTCTTCGCGATCGGTGAGCCAAGCCCTTCGTTCTTGGTGCATACGCGATCAAGGAGTCCTCATGTACGCATAGGAGAAGACTGTAAGTGAATTGGATTGTTGGTTTGGGTGTGGTGAGCAAATTATTTGAGCCGCAGGGAGCCGATTTACGTCAGTTTTTTGTAGCCTGCGACCAAATTTCTCGAGTAGTTTTGCAAGGGGAACTCCAAACGGCTTGTTTGGAGTCTTGTTGGGTTCAAGGTAGCCAGATCTACCTACCAGCGAAGACGGATATCAGTTTAGACGATCCGTTTGTGCGTTGTGAGCGGTTTTAAGCCGTAGGGAGGAGTTTTTGAAGGTTCGGTCACCTGCGACCGAAAATTGGCGATATCTCGACTATCGGGAGTCGGATCTGAAGGTTTCTTGGGCCAACGGAGTCAGGGAAGGAGACCCTATCAACATTTGAAGATCGTTTGGCGAAAGGAGAAAGTTCTCAGATAGGTCTTTTTCGGTTCCTTCGCTACAGGTTTCGTCCTTTTGAGTTCGTTAAGGACTTAGTTGGTTGTGTTTGGCTTGTGGTAGCTAGCTTTAGCCAAGAGCTAGTGTGTGGATGTGGTTTGGACTTGGGTTTGGATCGCATGATACTGTTGTGGCTCTGGTTGTTAGCAAAGAGAAGTTCCTCTTGCTTTGAGCTACGCTTTGGCGATTTCAGACTAGGGTTGCGTTTCAGGGGTTTGTTTTAGGGCTTCTGAAGTAGGTTACAGACCGCTCTAGTCTGTTCCTCAGTTTTGTGCTGTTTGGAGAAAGAATCTACAGTGTACATACTTTCAAAGTGGTATATATCGCAGCATTCCTTTTCGTGGTTGTTCTTCTCTGTCTTGTCTCTGTTTGGCACACAGCATCTCCACAGCCAGGAACCTCGCATTTTCCTGGACATCCTTCACGCACAAAATATCCGGCACGATAGCAGACACTATGCACTGAGGAACAGTGTGAAGAAGATTCTCTCAGCTGGATACTGGTGGCCGACGATGTACAAAGATGTTCATGAGATCATCAAGAAGTGTGATAACTGTCAACGAGTGGGTAAGTCTACGTCAACCACTCAGTGGTCGTTACATCCGATACTCCCATTAGCACCATTCGAGAAGTGGGGGATTGATTTTGTAGGACCTATACAACCTGCAACACGCCGCACTAGAAGAAGGTACATTCTGATAGCTACTGATTATGCAACGAAGATGGTTGAAGCAGCAGCTACCAAGAAAGACGACGCAGCCACTGTGGCTGAGTTTCTGTACACACAGATCATTATTCGATATGGATGCTCACTGGAGTTGGTGAGTGATCGAGGTACACATTTTTTGAACAAGATGATAGAGGAACTGACAGATTACTTTGGTATAAAACACCGGAAGACAACACCGTACAATCCAAAAGCTAATGGATTGACAGAGAAGTCTAATGGAGTGTTGTGCAAGATTCTGAACAAGGTGACAGTGAATCATGCATATGATTGGGATACAAAGTTACCGGCTGTCTTATGGACATTTCGGAATGCAGAGAAGATCACGACTCGACAAACACCCTTTTTCCTAACATATGGCATGACATCGATTATGCGAGTTGAATTTGATGTGCCTACTTACAGAATCCTGTCTGAAGATAGATTGTCAGTGGAGGAGAGCCAACTGTTACGACTCAAGAGTCTGATGACATTTGAGGAAGACCGTGAAGAGTCTAAACGACTAACGAAAATCATTCAAATGAAGCGGAAAGAGAAGCACGATAAGAAGATCCGCAAGGTGGACATCAAGGATGGTGATTTAGTATTGCTGTACGACAGTAGGTACACCAGATTTCCAGCTCTGCGAAGCAGGAGCAGTCTTCTGGAGACGTGAGAAGCCGAGTTGAACCCCCAGAAGCCGAGAATTGCTTCGGGAAGACGGTACTGAGAAGACTGTGACCTGAAAGCAAGAAGAAGTGACCGAAGCAAGAAGAAGTGACCTGAAAGCAAGAAGCGTCTTCCCGAGCTTCTCTGTGAATAGTTGTGTGATATTTTAGTTAGTAGTTGTTTGTTTAGGTCCAGAGCACCTTTTGGCGAGTCTGGAAGATGCGTGGTTTTGTGAGAAGACGGGATTTCTAGACAAAACCCGTGTGTTTGAACAGATCTTAGAACTTAGAGAAGCGTTACTTGTGCAAATCTTCTGTGGGAACGATATCTTGTATACTAAATAGACAAAAGGAATAATCCTGCGACACTACACTTATTATGTCGTTGCTTCGACTACTCCATCTTCTGAGATCGCTTATCCATAGGACCGTCAATACGTTGTCGTGTTGTGAGACGTCCCGCATGTGAATTCAGTGTAGAACGGGTGTTGTGTTTTCTTTTGTGTTCGGTGAACTTTTTGTGTAGTGCGCATGAGAGGGTATTAGGTGTCACGTTCACAGAGATCTGGATGTGAGATCGCACGATAACAAGATGTGCCGACTCAATGATCTGTGAACGTTCGCATGAATGGCTCTTGTTGTCAAACATAGGTATAAGACAGTGGGTTGGGGGTTTGGGAGGCATTCTTCTTGAGTGGATGTCATGAGTACGTCTTAAGTGTCTTACGAGATAAGTGGGGACTGCAAGAGTTGTATTCATGGATGGAGGACTGAATCGAGTTCCAAATCTGCCATTTCCGAACCCGTTTCATATCAAGCTTCACTTGATCCACCACGATCACTTTCGACAGTGGTTCGTCGCCTACTTTGGAGAAGAGTTCATGGGGAGGATGATGGACTCGCCTACTCCGGTGATCTTACCAATCGTCACGTATGGAGAGGGCTGGGACTTGACAGTGTACATCTTACTTTGACGAGGACCAATGGACCTGAATTACCCAGCCAACATCCCTTTCAACGTCTGGGTGGATGTTCGATGTCACTGTCGCCGGAAGATCAATCATCGTGCGTGGATCGCAAGGAACTTTGGGGAGGAGTACTGTAATCAAGTGATGGCTTCTCCATTTCCTTTTGTAGTACCTTTCATCGTAAATCGGTTCCAGGTCGTCATTTTGACCTTGTACTGAATCTTAAGTGTTAAGTACGATCTCTATAGTTCGACGAATGTAATTAACCTAAGGTTGGGGCCGATGCCTTGAAGGCATGAGAGGATAGTAAGGTTATAGTTGTTCTAGGGTACCAAGTAGAGGACAAAAGAGGTTTTCAGATCTGTTTTCTTATTGGTCCATTTTCGACCAATCAACGCCATTCCAGATCTGCAGACGGCTTTAGGGTTTTGGAGGTCTTCCCGAGGGTCATTTGAGGAGTGAGTGGTCTTGTTGGAAAGAGCTCGAGAGGGGCTACATTCTAGAGACAAAGATCAGGCGATTTGGAGTTCTGAGGAGAGAGTGATGGACGTTGAAAGTCAGGAGGATCAAATCGGTACCCCGAGCCACGTTTTTGAGTGATCCGGGAGTTTGAGAGGTGATCTTTAGGAGCTGTCAAGTGGATCGAGTAGTTCACTCCGTGCTGGTTGTATTGATTTAAAACAATCCTACATTTGGGTTGGATTTGCTCCTGAAATGATCAATTGAAGTTGGCTGTTACAGTTGAGAGGTATGAGAAAACCCGCTTTCTTTGGATTCAAAGCTTGAGTTGCTCCGTGCACATGGGATTGGATCTCTGAGTGAAACTTTCCAGGATGAGAGTGTGCCCTATCAGCTAGTCACATGTGAAATTTCAGTTCAATTGGGTAAGAGAATGTGTGGAGATCTAGGATTTTGGCCATCGAGATCTGTAAAGCTCAGAAGTTAGCACAGGCGGGTGGCTTGATTCATCGCGGACAGTTGGGGTTAGATCTGAGACTGAGATTTCATACAGTAGTAGAGAAGGGTCAGAGGGGATGTCCTGTGAAGTTTGAGCCTGATTGGATAATCGAGGTGAAGGCACGAGATTGTCAAAGTTCAGTTTGCAGCGAGGCGAGAAAGACGTAGAGAGATTTTGCTTAAATCTCTTGGTTGGAGTTGAACAAAAAACGACTTGAAGATGGGAGGTGTGCTTCTTGGAGGTGTAGTGTGGATGACAAGGAGGCTGTATTGTGAGATTGGTACGGCGATCACGCTCAATGGAGGTGCCACGTCTTGCTGAAGCTGAGGTACCGTTATCCTCGGTATCACGCCCCGAGTTTCTAGCTATTTTGCTGCCGATATGTCTTGTATCGTTGGGAAGCTTGTGTAGTAGGCGGTCCTTGCTGTGGACATCTTCCTGAGCAAACTCGTATCAGCGAACAATAGAAGGTCAGAATCTACAATTAGGTAGTTTGTCGAGAAGAAGTAGTGAAGCGGATGTGGATGAGAGATTGTATGAAGAGTGCTTGGGATCTAAAGCAGACACGTACCGTGTATGAGCCTTGCCTTTATCTAGAGTGGAATCGAGCTCCGAGTCATTTGTGTGATGCACATGTGCTACACTTGGGTCAAGTTAGCTCGCTAGTAACCTACAAAAAAGACTGATAGATTAGATATTGAGAGCATTAGTTTTCATCGGTTAGGTCGTAGATCCAGTTGTATCTCTCTACAGCCAGATACCCCGTGTATTCCCAGACCATATTTCACGCCCTACGACAACGTGGATCCTAAGTGCTCCACTGGATGAGATAAGCTTCGACTCTACACAGCTTCTAACAATCACCGCCACTCAAGAAGAAGGCTTCCTATGCACAATTGGGTGTGAATTCGAGGAAACTCACTGCTCAGAAGACATAGACAAAGCTTGTGCACTCAAATCAAAAATCCATTCCCTGAGAAGAAGATACAATGGTGTTGGGAAGCTCACTCCCTCTACTTCTTGCTACTACTCCTCGGCACACCAGCTTAGCAACAGGACTACACGAGGATGCCGTTCCCTGCTCTAAATTGTCCACTACCTCCATCTACATCTTCGAACTACTGCTGGCAACAGAAGAATGTAGACCCCTCCTATGTAATCCCAATCTATTAGTATGTCTCTAACATCGGGTGTAATGTGTTTAGTGCGCACAGTAGTGTGTGCATAATGTGCATGAAATCCTACTATGTCTTCTAACTTATACTACCACCTTGATGCGCAGGGGGAGTTTCCCTCCCATCCTTGACTACAACCAGGGAGAGATGGGCGTTGTCAGAAGGATGTCACCCCACATGCAAACGGTTCTCTGTCTGTTTAGCCATCTACCTTGCTATTCCTGCGCTGCCTACTCTACCACATGGTCACCTATCTAATATTACACTGAAACTGCCACCTCCTAAGATAGCATGTCCGGTTCCTCCCTCTTCTGAGGCACTAGTTCGACGCTGGGAGCCATGGTGACCTCATAGGGGTCCGGGGAAGTCACCTACTCCACTCGGAATACCTGAGAAGACAACTCTTCTTCCTGTCTTCCGGGGCTTCTTCCACAGTCTTCTCGGCTTCTAACGCTATCACTACCAAGTGGACAGCGAGGTCGAACTGCTCCTTCTTCAAGTCTGATCCGATTGATGGTCCTGGGGCTTGGGAAGATGCAGTTGCTGGTGGTAGAATCGAGGGAAGACCGTAAAGCGTCTTCACTCCCTCTATCTGCCGATCCAAGTAACGGAACATGCTCTCCTTACACTCCACTAGCATCGCTCTGGACTCGTCGTCCCACTCCATGGCTAGGGTGAGAAGCTTCCTTCCCGTGGTGAAGTTGAACTTCTTACGGAGTGCTTCCACCGTCTGAGCTAGCAACCCTTGCGCACGAGATTCTGCTGCTTCCCGTTGCGTCTTCTCGACTGCAATCTGTGCTTCTGCGGCTTCTCGCAGTGTCTTCCACGTCGTCTTCTCTTTTACGAGGGTGGTGATCTTACCTCTGATCTGCAGAACCTCCTGGTCACGCTGGTGTAAACGCGTCTGCGTCTGGTTGCTCTTCCTCAACTGTGCTAACTCCTTGACAGAAGCGGCTGCTTCCGTCTTGTACTTTACTGCGAGCTTTTCCATGGTGCGGAGGTTGGCTTCCAGCGCTTCTACCTTCTTCTGACCTTCTTCCTGCCGTATCAGGGTGCGCAGATCGAATCCAGGCTGTAGTGGCTTCTCCTGAGCCATCGCTCGTCTTCTGGAGTCTTCGGAAGACTCCCTGGTGTTGCAGAAGCGGTCTTCTGCGCAGCCGGATACTCAATGTCTCCTCCTGAGAGTCGGACTCCGATCTAGAGTGAATGATCAGGAAGGAGATGGTCTTCCTAGGCACACTCCTAGGACCCATCTTCCTTGGTGGTGTCGCGTCTGCCGACTCATTGGAGTCTCTTCTCTCATCAGAAGCATCTTTTGATGAGTACTTGGTCTCATCTGCGACATCAGTGAGAGAGGGAGTCATGGCCGTTGCTCAGTCGTCTTCTCCCGAGGTCTCCTCCTTTACCTCGTGCTACCCTGTTGGCTCATACCTCGTCAACTGATCTTCTGTTAGGTCCCCCTTGGACACGTATAGATAACAGAGAAACGGAGTAAGATGTCCTCATGCCGGGGTGCCTAAGTACACCAGCTCTGCCTGCACATATGCGTGGAAGAACGCACCCCATTTCACGGGCAATCCTTCCCAAATGGCTTCCAAGAATTCCACGTCCTGGTCTCCAAGGTACCTCGTCTTCTGCGCTTTCTCCTTGAGAAAGAGATGAAGGAACAACTTCGTTAGAAGACGCTTCTGCGGCTCCCGATAAGCTTCGACCTTCCATCCGTTTCTTCCCTGCCTGTCCTCCAGGAAGAGACAAGTTGTGCTCCCAGGCACATGCCATCTCTCCGAGATCATTGATAGGATCTTCTTCTCTAACTCGTACCCCTTGTTCTCTGCTTCTGGTCTGTGGAAAGCCATACGCCACCATTCTGCTGTCCAGGAAGATGATCTTCCATGGGCAACTCCTGCCTTCACAGGTACACGGTTTGTAGTGTCGCAGGATTACTCCTTTTGCCCATTTAGTATACAAGATATCGTTCCCATAGAGAGAGAGATGGAGAGAGAGATGGAGAGAGATGAGAGAGAGATGGAGAGAGATGGAGAAAGAGAGATGGAGAGAGAGATGAGAGAGAGATGGAGAGAGAGAGAGAGATGAGATGAGAGAGATGGAGAGAGATGGAGAGAGAGAGAGAGAGAGATGAGATGAGAGAGATGGAGAGAGAAGGCTGCCAACCCACATGCAAGCCGGTTCCCACTCCCTGTTTAGCCATCCACTGTGTTGTTTCCTACGCTTCCTATGCTGCCACATGGTGTCCTAACTAAATTTACACTGAAAAACTGCCATCCTTAAGATAGCATGTTCGGTCCTACTAAATTGGGATGTCAACCTTCGGTTACTATCTACGTTGATTGCTCGGTGTCAATCTCTTCATGATCTACTCCTATCGGAACTCCTAACGCGGCTTATGATAAGCTAGCAAGCCTTGCGAACACCTCGGGTAACACTGAGGTGGTTTCCTCCTCCTTGTTCTTCGTTGGCCCTGCTGTCGCTGTTGCTGCTTCTTCCTCGGCTTCTGCTTCGGCTTCGGAAGACGGAAACGTCTTCTGGGAAGCGGAGTCGAGTGGTGCTTCCTCGCTCTTCTGGAGCATAGGTTCGGTACTAGGGACCATGGCGACCTCATAGGGGTCCGAGGAAGTCGCTTCCTCCACACGGAATACCTGGAAAGACGGCTCGTCTTCCTATCTTTCAGAAGACATCTTGTCTTCCGGGGCGTCTTCTGAGGTCTTCTCGGCTTCCAACACTGTCACTACCAAGTGCACAGCGAAGTCGAACTCCTCCTTCTCCAAGTCTGGTCCTGTCAATGATGCTGGAGCTTGGGAAGATGCAGTTGCGGGTGTCGGAAGCGAAGAAAGACCATAGAATGTCTTCACTCCCTCTATCTGCCGATCCAAATACCTGAATCTATCTTCCGTGAGATCTCCCTTGGCTACGTACAGGTAACAAAAGAATGGGGTAAGATGACCTCCTGCCGGAGTACCTAAGTACGCCAGCTCTGTCTGTACGTAGGCGTGGATGTACGCGCTCCAGTTGACACTCTCCCTGATACACACTGCTTCCATGAACGCTACGTCCTGATCTCCAAGATACCTTGTCTTCTGCGCCTTTCCCTTGGGGAAGAGATGCAAAAACAGCTTCGCCAGAAGTCGCTTCTTCGGCTCCCGGTGTCGCGCTACTTGGCGATTACATGTTATATTTCTACTCCGACGCTTGAGTTTAGTAGTTCTAGAAGTTAGCTTATATTACTTCTAGTCGTTTATGTATATGTTTGACACCTTTGCATACGGTGTTAACACTATTTTGAGTCTTAGTAGGTTGATTACCATGTTGATAGGGCTTAAGCTCATGGGTTGTATTTGCTTGTCGCCCATGCACGCTTTCTAGCTGATTTAAGTTATTTTTCGGGGCTGCGTGTCGTTTTAAGTAATTTAAGTTTTACGCTGGCACTCTAGGGGGCTTGACGTGGTAGCCTATGAGTAAAACTAAGTTGCCACGTGGTTTAGGGTACTAAAGGACAACCAAGTAGAGCTATGAACTCCCATTGGTCTATTTTTATCTTTAGTTTAACTCTAAATTTAGAAACAGAGCTCTAGAGTGGAGTTCGAGCATTTGGTGAGGGATCTTCGAAATCTGAGAGCACAGGGAGAGAGGGCTCGTCATGCCAAGCACTTCCAGTGAAAATTTTGATCGATTTGAGTCAATAAAGACGGAGTTATGAGCAATTGAAGTTCGAATTGTGCTAGAATTGAATCACTTTTGTTGGATTTAGGGTTTTCAGTGTCACTCGCAGCAGATTTGAAGAAATTGCTTCAAAACTTCGAGGTTGTGTTCTCTGCCAGCAGGGCTACGATTTCACAAAAAGTTTCATATCGATTGAGCAACTGAGTAATTCAGGGCGGCCGCTGAAGCTGAGGGGGTCTGAAAAGCTCTTAATCTAGAGCAGCGACTTCAGAGGAGGGGATCTGCAGTTCTGTGTACATTCAGGAGTCCCAACTTCACAGGGATGTTCAGCACCCTGTAGAATGCAAATCCTGTAAGAAACTTTGAAATTGATCGAGCCAAACTCCTGTTATAGGTTGAAATAGCCAGCTAGGTACCAGAAATTGCCGTAGTTTTCTTGCTCAAAGCTTTTCTGTTCATATCTCCGTGTCAGAATTTGATCTCAGACTGAAATTTCGTCTGTGAGTTCAGTAGTACCTCATTTGCATGCAGGGGAAGTTTAGAGGTCTAAACCTTCATAGTTTTCCTCTCCGTGAGTGTCAAAGTTCACCGTCGGATCCTGTTACTGCCGGCTAGACCTGAATTTCGCCTTCTGGGTATATTACTAGATCTTACACATCTGTGTGAGTGTTTATAGCCCCTGTTGTAACCTGAAAGCCAACCTCTTGAGTGAACAACCACAGCCAGAAGCCCGGCGCTTTCCTAAGTAGACGGATTACACTCCGACATACTCTCTTTTTGGTGAACTCGACGTGAAACACCTAGGGTGGGAGTTTTCTTGAGAGTGTTACAGGATCAGATATCATGGCCAACCAAGGATCATCAAGTGGAGGTGGTGCTGCTGCTCAGCAACCTATTCAGTTTGATGCTGCTATGATGAAGATGTTCCAGGCTTTTTCCATGTTCATGCAGCAGTAGCAGAGCACAGAGAGGAAGGAGGTGTTAGCAACCAAGGCGTTGCAATCTGTGGTGCACCAGATGGACCAGTTCAAGGGTACAGATATTTCCAAGTATGTGCGATACTATGCTAGGGAGATGGAGGTGAACAAGGTGCCTGAGAAGGAGATGGTGGAGAACTTTGAGCTTGCTGTTGTCCCTGAGATTCGTGGGCGTGTGAAGGAGCTCAAGCAGCAGCAAGGACAGAGTTGGGAGAGCTTTATGCGGGCTTTGAAGGAGGAATACTACACTGAAGATTCAGAGAGGGTGACCAAGAGAACGTTCTTGGAGTGGGTGGTTAAGCCCAACAAAGGTTTGTCTGTAAATGAGTTGTTAAGAGAATTTGATCGTCAGTATGCTCAGCTTTCTAGGACAGAAAAGCTTACATTAGAGGTGGAGAAGACCGAGCTTTTCCTACAAGCAGCGGACGTGACTATTCAGGAGAAGCTTGAGCTGTTGCTGGAAGACAAGAGTGAGGAGAGAGGATTGAAGACTGATTGGAAGGAGGTTGAAGAGGCTGTCTCTTTGCTGACCAAGAGACAGAGAAGAAGGGACAAGGTGGTGGTAAGTGAAGCAGCACCTCTGATAATTCCTGTCAAGCAGTTGCCTACTAAGCCTGCTTTGGTAATTGCTAGAGAGGAAGACTCACCGCTTGATGAGTTGATTAAGGGTATGAAGGAGCTTAAGCTTAAGCTCACTAGGTTAGAAGAGAAGGAGCAGAATGTACAGCCTGCTATGCAGAGACCTCAGATGAGGGAAGGCTTTGTTCATCGTTGTATATGGTGCGATAGCCTAGACCATGTAAGAAGAGATTGTGGAGAGTTTTCAGATGCATTGAGGAAGGATCTTATCTTCTTCAAAGATGGTAAGATCCATTTGAGAGAGACTGGGATGATGTTGGGAACCAACTTTGGCAAGGGTGGTATGAAGAGACTTGTGAATGATATATCAGCATCACATGCTGTTTCTCTTGTGAATGCTGCTACGTGTGGAGTGAAAGTGGAAATGGAGAGAGAGAAAGGGACTACTGGGTTGTGGTCAGATGTAGTGCGGTCCGTAGCTAGAACAGAGCTAGACAAGGATGTGCTACGAAGGGTTGGCAACTCAATTAGAGAAACTACAGGATGGAATGACCCTGTGGATACTATGTCAGTGCATGCTTATGTTGCAAGAAGTCATCATGAAGCTGTACTAGAAGAAAAACGCAGGAGAGAGGATGCAGATGAGGCTTCTACAACCAAACGACCTGCTACAAGAAGTGAAAGGGCTAGACCAGAGGCAAGGCAGGAGACAACACCTACTCGGGAGGAAACTATGGAGGATCTACCACCTACAACACCAAAGGAGAAGGAGAGAAGCAAGGAGAAGGGTAAGATGCCTGCATACAAACTTCAGTCTGACATTGAGATTGCTACAGACCTGAAGCAGGTGTTAGAGAATCGTATCTTGAATGGGAAGGTTGAGTTTACTTTGGGTGAGATTCTTGGGATTGCAAAGCGTGAGTTCCATGAGGTTATCATAGATATCATCAAGAGGAAACGCCAGATTTTGGATGAAGCAGCTACGCTTAACGCTCTAGGGACCAAACTGTCGGAGGATGAGGAAGATGAGATTGCTGGTTACTGCTCCCAAGTATCAGAGGGAAGATCAGATCAGCACGTGAGGTTTGAAGATGAGGTGGAAGCATCGCAGAAGAGCCATTATTCTCACAACCATTGGGCGAGAGCAACCACAGAGACCTTAGTGAAGCTGGGAGATCTAGAGGAACCTGTGGTGGCATTGATTGATCATGGCTCAGAGATTAATCTGATGTCTAAGGAGCTGTAAAAGCGTGGGAGGTGGCCTATAGACACCGACCATGGATGGCTTATCCGTGCTGTCAACAACCAGCGAGGAGAACTCTATGGTGCTTGCCCCAACATCAAGGTAATTGTGGGTGACATTAGTGATGTTCAGAATTTTTTTGTGCAAGACATGTCAACCTATCCTAACATTCTAGGACAGCCTTACATTACTGCTGTTAGAATGGAGACACGAGTTATGGATGATGGTTCAGCTTATGCTAGGATACGTAGTAGAGACGGCAAAAGAGCTGTTCAATTTTTGACCGTTGCTGCAGAATATGAGAGGAATCGTGATAGCTTGAGAGACCGTCCACTGCCTAAGATTACTCAGGAGTTTAGAGAGTCTAGGGGTTTTGGCAGAGTACCATTGAAGAGCGAGACTTCAACGGTACAGTAGAGATAGGATTCTCGTCTGATCCAGTAAAGCAGGAAGCTTTATCCACTAGCTTCTTGGGATTGACGTCATGTGGATCAGTATGTTATAGGAAGGTTGAGAATCTGAAGAGGTTTGAGAGGCAACATGTGAAGTATGTACAGCAGTCTTTGTGGGATAATGGAGAGTTAGCAAGAGATGAATACGTATCTGGAGTGTTTGAAGAGCAGTATTTGGTAGATACTATAGGGGAGTTGAAATCGATAGTAGAAAGTTCTATAGATGATGTAGATAGAGTGGTGAGAGTGAGCTCCAAGGAGCTTTATGATGTAATTGATAAGTTTATAGATCGACAAGAGGTGTATGTGGAGACCAAGTACAAGTCAGTGGCAAAGAAAGTCAAACCAGTGACTTTGCCTTTACCACTCGATTACAATCAGAAGATGGAGCAAGCTGCACGAGAACCGACGCTCAGAGGACCGAGAAGAATTGGGCACCAGTTCACAGAAACAACACTGAAGGAGCTGAAGATTGGAGGTGATGGATTTCTTACCGAGCAAGAGAAGAAGAGCTTCAGGGAGATGCTGTCTAGGCATGGTAAGGCGTTTGCGTTTGAGTCACATGAAGTGAGATGTGTAGATCCAAGTGTAGTTGCACCTATGGTAATCTTTACTATACCGCATGTGCCTTGGAATCTACGTCCTATCCCTGTACCTAGAGCTCATCTACCAAAGCTGATAGACTTGCTCAATGAGAGGATTAGGATGGGTATCTTGGAACCATCTATAGCTCCCTACTCTAGCAGATGGTTTACTGTTCCGAAGAAGAGTGGAGCTTTGAGATTTATCCAAGATATGCAGCCAGTTAACAAGGTGACTATCAGGAATATGGGTATAGGACCTATTGTAGACGAGTTTGCAGAGGCTTTTGCTGGTCGTGCTATCTATTCAATAGGAGACTTATATTCAGGGTATGATCAGTTTCAGTTATCCTCTGAGAGTAGAGACTTGACTACAATGAGGACACCTTTGGGGTTACTAAGGATGTGCACTTTGCCACAAGGTGCTACCAATTCTGTAGCACATA
This sequence comes from Asterella californica, assembly GCA_036924285.1. Taxonomy (NCBI): domain Eukaryota; kingdom Viridiplantae; phylum Streptophyta; class Marchantiopsida; order Marchantiales; family Aytoniaceae; genus Asterella; species Asterella californica. The sequence goes on along the minus strand of JAYKYS010000022.1, from coordinate 365,891 downwards.
TGATGAATGGTATGAATAAAGTTTTGAGGGATTTCATTCCTGAAAAAACTATGCCATTCCTTGATGATGTGCCGATCAAAGGGTGTGCTGAGGAGGAGAAGAATGAGGTAATGGATCAGAGGGGATGCCGTAAGTTTGTTGCAGATCACATAGCTGATTGTGATAAGATACTGAGTCGACTGGAGGAGGTTCATTTGACTTTATCAGGAGCAAAGTCTGTATTTGGAGAACAAGAGGTGTTGATTGTGGGGCACCTATGTGGATCTTATGGTCGGAAACCTTGTCCAAACAAGGTTGATGCCATTCGAAGGATGAAGGAGACATGTGGATCGATTACTGAGGTGAGAAGGTTTCTAGGTGCATGTGTGTTTTATCATATATGGATTCCACACTTTGCACATGTAGCAGATCCGTTGTACAAGTTGCTGAGGAAGGGACAGAGATTTCAATGGCAAGAGGAGCAAAGCGAGTCTATGAAGAAGTTGAAGGATCTGTTGTCTTCACCACCAACTCTACGGAAGGTAACATATGAGTTGGGCAGATCTGTTATCCTTACTGTGGATACTAGTCCTATTGGCATTGGATGGGCTATAGGACAAGATGATAAGGATGGAAATAGATATGTGGTGCGTTTTGGTGCTAAGGTCTTAAGTTCACGGCAGAGAGACTACCCTCAGGTCAAGAGAGAGCTATGGGGAGTAGTTACTGCGATGAAGAGTGATAAGGAATACTTGATAGGAGCACCTGTGGTTGTGGAGACAGATTGTTTACCTCTCTTGGGAATGATCACTAGCTGTACAACTCCAGATATTGCTATGTTGAGGTGGATAGCATATATCAAGTCCTTGAACCCAGAGTTTAGACATATTGCAGGGAAGGACAATCCTATGGCAGATATGTTATCAAGGGCTAGGTATTACGATGAGAAAGAAATGATAGATGATCAAGAGGATGTGGGAACAGAGTTCTATTCTAGTGCTCTTGCTAGAAGAGATAGAAGCTGTTTTGCAGCCTCGTTGGAGTTTTTTGAGGAAACTATGTATGATGGCGAGTGGTTGGATCTTGGACGCTATTTGAGTTCATTGGAAAGGCAAGAAGGCTGGTCTGATGCAGATTTCAAGAGGATCCGTAGAACAGCTTATGGGTACTTTTTATATGGAGGACATCTATGGAAGCGCCCTAAGATACAAGGAGGTGTACCACAGCGGGTGGTATGTGATCTGGAATTGCAGCAAAAGCTGATCAAGGAGTTCCATGAGAGTCTATGGGCCGGTCATAGAGGAGTTTGGGCTACATTTGCCAAGATGAAGGAGAAGTATTGGTGGAAGGGTATGTATAAGGATGTAGTACAGTTTGTTTCATCTTGTGTACCTTGCTAGATGTATTCCAACGTACGTCATCGTGATGGATTGCATCCTACTTATCCTTTAGCCATTCATTACAAATGGGTAGTGGATCTGGTAACTATGCCATTTGGGCTTGGACAAATGAGGTATCTAGTCTTGGCTAGAGAAAATCTATCTAACCAAGTTGAAGGCCGTGCCTTGAGGATGAAGACCACTGCTAGTGTCTGCCGCTTTCTACTTGAAGATGTTATTTGTAGGTATGGGTGTGTGGGAAAGATCACTGCAGATAGGGGCGAGCTGGATTCACAGGAAGCAGTTGAGTTCTTCAAGCGATTCGGAATCAAGTTGGCGTTAACCACTGCTTACAATCCTGAAGGGAATGGCAAGAGCGAACGAGGTCATCCACCAATCATCAAAGCTTTGGTAAAAGCTTGCAAGGGTAAGATCCGTGAATGGCCTAGACTGCTACCATTTGCTTTGTGGGCAGATCGTACAACTCATAGTACCGTTACAGGTTACATGCCAGCAGAGTTGATACTAGGGCAAAAACCTGTGATGCCGATTGAGGAGGTTGTGCCTACTTGGAATGTTTTGCCATGGGAAGATGGTAGAAGTACGGAGGATCTTCTTGCATTAAGGATCCAACAGTTAGAACGGAGACCTGAGGATGTTGCCAAAGCTGTGGAAAGGTTGAAGATTGCTAGAGAGAGAAACAAAGGCAGATTTGATAGAACGCATAGATTACGACCCAAACCAGTTAAAGAAGGTGATTGGGTGTTAGTCTATGATAGTAGTCTTGATAATCAGCATAGCACCATCAGAAAGTTTTCCAAGAGATGGTTCGGACCTTATGTGGTGTTAGAGGTTCATGACAATGACATACTCTTTGAGAGAGTTAGATGGTGCAGTGCTCAAGATACCAGTCGCAGGGAAGAGAATCAAGCTCTTTAGAAGGAGAGGGGAGGACCAGAACATTGCAGAGCTTACTGAGGATGAAGCTGAAGACTCAATGGAGGTTCAAGATGAATTTGAAGCTGAAGCTGAAGAGTCTTGATCTGGATCTGGCACATACCGGAGGATGTGCAGGTTCAGAGGGGGTGGATGTCGCGCTACTTGGCGGTTACATGTTATATTTCTACTCCGACGCTTGAGTTTAGTAGTTCTAGAAGTTAGCTTATATTACTTCTAGTCGTTTATGTATATGTTTGACACCTTTGCATACGGTGTTAACACTATTTTGAGTCTTAGTAGGTTGATTACCATGTTGATAGGGCTTAAGCTCATGGGTTGTATTTGCGTGTCGCCCATGCACGCTTTCTAGCTGATTTAAGTTATTTTTCGGGGCTGCGTGTCGTTTTAAGTAATTTAAGTTTTACGCTGGCACTCTAGGGGGCTTGACGTGGTAGCCTATGAGTAAAACTAAGTTGCCACATGGTTTAGGGTACTAAAGGACAACCAAGTGGAGCTATGAACTCCCATTGGTCTATTTTTGTCTTTAGTTTAACTCTAAATTTAGAAACAGAGCTCTAGAGTGGAGTTCGAGCATTTGGTGAGGGATCTTCGAAATCTGAGAGCACAGGGAGAGAGGGCTCGTCATGCCAAGCACTTCCAGTGAAAATTTTGATCGATTTGAGTCAATAAAGACGGAGTTATGAGCAATTGAAGTTCGAATTGTGCTAGAATTGAATCACTTTTGTTGGATTTAGGGTTTTCAGTGTCACTCGCAGCAGATTTGAAGAAATTGCTTCAAAACTTCGAGGTTGTGTTCTCTGCCAGCAGGGCTACGATTTCACAAAAAGTTTCATATCGATTGAGCAACTGAGTAATTCAGGGCGGCCGCTGAAGCTGAGGGGGTCTGAAAAGCTCTTAATCTAGAGCAGCGACTTCAGAGGAGGGGATCTGCAGTTCTGTGTACATTCAGGAGTCCCAACTTCACAGGGATGTTCAGCACCCTGTAGAATGCAAATCCTGTAAGAAACTTTGAAATTGATCGAGCCAAACTCCTGTTATAGGTTGAAATAGCCAGCTAGGTACCAGAAATTGCCGTAGTTTTCTTGCTCAAAGCTTTTCTGTTCATATCTCCGTGTCAGAATTTGATCTCAGACTGAAATTTCGTCTGTGAGTTCAGTAGTACCTCATTTGCATGCAGGGGAAGTTTAGAGGTCTAAACCTTCATAGTTTTCCTCTCCGTGAGTGTCAAAGTTCACCGTCGGATCCTGTTACTGCCGGCTAGACCTGAATTTCGCCTTCTGGGTATATTACTAGATCTTACACATCTGTGTGAGTGTTTATAGCCCCTGTTGTAACCTGAAAGCCAACCTCTTGAGTGAACAACCACAGCCAGAAGCCCGGCGCTTTCCTAGGTAGACGGATTACACTCCGACACCGGTAAGATTCGATCTTCCACTCGTTTCTCCCCTGCCTTTCTTCCAGGAAGAGACAAGTGGTGCTCCCAGGCACGTGCCACTGTCTTGAGATTATGGGTGAGATCCTCTTCTCGTACCAATAACCTTGGTGTTCCTCTTCTGACCTGTGAAAGACCATGCGCCACCAATCCTCGGTCCAAGAAGATGGTCTTCCACGAGCTACTCCTGCCTTCGCAGGTACACGGTTGCGTGGTGGTAACACTGCCCAAACCTCCTTCAGCAGACCCTGGTCGGCAAAGTTCCAGTTCCATAGGAAGAAGTCGAGACCTAACTCCTCGATGAAGGGTGAGGCCTCGGTCAATTCTGCCGCTGGTAACACCAAGCCTCGCGGATGCATCGACATACTTGAAAACTCTGTTGCACTAAGCCACACGTGTTTACTGTGGTCGCCTCCTCTGCTCTCGAGGTAGGCAGCATAAGTAGGATTGCAGTGTAGGAAATCAGGCTGGAGGTTGCACACACATATCGATTTCACGGTGCAGACAGACACACACATTAGAGACGAGACACTTGACATACAGTTCTTCGTACGCTACACCCGATGCTTGAGACATACGAATAGTCTAGGATTATACCGGAGGGGTCTGCATGTTTGTTTCTAGCAGTGAGTCGAAGATGTAGATAGAGGTAGTGAACAGTTTAGGAACAGAGAACGGCATCCTCGTGCAGTCCTGTTGTCTAGACTGGTGTGTCGAGGAGTAGGAGCAGACAGTAGAGGGAGTGAGCTTCCCAACACCTATGTACCTTCTTCTCGGGGAATGGATTGCTGATTTGAGTGCAGAAGCTTTGCTCGTGGCTACTGGGTGGTGGTTTCCTTGAATTCGCTCCCAATTGTGCATGGGAAGTGTTCTTCTTGAGTGGCGGTGACTGTCAGCAGTGGTGGAAGTGTAGCTTGGCTCGTCCAGTGGAGCACTTAGGATCCGCGTACGGATGGTGTTATGGATAAGAGATCCCAGATGACAGAGTAGTCGGAGCAGCGAAGAGAAGAAAAAAGAAGCCTTCTTCCCACCACAGAAGACGACATCCTCAAGTAGAAGACGGTGCAACTGTACGCATGTTTGTTGTCTTCCTCCCCAAACTATTACAAGCAGGATGGCTTGTTAGTCAGAATCCGGACTAGAAGTCTGTCGGAATCTTAATTTCTCCTTTTCATCTTGTTTTTTCTTGTTTGGATTTTCCCTTCTTCTCCATCTTCTCCCATCTTCCCCATCTTCTTACCTTCTTCTAGTGAGCTTCCGAGACTTCTATTGAGCTTCCGTGAAAGTGAATGTCGTTGTAGTGCTGCAGGAAGACCATTTCCGTAGACAGAAGCCTAGGAAGGCTACAGGGGGCATACACCCTGTGATTAATCTAACCCGTTGGAATGTGAGCAAGAGAGCAATGTGTGTCAGACATTGCTAGTTCGACTTCTACGAAGCAGGAGCGGTCTTCTGGAGGTATGAGAAGCCGGGTGGAACCCCCAGAAGCCGAGAATCCCTTCGAGAAGCCGGTACTGAGAAGACCGGAAGAAGCGACCTGGAAGCAGGAAGCAGAAAGCGCGTCTTCTCGAGCTTCTCTGTGAATAGATGTGTGATATTTTAGTTAGTAGTTGTTTGTTTAGGTCCAGAGCACCTTTTGGCGTATCTGGAAGACGCGTGGTTTTGTGAGAAGACGGGATTTCTAGGCAAAACCCATGTGTTTGTGTGTTTGAACAGATCTTAGAACTTAGAGCAGCGTTACTTGTGCAAATCCTCTCGAGGGTCATGTCTTCCCATCATGCAGCAAGCTTCTTCTGAGTGTGTATGAGAGGTGAGAAGTCAGAAGAACAGAGTGCAAATGTCTTGAGTCTGTTGTGAGGATAGATTGCGCGTAAGAAGAAGAAGACAGGTGAGACCAGTGAAGGGAAGCCTGACTTCAGGAAGTCTTCTGAGAAAGGCATTGAATCGAAAGCTGTCTTGGGAGTCTTCCCGGAGACCACTGTCACCGCAGGAGCCCGCAACCATCTTCTGAACTTGTTATGCACTCGTCGCGAATCTTGTATCTTCTGATAGGAAGTAGGATGTAATGCAAGGTGGGTTGTCTTCTTGGTAATCCATGCGAGGCCTTGCTTAGTTAGGATTGTTTGGATATAGCTCGGAAGACAATAGCTATTTAGGAAGCACTGTTAGAATCCCGGAAGACGGAGTAGCTATCTTCTGGAAGACTAGTTTTGTCTTCTGAGAAGTAGAAGCTAGACTGTGGGCACTTGGGAAGGACTGAGCCTCCAGCCCATTCTCTCCAGATTCTGCCAGCAAGACTTCTCACGACTCTCTCCTAAGTTCGGGAAGAAGAAGGAATGAGCTGCTATGGGTCGGACAGAAGAGACCCGAAATGGACCCTCACGTCTTCTCGCGCATTTTGCCAGCCCTTCCAGTCTTCTAGTCTCTCTAGGAAGATGTGGATTTGAGAAGTTCGGGAGATCGGGAGGCACATGCCTAGTTCCCGTCTTCCAACTTCTCGAAATAACAAAACAACTCACCACGCCACTCAAGATTCGTACCAAGCCTCTCTGAACACCAAAGCAACACAAATCCACTCTTGATACAAATTGTATACAGTCGGTCTTCCGAAGATGTCAGGCTTCCGAAGACGTCCCAATCTCAAAAGCGGCTTCCGAAGATGTTCGGATCCTCCGGAGCGTCTTCTGTTCAAGGTTTCGGGAGTAGAGGGATGATTGGGTAGGGAAATTGATAGCTAGGATCTCCAATTTGAGGACTAGGGGTAGGGAAGCTCGAATTAAACTCAGGAAGAAGGAAAAGGATGTCTGATAGAAATTGAGCAGCGCTTCCGCGCCCAATGTCACAATAGGAAAATAAGGGTGGAGGATTGATCGATCAGGCTGCCTGCAAACAACCGGGAAAGCGCGGGGGATACCAAACAAAGGCGAGAAGCAATGGGGAAGGGAAGAGAACATGGGAAGAACCTCTACTGTCTTCTGTCGACTTCCCGAGTTGTCTTCGGCTTCCGTGCGCTTCTGGCTTCTGGTCCCAGCTCCAATGTGATCCCACACGGCTGCTTCCGCTGTTAGCTTCTGACTACGCCTCAATTCCACCTTCGATTCCACTCAGCTACCCTCCAATGTCAGCTTCTCGGGAACTCACATAAAACGCCTTCGCTTCCTGTCTTCTACGCTTCAGCAATTCGATCTCGCCTTCCTTCTAGCTTCTAATCGATCCTAACCTCGCTCGATTTCATCTCGCTGCTGTCACTCCACTCAATTCAACTTGTTGTCTGAATCGATCTTCTCAGTCTCCACTCTCTCGATGCGGGAAACAGATAGATGTCTGTGCTAATGCGCTTCTTGCGTTGTCTTCTCCGCAGTTTAGGGGTTTCGACCCTCCTGACCTATCTAACCTGTTCGGTGCTACCTGATAGGTGCACCTACTCCTTACGTGGTTAAGCTTCCGCGGTTGTCGTCTTCCGGAAGATGCGTGTCTTCCGTCGTCTTCCATCTTTCGTTGTCTTCCGTCTTCCGCCGTCTTCCGAGTAGACATCACCGGGAAGACGCTTCCCAGAAGACCACCGTCTTCCGAAGAAGTCATCTTCTTATTGCAACAAAAGGTCATAAGATCATCTTCCTTCTAAGGAAGATGTAATCTTAAGTAACAACGCTTTTTCAGTTATACAAACAAGTTATTAATCTCAAAAATTTCAAAAATTCGTGAATCTTGTAATTTGTGGGCACCACACGGTCGCGGGGAGGCAATGCTGTCCAAATCTCCTCCAGAAGATCCTGGTCGGCGAGGTTCCAATCCCACAGGAAGAAGTCAAGACCCAACTCCTTGATGAAGGGTTTGACCTCGGCCAACTCTGCTGCTGGCGACACCAACCCTCGAGGATGCATCGACATACTTGAAGCTCTGTTGCATTAAGCCAAACGTCCTTCCCAAGTTCTCACAGTCTAGCTTCCACTCTCAGATGACGAATCTAGTCTTCCAGAAGACAGCTACTCCGTCTTCGGGGATTCTAACAGTGCTTCCTAAGCTCCTCTCGTCTTCTGAGCTATATCTAACCAATCCTAACTAAACAAGCCATCACATGGATTCCTAAGAAGACAACCCACTTTGCATTACATCCTACTTCCTAACAGAAGATAGAAGATATGCGAGAAGCAGAGTGTATGAAAAGTTCAGAAGATGGTCGCGGACTCCTGCGGTGACAATGATCTCCATAAAGACTCCCGGGACAGCTTTTATTTCAATAACGTTCTTGGAAGACTTCCCGTAGCCAGGCTTCTTTTCACTGGTCTCACCTATCTTCTGCTTCTGACATTCTGCTTCCCTAAACCCTAAACCTTAACCTCACAACAAACACAAGACATTCACACTCTGTTCTTCCGACTTCTCACCTCTCATACACACTTAGAAGAAGTTTGCTGCATGCTGGGAAGACATGACCCTCGACCATTCTCTCCAGATTTTGCCAGCAAGACTTCTCACATCTCTCTTCTAAGTTCGAGAAGAAGAAGGAATAGACTGCTATGGGTCTGACAGAAGAGATCCGTAAAGGACCATTACATCTTCTCGCGCATTCTACCAGCCTTTCCAACCTTCTAGTCTCTCTAGAAAGATGTGGATTTGAGAAGCTTGGAAGATCGGGAGGCACAGGCTTGGTTCCCAACTTCCAGCTTCTCGAAACAACCAACTACTCACCAAGTCACTCAGGATTCGTACCAAGCCTCTCTCAACACAAAAGCAAATCCAATCCACTCTTGATACATATTACATACGGTCGTCTTCCGAAGACTTCAGACATCCAGAAGCATCTTCCGAAGATGTTCAGATTTCAGAAGCGTCTTCTGAAGATGTTCAAATCTTCCAAAGCGTCTTTTGTCCAAGGATTTGGGAGTAGAGGTGCGGTAGGGTAGAGAAATTGATAGCTAAGGGATCGAATTTGAGAACGACGGACAGGGAAGCTCGATTATAGCTCGGGAAGAAGCGAGAAGATGACTGTCAAAAATTGGACAGCGCTTCCGCACCCAATTTCACATAAAGAAAATGCGAGAAGGGGAAAACGATCGATGAGTTTCTTGCAAACAACGGGGGAAGCGCGGGAGATACTAAACAAGAGGCGAGAAGCGATGGGAAGGGAAGAGAACATGGGAAGAACCTTAAACAGTCTTCTGCTTGCTTCCCGTAGTGCCTTCAGTCTTCTGCGCGCTTCCAACTCCACCTCAGCTCCAATGCGACTCCACAGAGCTGCTTCTACCGTCAATGTCCTGCTGCTTCTCAATCGATCAGGACTCCACCTCAGATCCTTCTTCAATCGCCCTTCAATGTATGCTTACGGGAATCTATGGGAGACTCCTTCAGCTCGATGGTGCTTCCTACTCTCAAAAATTCATCCTCGCTTTCTCTCTAGCTGCAATTTGATCCTAGCTGATCTCGATTTCACTCTGCTGGTTCTCCTCACTCAATTCGACACCTCCTAATTCGATCTTCTGCGCTAATGTCTTCGATACGAGAAGCAGGTGATGATTCTGTGCTAATGCGCTTCTCCTGTATCTTCTCGTGCAGTTAGGGGTTCTTCGACCTACCTGACCTACCTACTACCTTGGGCTACCTAGTAGGTACACCTACCCTCCTACTAGGTGGTGCGCGTATGTAATCTTAGTCGCTGTCTTCTGGAAGACACGCATCTTCCGTCTTCCGTAGACATGGTCGAGAAGACGTCTTCTCAGAAGATGTCCTTCTTCCGTCTTCGGAAGAAGTCGACTTCTCTTACAAAAAGTTCTTAAGACCATCTTCCTTCTAAGCAAGATGTATTCTTAAGCAACAAGGTTATTTCAATTACACGGACATGTGATTAACTTCAAAAATTTCAAAAATTCGTACATCTTGTAAATTGTGGGCACCACAAAGGTCCTAAACAATGTCTGCAACACACCTAGTAGTCCAACCTCCCACGATGCCTGTTTGGGTTCAGACTCCCGAATAGTGGTCTAACCCATCGTCTCGATTTCTAGTCTTGCTCAACCTTTGGGTCGTTCTCAAGTCTAGACTGGAAAACGCCTTGGAACTGATCCCAACATCACCTCATGCCTCTAGAAATCACCCGCCGAACTCTGTGATCAGGTGACTCATCTTGGTCCACATAGACATTGAGCCTTCCTCATATATACTTCTGGAGATCGATGATCCCACCCTCCTATTTGGTCCTTGAAAATATCACAACCTGATCACGAGATCGATCACAAATCTCAATCTGATGTTAGTTCGGGGAGCTCTTGGTATCATTGGAAAGCCCTCGGTGAGTCCTTTCCAATGATACTATATTACCATCTAGATCTTCTTTGGAGCTCCGTCTAGGATCCAAAATGTCATTGGAGCTCCAACACTTAATATTTTTCTGAAGAACCGTGGTGTAGTGTCAGATTGGGACCTTGTGGTTCAGACCACTTGACCAATACCCATCTAGGTCAGACTCACGTCTCGATCCACTCGGACCCACGTCTCAGATTTACATTCCGATCTGTTTCTAGACTTACCTTCTTAGATCTGCCTTCATTTTGGGTCCTTTGGGATAGACCCCTTACGTCAAAATCCAATGTTTCAACCTTGGTCGAGAGAACCACTTAGGATTCATATGTTCTTGACTTCTCGACCAAGCTGTTAAGTCTTACTCATAGCATCATATCATAAATTTGCTAGGGTTTTGTTCTTCGCGTTTGCACTTGATCTTGAGACTAAGGGTTGTGACATTCACCCTCAGTTTGGAGGTTGATGCTCTCATCACAATGATCCTTAACAACAAGTTCGAAATGGGTAGCCAACCCCTTGGTGCCATAATTACATTTTGGTATCTAACCCGCAATTTCCTTGGCTCGAGTCTTAAGTTGTCGTTAGAACACGTAGAAAAATTCCAACTCGTGAAAGCCTAACCTCTTTGACCACCCCTAAATTCAAAAGCGATAGAGTCAATTTTCTGTTGTAGGTCAAAATAGCTGTCTAAGTATCAGAAATTGCCGTAATATCTTTACCCAGAACTTTTCTGTCCATATCTCGGTGCCAGAATTTGATCTCAAGCTGAAACTTCGTGTGTGTGCTCAATGGGGTCTCTTTTACATGTAGGAGAAGTCTAGAAGTCTAAACCTTCACATATTTCTCAATCCTGAGTGTCAAAGTTCGCCGTCTGATCTTATCATTGCTAGTTAAGCCTGAACTTTGCTTCTTGAACATATCAGAAGAGCCAAGAGACCTGTATGAGTGTTTTATAGTGTCACCTTGTAACCTAAAGCCTATCCTTTGAGTAAACCAGCCACAGCAGAAAGCCTAGTGCTTCCCTGAGTAAACGTATCATAGCCTTCATGGTCATAACACAGTCAGAAGGTTCCGCCCTTCTCAAGAAAACTCTCACCTTGACAACGTGGAGATAAATATCTGAGCTTGTGGTTAGATGGGAGAAATACATGGTGTCTCTTATCTGAATTTTATTTATGAGAGAAAAATTAAGATGAGTAGCAAGGAGTGTTCGTCTTGTCTTATGGTCTTGTCTTGTACGTATTTTCGAATGCGCAAGATGAGTCCGTATGGCAAAGATATGGCTAGGATTTCTTTGACATAAAAGAATACTCTCTTTCTGCAAAAATGCCAGCGTGGCTTTCAAAAATATTAAAATATTCATATAGCTATTTTTTAGATTTATTTATAGGTGATATTTATTTCCTTACTGAAAAGTTAGTAGAGAGGAATTTAAATAGTGAATACGTCTTAAATCATAATTATATGATTTAATATTATTTCTGACTTGCTACGCAAGTTTAGAAAGTGGAAGGAAGAGATTTTAATCTAAAGACTGAAAAAGAAATTCAGGTAGTTGAATCAGCCGAAGGCTTATTTCATTTTAAATAGCTAATTAAAATTATTTCCTTTATATTAACTGACTAGACTTCCTGCTAAAATAGCAGAAAGTAATGCCAGTAGAGCTGGTAGGCCGAATGGAATACCAGGTAATGGAAGTAGCTCAGCTACTTCCTAAGTGACTTTCGGAGACAAAAAAGAAGTAGAGGGAGGAGTTGAGTTTCCTTTTTCTGTTCTAATCTATTTAATGAAACCAGGAGTTAGCTTTGCTGACTAGGTAAGTGGTTGAAGGATCTGAAAGAAGCCGGACCTCCTTCAGATCCCATGGAAAGTATTTAACCCTCCTAGGTTCAGAGTAAGGGGAGGAGTATGGGAGATCGTCAGGCTGCCAAAGTGTATGCTGAGAGTTTTGGATTAGTGCTTTTGAGAGTATTTTCTACCTGAACAGAACCCTGTCCTTTTTGGCCATGTTTCTCATCGTTTGGGAAAGCAATAGAATCGAAACTAGATTGGTTACTATCGAGTTTACGTAAAGTTTACGTAAAGATCAAAATTTTGCCGATTTATAACGTGAATTGTGAGTGTCCGTTTGATCTGATTCCAAGTGTAAACGAATTTGTTTGCTGAGGAGCTCAATACTTCCAAGTTTCAACTTGAGATCTGGTCGAGAGAATTCAATAGTCCGAGTTGAAGTTAGAACAAATTTCTATCTTAGAAATAGGTTGGGGCTCTTTATGATATGTTCAGCTGATTCGCTTTTAAACTCGGTGCTCAGTACAGAGTGGATAGTCCTAGGTCACCACAAGGCATGTAACTGAAGAGATCAATCGACTTTGCTCAACCAAATGGTAGTAACTTGGCACCAACTTCGAAATGATTGCTTTGAGAACCAAAATAGTTCAGCTGCAATTACCATATACAGGTGAGTGAGTCGTTGATACGAGGTGTGAAGTTCATCGTCCTGTTATGCGATAACCGAGACGAATGTTCTTCGTCGCTGTAGTGTGGCCTACGCTCGTGTGTGTGCCTTCCATCCCACTGTTCCTGGAGCAGATTTGCTTCGGTTTGTTAGCAAATGGTGGCTCTAATCAGATCAAGGAGACTTCACCCGAGTTCCCAAACTACGCTGTTATGGAAGACCGCCGAGGTTTTTACTTGTACATCCCTCACTTCCTAGAGTTCAACTGGAACGTCCTCAAAGTAATCTAAGTAACGCTTGCTATGTCCTAAGAGTACGGTCAACTGCCCGGAAACCTCCTGCGATCTCTACTCTAACAAGATTCAAACTTGCTTTTGAGCGACTGATCATTCTATGTGTGGAACAAACATAGAGCAAAAAATGTGGATTATCTTTACAACAAACTTGTGAAGAATGTTTGGAGTACGGTTGTAACCCATGGGCTTTGTTGAGCGGAGATGACACTAACGCCCGTGGTCAACACTGCCAACCTTGGAAGTTATTTGGCTGCTAAGCTTCCAAGATCAAGGAGGACGAAACTTCTAATTTTATGATGTTAAGCTTGCAATCTGCATACCTTCTAACCTTTCATACGAGCCGAGTGTTTATGGTCTGCCTACGTACTGTGTGTCTTTACCTCGAACAAGTAGACGTCTCGAAACGTTCAAACAACATATCGAAAGTCGTGAAAAGAGAAGCAAAGGAATGAGAAGCAAAGGAATTCGAACATAGAGTAGAGAAGAACGCGAATTATGTACATGAATTCAGTTGTTGGTGTTTGGGTTTTCAACGCTCTTTAACTAGTTGCATACCTTCATGCATATGCTTGATGCGCGTGGCAGATAATTTCCTAAAGAAGAGGATGGTGGTAAATGCCTAATTGTATACGTGACTTCTTCCACGTTACAAAAGCACAAGTTCTCTATATCTAGTGATCATGAAAGTGTAATCTAGATCCCAGAGAATGAGGCTTGTTTTTGTGGATGTAGAAGTAAGTTTGACTCGTTCTCAGTTCAGAAGCTATGAAGTACGAGCTTATGTTCACTTCTTCGACTTGCAAATTAAGGAGCACCATATTAGATTACGGTGGAACATGGCGAAACGTTTGTTTTTTGTGGATAGACGTAAATTTGACTCATTTTCAGTTCAGAATCTATCAATAATGAAGTATGTTGCTTCTTCTACTGGCAGAGAGCACCATATGAGATTCACGATGGAATGTGATGATAGAGAACCATTCATTGCCATAACGATTAGGTAAGTTCACTTATGCGGTTAATGTTAGTCTGCTGTGCCAGACGTAGCTACGAGGGAGCCTTGTTTTCTCCACCTCCTCTGTGATTCTCAGCCTTGTCCTCCACCAGGGTGTAGACTGACTTTCGTGTTCTTCGAATTTCCTTCGTCTGCTAGCCAGCGCTACTGGTTTATCTTGGAAATCTGTTTGTAAGACGGAGAAGCTTCGAATTCTCCGCTTCTGTCAATCAGATCCAGGTGTAGATACACACAATCCAGGCAAATGAAAATCTGTAAAGATCACAACCGCGAAGACAAGAGCAAGGCAAGAAAATATTTCTGTCTTATTTATTAGTGGTGTCACTCGCATCGTAAGCATGGTCCTCTTATAGCGTTGTGATAGCTGTGAGTCTTCTCAGATTGGACTAATTTGATGGAATTGCTAATCACTTTCTTAGCTTTTCTTGCTGTAAGCTAAGAAATGAAATTGTAACGTAGCGTGGCGCAAAGCTGAAGACAATTTTAGCGCTAAACTAGCATACTAAACTCTGGGATAAACATACGATAATAACGTGTCGGAGCAGCTGCACTGAACCAGGACGGGAGCCTATAAAAAGTGCATCTGGACCGAGTTCTTCTAAGGAGTTTGCATGATAAGTCTGCTATCATATCATCAGGTATCATATCATCAGGTATAAATCCGTCTAACCTACATCAGAGTTCAAGCTATTTCATGACACTAACTGTGCATAGAATTAGGTAAACGCAAAAAGAATCACTATCAAGCAGAGGAATAATGCATGAACCCTCATTTTCTTGGTGTGAATTAAAGGTCCCTCTTGCACAGCAATGAAAGCACTGCTTAAAACTCAAAATGAACTTGAAAGAACGAAGGCACCACATTTCGTCTATAATGATGAGGATGGTTAAGTACAATACGGTACACAAGAGGGCCAAGACTACGTGACATTGAGACTCTTCAAATCTCTGGAACTCCTCCACCATTCTTCATCACAAAAACTGTATCATCGAGCACAATAGGGCACTTTGGATGACAAATCTAAATCTACACACGCTTTGGTACTCCAGACAAGTAGTGTGCACGTCAGCACCTGTCTGCAAGTTGACCTTCTCGAGGAATATATCGAGGAAAATTCCGTTCTCGACGGTCGATGATTTGTTCGGATTCGAGTCAACAGGTAGTGTACAAGGCTCGCTTGTCAAGTCAGAGCAAGAGATTACAGTATACTGTTCTACCATTGTCTCGTCCTCCTACCTCCATCTAGCTATAGTTTTGGGAGTGACGGACTACGTGAGGATTCTCTGTGCATCTTGCTTTACAAACCGGCTTGCTTAAACTGACGAAATGAATCTTACTACTTTCTTCCTCTTTCATGAGCTTGATAGATTCAAAGGCCCCCATGCATCAGCACGGTCATCATCTTCCCATTTACATTTCTCAAGACTCTCTGGGTTGCCGATGGTCGAAGCGAAAGAATCCCAACAGTTTACTAGTAAAATTAGTCCATAAACCCATAAGCCATGCATCTCCAGATGAGGTTCACAGAAGTTATAAAGTCCTCTATGCGCCTGAAGAGGTATACCTTTCTCGGCCTTTTGGCGAAGATCAAGTGTAGTATCTGTTCTTATCAGTTTAATATCTGTCATCGACCCTCACGATATTAATCTAATTTCTCTCACGTGTGTGAGTCCAATGGGGTAGCTTGCTACTTTGGACTCGCTAGTGTTGTCTTGGTATTGCACTATCTCATAGACCGGCACAGCCAATCCTCCCCCTCGCGGGAGACCCAATGAAACCAAGAAGCAAGTGCTCTATCTTCTGCATCTGCGCAGATCAACGTCTGATACCTTCTCATTAAGGGCATATCATGGCAAGTTGTACTTCAGTTCGGCAGCATCGACGTTAAATGTACCGATAGTCGAATAGCTACTCGGCTAGAGAAACACTGAGAACGTGGACGGGTCTTCAAGTGTTCTGCATAAGGAATTACCACTGGCGACCGTGAATACAGTGATGTCCAAGATCCTTCCTAGTTCAATGCATATAGCGTAGGTGAAAATCGAAATTCTCGTCTATGGGGCCGTGTGGATTGACAGCGGACATCGGAGAAGAGTGTATGACAAGTGGCAGAGAATTATGCTTCGCTAATTATGATTCTTTGGGTTCCATACTGCAAGGGATAAAGGCCAAGATCGCCGGTCTTCGCAACTGTAACCAAAATCAGTAAGTACAGCTTTCAAGTTTGTGATCGGACACTAGCAACCCACCCCTTCGGTTAAGTGGACGTTTTTGAAGATCAATCGAACGAGTCTCTGCTTTTGTCACGTATTCTTGTTCTCCTATGATAGACTACAGAGGCGTGAGGCCTATAGTACCCAACCCTTGTCTTAGAGCAGCAATACTAAACCTTAGCTTTCCACGCTCATGAACTTGTCGAGAGCGCACAGTCGAGTTCAGCATATGTTCTGTTCCTTCTAGTGATCATAATTACTAACGCCGAACCTGCTAATCGTTTCTAAGGTACATAGTGGGGATAAATCAAACACTTGCATCCTGGAGTTATGTAAGATTGAAGTGATCTCATACGGAACTTGCCACGAAGGAAAGGGTAATTGCAATTTTATACACCACATATCAGGGGTGTTGGAGCTTGTCGAGGAAATTTCTGAGGGCTGAAATGAGACAAAGAATCGAGAATCTACAAACCTCTCCCGGCATTCCTTCCAAGGTTGAGACTGTTCTGTCATGCCCGCTTCACAAAGCCCACGGTTATTACTTGGACGTGTGGCAGACTGCTTGGGTGTCCAAACTTCTATGTTTTTCACTACCTTTAAAGATTATCCACGACTGCTGTGGGTGATTGTGTCATACATAGGTTTGAACAGTCGCTGAGAAGTAAGTTTGGATCTTTGTGAAGCGGGCATGACAGAACACCGGATCGCTTCAGGAAGGAAGAAGTATCGTGGAACGGACATGATGTAAACTTTATACTTCGTTTTTGCACTTACCTTGCAGTAATCTTACCTTCTGTTGAGGTACTACGATGGTCGATGAAAGCCATCAAAGTCCAAATTGAACAATTAAACCCGGAGAAGCCAATCTACATAAGGAACAGAAACATCCACCTTGAGCCACCTTGAGTCCAAGAAATCACTCGCTGCTGGTTGGAATATGTTGTGTTTAACCACATTATCCTGTGGTGATGCGCCATTGACATTTTAAAGATAACTGCCGAGAGTTTACGATTGCTGACAATTTCATGCAATGTTTGAAGTTACAAGCTCTGCGCATCACAAGCGAGTAAGGACTTGGCGCACGACTAACCCGTTGTGGATTATCAGTATCAATCCTCTCGTCTCAGTTCAGCTCACAGTGATTGCATCAGAGTACGCACCGATGATGTGGGAGATATAATTATCCACAAACTATCTCCATCGCGTCCAACAAGGGAGTGAGGATCATGATGAATCTGAGAGAATGCGAAACTCTCATTCACACTGTCAACAATTTTCATAAATCGAGCCCCAAAATTACATTTTAAGATTCACTCGATAAAGCTCCGGACGGGTATTGTTGACGACGCATGACGTGCAGAGTCGGTACCATCTTTCAGAATAATGCACAGTATCTTCTATATCTTTACAGACTTCAGACCTGAAAACGCGACGCAATGAATAACCAACGGATGGAAAGACCCCATCAAGCCTTACAAGGGAAAGAGGGACCCGAAAGGCGACCTTGGTTCGACTCCAGCTGACTGAATCTCACCGATGACGGGATGCTTTTCTCTACAACGCTGCTCTTGTGTGGCGCTACGTTTTCAAGTTGGAGACCTTGTAGTCAGTTCACCACGTAGGTCTCCGAGAGGTTAAGTTCCGTATCCGAGTGGACTGCGTGCGAATTCCAGCCCTGGTAGAGATGGTAGAGATGGTTTCCCGTCTGAGCCGTGGTTGATTCTGGTTCAAATGTAGGATGTGTTCCGACGTTACTAACTAGTCGAATACAAGTTCTACAGGACAGACGCGTATCTACAGTACCTGCTACGCTTCAGAACCTTTAAACCCATAAGCTAAGCCGAAGTGAGTACTTGAAGGGGGATACAAGAGCTTCGGACACGGAAGGGAAATCAGTCAGCCCTGTGTTCAGCCCATAGCGAACTGTTCTTTCGCCTTTTACTAAAGAATACCGTGTGCGGGACACAGTCAGCGGCTTATCACAATATTTGGAACGCCTTTCACTGAGGCACCACCGACGTAATAGAAATTGGATTACACGTAATTTCTTGTAAGCATTGGAGCATTGTACATCTAGAGCCAAACGCCAGGTCCGATTTCGAACGAATCACGACCTTCGAGGACGGAGCTTTGTCGACCCGATCGTCGACAAGGTCAGCCATTGGCAGACAGGTTCCGACGTGAATACTAACCTGTTCAGAATGTTGAACTATCACCCGAAGGGCTCGGGTGATAGTTCAAGGATACTCCTGCGGATCCTCCAAGAAAATTGCTCACAAGGATACTCCTGCGGCTGAATTGCAGTGCTTGTAACGATGAATGGTTGGAAACCATAGATAAGTACGCTGTGTCTCGTCAGTCCTCGTGCCACCATGTGTAAATCCTCCTCGTGGTACAGCATGTGGTGCTTCGGTCCAGATCGTGAAGACTCTTAGCAGTACATCCGCTGCTTTGCAGTTCTAACAATTCTCCGTAAGTGGAACGAATGCCGGGGTCATCGATGGGTTAGTTAAAGGCAGATCTGAGTTCCTCCGCCTCTTTAGCTAGGCCTTTGCACTCTTTTGGCTTTCCGTGTGGAGCGTTAAAAACATTCTCAACCCACGGAAGGATTCAAGGACGTTTAGGGTTTCAATGTAATTCGATCCAGTTATCCCGGAGAATGACGGCCGTTGGAAGTCGGAATCCCTGCAGACACCAAGTTCTACCAAGAAGGTAAAGGTGCAAAGTAGGTTTTGAGGCGTCCACGCGAGTTGTGGGGATAACTGGTCTAATTTACAATTTCATCTCGTGAAAGTTATACTTTGGGCACCAAATTTGGAACACCGGTATGTTGCTCGTGGTAGCTCTGAGTTCAGCTGCAGCTTCAACGTATCGTTCGGCAACACCAACAACCTCAGGAAACACTACTGCAGGATTCGTGAGGAAAGCAAATTACTCCCGCTCCTCTTCTACGGGAGTGAATGTTTAGTTACACCGAGTGCGCTTTTGCAACTTCCAGTCCAAGAGAACTCGACCCCTGAGAGTTCCCTTGCTTACTGCGTGCTCTTGCTCTTTACACCACCTGTCGATGCCTAATTAAACAGCCAGCTCATATTTCCGTGGCTCTGGCCTAACCGTGAGGTAGATGGTCACGAAGAAGACATGTGCTAGGAGAAATCAACTTTGCTTATCTTGGTCCTGCATCTTCATTTGTACATTCGGCCCCATTCCCACCGCCTGAAAACGCTAGAAACGGACAAGCTTTTTCTCACGCCAAGCGGGAAGTTCAGCTACACAAAGAACGGTAATAGCATTCACCAAGCTCTTCATAACACGGGACGAGGAAGAGATACAAGTCCAGCCTGACTAGAATGAGGAGCTAGAAGTTCTCTGTGATAGGTGAACGTGTGCATTGACGAACCAAGAAACAACGGACTGACGAGGGCGCGGAAACTGGAAATCCTGCTAGCTCTAGGCTGCATAGACATGAGATCAACAACAACAATAACATGAGGATTTCCTGATAGGTGGACGTGTGCATTGACGAACCAAGAAACACAGAACGGACTGACGAGGGCGCGGAAACTGGAAATCCTGCTAGCTCGAGGCTGCATAGACATGAGATCAACAACAACAATAACATGAGGGTTTCCTCGCTTTCCGATAGAGTCAGGAACTGGAAATCCATAGCATCGATGAAATATTTAGTCACTTGTCAATTCTGAGCAGGATCTTACTCTCTTCTTTTCTGTCTATCACTGTGTCGGCCTCCGTCTAGCTGTGGTTTCAAGGGTGATGGACTACATGGGGATTCTCAATAGAACATTCTGCTTTACAAACCGGCTTGCTTCAACTGACGAACTGAATCATACTATTTGCCTTCTCTTTCCTGAGCTTGACAGAGTCAAAAGAAATGAAACCTGGATCAGAAGTTATTCAATGCTTAAATCAATTCAGTGACTTAAGATAATCAGTTATCAGCTTTGGGGCTGAGATGAGGTTCACTGAGGAATATAAGGTACTCTCTACTTGGAAGTATGCATACGTTTCTCGGCCTTTTGTCTAAGTTTTCTTATCACTTTAATATATGATACGAGGGTAGTCGATCCTCACGATATTAATCTAATTTCTCTCAAACTTTCCGTATTGGTTTACTGGTCACTCATGGCCTCTATAGACTTACTCAATCCATAAGTTCACTCCTTCGATTACTAGAGAAATTAAAATTACTCCTCATGGATTCATGCAGCTAGGGACCTAGTGCATGAATCCATGAGTACATCCCGAAGCTGATCAATCCTTTAGATAACGGATATTCACTCAGCCTGGGATCCAGGTGAGGATTAAAAGTACCTGCAAGGATTACTCGCAAAAGTGACATCTGGTACATGTTTAAATGAACTCGTCCGTAAAGTACTGAGGTACTGCAGGCCTGGGAAGAACATTTGCTGAGCCTGTTCTCAACCGCAACACAAAGACGTATATAAAGCGATATAATGGAGCTTCTGCGGGACGTTGATTCTCGAGGGTATATCTTCTACGGTCATGAAAGCATAACAAAACAATCGACTGATCGATAGTTCGACAATCAGACAACAGGAGAATCAACTGATCAAGAAATGACAAGCATCTGACGCAGGCAACCATACCCTCAAACAACATGGTGCACAGACTGGCAGTCAATGTTGTTTCACCTGATACAGTTCATGATTATAGCATAGCATGGTTGCTCACATACGTCCTCTGGACTCGGAATGAATATGAAGCGACTTGCTTCTTTGATACGGGGATGAGCACGTATCAGTTCACCTAATCTTACGAAGTGAGAGCTCCAAGGTAAACCAAGTGCTACATAAGTACGATAGATTATTAAGCATTTCATAATGGTAGTTCTTGTACTCTCGGAGTTGGCATATCGTCCGGGCTACGTGCCTAAACCTAATTACCCTACAGTAGTGATTCTTGAAACCCTAATTAAACTTGCACGGTATTTTTTTTTTTTGTTTGATTTTTTTTTAAGCCTCTTTTCGCTGTGGGGCTTTCTTCAGCCGTATGCTGCTGCCCTGGCACTCATGCTGTGCAAGGGCAGCATGAGTCCCCCCGCCAGAAGGACTCGACCCCACGGCGCCCGGGCTACAGGCGGATGGGGTAGCCAACAAGCTATTGTTGGCTATAAAACTATTAAACTTGGACGGTAGCAGCCGTAAACTCTTTGAGCTCATTTATGACGTGACCCCTAAACTCATATATCATAAGATCAGGAATCCAGAACTGATTCATATATTCATACGTCGAGAATGGCAGATTTTATGAAGGACCACTCTCTAGTACAGAGAGAAATACGGGGCCAAATATATTGTAAGTATCCAATGGGGGCCGAATGTGCGCTTAACTGTCAAGCGAAGTTAGCGAATTGCTTGTAACCGAAGGGTGTGCCGATGGGAATGTGTAGCAAGACGCAAATTTCCAGATAAAGGTTCCCCTTGGTATAGAGTGTGATGCAGAGTGCAAGTAGTCATAGTCAATCTACTGTGAGTGTGCAGATCTTTGGAGTCTTTTGACTCGCAGGTTTTTTGAGTCCATCTCCTGGTGTATCAGAGCATGGCTGAATACCCGTAATGACAGTGCGACTTATATGTTTCTCCATCAGACGAATCATCAAATACTCTCTGTACCAATAATGCGACCCACTTCTTCATCTATCAAGCAATCACGCTCCATAACAATGTCCCGGCAGTTTTTCTGTCAAAAGTGAGATTGCCACTACGATTTGCAGTTCAGACTTACCGAAGTTCAGAGAAGGCATTGAAGGCTAGGTTGCATGGATGACTGCAGAAGTTCCCCATAATACGAAAAGAGAAGGCACCACTTCCACCGTCTCAAATCCATCCAAGACTTGTGTCAGCTTTTGCATGGTCTGCAGTCTGATACCGAGTAACTGCTAAGAGGATTTACTACAGAAACCAGCATATACGAGAGGTACATACAGAAATTCAAGGTACTTTATATATATCACATCCTAAGGCACGCACAAAGAACATAAACCAGCATATAGAGCGGTACATAGTGAAATTATAGGTACCTCACACAGATCACATCTTAAGGCAGGCACAAAGAAAACCATGTCACAACAACAACCCTAGCAAACCGGGAAAGCAACAAACAAAGTCCAACGATGGAACAAAACACGTGAGACATGGACAAAAATCAGACAGACGCCACCTCACAAAGTTTCAGATCTACACAGACGAGGTTCATGTGGTAATGTATATGGCTGGCGATACCTCCTCATGATCGAGCCACACCTCCACGAGAATGACAAACATATCATTTGCTTTCTCTTCCAGTCGCTCTAGTTTGATCTGTCGGTAGTAAAAAAAACTCCCAAATGCGGTGCGTGCGTTTACCATGCCATGTGCTTCTAACAGTCATCCAGCTAGTCGACTAAAGCATGAACAAACTGCACAGAGCGTCCTCGACAGTACTAGCTCTTTGAAAATATTATTGTAAGGATTACTTTCAAAAATTTCTTTTTCAGCACCCAAGGACACGACGTATAACCGCATACATCAACTCGACAGTATGTAGGATACTATCTCATCAGTGTACACTAAGCGCATTTCTACGCAGACTTTTCAGACCTTGGTTCGCCTACTCAAACCTCAGAACACGACGACAAGAGACCTTGGTTCGCCTACTCAAGCCTCAGAACACGACGACAAGAGCAAGGCAAGAAAACTTGTCAATCCTATCTACATGAGCGGTGTCGCTCGCATGGTCCTCTTATAGTGTTCTGATAGCTACGAGTCTTATCGAATTGTTAATCTCACTTCTTGTTAGATATGCTGTCGGTCTCCACAGCAAGCTTAGAATTCCATGGAACCTAGTATTGATAGAGTAGTAGCAGTTACTTGCAGGCAGAAAATCCTATGGTCCGTCTGCCACCACAAAGAGGCCCGCTCTTCCTACATATTTCAGTCATTCAGACTCGAGCATTAATACTCTTCGTCACTTGCGTTATCTCATACGCATACTGTGGTTCGAGGTGATGAGTTCCGCCAGAACAAGAAAGGAAACACTTCGATTCCTCTGTAATCTCGATTATTTCAACGAGAAAACCAAACATCCAATAAATTCCGTGTTTAGTAGATCGATATTTTAGTTGGATTAGCGTCACAGAAGGATTTAGCCCTTCAGACTTTACTCGTTCTGTCAGTTTTCATCTTCTGTTCTTGTAAGTATTGCTGACACATAATGACTGTCCACGGATATTCCGTGCTATGCTCTCCAAATGCTTTGCAGTTCCAGTTTCAAAGACAGAAGCGACCGTAGAAGGCATGCAACCTATCGATGTTCATGTATCGACGGATCTTGTATTGTTGTCTGACTTTCAAGTATGAGTATTGATGCAACGTAGTGTGGCGCAAAGCTGAAGACAATCTTAGCGCTAAACTAGCATACTAAACTCTGGGATAAACATACGTTAATATGTCACTCTATGCTGGAGCAGTTGAATAAGGACAGGAGACTATAAAAACTGCATTTTGGATCGAACTTTTCTAAGGAGTTCGCATGATTAGTCTGCTATCATATCATCAGTTATAAATCCGTCTAAATCTACATCAGAGTTCAAGCTATTTCATGACAATAACTGTGCAAAGAATTAGGTGAGAACACGAAACAAGAGAATCACTGATCAAGCGGAGGAATAATGCATGAACCTCCATTTTCTCGGTGTGAAATTAAAGGTCCCTCCTGCACAGCAATCAAAGCACTGCTTAAAACTCATAAAGAGTTGAACAAAAGAAAGCACCACATTTCCTCTATAATGATGAGGATGGATGGTTAAATACCATACGGTACACAAGCGTGACATTGGTACTCGTTGAATCTCTCGAACTCCTCGACATTCTTCACCACAAAAACTGTATCATCTAGTGCAAGAGGGCACTTCGGATGACAAATCTAAATCTTCACATGCATTGGTATTCTAAACATGTAGTGTGCACTTCAGCACATGTCTACGAGTTGGCTTCTCGAGGAATCTATAGAGGAAAATTTTGTTCTCGATGGTTGGTGTATCTTGTCGTATTGACAGATCTAGACGGTTAAGAGATGGAGTGGGCAGATGGATGAGCTATGAAACCCGAAAAAGAATCAAGTTTAATCTGAATTATTGCTGACGCATAGCCCCGCAATTCCACTTCAAGCGAGCTAATTGTTTCAAACCGTGAACAAATGTCTTTCAACACCACACACTTATCCACCTTATCCAAGAACTACCCTTGATCATCTGTGCACTTTCAATCTAGTTCATATATGTAATCTCATAGATTTGATCCAGCATGTTAACTCATTTTTTTTGAAACTAAAATAAAAGGGAAATGGTGCTAACATTTCTCAATTATATATAAAATTTTTTTATAGTTTTACGATCTCATGGTACTAATGTGGAATGTCTTGTTGAAGTGGCGCTCAAAAAGGATGATTTGGCAGACTGACCATGTGACAGAATGCTGATGTGGAATTTCAGTGACGTGTCATTTTGGATTGCTTGTGATGTGGATGTAGACGTGGTGATGATCAGGATGTTGACTGGACATTACGACAAAGTGATAGACTCCATGCAAGACATGTGATGGGTAACATGCTTGACAAATGTTGTGACATCTGTTACACACAAGAGAGCTACTTGGAATATATAAGGAGATCTCGAGAGGACTCATATTGAAGGATTTGGGAACTGACGTTGAAACATTGTCATATTTTTGTCAGATTTTTTGCACTTATGGTTCAGATTTTGGATCGAGGTCGGACACCATCAACTGGATGGGTTCTTGCATAAGGTGGAGGAAGTGCAAGAGGGCTCACATATTTTACTTCTTGGGAGGTCAAAAATGCATAAAGACTCGTGCATTTTAATCGACGAAGAGAGTTTTGGCTTGAGGACTTAAAATTGCACAAGATGCCGCATACATTTGTGAATAGAAAAAAGGTCAAGAAATAAGTGTATAAATACTCTTGGAAATGAGTTGGGACACTCAAGAGACTGCAATTTTGTCTACATAGGTCAATTTGAGAAGTGCTCGATACTGTTGGACATGTCTTTTCCGTGACTTTCTGATGAGATCAAACTCACTAGATTTGGAGCCGTATTGAAAGAGCGATGACTATTTGAAGTTTGAGGAGGACTTTTATACTTGAAAACAGAAGTGTGCGAGAACTCGTGCACTTTTCTTTTGGGATAGATTCTCGATTGATCGGGTTATAACTTTATGCAGGAAGACCGATTTAGGATGTGTAAAGTATCGTCGGCTATTTATGAGTACTTTTTGTTGTTGTTGACAAAACCAGGATTTGAGAATCGGTTGAGAACATTCTGACAAGGGAGGTCAAAATCTTTGAGTGGCTGTAACTTTAGTTGGATATATCTATTTAACGTGTTTTGGTACCATTGGATAGAGATTTTTAGAGCTACATGTTCAATACAATATTAATGATTGGGATACTTGCAATGATTTCATAGACTTCCAAAGTCTATTTGGTAAACTTTAATGTATACAAAGACGTAATGAATTGGATAAGAGATCCAAATTGGTTACTTCACTTCACTCATGCCTTCTTGTTTGTCTTTCTTATAAGAATACACCTTCTATAGTCAAATATCCGCCTATACCTACACACATCTTTCAAGTAAAATATTCCGATATTGTAGAGTTTACTCTTTCTATATCGAGAGAGATATATTAGATAAAATAACATGTGTAATATTTTACAAGAGCAAATATTGTTATCTCATGGTGCATCATGATCTCCAACAAACTGAAAATAAAATATTTCAACCAATATATTTCTCATCAAAATCTTGATCTTTCTTCAAATGTTATGCAACAAGAGTCTTGTCTTTGTCTTTGACCTGCGTCTCACTTTGTACTCCCTCTTTGATAAAATATTTATAAAGAACACAAAACTAGACGAATATCCAAAACATCATCTCATGGCTTGTTTCTCTATCACCATTTGTGTCATCTTCTCTCTATAGATAAATCTCTGATCGCTCTCTTTTACTGATTTCTCACAATCTTCAAATCTTTTCTTCTCTCGCTTAGTGATTTCTGACAGTCCATCAACTCTCTTGGTTCCTGTGAATTGCGAATGAAATAGAAATGGATACAACAGAATATGCACAATATCTCTCACACATGTCTGCAAGTTCTTCCAAAATATAACTCGTGATAAACACTAATAAGCCAGAGTCCCTTGTTAATGAATCAAGACATGTACCATCATACATCCAAGCATTCAGATTCAATACACAGTTTTTCTCAAATTTATGAATCCCCTTTATAAAGAATTTCTCTATACAATTGATTGATTGATCGATCGAAGAATGTAATTCTTAGAAGCAAAGCCCCTTATATACTAGTCGAATAGCAATATATTAGTAGACCATTAGGTCACAATCAAGAACTACCTAACTACCGGATGGGTTATAGATCCTATCCGTAACACTACAATTTTGAACTAATCCGCATCTGATTACAATTCTATATATATAATCCAATCCAGACAATCCGTCCGTATGATCTGGTTGACTTTTCGCATTGATCTTATTGTCTCTCGGCTTCTCCTCTTAATTACAAGTGAAGACTGAAAGTATCATTTATCCCCTTCTCTGCTTGATGATTGTCCTTAGTCATCCGTCTTCTATCCTCTCAAATCATTTAGGTCTGTCAAGGGTTTAGGATGTTTGGAAGCTCCGACTTCTACATCTTTTCTCCCTTGCTATCTTTGAGTGATATGCTCGTAACTCTTCCTCGTGGTCCTCCTTTGGATCCATCAGATCTATCAACTCGTACAATGCTTAGACAAAAGTTTTGATTTCTGTCGTCATATTAGTAAGATGTACAATCGTTCTGATCATAAGTACTAACTTTTCTCGTAATCGATTGCGAGCTTCATCTTGTTTTGTGATATGTAAGTATGTCATGAACAGCTCTTGCATCAAGATGAACGTACACGTAGTGTAGTTGAATAACATCTGGGTATTATCCATGCACATCTAATATCGCTTATGCAAGAAAATTGACGGTTTGGAGAGTTAATTTTCCTTATAAATATTTCCTACTCTAGATTTATGACATTGGCTCACTGCATTATCATATAGATTCATCTGCTCGCGAATCGACGCATCACGTGTACTTCATTCAAAGCGAACGCCATCTCATTGCAGATCCATATCTGCAAACGGATCTCTCTAGTTCTTTTGTCCTTCAAGCTCGACATCTGGCTTAGGTACTCTTTTGAGGTGAAGTGCAAGATGTTCAAAGAGAGTTGAGCAAATCAGTGTCACGGAATGAGGGTTTTCTCACACAAAATGAAGAGATCACTTTGAAGTGGAAGGAAGAGCGCACACATTGGAAAGCATCGGACGATGCATTGATGTTGGAGCTGGAAAAATTGCACAGTGATCGTCAAGATTTAGAAGAGAAAGAAAGTAAGTTATTCATTTCTACTACAATTTGTCAAGTTAGAAATAGCTCAGTATCCTACGTTGGTGAGTTGACCACAACAATGACAAAGGATTCCAAGTATATCGTGTTGTCGAGGTGTTGCTCTTTTTGCAATACTTGCATTCTTGCAAGTGGAGATGTTTTGGATTTCAGAATGCGTTCATGCATATCACATTTGTTGTGTATGTACATGTTTTGACACCTTTGAACGATTTGATGTGTTGGGAGTCGAAATGCAAATCGATGGTTTCTGCTGCTTGGATGAAAGATTTCTCACTAGTTATAGAGATTTCTGCCGCGGGATGGTTGAGAGATTATCCTACATATAGGATTCTAAGCTGTATCAAGATAAATTTGGACCGGATGAATCACTCTACTGTGATTAGATTGTGATGATACATTCGACAGACTCAGAAATGATAAGAAGTTAGAGCTGTTGACGATCACTCAAGATCTACTGCAAATGAGACATGTCGATTGGCTTATAAATACCAAGGCTCAAAGTTGGCAATATGCAAATAAGAATTTAAAGCCATCTTCATTCAGAGTGTCAGATAACTGTTTCAAAAAGTGATTGATCAAACTTTCAGAGATATAAGATGTAGCCGTCATTTCAATGTTGGAGTGAAGAAACTTTAGAACTATCCATCGACAAATGTATGGCTTTGGACAATGCCTTGTGAGATAGAAGATGTGTGTTTGCATAGTCGATGCCTTCTTTTCGTCAACTATACTATGGTGCCCACAATTTACAGGAAGTACAAATTTTTGAAATTTTTGAAGTTAATCACATGTCCGTGTAATTAAAATAACCTTGTTACTTAAGATTACGGCTTCCTTAGAAGGAAGATGATCTTACGATCTTTTTCGCAACAAGAAGTTGACTTCTTCAGAAGACTACCGTCTTCCGGGAAGCGTCTTCTCAGTTGTGTCTTCCGAAGACGGAAGACGACGGACGACGCAAGACGGAAGACACGTATCTTCCGAAAGACAATGACCGCGACAGCGACAGCGATTGCAGAGACCTAATCGCGTACCACACAGTAAAAGAGTAGGTGTATCTACTAGGTAGCACCAAGGTAGTAGGTAGGTCAGGTAGGTCGAAGAACCCCTAAACTGTGCGAGAAGATACGAAAGAAGCGCATTAGCGCAGAAACACCATCGCTTCCCGCATCGAGGGCATTTTGAATAGAAGATCGAATTAGGAGGTGATCGAATTGAGTGAGGAGGACCAGCAGGGTGAAATCGAGTAGAGCAAGGATTGATTCACAGCTAGGGAGAAGGCGAGGACAAAATTCTGAGAGAAGGAAGCACCATCGAGCTGAAGGAGTCTTCTGTAGACTCCCAGAAGTAGACATTGAAGGATGACTGAGAAGAATCAGAGGTGGAGTCTTGTTCGATTGAGGAGTAGCAAGACATTGACCGCAGTAGCAGCTCTATTGAGTCGCATTGGAGCTGGAGTCGGAGCCAAAAGTCGTAGAAGATTGAAGATGCTACGGGAAGTAGACAGAAGACTGTTTGAGGTTCTTCTCATGTTCTCTTCCCTTCCCACCGCTTCTCGCCTCTTGTTTAGTATCCCCCGCGCTTCCCCGGTTGTTTGCAGGCAAACTGATCGATCGTTTCTCCATCCCACATTTTCCTTCTATGAAATTGGACGTGGAAGCGCTGCCCAATTTTCGACAGGCATCTTCTAGCTTCTTCCCAAACTATAATCGAGCTTCCCTGACCGTCGTTCTCGAATTCCATCCCGCAGCTATCAATTTCTCTACCCTACCGCACCTCTACTCCCGAATCTCTAAACAGAAGACATTTTGAAAGATCTGAACATCTTCAGAAGACTCTTTTGAATCTGAACATCTTCGGGAGACGCTTTTGATGTCTGACGTCTTCGGAAGACGACTGTGTGTAATTCGTATCAAGAGTGGATTGGATTTGTTTTTGTGTTGAGAGAAGCTTGGTACGAATCCTGAGTGACTTGGTGAGTTGTTTGTTGTTTCGAGAAGTTGGAAATTGGGAACCATGCTTGTGCCTCCCGATCTTCCAAGCTTCTCAA
Source organism: Asterella californica (assembly GCA_036924285.1). Taxonomy (NCBI): domain Eukaryota; kingdom Viridiplantae; phylum Streptophyta; class Marchantiopsida; order Marchantiales; family Aytoniaceae; genus Asterella; species Asterella californica. Next base: position 336,310 of record JAYKYS010000022.1, on the reverse strand, counting down.
ATCTACATCTTCTTAGAGAGACTAGAAGTCCGAAAAGGCTGGCAAAATGCACGAGAAGACGTGAGGATCCTTTAAGGATCTCTTCTGTCAGACCATAGCAGCCTATTCCTTCTTCTTCTCGAACTTAGAAGAGAGTTGTGAGAAGTCTTGCTGGCAGAATCTGGAGAGAATGGTCGAGGGTCATGTCTTTCCGTCATGCAGCAAGCTTCTTTTGAGTGTGTATGAGAGGTGAGAAGTCGGAAGAACAGAGTACGAATGTCTTGTGTTTGTTGTGAGATTTGATTGCGTGTAGGAAGCAGAAGACAAGTGAGATCAGTGAAGGGAAGCCTTGTTTCGAGAAGTCTTACGAGAACGTTATTGAATCGGAAGCTGTCCCGAGAGTCTTCTCAGAGACCACTGTCATCGTAGGAGTCCGTGACCATCTTCTGAACTTTTCATACATTCTACTTCTCGCATATCTTGTATCTTCTGTTAGGAAGTAGGATGAAATGCAAGGTGGGTTGTCTTCTGAGGAATCCATGCGATGTCTTGCTTAGTTAGGATTGGTTAGATATAGCTCGGAAGACGAGAGGAACTTAGGAAGCACTGTTAGAATCCCAGAAGACAGAATACCTATCTTCCTGTCGCGCCCCTCATTCTCAAGATCGGGCGCAGACGCGAACAACAGAACCCTAGCGGACTTGCGCTAGGTTGTGAACGCTGCGAGTAGGACTTATCGGCTTGGCTGGGAAGTCGAGGTCAGAGAAACCCTAAGTGGTTCTCTGAACCAAGGTTGGAACCTTGTGTTAGGACATAAGGGTTTACCCCAAGAGGCCCCCCGACGAACGCTGACCTAAGAGGGCGAGTCTGGGAACGGACTGAAACATGAGTCTCAGACATAGGTCTGAGACGTGGGTCCGAGACGCGGGACCGAGACGTGGTCCGAGACGCAGACGAACCACAGGGTTCGACCCTGGGTCCAGACCACAGGTTTTCGGAAAAACTGTTGGAGCTGTTGGAGCTCCAGGGACGTTTTAGGTCGTGGACGGAGCTCCACGTAAGATCTCGAGGCGAGTGAGGTATCATTGGAAAGGTCTAGTCGAGAGCTTTCCAGTGATATATAACACTCCTCGATCTGACCTCCGAGCTAGAAATTATGACCGAATCACAATCGGGTTGTGGTATAATTTTCAGGGACCAAAGAGGAGGGCGAGGCCGCCGATCCCCAGAAGTATATATGAGGGGGGCTTGATGCATGGGTGGGCCAGGACGAGTCACCCGACCCCAGGGTCCGGCGGGCGGACTTTGGGGGCATGAGGTGATGGCTGGGCCAGTTCCAAGTTCCTAAGTTCTAGACTTGGACGTCTAGACTTAGGAACGATGTAAGGGCTGGGGCAAGACTAGAGAACGAGTCGGCGGGTTAGACCACCGTTCGGGAGCCTAGACCCAGACGGACATCACGGGCGGTTGGACCGCTAGGTGTGCTGGAGGCACCGTTTAGGACCCTGGACTTTATGGGAAGTCCGCCCCAAGTCATATTGTGACTTGCTCATGTTTGGGACCGACTTAGGCGGATCTAAGTCGGGACTTAGGATTGCTGAGCTTGATGAATAGGGAGACGGTTCGGCTCCGGTCCGGACCAAACAGAACTAAGGTAAGTGGTGCCTGGACGCTAACTTGTGATTGTGTTTGCAGGTTAGCGGTGTAAAGTTTGCGACCTACTGAGCTAGAGCTTCCGCTGGCGCAACAAGGCGGTAGGTGCGCGAAAAGTGGTATCAGAGCCGACGCTTCGGTGAGCGAGAACTTGAGGTAGCGGCTGAAGGCTGGACGCTTGAGGAGGGACGCAAGACACGAAGCGGATCAGCGTTTCTAGGTGAACACTTGGAGCGATGGCCGAGGACGGACAGAGTTCCAGGAGGAAGACCAAGAAACGAGGAGCGGCTAACGGGAACAGATCGACACGAGCTAGCCCCGAGGCACAGTCAGGGGACGACAACCTTCGCCCCAACGTCAAGGAAGCCCTGTATCAGCTGCGGCACCGGTGCAGCAAGATGGAGTTTTGCCAGCGGTGCCCAACGATTCAGACGCAGGAAGTCAAGGAGCTCTGTATGCGGAACTCATCAAGATGATGAAGACCATGCAGGAGGGTATGGCCTCCAGGGACAAACGTATCGCCGAGCTTGAGGCAGGCCAAGGAAGTTCCTCGTCTACCAGGAAGCTTTGTAAGACGAATTTGCCGACCCCGTTTTCAGGTATAGGACGGGCTCGCAAGCTTAAGGATTTCTTAACTGAGTTGGATCTATACTTTGAGGCGCAACAGGCTAAGGAGTCTGACAAGGTGAGAGCGGCGATTACGTTCCTGAAAGACCATGCGCTTCTCTGATGGACTGCATACAGGGATGAGCATGCCTTGACCGTCTCGGCGCTTAGTTGGAAAGAGTTCAAGGAGTTGCTTGCAGGACGATTCACTCCGGAGTATCAAAGGATTCGGGACGGTGTTGAGTTGGTGAGACTGAAGCAGACGGGGACCTTAAGCGCTTATGTGCGCGAGTTCAGTGCCAAGCTGGATTCGTTCTCCAAGTGGACTGAGGAAACCAAGATATGTATATTCATTGGGGGACTCAAGTCTAGTTCGGAGAAGGCTCTCTTTCGGATGCCAAAGTTACCAGAGACAAGTGCCGTAGCGGAGCGAATTGGGGACGACGAAGTCCAGCAGCAGAAACCCTTTGAACCACGCAGCACGGACAAGTTCCAGAAGAAGAACAAGGGCTTCAAACGACAATGGGATGGGGGTGAGAAGGATCGGAAGGATACTTCGGCCTCGGCAGCAAAGCGGCAGCAAACAGGAGTAAAACCTAAGGGGCAAACACCTCAAAAGGGCAATGGCGCTAATTTTACTTGCTACAACTGTGGGGAGGCGTGCCATATTGCTAAGGGGTGTACGAAACCTAAGGTTAGTAACTGTAGCATGAATGCATTTGTTGCAAAGGACTTGTTGGAGGGCCAGATGACTGTGACCTTGAGAACCACGAAGAAGACGCCGGGATTGATGTTTCTACAAGCCAAGGTTGCTAACCGTGATGTTACTTTTCTTGTGGACACAGGAGCGACTCACTCCTTCATAAGTCCAAAGTTGGTGAAGAAGTTGGGCTTGTCTACCTCCAAGGCAGACAAGCCTATTCAGGTGCGCTTTGCCAAGGGCAAGACGTACCAAACTTCTGAAGTAGCCTTGGACGTACGATTTGCGTGTGGGAAGTTGGAGTTCACAGAGAACTTCACGGTGTGCGAGATGGATGATATCCATGCGGTTTTGGGGAACACTTTCTTGGACAGGTTTGAAGTGGAACTTAGGCGGAAACCTTTAAGGTTAAACGTTAGAGTTAAAGGGCGGAAGCTGGGAGTGAGGCTGATCTGGAAGGCGCGGAAAATTGATGACTTTGCGATGAATTTGATCAAAGACAAACAGATGGACTTCAACGATGGGGTCATGTGTTTGATGCGGATTGCAGATTTGATGGTGGGTGACAGACAAGAGGAAACATCAGGAGACGCGACTAAACTTCCGACGGTGCTTCATGAAGTGATTAAGGTTAAGGAGTTTGAGGATGTCTTGACGGATGAGTTACCTGCTGAGTTACCTCCAAGGCGGGTGGTGGATCACAAGATCGAAGTCTTGCCAGGATCAGAACCACCTTCCAAAGCCCCTTACCGACTCAATCAGGTGGAACTCCTTGAGTTGAAAAGACAACTCAGTGAGCTATTAGCGCGGGGATATATTCGAACCAGCAAGTCACCTTATGGAGCCCCAGTTCTTTTTACAAAGAAGAAGGATGGGAAGTTACGACTCTGTGTAGATTATCGTGCACTCAATAAGGTGACGGTGAAGAATAACTATCCCTTGCCAAGGATAGATGACCTCTTTGATAGGTTAGCGGGCGCAAAGTACTTCAGCAGGATAGACTTGAAGTCAGGATATTACCAGATCCGGATAGCTGACCCAGATGTTGAGAAGACCGCTTGTCGAACCAGATACGGATCGTTTGAATTCGTGGTGATGCCATTTGGACTCTGCAACGCCCCTTCGACGTTCACTACATTGATGAACACAATTTTTCGCGAGGAGATGGATGAGTTTGTCATCGTTTACATCGACGACATCTTGATCTACTCCAAAACCTTGGAGTCGCACGCGGAGCAGCTAAGGGTGGTGTTGACGAAGCTGCGGGAGCATAAGCTGTTTGCCAACATTGACAAGAGTGAGTTTGGTTTGGAGCGCATTAACTTCTTGGGACATGTCATTAGTGCAGAAGGAGTCGGCCCGGATATGCAGAAGGTGGACGCGATTGTGACTTGGGAGCCTCCGACTACAGTCAAGGGAATGCGGCGATTCTTAGGATTGGTGCAGTTCTACCGCAAGTATGTGAAGGGGTTTTCAAAGACCGCAAAGCCGCTGACGGACTGGACGGGCAAAGACGCACTGTAAACCCTCCGCGGTCCTATCGATCAACTACCCCCCGATCTCTCAACCTCCACGATCGTCATCCACGAATCTGCAACATGTCGGGCCTATCTCTCACTCAGGGGTCACCTCTGATGGCTTTGATGGAAGCACACCATGAACTTGAAGGAAAAATGCTGAGTTCATTCATTCATACACCCACAAACTTATCAACTAAAATCTCCTTAAACACATCAACTAAAATCCTCCATTCTAACGACGTCTCTCAAGTTCTCACATGCTAAAAATATCCCACACTCTCTATATTACTCAAGTTGTCATTACGACAATGTGAAAACAAGGATGAGGAGCTCTTCTCTACTCCTCTATTTATACATTCTAGGTTTTTACTTTGATACCCTCCGGTAACTCAGCCGTAACTACTTTTACCGGGTTTTACTAAGATATTACTTAAGGTAAAAGCATTAATCACATGGGCTTCTTACCTTTTCACATGGGCTTATTCCTTCAAAGTCAACAACTTCTAGAAGGATTCTGGAATATTCTCAAGGAATCTCGAATTTCCACCCCCCCTCTACACTAGGACCCACTAAAAAGGAAACATGTGGAATCTCTTCTTGTTTTTAATGCCCACAAAGTCCACAACTTTAATCCAACCACTAATATCAAGTCAAAAAGGAGATAAGGGATACTTTCCACCTCCTTTCTACCTTTTAGACAAGATGACAAGATAGTAGTGCTCACTCTTTAGCAAATATCTGAATTTTGCCAAAAGTACAGCTAAGTTTAACCATAATTAACTTTTAGCTAGTCATGACTAACTTGATACATCCTTAAAGTACTTTGGCAGCCAATAAACATTCTCAACACTTAGTTATAACTAAACACCTTACTAATAGACAAACTTCCTATGTGTAACATAGGTCGTTACATTTTACCTACGGACTAAATTTTTGCTCCGTCCTCGGAGTGAAGAGAGAACTTTCGTCGATGAAACAACTTCAACTTGTCATGATTTACTCGATCAAATCTCCTTCCTCCCAGCTCCTGAAGGTCATATGTGAAGTTGTTCCACACCTTATCTACAACAAAAGGACCAAAATATCTTGGAAGAAACTTCTTCCTAGCCCTCTTGAATCTGATAGCATCATACAACATAACCCAATCTCCGACTTGAAAAGGTTTTACCTCCCTCTTGCCCAACCGTTTGTCCTAACTCTTCTTTTGATACGCATGAGCTCGTTCCATCCGGATCATTGCTACCGCTCGGGTCTCTTCCAACTCCATGAGTTGCTCCCTTCTTGATCTGACCACGTCTTCTCCTCTCGACCTCTTCAACTTTCGTTGAATAGTTTGAAAAGTATCAAATTCGAATTGGATTGGCAACTTGGACTCCACTCCATAAATCAGTCGAAATGGGGAGTATCCAGTAGAAGTCTTTGTTGTCGTTCGGTACTCCCATAAGATGGCATGTAGCCTCTTATCCCAAGTATGTTTCGCAGTTTCAACACCAGCGTCTTTGGCGAGCATCATACAAAGTGTAAGATTGGTCTTCTCCGCAAGACCATTAGCATTTGGTTTGTATGAGGTCGTTACTCGTGGCTTGATAGAAAAGTGTTGTAGCATAGCAGTAGTCATGCTCCCTATAAACTCTCTTCCTCTATCTGCGACCAACTCTAACGGACATCCAAATCTCGTGATGATCCTCTCCCATAGGAATCTACCGACTTCTGTTTCATTGGTCTCTCTCAAAGGTCTAGCCTCTACCCACTTGGTACAATAGTCAGTGGTGACTACAATGTATCTATTGCCTCGAGGTGTCTTATTAAGAGGACCTACAAAGTCAATACCTCATTTCTCAAACGGCCCTAATACTGGAATTGATCTTAACGGAGGTGTTCTAGTAGACTTTAGAGCAAATGTTTGACATACGTCACAAGTTTTGCAATAGTCTAAACACTCTTTGAAAATCCCTCTCCAGTGATAACCCGCATCCAAAATCTTGAAGGCTGTTATCTTACCAGCAAAGTGACCTCCGCAAACAGTTCCGTCGTGAAACTCGTGCATTAGCTTGAATGCCTCTTTCTGACCAACTGCTCTCCTTAGTAAGCCATCTACTCCTTGATGAAACAGAATTCCCTCCACCATGGTGTAAGGTTTGCATCTCTTGATCAACGCGTTACGTTCTCGGGTATGCATACCTTCTGGAAAAGAGCCATCTGCAAGGAAACTCCAGATTTCCTTGTACTCGTCCGGTATCTCCTCGATGGTTGTGATGGTCATCAGATGCTCGTCTGGAAATGAATCATCAAACGGTTCTTCTCCCTCATCATCATAAGCCCTTGACAAAAGATCAGCATTCGCATGCTTCTTCCCTGGTCTATCTTCGAGCACATAATCGTATTCTGTTAGAAGGATCTTCCAACGAGCAATACGACCTTCGGCATTAGGCTTATTAAAGATATACTTTAAAGCCTTGTTATCTGTGACTATAGAAAATTTCCCTCCTAGCAAGTAGTGTCGAAATTTCTTCAATCCAAAGATCACCGCTAATCCTTCTCGTTCAGTCACGGAGTAATTCTTCTCCGTTGGAACCATCTGCCTACTAGCATAAGCTATAGGATGATCATGCCCATCTCCATCTAGCTGACTTAATGTACATCCGATTGCTACATTGGAGGCATCCGTATACAGAATAAATGCTTTACTCCACTCAGGTTTAGCAAGTATAGGAGCTGTCACTAATGTCTTTTTCAGCTCCTCAAATGCTTCCTTTGCCTTCTGATCATGCACTATCAAGCCAAAATCAACTCCCTTCTTCATGTACATAGTCAAAGCTATTGCTTTGTTTGAGAAGGAAAAGACAAACCTACGATAATATCCAACCATGCCAAGAAACTGCCTCAACTTTGTCAAGTTGATCGGAAATGGAAGATCCACAATCTTCTTCACCTTCTCAAGATCTACCGCAATCCCATTCTTGGAAATGATGTGTCCTAACAACAGACCTTCTTCGCAGCCAAAGATGCACTTCTCTGGATTTAGAGAAGCGTTGGCTTGCTCCAACCGCTGCAAAACTTTGATCACATGATCAAAGTGGTCCTCCTTTCGTCCGTACACACAGAAATCGTCAATGAAATCCCGAACAAACTTCCCTATGAATGGTTCAAACACCTTGTTCATGAACCTTTGAAACGTGGCCGGAGCATTACACAATCCGAATGGCATCACCCGAAATGCAAATGTTCCCCAAGGAGTAGTGAAAGTAGTCAACTGTTGGTACTCCTGTGCTATCTTGATCTGGTTATACCCACTATAACCATCACCAAAGCTGTACCACTCATGACCAGCAACTTCCTCCAAAATCTCATCTATAAATGGTAGAGGATAATAATCCTTCTTGGTAACTGCATTCAGCTTCTTATAGTCTATGCACACTCGCAGCTTACCATTCTTCTTCTTGACAATCACAATGGGTGAAACCCATTCTGAGTTCTCCACCTCATAGATGAAACTCGCCTCCTTCAACTTGTCTATCTACTCCTTGACCATCATTGCCGTTATGGGATTGACCCTTCTCTGCTTCTGTCGAACTGATCTTGCATGCTCCTCCAATTCGATTCGATGAGTCTCGAGAGTCACCTCCTTCAAATCCTTGTAGTTGAAAGCAAACACATGGATATATTTTCGAAATATATCTAGGAATCTACTTTTCTCTTCTTGAGTGACATTGATATCAAACTTCAGGGTAGAGAGTCTTCTCACAATCTCTGCCTCACTCAACTCTTCTTTGTCAGGATCTTTCTCCACTGCTGATCGAGGCAACAAGTCAATAGCACTAAGCTGATGTAATGATTCATCTCGACCAAATCCTTCTTCCTCAGACGAGGATTCTTGATCGTAAGAATCTCCGGTATCTACTTCTGATACACTCTGATCATCCTCCGTATCAGATTCCCAGTAGTCACTAGTGGGTCTATCAGAGTCAGAAGTCACAACTCCAACACCCGAGAGAGGAACTATCACTCTATGATCTCTAGGCCCAATCCGTAAATATCCCTTGTGCCACCTATCAGTGGTGCGCACAGCTCTCAACCAAGGCCTACCTAGGAGCAAATCATAACTAGAGTCCTTTAACACTTGAAAGGACATCAACGTTTGAACTCCCATCACAGACACGACCACCTTCTCTAACACACCAAGAGGTCTTACCCGTTGCTTGTTAGCCATCCCCACGACAATGCTAGCCGGGCGAGTTGGTTCCATCCCCAACTTTTTCATCAACCTCTCTGATATGACATTTATAGCCGACCCTCCATCCACCAATACGTCAGAGACGTAGTGACCATTCAACCGGACTTCAATCTTTGAAGCCCTAGTGCATACCTCTGAAGCATACACATCCACCACACCAACTCCCACAGACTTTGATGTCTTGCTCTTGGGTTTCTTCTTCTTGCTTCTCTTAGAACTCAGTCCTCCTCTGAGTTCCCTTCGTAAGCTGGGATTAAGTGCGATCAGTTGTCCAACAGTGATGTTGGCTTTCTGAGCACCCACATCTTCAACCACATCATATCCCGCTTGGGAAGATGAAATGGTGAAATCCGCCATCCCCAGCTTCCTTCTTGGCTCCCTTGGTGTACTCGAAACATTACTCGAACGAGTACTTCTACTAGCTGATTCCTCCATGAAAACCGGTTCATCAGAAAATCGAGTTCTTTTCCTTTCTTGAGCTAAAAGCTTCACCGGTGCATGAGAAGAGTTTGAACTCTCTCCTTTCTCGTAGATGGGATCTCGCACGACATCGATAGTAGCCACCCCCTTGTCTCGTCCTTGTGATGGATTTCCTCCACCCACATTCATTCTGATAGCTTCGGCACCTCTTGCTCCGTTGTTAGGACAATTTCGCTGGAAATGAGAACCTCTACACGTCCAACAAGTGATTCCTCCAAAGTTACCTTGGTTGCCTCCATAGTTACCTTGATTTCCTCGGTTGGGATTGTTGTCGTAACCTCTTTGACCTCCTCCTCCACCTTTGTTCCTCCATTCTCGTAACTGCACCACGTTTATCTTGAGATCCGCAAGAGTATCGGTGATGCTCTTCAGCTCGGCATGAAAATCAGAGGTGGCAGTAGACATCGTTGTTGGGACAAACGGTCTTGGCACCACCGTTGGAGTAGGAGCTGACGTTGAAGCAATCACCAATTGTGATGGTGCAGGTGCGATCGTTGTGATTACACCAGGAGTCGGAGTTGACACCAGAGCAGCATGATGAGGTTGGATGATATCTCCTTCATCCAAACTCTCTTCCATGTTTGTCGCAATCTTGATGGCCTCCGCTTTGGTCGCTGGCTTCTCGTACCTCACTTGGGTTCGAATTGAAAGCCTCAATCCTCCCACAAGTTCTTGGTCAACACTGCTCCAATCCCCGCCATCGTTAGCTCCACATTGTCTCCACTCTTCCGTAGGACCGTCCAAAACCGTTGCTCCAACTTATCCACCCTTTCGGCATATTGCCGAACTTTCTCGTCGTCTCGTTGCTTCAAATGAGTAAGCTCCACCATGAGCTTCTCATAACTCTCTTCTGGAAGAAATTCTTCGATGAGTGCATTACTCAACGTCTCCCATGTGTCCTCAACTGCACCAGGTGTCTTGCTTTTCACTCGGTCTTCATACCACGTAAGAGCAAAATCTTCTAAAAACTCTGGCAGTAACAACACCCATTCTTCCTTCCTTCTCACGTTGTTTCCGATGCAACCCCTTTTGAAATCTCGTACAAATGGTTCTACATCTTCATTGTCCTTCCCATGAAACACTGGTAACTTCCCCATCTTGTAACTACTCTTCTACACTTCCAATTTTTGTGCAATAACTACTCGCTAAAAGAGCACGAACATCACCAATTCCATTCGCGAATAATCTACCATAGGTAAAATAAAAGGAAATGGTTGTAACAACACCTCTTGTGCCATCTCTTCTCCCAAGGTAATCATGAGCCTGAGTCGCATCACCGCCTTCTCCACCATCCGAATTACGGTCTCCATCACAACTAAGCCGAGTCCTCTTTTGAAGTCGACAACTTCTCCGTCTCAGCTCTTTGAGTCTCGTCCAACTTCTCGACTACTGACGTAAGTAGGGCGGCCACATCGACGCACTTGTGTCCTCTTGATAGATCACCCACTCCACAACTTGGACAAGGATCTTCTCCTAGAAGATGAATTGGCGCTGGTGACGATGGACCCACTCGAAGACTTAAATCAGTAAACTCCCGCTTGCCTTTAGCTCTCTCGGTTCTAATTCTAGTTGGACAATTCACTACTTTGTGTCCAACCCTCTACAGAAATAACACCACAAGTCGGTTTCTACTCTTCTCCTCGGAGATTCTACTCACTTTCGCCTAGATGGATCATGCAAGCAGGTATACAGAAGAAACGGTCCGACTTGTTATGGAACTCGTTCATCAGGTCCGAGCAGGTCACACCAGAAGACATAAATAACATTCTTTTCACATTGATAATAGACGATGTCCACATTGCAGCCATAGATACTTAGAAGCCAAAGCAAACGAGGAGGAGGAAGCTGCCGATAGTGAGCAGCGGAGAAACGAGCAACCAGAAACGGCCGAGACGCAACAGGCAACCGTCCCAAACGCAAAACAGCATCTGTCAGAGTTATATCTCTCGTGGATGTCCTGTTGAGATGCAGGAATGACCCCATCAAAGTCGACTAGTATCGCGACAGTGATTAATTTTTCTTTCTTTCATCTGCAGTCACACTTCTTTCACTGCGAGAAACAGCTCTGTACATCATGTCCTTTCTACACCATATACATGTAAAAACTTTACTTAGCGCTGAATATATAGCAGAATGCTTCATTACATCATATAGTGTGCGGTGTACGCGGGTTGCCAGCAGCAGCAGTTTTATTTCGTGTATAGCATGTATAATACACGATTTCCAATATAAAGATCGGAAGAGTTAAGAAAGTGATGTAGAATTATTTTCCTCTATGATACTTTGTCCACTTAATGGTTGAGAATGTGCAACATGAGTGGAAATTCAAAAGATTGGAAAGTTAGACTTAGAAACCTTCCTCAAGGTTTAGATGTCATAGTAAGTGTCGGAGAAAGTTCGAGAGAGATTATCGTCGAGTTTGAAAACCCTAGTACTAAACCTTGAGGACAGGCAGGGGAAGAAACGGATGGAAGGTCGAAGCTTACCGGGAGCCGCAAAAGCGTCTTCTGACGAAGCTGTTCCTTCACCTCTTTCCCAAGGGGAAAGCTTAGAAGACGAGGTACCTTGGAGACCAGGACGTGGAGTTCTTGGAGACCATTTGGGAAGGGCTGCTCATCAACTGGGGTGCGTTCTTCCACGCATATGTGCAGGCAGAGCTGGTGTACTTAGGCACCCCAGCAGGAGGACATCTTACTCCGTTCTTCTGTTATCTGTACGTGGCCAAGGGGGACCTAACGGAAGATCAGTTGGCGAGGTATGAGCCAACAGGACAGCACGAGACGAAGGAGGAGACCTCGGGAGAAGACGACCAAGCAACAGCAATGACTCCCCCTCCCACTCTGATGCCGCAAATGAGGCCAAGTACTCATCAGAAGACGCTTCTGGTGAGGGAAGACGACTCTAGTGGGTCGGAAGACGCGACATCACCAAGGAAGATGAGTCCTAGGAGTGTGCTTAGGAAGACCACCTCCTTCCCGATCATTCACTCTGGATTGGAGTCCGACTCACAAGAGGAGCCCCTGAGTACCCGAGCTGCGCAGAAGACCGCTTCTGCAACACCATGGAGTCTTCCGAAGACTCCAAAAGACGAAGATTGGATGGATACCCCTATTGCGATGTGAGGAAGCGCAGTAAAGAGGACCGCTTCTGCCATGGAGAAGGATCTTCCACCCCGGAAGATGAGAAGAGTAGCTTCTTTCTATGCGCAGAAGCAGAAGGTCACAGCAGCAGAAGAGGCATCCTTGCCTCTGGAAGACAAGGAAGACACCTCCGTCAGGATCTTGGGGATGAGTCTAGTACTCAATAAATATTGGATGTAACTAGTTCTTGAATTAACTTTGTAGAACTCGATATCTAGTTTTGGAACTCTGCACATTAGTTGTCTAGTTCCAGAACGCTGTCGTAGCGAGAGCCTTTCCTTTGAGCAAGGGCGTACCTTCTGGCTGTGGCTAGTGATCAGTGCACAGCAGAGCGACTAGTATCTCGTAGATTTCTCTCTAACTTCCTCGATAACTAAGCACTTTCTTTCTCTCAGTAAAGGGTCAAGATAACTACACGAAAACGTTGGATGATCATGGGCACGACAAACGGGATATGTGATGACATGATCTCTCGGTAGTATTCCTCTCCAAAGTTTCTCACTACTAGGGCTTCGTACATAGCTTTGGGTCGACAGATGTGTCTTATCTCGCACTGGGTGTTAAAGTTTACAGGAGGGAGCTGATTTAGATCCATCCTTCGTTAGATGAGGATAAAGACGGTGAGATCCCATTCTTGGCCGTAAGTGACAACAGGTAAGATCACAGGGACAGGCGAGAGCATGACTTGCGCGGTAAAGTTATGCCCGAAGGATCCTATCAGAAACTGTTGAAAGTGAACTCGTTCCATATACATCAGTTTAATCGAGAAAGGGTTTCGAAAAGGGAATCTGGGCGGTAAGTAGAGTCCTTCGTCCATCTCTCACCACATGTGTACTCCAACTACAAAGGTATATCGATCCATAAACATATGATACAATCTCATAGGATCACCACGATCTCTCCACGAACAATCTCTTGGATTTCTCAAGATCGAATCCCCCACACAAGTCCCCCCTCTGCTTAAAGGTTTCGAACCCCCTACAGAAGGATAGGTGCAAGTCCCCTAACAGAACAACCCCAGCCACACGAACCGATGAGGTGGCACACATGCACATCGCATGTTTGGTGCCGTCATACTCATCCACGTGTAGGTCGTCGGGTTGAAAGGTTCTAATGCATGCACCGTAACGTGTCCTAATACAAGAGACTAGGCTAGATAGGAAGTCGACTTTACAGGTCAAGGATCGCACTTTGCCACGTTGAGTGCGAACCTGACAACCACATGACGTGGTTACAACGTAGGTCGCTAAAGTCTCATCTACGCCTAGAATACACCCCAAAGCAACACAAACGTCACACTGGACGCTTCTCTGCCAGCTGCCGTAACAAGACTCGAGACCTAGAGTAGATATCGTTGCCGATACAACGCGGCAAAGAAAACAGCGAACTTTCACACATGATAGATACAGATCTACAGTTCAGTCTCCTCTCAAACTTGCCACGTAGGTAGGATACTAAAATCTCTACTTACAGGTCAAATTTCAGGAAGATCTGACGGCTAGATCTCCTCCCACAATTAACACAAATCCACAGAAACTAACACGCACTTCCAATCTCAGATTCAGGACAGAAGCTTCTTCGACTAAATGAACCGTCCACTTCCACTCCAACTTCCTGAGCTATCAATTCAGAAGGTAAACTCACTACACAGGAAATTTGAGCCGATTTGACCGTTCTGATCGTCCTCCATAAATCTGCAAACTCGCTGCTTCAGATTGACAGCTTTCTGCACCCCGTCGCCTTCAAATCGCCATTGCGCTCAATCCGCAGAACATCCGGTGGTGAAATTTGTGGTCAGAGCTTCAGCAGCTGACAGACTACAAGCTCATGAAATCTGGTCTCAATCTGACGGTTCAATCACTCAAACCCCTTAATCTTACAATCGGAAGAGAAACTCTTGTACTCTCATCACTATATGAACTTCAAATCGCCATAACGTATGCCCTGGACCTCCAAATCGAGTGAAATTTGTGGTCAGATTGCTCCTCCCGTCGAGAGCTCTCCGCCCATGCCCTCTGATCTTCAAAATCCCTCGTCAAAGTGCCCCGAACCTCCCAGAGCGCACACTTAGGTAGAAGACAAGTTATCTTCACTTTTGGGTGGACCAATGGGAAGCTAAAGGACTCAACCTTGTCCTTTTCTGCCCCATGGAGACCCCCAGCAGATAATAGTGCATTCTAAGCTCATAAGAGCAATGTTTTAGATCCCATTACACCACAACTTCTACAATTATGTGCAAAACGCACTTATACGCGTAATTTACATACTAACTGGTCCCACAACAGGACATTCACCCCCTCCAAACCTGCACATCCTCCGGTATGTGCCAACTTGTTAACCATAGTCATCATCGTATCCTTCATCGTGCTCTGAATTGTCAGGTCCATCATCATCTTCCCTCGCATAAGGTCTGGATAGATGAGAATCAGACTCGAGAAGTTCATCGAAATCAAGAAATCCTTCACGTCTCCGGAAGACCTTGACCCTTTTACCAGCAATGGGTAACTTCAAGAGTGTACCATCCAATTCTCGCAAACCATATGTGGCGTTGTCGTGAACGACAACAACAACATAAGGACCAAACCAACGTCGTGCAAACTTCTTGATAGTGCTGTGTTGGTTATCCAAACTGTTGTCATATACTATGACCCAGTCACCTTCTCGGATCGGCTTCTTCCGCAGTCGATGTGTCTTGTCGAATCGCTCCTTGTTCTTCAACCTCGCCTCCTTGAGTTTGACCAATGCTTCTTCGAGGTCCTCCTCACGTCGCTCAAGCTGTTGAATTCGTAGTGTCAATAGTCCTTCCCTATCAGAACCATCCTCCCAAGGTAGACATACCCAAGTAGGAACGTCTCCTTCCGCTGGCATGATAGGTTTTTGACCAGTCATCAGTTCTGTAGGCATGTAACCAGTGACAGTACTATGAGTAGTTCTATCAGCCCACAACGCAAAAGGAAGAAGTCTAGGCCAGTCCCCATGACGCCCCTTGCACGCTTTCACCAATGCTTGGATGATTGGTGGGTGCCCTCGTTCACTTTTCCCATTCGCTTCCGGGTTCATCGAAGTGGTCAACTTCAATCGTATTCCATACCTGTTGAAGAACTCACGTGCTTCATCTGCATTCAACTCTCCTCTATCTGCACGGATTCTCCCCACGCTTCCATATCTAGAAACGATATCTTCTAGTATGAATCGACAGACAGGTTCAGTAGCTTTGGTGCGTAGAGCCCTCCCTTCTACAAAGTTAGATAGCTCTTCCCGAGCCAAAACTAAATGACGCATGCCCCAAATTCCTGGTGGCATGGCAACCAGATCCAAAACCCATTGGAAATGAATGGACAAGGGATATGTGGGTCTCAATCCATCCCTATACCGAATCTTGGATTGGAATTGACATTCAATGCATGACCCAACAAACTTCTCTACATCTCGATACAATCCTTTCCACCAATACCTCTCCTTGATCTTGGTAAAGGTCGCCCATGTACCTCGATGACCTGCCCATAAGGTATCATGAAATTGTTCGAGTACTTGTTTCTTGGTCTCTGCATCATCCACTACTCTCAAGGGTACTCCATCTCTCCTCTTTGGCCTCTTCCACAGATATCCATCTCGTAATAGATAGCCATAGGCCTGATGTCGTATCTCCTTGAAGACTTTCTCCGTCCATTCTTCATACTTCTGAAGAGTGCTTAGATAGCGTCCGATTTCTTTGAGCCTCCCACAGTAGAGTTCTTCCCTGAAAGGAAGAACACCATCCAAGCGACTCCGGTCCTCGCTTGATAGTTGTAGAACTTGCCCCTCCTCTGCATCATCTTCATCCATATCTTCCGCCTCCATATCTTCTTCTTGAGAGTACCTAGCTCTAGACAACATGTCTGCCATCGAGTTCATCTTCCCTGCTATGTGCCTCAACTCTGGATTCAACGACCTAATGTAAGCTATCCAACGTAACATAGCAATATCAGGCGTTGTGCAGTTTGCTATCATTCCCAACAGAGGTAAGCAATCAGTTTCAAGTAGTACATGTGCTCCAATGAGATACTCCTTCTCAGCTTTCATTGCAGTTACAACGCCCCATAGCTCTCGTTTGACTTGAGGGTATCTCCTTTGTCGATCCGAAAGTATGCGAGCACCATATCTTGTTGCAAACCTCTTTTCCTCACCATCATCCTGCCCTATTGCCCAACCTATAGCGATAGGACTAGTATCAACAGTAACGACTATGGGTCTACCACAATCATAGCTCAACTGTCGTAGAACTGGTGGTGATTTCAACGCTTCTTTTAGTCGCACCATAGCGACCCTCTGCTCCTCACCCCAAGTGAACCTCCTTCGCTTCCTCAGCAACTCATACAACGGTTCAGACATGTGACCAAAATGAGGAATCCACACTCGATAGAACAAACAAGCTCCCAAGAATCTCCTAACCTCTGTGGTGTTGACACAATCTTTCATCCTCCCAATGGCATCAACTTTTGATGGGTTTGGACGTCGACCAAAAGCTCCACAAAGATGACCAACAACAACAATCTCTGGTACTCCAAAGCTCGACTTCTCTGCTGAAAGAGTGAGATTTACCTCCTCAAGCCTTGTTAAGATCATCTCCACATCGTGAATATGATCAACCACAAACCTTCGACATCCATCCTCAGTCAGCTTCTCATCTTTGTCTTCGATCGCACACCCTTTCATAGGAATATCATCTATGAAAGGTATGGTCTTCTCCGGAATGAATTCCCTCAAAATCCTATTCATTGCATTTTGCACATGCGCAACAGAGTTTGTTGCTCCTTGCGGTAATGTACACATCCTTACAAGCCCAAGCGGAGTACGCATGGTGGTGAGATCTCTGCTCTCCATTGCCAACTGGAACTGATCATACCCAGAGTATAAATCTCCAATCGAGTAGATAGCATGACCAGCAAAAGCTTCTGCAACTTCATCTACTATGGGTCCTGCTCCCATGTTTCGAATAGTCACCTTGTTAGCATGTTGCATGTCTTGGATGAACCTAAGAGCCCCTGACTTCTTAGGTACAGTAAACCACCGACTCGAGTAAGGTCCCATAGATGGCTCTAAAATACCCATGCGTATCTTCTCTTTCAACAATTCCACAAGCTTTGGCAACATAGCTCGTGGCACTGGTATAGGCTTCAAGTCCCAAGGCACATGTGGTACTGTGAAGATCACCATGGGTGCTACGACACTCGTATCTGCACATCCAATCTCTTCTGCACTGAAAGCAAAAGCCTTTCCATGTCTTCTCAACATCTCATGAAAACGCTTTCTCTCTTCCTCAGTGAGAAACTCACCCCCTCCAATCTGTAGTCGTTTGAGTGTCTCTTCTGTGAACTTGTGCCCTACTCTCTGTGAATCCCGCAGAACTGGTTCAGTCGATGCTCGTTCCACTTGCTTGTTAGAGTCTTCAGGTAGCTGAGTAGCCACCGGCTTCACTTTACGCGCCACCGTCTTGTATTTTGTATGAACCTGCGCTTCTTGGTGTTTCATGGCTCTACTCTTCTCTAACTCCAACTCATGATCTCCTTTCATCTCAAGCTGAACCTTGTAGCCGTCCTCGACGAATCTTGTAACCTCCTCATGTAACTCACGTGAACGGATCGCGACTAATCCATTAACCAAAGAATCGGTGCTTATAAACGACA
Source organism: Asterella californica (assembly GCA_036924285.1). Taxonomy (NCBI): domain Eukaryota; kingdom Viridiplantae; phylum Streptophyta; class Marchantiopsida; order Marchantiales; family Aytoniaceae; genus Asterella; species Asterella californica. The sequence continues at coordinate 318,332 of JAYKYS010000022.1, read as the reverse complement.
AAACTTCCTCAAGAGTATCTTCAAAGCCCTCTTCTTCATACACCCCGTTAATGAACTCCCGATCTAACAGAACTCCTTGAGTTTTGAAGAGATCTTCCTGCTTCTTCACACATCGTCTTTGTACACTATCCATCTCTTCTACCACTCGAAATCTATTTACACATGTTTCAGAAAACTGAGCAAATCCACATTTAAACATCTCTTCTTCATCTTCTAACACTAGCGGAAGGCTCTTTCTCCTATCAACACTCCCATACTCCCGCTCTACAGGAGTGCTAACTAAAAATCCGAAAACTCTTTGTCAGTCCTTAAGGGACTGTCCCTCAGCTTCTCTCTGTTCCTTTCATGACCCGTACGTACAGTAAGAAACTGTACCGCTCTTGTACCATCTTGACTTCTGATACGAGCATAATGAGACCCATCGTCCATTACTTTCGTCTCCATCCTAGACGCAGTAATGTACGGTTGACCAAGGATCACAGGATAAGCAGCTACACTCTGAACAAAAAAGTTTTGTTCTATCTCTACATCTCCTATCCGAGTCTTGACAGCTGGACAAGCACCAAAAAGTTCACCTCTTTGGTTGTTAGCAGCACGAAGAACCCATCCATGTCCTGTGTCGATTGGCCACTTCCCCTTCTCGTAAACATTTTTGGACATGATGTTAATCTCCGAACCGTGATCCACCAACGCCACTATAGCCTCTGACAAGTTACCCAGTCGGACCCTTGTCTCTGTGGTTGCACGAGCCCAATATGCTCGAGAATAGTGACTCTCATGCTGCTTCTCGTCGCCATGTTCTGCAGCACAGTCTGAAACTCTTGCCTCTCTTCCATTCGACGCCTGTAGTACATGCTTTTGGGCAAATACGCGACCTAACTCTTCATCTTCTTCCCCAGTGATGTCAGTATCCAATGCTTTCACCATCACTGTATCCGCAGTCATCTGCCTCTTTCTCTTGATCACATCTATGATCAACTCATGAAAATCACGTTTAGCTATCCCTAAGGCCTCTCGCAAGGAAAATTCTATTTTTGCATCCAAAATTCTCTCTTCAAGAATCTCCTTCAAGTTGGTGCTGGTCTCGATATCAGACTGTAGTCTGTAGGTCGGTGCTTTACCTTTGCCCTTTGAAGAAGCTCCTTTGCCTTTCTCTCTCATCTCCGTGTCATAAATAGGAACATCAACCATAGGTTCAGACGTAGATGCCCCTTGAGACGTCGAAGGGATATCAGACGGTGATGTCTCTTGTTGCCCTCTCCTCTTCGTGGTTCTGGCTCTCCTTGTAGCCTCCTCCGGATCAGCAACATCATCATCACGTCTCCTTTTCTCTTCCACAATCGCATCTTGCCAGCTTACATGCTTCTCTTGCACCAAGTAAGCCTTGACACACCCTGCCTCTACAGGATCATCCCATCCAGTAATGCGACGAATTGCCTCCGCACCTCGCAACATTACTTCTCGTGGAACTTCAACTACATCGCTCTTAACAGCTGCTACAACTGGTACATCTACTTCTATCGCAAACGTTTCTGGCTCTATTGTGCGTATCGCCGTAGCTATACCAACCTGACCTCTCACCAAACTCTTCATTCCTCCCTTACCAAAGTTGGTATTCAACGGCGCACCAGTTTGGGCGAGATGAATCTTTCCATCTCTAAAATTCACGACTCCGGTTCTGAGAGCTTCGGAAAACTCCTCACAATCTCGTCGTTGGTGTTCAGTACTGTCACACCAGATACATCTTCTAACAAAATTTCTGCTAGTTGAAGATGCATTGGTATCACCAGGACTTCGACTATGCTTTAGCTCTGCCATCTCTATCCTTAACTCTCTCAGACCCTTGACCAACTCATCGATTGCAGAATCTTCAATCTTGCTATTGGCAGGCTTGGGCAATGGAGCTAAAGAGACATCAGACCTCAAGGTTGCAGCTCTACCTCTTCCACGTTTCTGCTTCGTGAGAATAGTAACAGCTTCCTCTACCTTTTTCCAGTCTGTGCTCACTCCTCCTTCTTCCCCCTTGTCTGCTAGCATCAAGAAAAGCTTATCCTCTAGATTTTCATCAGCAGCTTCTAGAAAAAGTTCTGTCTTCCTTAAGTCAAGCGTTGTCCTCTCGGATGGAGACAATTGACAGAACCGTTTCTCAAACTCACGCAGCAACTCATTTGGCGTCATCTCATTCCCCGGACGCTGCTCTATCCACTCCAAGAACGTTCTCTTGGTTACTCTATCCGCATCATCATCAAAAAATTCACTCTTCAACCTCTGCTCATACTCCTCCCAAGAGCTCGTACGTGCATCCTTCAGCTTTGTCACTTGACTACGGATCTCAGGTATCACAGCCAACTCAAAACTAGAAATCATCTCTGTCTCAGGCACACGATTTACCTCCATCTCACAAATATACTCCCGAACATACTTCGTGATGTTCCTTCCATCGAACCTCCCCAACTTCTTCACCACCGCTTGTAGAGCTCTTGTAGACTTCTGCTCCCCAACATCGCCTCCTTGTTGTTGTCTCAACAACATCGTCAATGCTCGAAGCAGATCGTCCGCTCCTCCTCCACTCGTCCCCATTGCTTCGGGAAGATTCATACTTGACGCTCCTCGGCAACAACTCACTCAACCACCTCAAAGCGTGCTCTCAGTGGAAGCACCAAATATGTCGTAGCGAGAGCCTTTCCTTTGAGCAAGGGCGTACCTTCTGGCTGTGGCTAGTGATCAGTGCACAGCAGAGCGACTAGTATCTCGTAGATTTCTCTCTAACTTCCTCGATAACTAAGCACTTTCTTTCTCTCAGTAAAGGGTCAAGATAACTACACGAAAACGTTGGATGATCATGGGCACGACAAACGGGATATGTGATGACATGATCTCTCGGTAGTATTCCTCTCCAAAGTTTCTCACTACTAGGGCTTCGTACATAGCTTTGGGTCGACAGATGTGTCTTATCTCGCACTGGGTGTTAAAGTTTACAGGAGGGAGCTGATTTAGATCCATCCTTCGTTAGATGAGGATAAAGACGGTGAGATCCCATTCTTGGCCGTAAGTGACAACAGGTAAGATCACAGGGACAGGCGAGAGCATGACTTGCGCGGTAAAGTTATGCCCGAAGGATCCTATCAGAAACTGTTGAAAGTGAACTCGTTCCATATACATCAGTTTAATCGAGAAAGGGTTTCGAAAAGGGAATCTGGGCGGTAAGTAGAGTCCTTCGTCCATCTCTCACCACATGTGTACTCCAACTACAAAGGTATATCGATCCATAAACATATGATACAATCTCATAGGATCACCACGATCTCTCCACGAACAATCTCTTGGATTTCTCAAGATCGAATCCCCCACACAAGTCCCCCCTCTGCTTAAAGGTTTCGAACCCCCTACAGAAGGATAGGTGCAAGTCCCCTAACAGAACAACCCCAGCCACACGAACCGATGAGGTGGCACACATGCACATCGCATGTTTGGTGCCGTCATACTCATCCACGTGTAGGTCGTCGGGTTGAAAGGTTCTAATGCATGCACCGTAACGTGTCCTAATACAAGAGACTAGGCTAGATAGGAAGTCGACTTTACAGGTCAAGGATCGCACTTTGCCACGTTGAGTGCGAACCTGACAACCACATGACGTGGTTACAACGTAGGTCGCTAAAGTCTCATCTACGCCTAGAATACACCCCAAAGCAACACAAACGTCACACTGGACGCTTCTCTGCCAGCTGCCGTAACAAGACTCGAGACCTAGAGTAGATATCGTTGCCGATACAACGCGGCAAAGAAAACAGCGAACTTTCACACATGATAGATACAGATCTACAGTTCAGTCTCCTCTCAAACTTGCCACGTAGGTAGGATACTAAAATCTCTACTTACAGGTCAAATTTCAGGAAGATCTGACGGCTAGATCTCCTCCCACAATTAACACAAATCCACAGAAACTAACACGCACTTCCAATCTCAGATTCAGGACAGAAGCTTCTTCGACTAAATGAACCGTCCACTTCCACTCCAACTTCCTGAGCTATCAATTCAGAAGGTAAACTCACTACACAGGAAATTTGAGCCGATTTGACCGTTCTGATCGTCCTCCATAAATCTGCAAACTCGCTGCTTCAGATTGACAGCTTTCTGCACCCCGTCGCCTTCAAATCGCCATTGCGCTCAATCCGCAGAACATCCGGTGGTGAAATTTGTGGTCAGAGCTTCAGCAGCTGACAGACTACAAGCTCATGAAATCTGGTCTCAATCTGACGGTTCAATCACTCAAACCCCTTAATCTTACAATCGGAAGAGAAACTCTTGTACTCTCATCACTATATGAACTTCAAATCGCCATAACGTATGCCCTGGACCTCCAAATCGAGTGAAATTTGTGGTCAGATTGCTCCTCCCGTCGAGAGCTCTCCGCCCATGCCCTCTGATCTTCAAAATCCCTCGTCAAAGTGCCCCGAACCTCCCAGAGCGCACACTTAGGTAGAAGACAAGTTATCTTCACTTTTGGGTGGACCAATGGGAAGCTAAAGGACTCAACCTTGTCCTTTTCTGCCCCATGGAGACCCCCAGCAGATAATAGTGCATTCTAAGCTCATAAGAGCAATGTTTTAGATCCCATTACACCACAACTTCTACAATTATGTGCAAAACGCACTTATACGCGTAATTTACATACTAACTGGTCCCACAACAGGACAACGCTGCACATTTAAATCTAGTTCTAGATCTCTGCACATTACTTATGTAGTTTTGAAAGTATTAATTTAATGAAAAATAAATTAATACTTTCGCTGATTCTTTTATAGTTAACTCATGTATTCAAGGGTGAACTAGTTCCGGAAATACTCTGACCTTTTAAGAATACTTAACAAATATTGGGTCTAACTAACTAGTTCTTGAACTAACTTGGTGGAACTTATTATCTAGTTCTGGGACTCTGCACATTAAAATATAGTTCCGGAACTCTGACCATTAGTTATCTAGTTTCGACACTCTAATACTTTCGCTGACTCTTTTATAGTGAACTAATCGATTGGGTTCAAACTAAGCTGACTTGCTTTTCTCAATACCGCATGGCACAAAGAATGGTGATGTGGTAAGTTGATGATATGTCAAGCTTGGGATGGATGTGATGTGGACTTGGACGTATGGACAAAGCAGATGCTGACTCGACTTAGAGCAACAGTGGTAGATTGCATATTTTACAAGTGGTGAATCACATGCGAGAGATATAGTCATAATAGCAGCTTCGAGTATATAAGAGATCATGCGAAGGTCATTTTAGTGAAGAAATTCTAAATTGACGTCGAGAGATTGACGAATTTTTGCCTGAATTTTTGTTGGTTTTTGGGTCAGATTTGGGGTCAAGGTTGGATACTACCACCTCTCGATGATCATTCCATGCAGCGACAACGAGAGTAGTAAAATCATCAATAATAAAATACATATATCAAATGTTACTAACTCAAGCTTAACTAGTTCTGGAACTCCAAATGTTATACGCTCTTCCCGCTATATCTTTTGCAGGTGGTTACATACATGTGCCTCGTCTGATAGTTCTGTGACATTTGAATACATCTTTTCCTTCTATTAATTTCTCAATTCTAGAGGAATAAATTCAACTATTGCTTCTACTCTTATTACTGCTAAACAATTTTCAGTATTTCCTTCTATGCTTTCTCAGAAAAATAATTAAACTATTTTCTTCACTTTAATGGTTGATATAATTTGGTGTTTGCTAAACCTTCAATTTTAAATATTTCTTTATACGAACTAGGCCCTCGCTTATTCACAAAACAAATTATTCGAGGATTCAAGCAATTGTCCCTCCTCCTCTCAATATTAATGATTTGTTAATGTTGCTATGACTCGCAATATCCCATTCCTTTGACTTAAATGCAAATAACGATTTAATTCATGGACCTTTTAAGCCTTAATTTAAGACCCAATGTAACTATTTTTGTAAAGCTCGATGGTTAAATCTTTTCCGATGACTTAATATCCCAATGGTTTCCTCCTCCTCTCGATAGAGCAATTTATTAACGTTGCGACAACTCTCGATATCTCATTTTGACGGCTTGAATGCGTATAACAATTTATTCAAGGGGCCTTTAAGCCTTAATTTAAGACTTAGTGTACTTATTTTCGTGGAGCTCGATGGAAAAATCTTTCCTAATTTTGTCTTACGACTCATAATATAACGATGATTTAATGTTGCGAAGGATCTTGATATTAAATTCCTTTGATTTCAGTACAAAGTAGTATTTAATTCATGGCCTTTAGGAGAAAAATATATCTCTAAGTGGATTTTCCCTCGATCCACTTCTACAACATCATAAAATAAAATAACACCGATTCAAAACTCTTGCTCAAAGATAGACTATCGTTCGATCATAGATGTGTTCATCGGATAATCGATTGGTCACTACAACAGAATATAAATTTAGATATTATATAAAAATATAAAAATAAATACAAACATTCCAAAAATACTTATAGACGTGACCGTTGACTGTGTTATCTATGATCTGACGATTCTAAATCCTCAGGAATTTAGCTACATTAGAGTTACCTATACTAATATGGACTCCATGATGTGTTTTTTTCTTGAACCGTTCAACTTCAACTTGCTTACCCTGGAACTTTGCATACATGTCTATATATATATATATGATTATAAGTTTGACTATAATTACATTACATAATGTTTCCTGCCTTGAACTATCACAAGATATTCCAATTATACTAACCAAGTGTTAGTTGTATAACGTAAATTTTGCATATCGCTCCATGAGCATGTTAGGTTTAACATTCTTTTATGCATGATATATAAAACTTATATATTATATGTTCGTGTGCTTCAAGATTATTTAAATTTCACGAAAGAGATGAGTGCCTCTGAGACATATATTGAGATTTTGAGATCATCACAATCTTCAAATGTCCAAGCAGTGGGACCTGATTATGTTCATGGTATACTTGACGAGGAACTATTTTATGCATGGGCTACTGTTCGGACTCAAGATGATGCTTCTAGATGACAGAGATATCGAGTAGTGAGATATGAAGCATGTCGCAAGATATAAAATGACTATATTGTACTTGCACAGAATTATACCACAATTGTACCTACGTGAAGTTCAAGCACCACTTGCACCTACTCAATTTCATGGTCCTCCTCCTCCTCCTCCATATGCTCCTCCAAGTAGAGACAAAGGACGCGGTCGTGCAGAACATAATAATGTGATTATAAGACAAATAGGATCTGAACAAACATATGCACATTACATATCATAGCAACATAATATTCCTCCTGAGCAACAACCATTCGGAAGATGACAATTCAATCATAGGTTGATGCTCTATTATAAAAAAACTCGCACATGAAAGGTTAGACCAAAATTGAGTATGATTGTTTTTTCACAAGAATTGGCATGACATCAATTTGGATATGATACATGCTTTTTTGGCCACATATAATCCAAGAATGGTCACTGGTTTGGTATATGACATCGACCTATCACTCGATTATGATTTAATTATGACTACATACGTGTTATATTCGGATGGAACATTCTATGATCGAAGAACCAATGAGGATTTATCATTAGCTTTACGACCATATCTCATTAGTCCAATAATAACAAAGCCAACGGAATATGATACATCGTTCTTGAATTCTATATGCTTGGCGTTTGATTAGTACGTACATGCACTGTTCAACAGATTTTACTTAAAAGAAAACAACAACTATGCTCCAGCTGCTCTATTGAAAATGTGTCTGACATATTTTAATGTGCCCACATCTGTCGACTGGACTAGTGGGTTATTGCACGAGTTACTTGATGAACTTAAACAAGTTTATCAGAAACCATATGAAAAAGTGATTATTTCTGTTGGACCATACCTTACACATTTAAGCAAGACTAAATCATAAATGTATAATACTCAATTGACTTCACAGTATGGTGTTGGACTCCAAGCAGATAACTAGACCTCTACAATAATGTTCATAAAATCATAGGCTCGTGAACATCGATGAGACAACATATGGAACTCCTATAATATTCAATATATGCTTTTAATAATGAGACTGACATAAACTGTTGGATGAGAGCTGTTTATGGCCTTGGAATCGTAATTATGATCGAACTTAGTTCTCCAACTTCCTTGTATCTTTAGAGTTAGTGGAAAGTCATGTATAAATAGTTCTGATGGACATTTTCCAGTGGAGCACTCTACCCCTTATCCCGTTAGCAAGAACTTCAGAGTGGGAAAGGATACGTCCCAGGTTCAAATACTGCATCTTTTTGTTTCGCATGTTCATTTACACTACGTACATACTGGTATAGAGGGAGTACGGATAGTGAAAGTTCTAGAACTCATAATTAACTGCTTGCAACATCTTCTAACTACATATGTTGGTCATTTATACAGTTGGTCTATAATAAAGTCTATCATTGCATCGACCCCGGTTCGGACTTTCTGAAGTTTAGAGATCGTATGATGTATGTGGGATAAGGTACCAACTCTGAACTCCGGACCTCTTACACTAAGAATCTTGTCGAAGTTGGTGACTATAGTTCTGGTACTGGTATTAAATCGAATCCATGGTTATAATGCGAATGAATTTGGAACTAACTTCTCGTGTGAGTAGTTATATAAGTACTAGGTCTAAACTCCTGTAAGAATAGTTCCAAAAGTATCAAGTCTATATTATCTGAACTATAATTGTATGTGCATCAACTGACTCAGATATATAGAAGCAAGTAGAGTTCCGAAACTTCTCATGCGAGTTGTTGCGGAAGTACTTGATCTAAATACATGCTCTTAATAAATTTAGAGTTATAGTCATTTGAGTTCTTTTTTTCTCAAGTTTCATCTATGTCTTCAGGAGTTCTGGAACAAGAAGTAGGTGTCTTGAGCATACCTAATTCAATAAAATGATTTTTCTCAACAAGATATCCGGAACCAGAATGATGTTATTTTCCACCTCTCCTGCGGTTCCGAAACTCCTTGCATCATTTTCTACTTGACATGGGAGGTATGCTTTAAATACATTTAATGATATTAGGAAATACATGTTTTAAATAAATTTAGAGCTATAGCCAAATTCCTCTTTCCTCAAGCAAGCTTCATCTGTATCAGGAGTTCCGGAACAAGAAGTATGTGTCTCATATCTAATTCAATAAAGTTAATTTTCTCAACAAGAGATTCAGAACTAGAATGACTAGTGTTATATTCCACCTCTCTTGCAATTCCGGAACTCTTTGCACCATTTTCTACTTGTCATGAGAGTTATACTTTAAATATATTTAGAGCAAGCTCAAAGTACTAGATCTAAATCAAGCTCAGATAGTAAATTTTTGTATGTACATCAGCTGACAAGGATATATAGAAGTTAGCAGAGCTCGGTAGCCGAGCCCTCTTGCTAATCTTGTTGGTATTTCCAGCATGTGAACCACTATTCGAGCCCAACCTAAGTCCCAGGAGATACCAACGTAGTAACGGAGAAGGCTCACGCCAATATCGTTCCAAAATTTGTTCAAACCTAAACTATACAGTAGGCTAGTTAGAATTGACGTGTATCTCAGTTGGTCAAGTCATGATCTAGAAGGACGATGACTCGATTTTGAGTCTGGTTCTTTTATAAATTTAGTCTGCATAATTATAAATAGAACTGATGGATAGTTTCCAACAGAGCACTCCATCTCATTACCCCGCTGATAAGAACTTCAAAGTTGGAAAGAATACTTCTCGGGTCAAATACTGCATCTTTTTGTTTTGCATGTGTCATCTACATTACCTATCTACTTTGGTACAGAGGGAGTACAGACAGTGAAAGTTCTGAACCTCATAATTAACTGCTTGCAACTCATCTAACTACACATGTTTATCATTTATCCAGTTGGTCTACAATGACGTCTAGCATTGCAGAGACGTCGGTTCAAACTTTCCAAAGTTTAGAGGTCGTTTAATGTAGGTGGGATAAGGTGCCAGTTGGGAGGTCCGGCCTCTTACCTCAAGAACCTTGTACATGGTGGTGACTCGAGTTCATGAACTAGATATTGAACTTAGTCCTCGATTTTCATGTTATGTTGCGAGTAAATCAAACACTAACTTCTCGTACGAGTAGTTTCAGAAGTACTAGGTCTAAATTATCCGAACTTTAATTGTATGTATCAATATGTACATCAACTGACCTAGATATATAAAAACTAGCAGAGTTCATGACTTTCTCATACGAGTAGTTGCGGAAGTAGTAGATCCAAATTAAACCCTGATAGTAATTGTATGTACATCAGCTGACAAGGATACATGGAACCTAGCAGAAGTCTGTAGTGAAGTCTTCTTGCTAATCTCGTTGGTATCTCCTAAGAACTACACCGCATGGTCTAATGTTCGAGCACAACCTAAGTCCCAAGAGATACCAATGGGGTAGAGGATGAAGGCTCATGCCAATATCCTTTCCAAACTCGATCAAAGTCAAATTGTACATTTGCTGGTCAGAGTTGACGTGCATCCCAGTTGGTTAGGTCATGACTCTAGAGAAATAATGATTCGAGTTCGAGTCTGATTCTTTTGGTGTATGATTTTTGAAATATTCACAATCACTCTTAATAAGTTCCAGATCTCCAATGACCATAGATCAACGGTTCTGATTCGTTTCTGGAATCTTTTCTAGAAAGTCAGTGGAGATTGCTGTTAAAATAAATAATTATGTTTCTCAGCAAGAGAATCATCAACTAGAATGGTGATATTTTCCACCTCTCCTACAATTCCAGATTTCCTTGCACTATTTTCTACATGACATGGGAGGTGCGCTTTAAATACACTTAGAGCGAGCTCAAAGTTTCTCTTGATATATATTCTCAAGTGTTCAATAGATTTATGACCTGTATTCTTTAAATGAATTCTTGCACCATTTTCTACATGACATGGGAGGTACGCTTTAAATACACTTAGAGAGAGCTCAAAGTTTCTCTTGATAATCTTGCTCTAAAGTTTCTCTTGATATATATTCTCAAGTGTTCAATAGATTTATGTACACTTTATAATATTGAGACCTGTATTCTTTAAATGAATTTTGTTAGTTCAACCTCTTTTCTCAAGCTTCATCCATGTCTTTAGGAGTTCCGGAACAAGAAGTAGATGTCTCATACCTCAATGAAAGCTCTCACCTTCACCATATGTGCTGGCTCCAAGAAACCAAAGAGATAAAATTCTAGATTCGAACTTGGGATCTCCATCATCCCAACATCATACACACATCACTAGGATAAGACCCCGAGACTGTGTGATTATTCTCGAACATAAATTGGAATTGTTGACAAAACTAGAATGTTGACTACAACGGCAGTAGCATTCTTGTGCATGATTCTGGATCTGAGAATAATTACATTGTTTATGACAACGCTAACTATGGTAATTTTGGAACACTTTGTATAGTGTAAACTAGGTTTCTGCCTCCTCGAGAGTTCCAGAACACATCAAATATGACCGTTACATAGTAGTTTAAGAATTCTTTAATAATACCTCCATGATGTGTTTTTTTCCACTTATTGAGGTTCTGGAACTCCTAGCATGATTTTCTGTATCTAGTATACAATTCCATAACTCTTCTATGATGCTCCTTACTTCATCCTATTTGGAGTTCTGGAACCCCTACATTAAAGTCGAACATTTAAATCCAAACTCATTCACGTGACAGAACTCCGGAACTATACTATTCTTGCTAGCGAGTGTGGTTATACGGAATATCTTCGAATTCGCTCCCTATAACTTCTTCATGTATATTGCCACTAGAGCTATGATATTCAATATGATAGCCACAAATATTCTCTAATACTGATCGCGCATGGATATACAAAACCTTTTCATAGGCACTCTGTTCATGCCAACAGTGTCCTGAGATTTTATTTCTGTACGGTGCGTTTGTCCTCTTTCTTTACTCTGCCCACTTTTTGGTTGCATGTATATATATTATTTGAAAAAAGATTTAAAAATTCACTTGGAAAAAATAATAAAAGTTACTGTGAATTGTTTTGTTTAATAAATATCGACTCTCTGTCTTATCATAAATGAACTGAAATATATATGAGAATATGAACTGACAATTCTTATTAGGCGTAAGAAGATAAACTGAAGATAAATTATAAACTGTTGAAATACATTGTAAAGTCTGGTAATTCATATGGAGTGGTAAGCGCGAAAGAGCTATTTGAGTTTTACAGTCGTATGACTTCATGTATGTTCTCTTATCTTACGGGATTTCCTCTGAACAGGTTGGAAATATTTTCCGCAGCTCAGCAGCAATTCGTCCTTTCTCGTGACGTCCATCCATCAATCCTCGACTTACGTCGCGATTTGAAAACCCAGTGATTCAACATTCACCAAATGTCTCATGTTTACTTCAAGTTTCCCGCTTAGTTCTTCTTGAACTCTTCCAAGTCGAACAGATGCGACGACTCAACAGTGTCTAGCAGATCGCCCTGTAGACAGAGGTTGCTTGGGATGGCTGGAGGGAGAGGGCGGTAATTGATGACATGCTTGAGGCAGAAGGTTGAGCTCGCTCTATTTCGTTTTTCCAACTCGCTCACGTTCGCTTCTCTCAGCACGAGACGATTCTTAGCTCGCCCGGAACGTTGGTTGCTTATTACCTGGCCAGCATCAGCGTCAGTACAGCAGCCGCGGACGTTAGATTGCGGTGGGCACTGAGCCGGATCGATCGATTGGCCACGACTGGACCTTTACAGAGATTGATCCAGTATACAGCTTTGAACATTCGGGTCCAACAAGCCGGTCAAAATAGCTCTCCGTGCGGGCGCAAGGGTTCGTGCTATGGACACAGGTATAATGTCTTACTGTCCCAATTCTGGAATTGAATCTTGACAGATTTGGTAATAATTTTGTTGCGGTGTTTATCGATTGTTGATACTGAGTTCGATGTGTTTGCTGGTTGCAGATACTTGCGACCGATGTACGCGGTCCTTGACTCTCACGTGGTACGTGCCCGACCATGACTTATGTTACAGTTGCTTCGCTAAGGAGAATTCATCGGCACCCTGGTACGCATACGACACTCCAGTCTCGGAGGTGCGTTGCAATGGGTGCGGAATGATGGTCGATGGGATCAAGTACACCCCCGCCACCAATCTCTGCCACGCCTGCTTCTCCCAGACCGATGACCTCGAGCACGCCCCTTACCGGCTGACCAACTCCGGCTCATTCCCTCTTCAACCCGGCAGCCCCGTCAGCTCCTGCAGGCTTGAGCAAAGTTGTGAGTAGACTCAGACTCTCCCGTTTCCAGTTAATCTCCAATTCCAACCTCGGGATCGGTTTGGCGAGACTATCCTTACAGGTCAAACCTCCTTCGCTCTTCGACATTGTGCATGTTCTTCATCTGGCCGGCGGACGTTGATTGCTGGACGTGACTGATAACGGTTAAAACATAGTACTCTTGACTAACATTGACTTGTAGTAAACTATCGATCGTGCAGGTTCGAGCTCGTGGTCTTGTGATGAATGCAAGATCCAGCTTCTAGGAACGTGGTACAGGCCGGATTACGACCTGTGCTATGGATGCTATAAGAAAAGACTGCCACTGAGCTCGAGGTGGTACGCTTACGAGGGCGCTCAATCCAGTGAGACGCAATGCGACGAGTGCAAGTGCATCATTAGCGGAGTTAAGCTTACAGTCTCGTATGACATTTGCCAGCCTTGCGCTCAAGTGAAACCTTACTATGCTCCTCTGAATTGCGGCTACCGACCCTCTAATAGCCACTCCTGCCCGGACGCCCTTGGAGCTGTTGTCATCAGATTCTGGCCGGCACGTATGGCATCTCTTACACAACTCCTCTTTAACACCATTTCCTTCTCTTGCCTTTTGGTTTTTCTGTTTGAACCAAGTTCGTCGACGCGAGTCGGGTTGACCAAGGAAGGGGAGCGAGCCTCAAAAGTTAAATTCATAGCTGTTCTGAATCTTGATTTTTTCGACTCAATGTTAGTTGACAGTTGCACTGATTACTTTGGATCTTAATTCTCGTATTGCAAAGTTCGCATTGTTCAGCAGCTTTTCGCAATTTAAACGAAGGTAGAAACGAAATTGCAGTGGCGACGTTTTGATTCGGAGTTATACAATGTGTCTTGCAGCGACCCACGACCACAAACTAGCAGGAGTTCCAACTCCTCATCTCATCTTGATCGCCACTCACTATGCCCAGTCGGCTCGCTCGTCCTCATTCAAGATCTACAACGATGTGGTGGAGGTTGGGCGGGATGCAGCTCTGTCGTTCGTGACCAACTCTCACACATGCCTCTCTTTATCTAAGGCCTGGAAGGGACTGCACAACAGTAAGGACAAGAAGGACAAGAAGATTCTGAAGAAGGTGGAGGAAGAGCTGAAAATACGCGAAGTTCACTTTCACGATCCTGATTGCCAGTTTCCACTCATGGGAGGAGTTCAACACGCGGCCAAGGCGTTCTTAGCCACGATTGATGGTCAAACTCTCGTCAAGGATCTGTTGTCCCACAGATAATCGATTCCTGCTCCAACTCACTTTCGCCTTGAGAGGGAGTATTCAGTCTCGCAGATCATTGTCAGGATCTCCACGATGCACTGCTCCGTTTAACAATGCTATTAGCTCTGAGAGTTCTACTGAAAAGATGCAGGTGCCCAAAGCTCTGGACATTTGATTCAAGACTTTCGAGCAGTCGAAACTTCACACCCCAGGAGCAGCCTTGGGGCCTCACCTCACTAATTGTACACGTGTCGGTCGATCATCAACCTCCTTCACTAAAGTTCGAGTTCAGATGACGGTGATTTGTCTGATTGAGAAACATAGAAGTCGCACTGTCATTACGCGTATTCACCCATGCTCTGTTTAACAATGCTATTAGCTCTGAGAGTTCTACTGAAAAGATGCAGGTGCCCAAAGCTCTGGACATTTGATTCAAGACTTTCGAGCAGTCGAAACTTCACACCCCAGGAGCAGCCTTGGGGCCTCACCTCACTAATTGTACACGTGTCGGTCGATCATCAACCTCCTTCACTAAAGTTCGAGTTCAGATGACGGTGATTTGTCTGATTGAGAAACATAGAAGTCGCACTGTCATTACGCGTATTCACCCATGCTCTGTTTAACAATGCTATTAGCTCTGAGAGTTCTACTGAAAAGATGCAGGTGCCCAAAGCTCTGGACATTTGATTCAAGACTTTCGAGCAGTCGAAACTTCACACCCCAGGAGCAGCCTTGGGGCCTCTCCTCACTAATTGTACACGTCTCGGTCGATCATCAACCTCCTTCACTAAAGTTCGAGTTCAGATGACGGTGATTCGTCTGATTGAGAAACATAGAAGTCGCACTGTCATTACGGGTATTCACCCATGCTCTGATACACCTTTGATACACTAGGAGATAGACTCGCAGGTCTTTTGAGTATAGACTCAAAAGACCTGCACACTCACAGTAGAATGATATGGATCAGTGCTGGATAACTGAACTTATGATAGATGAGTTTAGGGGTCACGTCATAAACGAGCTAAAGGGCCTCCTCCCTCCGTTTGGGTAATCTTATCTCCTTTTCGTTTGTCAAGGCAGAAACTTATCCATTCCCATCTGGCCAAGGCAGTCTCCATTGGCGGCCGTTGCATCTTCCTGCATCTTGGGAGTGGCCCCGAGGTCTGTCGCAGTGTCTGTACCCAAGACCACTATGTCTTTGAGGCAGATGGAATGTTGGGAGCGCCTCTCAGGAAATCTGCGGGAGTGCGAAGTGTGAGGAGGGGAGCGGGAGTCGTCGTAGCTCAAGTCGCTGAAGCTACGGAATTGGACAAGCTCGTGGAGACAATAAAAAAGTTGACCTTGGCCGAGGCCAGGATTTTGACAGACAAATTGCAGGAGGAGTTGGGGGTCTCCCCCGCTGCTTTCATTGCCGCTCCCGGCGGTGCTGCTGCCCCTGCTGAGGTTGCACCGGTTGTGGAGGAGAAGACCGAGTTTGATGTTATCTTGGAAGAGGTTCCTACCACTGCTCGTATTGCCGTAATCAAGGTCATCAGGTCGCTCACGTCTCTCGGTTTGAAGGAAGCCAAGGACCTAATTGACGGCCTGCCCAGGACCGTAAAGGAGGCCACAGGAAAGGAGGATGCCGAAGAAGCGAAGAAGCAGCTCGAAGCCGCAGGAGCCAAGTGCAGTCTCAAGTGAGGTGAATGCCAGGGATTGATAGTTGAGAATGTGACTCATTTTTGCAGTGCAAAAGAGTAATGAAACATATGATTACAGTTGAAATCCAAGATGTATATGGGATGCAGGAATTCGGCCATTCTTGCACGGCCTTCTTATATGTGCCCATGAAGTGGCCGCTTTATTTTTGTTCTCATCCCTCTTGAGAAAGAACTCGAGTGACACTCGGCTCTGTCCTAGACCGGTTGTATAAGTAATTTCCACTATTAGAGAAAATGGTCCAGCTCGTTGCTAAAGAGCATACCGAAAGCGTGAACGTGTTCATTCTTGGCTTAAATGTCCACGACTCGTTGCGTGTCCGTGCGTGCCGGGCTGTGTCACAGTGACTTTCAACCAAATCTATTCGTTGTTTGTCCGTGACACCTCCAACTTTCTCACCTTCGGATTTAACCGTGGATAGATGGTGATGAACTGGGTGCCCGGCTCCAACCTTACTCGTGCTATCATCCATACACTTTTTGAGTCTAAGTGACAACCGCGCAGTCACTTATCCCCGTCAATAACGTTGGTGATTTACATACACTTGGTCTACATTAAGCTTGCCCGCTCTGTGCTCTGGCGTGTTCGCATCCGTCAAGATAGGTTTGATCAGATGTGGTTATGAAGCCATTCATCGAGGGTAATTGCACTAGAGGGACCGAACTGATAAAGTCTCATTTTAGACTTCTGAAGTCTATTCCTGGTATAGTCCGTCTGTGCAGTTATTGATTTGCAAGTTATTGGAAATTTTTTCTTACTTCATGCTTAGATCTTTGTGACATATCTGGGTTTACCTTACCTGCTACATCAGACTTCTCGTGAACTGTTTCTGGGCGGTAAAGGCTAATTGATTATTCACGGTGTAGGTGTTTACATTAGAGGGTACAGCAATATATAGGATCTGCGATCTTGTTATTTTAAAGAATGAATAGGGAGTCCAAACTGCGGACTGCCAAGAAGCAGCGCCAGAAGAAATTATCGTGCGTTATTGTTTGCGGAGGTGGTTTAAAAGAGAAGGGTCAGAAAATTAACTCAAAAGATGGGGGGACTCCAGTGCAGGCCGACCTTACTTTTTTCTCAGTAGAGGCAAAAATTTTTGTTTTCATTTTCAAAAGTTCGTCGGGGACTTGCCCTCCACCTGCCAGAGTCGTGACAAATGAACGCCTCCGATGGCTGACTGCCGTTTTGGACCCGCTTACTGCTGTTTTCGATTCGCTTTCTTGACGTCGGCGTCTAACTTCTATGGCAGGGCCTTCGCACAAGTCTCGTTGTAATTTCTCGTGGGATGCCGTGAAACATGTTTAGCGGGGCCTTGCCGTGCGACATTCGAGCTGTTGACGTTGTTGTAGCGGTGTCGAATCTCGTGTCGCTCGTTGTTGCCGTTGTGCGAGACGAGCGGGGGACGTAGTCAGCCAGCTACGTGCACGAAAACAATGTCTTTTTTTTCTTGCGGTATGCAGGCTGAACGTGGAGTCGGTCGCTGCTCGATCGTCTCAGTCGATCGTCCGATCGCTCGTTGTGCAATTCGTCTGCTCGATGTCGTTGTTTCCTTCCCGCACTTCCGTCCAGTCTTTCATGCTGCTTCAGATTTGTCATGGTCGTGGATTCGTCGTTCTCACCTCTCTCGATCTCGTTGATTCCTGCTCGCATTTCCGTCCACTGTTTCGTGCTGGTTGGGAATTCTCCTGCTCGCGGATTCGTCATTCAATTTGGCTTTCGAATTCATCATTCTCTCTCGTTTGCTCGGTTCTCCTTTAGAGGAAAACCGAGCAATCGAGACTGTTTTGCTCCAAGTTTGACGTTTTGCATCTGCCGTGATTACAGTGGGAGATTGCGCTTATTTTCACGCCGGCTCCTCGTCGTTACGCACGACCACGATGCGGCCGTCATTGTTTCTTGACTCCTTAAATTTTCTCGGTTTTCCGGCCGTGCCGGTTTCTTCTTCCTACGGATTTGTCATGCTGACCGATTTCCTCTCGCTGCTGTCATCATCGCAGCGGGAGAAACCTATTTTTTCACGGCGGGTTGCTCCTTTGGACACGATGCGTTGCTTCAATTTTCCGCCTCATTCTCGTTATCATCTTTGCCCTCTTTTTTACCTCTGATGTTTCTTACGTCTACTGTTCTCTTATTGTTTCTTGCTCGCGGTTTTCTTTCTTTTCGATGTTTTGTTTGTCGCTTCTTGGATCGTCAACACTGCGTCAACGGACATGGCTGTTCTTCTGTATTATTTTTCTGCCTGTCTTCTCTTCAGATCTGTCGCCGTCTGCTCAGTCACTACGACGACGAATCACCTTAGACGACCTTCGCTTGGCCGCATGGAGAGACGCTTGCTACATGTGGATGCTGTACGTACATTCGCTACTTCATATCCCATCTTTACCTTCGGCTGATCGCCGTCGATATTCTTCGCATTTCGCTGCATGTAACTTTCTTTCTGACGTGTTCCGCAACCTTCGTGCGATTGAGGTACTGTAACGCAATGTCTGGCGAATCGCATGTTGACGATGTTATCACCGTTTCCGACGATCTTAATGTTATTATCGTTTCCGATGAAGAGAAAACAGTATCCGATGATGAGAAATCTTGTAGTCCACTTCCGTCTTCCCGTTCTCCCAGTCCTGTCTTTGTATCTTCGACTCCTCCGTCCCAGTCGACTCATGTTTCAACCTCAGTGTCTTCCTCGCCACTGCCACTGTGCTTAGAACGTATCGAGCCAATTTGTCTCCACCACATCCAAGGATACAGATGCCGACGATTACAATTTGCTCGGCCAATTGTTCTTCCTCCGCATCATTTGCTCCCTTCTAGGTACCTCTCCTTTTCTGAAACAGATCTGTATCTGATCAGAACGTACGTCTATATAGACTTCCGCTTCTGTCTGAAGCCTCCCGACTTCCTTTTGCCAGGTTCGGATTACGTCAAGGTTTCATACGCTTTCTCTGGGGCTAGTCAGTGCTTCAATGCATTATCGGACCTTTTCTGTATGTGAAATCCGAATAATTATGGCTTATCCTCAAGGATAGAAACTGTACCTTGTTCTCTTATCCCAAGTTTTTTCAACACGAGGATGAGCAGAACCTTCTGAAACCTGTTGTCTCTTCTGTGTATAGACTGAAGTTTTTGCCTTGCGTCTGCACAAGTTTCAATACCAGACTTTATAGGATAGGTTGCATGCATTTGGAATTTCCATCCGATGCAGATGCGACAGGCAGCTTGCGCCACGCGATCCAACAGCAACCCACCTCTTCCTCGCAGCAGAAGACTCTCCCTCAAGAGTCTTGAAGTCTCCGTCACCATCGGTCAGACTGGTGGGGATCTAGACCTCTGGTGTTGGGGGTCGTTGTGTGATTTTCTACAGCGAGAATGTGAGTCTGACCTCATCTCGGTAGAGTGGGGAGGAGCATTGCTGCATTTGGACGTCCAAGGCGTTATGTCTTTGCTGGCAACTAAAGAACAGATTAATCACTGTCCTCGGTTGGAAAGGGAGTAGTAGACCTTTGGAGGGCGAAGTCTGCGTCAAGAGACAGAATAACAAGGGCCTTCATACTTTTGTAGGTATGATAGGCTACTGCATGAAGGATAAATCTGAGGAACATCATCGGTGTTCTATGAAAAATATTTCTGACTGTATGCTCGCAGATGGGGATCAGCTCTTTACACTTTTGGGTGCAGTCGACACGAAGAACAGGGTGGAACTTAACTTCAACAATATACTCCAGCGCGCTCTACAGTTTAACAAATACAGGTGCCGTCATCCTCTGGGCAGTACCCTCCGCACATGTCTTCGGTCTATGGTGCGCTCCGACAAGTATTCATCATCGTGTAAATGATTGATGGGCACTGGCATACAGTGGGCAAGGAGTGAGACTCTATGGAAGTCCATTGTACATCCCGAGACAATGACGATGCAGATATCGACACTATTTTCTTCTCCAAGCGACAGGATCGTCAACGTTACTTCACAACTGTAACTCCTGAGGAGGAGGAGCGATCCTTGGATCTCCTTTCTCCAGCGATCGATGTGTGTCCACTGTTCGAAGTTGTTCGATGTTTTCCTGAGTATATTTCCTTTTGCAGTGCTATTCTTCGAGACAGAAGCTCGTTGCGAGCCACGAAAGATGAGTTGCTAGTTTGTTTATGCTCAACGTTCGGACCGTCTTGTATCGTCACTGACATGACGTTTACGTGCAGCACCAGCAGATGTTCCGGCCGAGGGATCCACTAACAGTCAAACGAGACCAGTTACGGCGTTGGGAGTATAGGTTACGTGCAGCCCCTGACAGTGGACGGAAGCCACCACTTCGGAGTGGAGCGTACGTCCAGCAGCAGTTCATGTTCCTGCTAAGGGGTTCTAGGCCACTTGTGGCCTGCAGACTATTGCGTCTTGTAAGCCGGCCTGTCTCTCACCCAGGGGTACCTCGGATGACTAGGATTACTAGTGCACCCTAATTACAAAGATTTAAGTACGCCCATGCTCACTTCACTCAACTCTCTGACCCGTATGGTCACATCGGTCCCTCTAATAGCGTTCCTGCAAACAAGTTCTAATCCCGCTCTCAACATTACATCGCAAAATACTCAAGGACTCCCAAGGTCTCCAATGCTCACTTTACTTACAGACAGGAAAATGAGAGTGTCTTCCACCCTCTCAACTCCTCCTTATATACTCTACAACTTCTTACCGTGGTAACTTTCACTAAGTTACGTTACCTCATGGTAAGTGCGCAATCCAAAATAGTAAAACTTCTAAAGGCTACTAACACTTTAAGAATAGCACACACATTACTTGTTCTACTTTACAAAAGTAAGAGATTCTCCTACTTTAGCTTTTGTAAAGTGTTAACTTTCCACTCTATCCAATCGGAAGACGACAACAAACTATTACGCCTTTTGAGGAGCATCTTTAGATCTTTGTGCATGACTTTCCATCATGCATCCA
Source organism: Asterella californica (assembly GCA_036924285.1). Lineage (NCBI taxonomy): Eukaryota > Viridiplantae > Streptophyta > Marchantiopsida > Marchantiales > Aytoniaceae > Asterella > Asterella californica. The sequence continues at coordinate 297,173 of JAYKYS010000022.1, read as the reverse complement.
ATCAGCGATGGTCAACAAAGTTACATACTTTTGAGAAGCATATTTAGAGCTCCGCACTTGTCACATAGTGCCCTAGGGGAACCTCTAATAGTTTCCTCAACTTAGTTATAACTATCTTCGCTAGTCATGACTACTTTTAATCACTCTAGATTTAGATCTTCGAACTAGAGTAACCTATAAGATAGTCATACCTAATGAAATTTATATAAGCACGCACACGAATAATGGGATACTTGTGGTGTGACATTTACCCCCAGACTTAATTTTCACTCCGTCCTCGGAGTGAAGTATCACGTTGATGAAACTTCTTCAGCTTGTCGTGGTTCACTCGATCGAAGTACGTACCACTCCTTTCTTGAAGATCATAGGTGTCATTACTCCACACTTTGGAGATGATGAAAGGCCCAAAATATCGACGTAAGAACTTCTTTTGAACTCGCTTGTGCCTAATAGCATCCCATAACATCACCCACTCACCCTTTTGAAATGGCTGTAACTTCGTTTTGTTCTTCGCCAAGCGCTTGTCATAGCTCTTCTTCTGCTGTAGCTGAGCCATCTCAATTCGTTGAGCTGCATCGTCTCTATTCTCTTCCAGCTCCAACAAGGTTTCTCTCCGCTCTTTTTCAGCTATTGGACCACCCTTTCTCTTCAATCCAGCTTGCAAGGTCTGAAAGGTGGTTAGGTCGAACTGGATTGGTAATTTGGATTCCAACCCATACACCATCTTGAAAGGTGAATATCCCGTAGACGTCTTCACTATTGTACGATACTCCCATAGCACCGCATGAAGACGCTTGTCCCAGTTGTGTTTGGCCCCTTCCATGTCAGCATCCTTTGCTAACATTTGACACAAGGTAAAGTTTGTCCTCTCTACCAAACCGTTTGAACTAGGTTTATATGAAGTAGTAACCCTCTGAGAAATGGAGAAGTGTGTACACATGGCAGTAGTCATACCACTGACAAATTCTCGACCCCTATCTGAAACTAACTCCAAAGGACATCCAAACCTAGTAATGATCCGTTCGTATAGAAATCTACCCACCTCAACTTCTCCAATAGTTACAAGAGGTCTGGCTTCTACCCACTTTGTAAGATAATCTGTGGCTACAACAATATACTTATTGTTGCGAGGGGTGCGATTCAAAGGCCCAACAAAATCTATTCCCCATTTCTCGAAAGGTCCAAGAACCGGAATAGATCTAAGAGGAGTAGAAACACTAGATTTGATAGCGAAAGCTTGACAAACATCACATGTTTTACAATACGTCAGGCAATCTCTAAACATCCCCCTCCAATGGTATCCTGCGTCAAGTATCTTGAGGGCCGTCAACTTGCCTGCGAAATGTCCTCCACATACCGGACCGTCATGGAATTCTTCCATGAGTCGTAGAGACTCCTCCTTGCTCGCAGCTCTTCTCAGGACCCCATCAACTCCTTCACGAAATAACACACCTTCCACCACCGAGTAAGGTTGACTTCGTTTCACCAACGCCTTCTTCTCTCTGGTCCGCATCCCATCTGGATAGACACCTTCCGTAACGAAATCCCAAATTTCTTGATATTCTATTGGGATAATAGAGTTGCTCATCAAGACCATCAAATCTTCATCAGGAAAGGTGTCATCCACCGGCTCCTCTCCATCCCCATCGTAAGCTCTAGATAGCAAATCTGCATTCGCGTGTTTCTTTCCTGGTCGATCGCAGATCTCATAGTCGTACTCTGACAATAAGAGCTTCCACCTTGCTAATCGTCCTTCGACCATAGGTTTATTGAAGATGTACTTCAATGCCTTATGATCTGTAACGATAGTGAACTTGCCTCCTATGAGATAATGTCGAAATTTTCTCAGAGCATAGATCACTGCTAATCCTTCTCTCTCTGTCACCGAATAATTTCTCTCTGCCTTGACCATTTGCCGACTAGCATATGCAATAGGATGATCTCTACCTTCAACATCATACTGACTTAGAGTACATCCTACTGCTATATTTGAAGCATCCGTATATAGAATAAACTGTTTATTCCAATCGGGCTTAACCAAGATTGGAGCTGAAGTAAGAGCTTTCTTCAGCTCCTCAAAGGCGGCTAGAGCTTCTTCATCTCCTAAAATCAACACGTAATCTACTCCCTTCTTCAGATATACAGTCAAAGCGTATGCTTTATGTGAGAACGAGAGTATAAACCTTCGATAATACCCCACCATACCTAAAAACTGTCGTAGCTTAGTGAGAGTACTAGGAAAAGGGAGCTCTAAGATCTTCTGCACCTTCTCTGGATCAACGGCAATGCCGTCCTTGGATATGATATGACCCAAGAGTAACCCTTCCTCACACCCAAAAATACATTTCTCCGGATTGAGAGATGCATTTGCTACATCTAAACATTCTAAGACCTTCACAAGGTGCTCAAAATGCTTCTCCTTACTCCCGTAGACACAAAAGTCATCTATAAAATCTCTCACAAACTTTCCTAAGAAAGGTTCGAACACTTTGTTCATAAACCTTTGAAACGTCGCAGGAGCATTACACAGACCAAATGGCATGACTCGAAATGCAAACGTACCCCACGGAGTAGTGAAAGTGGTCAGGTGTTGATGTTCTGGTGCAATTTTGATCTGGTTATATCCGCTATAACCGTCTCCAAAGCTGTACCATTCGTTCCCCGCCACTTCTTCCAAGATCTCGTCGATGAAAGGTAGAGGATAATAATCCTTCTTTGTGACCGCATTGAGCTTCTTGTAATCAACACACACCCTCAATTTGCCATTTTTCTTCCTTACGATCACAATGGGTGATACCCATTCAGAATGCTCCACCTCGTAAATGAACCCAGCAGTGTGCAGCTTCTCGATCTCTTCTTTCACCAGATCCGCAATTGGAGGACTCACCCTTCGTTGCTTCTGTCGTACCGGTTTGACTTCCTTCTCTAACTCGATACGGTGTTGCTCCAGTGTGACCTCCCTCAGATCCTTGTAACTAAATGCAAATACATGAATGTATTTGCGAAAGATCTCTTCGAAACAACTCTTCTCCTCTTTAGTAACCTTCGATCCATAACGTAAGGTGGCAATTCTTCTCTCCACCTCCTCGGGAGTCAACGGTTCTTTGTCTCGATCTCTTTGCACTTCCGGAGAAGGGAAAAGATCCACTACATTCACACCCACATTTCGTTCTTCTCTCTCCTCCTCTGACGATGTATTTTCAGATTCTGAATCTGAAGAATTGGTACCTACATCAGAAGTAGTATCGACAACTTCTGACTCCCAGTAGTCCGATGTGGGTCGATCCGATTCCGACGTCCCAACTTGATCTCCGAGCAATGGAACTTTGATCCGGTGGTGATTCGGTCCGATGCGTAAATAACCTTTGTGCCAGTTATCCGTTGCATGTACTGCTCGAAGCCAAGGTCTTCCGAGTAACATTTCATAACTTGACTCCTTCAAGATTTGAAATGTCATGTTTACTTGCACTCCCATTACTGACACGCAAACTCTCTCCAGCACTCCCAATGGCCTAACTCGCTGTCTGTTAGCCATGCCAACCGTGATACTAGAAGGACGCGTTGGTACTAGATCCAACTTCCTCATGAGTCGTTCCGAGATGGCGTTTACTGCCGATCCTCCATCGACAAGAACATCAGAGACATCTCTCCCATTGATACGAGCCTCTACTTTTGATGCCTTGTTGCATACCTCTCCTTCACTAGCGTCTAAAGCACTCACACCGACAGTAGAAGGATTTACCTTCTTCTTCCGACCTCGTCGGGAGCTTAGACCGCTACGAAGTTCTTTCCTCACCGAAGGATTCAGAGCAATCAACTGTCCCACAGTAATGTTTGCTCGTTGCTTTCCCACGTCTTCCACCACATTGTATTTTGATTGCTCCATTGAAATTGTGAAATCAGTATTTCCCAATTTCTTCCGTCGCTCTTTGGTTTTTGAAGAAGATTTGCTACTCCGAGTATTTTGACTTGGAGAATCTTCCATCACGACCGGTTCTCCCTCCTCGAAATGCGTCCTCATCCTCTTCCTCTCTTGAGCTAACAGCTCTACAGACTGAAAACCTTCTCGTACATCTCGCGGCTCCAAGATGTCAATGCATGCTACACCCTTGTCCTTACTTTGTGAAGTTGAAGCTCCATCCGCCGTTCCACCATTACGACTCGGACAATTACGTTGGAAGTGTGATCCTCCGCACGTAAAACATCCTTGGCTCGTGTAGTTACTGGGTGATCCTTGCGGTGGTCCACCTCTGGACTGATAGTTTCCATAACCTCGTGAGCCCCCTCCAACATTTGGACTCCGGTGTTGCAACAAATTCACCATATTGATCTTCAAATCTGCCAGAGAATCTGTCAAACTTTTCAACTCATCACGAAAGTCGGGAGTAACAGATCTAGATGGTACAGTGACTGTAACCGCACTAGTAGGAGCTATCGGAGTCAGATTTTGAAATCGAACAGTCGGAACACTCGCAGGTTTCAGAGTTGGCATGCTCGGCCCTTGCACATCTCCACATGCTGCCCCAACAGTCATTGGTTGCAAGTCGTCTCCATCCAGACTCTCTTCCATCCTGGTTGCGATCTTCACTGCATCAGCCTTCGAAGTTGGTCTCTCATACCGCACTTGTGTTCGAATCTCCGGCCTCAATCCCCCAATAAAATTCTTTGTGAGCATTGCTCCAATGCCCACCATCGTTGGTTCTACTACATCTCCACTCTTTCGTAAAACCACCCGAAACTTCTGTTCTAATTTCTCCACCCTCTCGGCATAAGTCCTTACTTTCTCTTTCTCTCCTTGTTTGAGGTAAGTTACCTCCACCATTAACTTCTCGTAACTTTCATCAGGAAGAAAAGTTTCAATTAAGGCCTCCGTCAATACTTCCCAAGTATCATCTGGAGTCCCCACTACTCTTCTCTTCTTCCTATCCTCATACCATGTCAATGCAGAACTCTCAAGAAATTCAGGTATCAACCCTACCCACTCGCTCTTCTTTCGATCTCCATTGCCAATGCATGCTCTTTTGAAGTCTCTCACAAATCCTTCCACGTCTTCTCCATCCTTTCCGTAAAACACCGGAAGTTTCCCCATTCTTCTCTTCTTTTCTTCTTCTTACTCGAGGTACTGCTTGCAGATGTGAAGATCGCACTTCACCGCAATCCACAATTTCCCCGTTGAGCTCTCTCCTCTCCAAAGGTTGGAGTAAGTTTGACCCTCATGGTCATCTTATCTCTCGTGTGATAGACTATCTCCATCCTCGCTAGAGGTCTTCACTCGTTCCGTTTCTACACTCAACCTTCTCTCCAGACCTTGGGCTACAGTTTCTAGCAAAGCAACCACTGCGCTACACTCGTGCTCAACTGGAATCCCGTCCACTCCACATCTAGGACAAAAGGTTGTAGGGTCAATGACAGCTTGTCTAGGGGAAGAAGGACCTATGTGTAAGCTTAAGTCGACCAACCCTCTTCGCTCACGCAAAAGTCTATTCTTCGTAGGACACTTGCTCACTTTATGTCCTTCTTCTCCACACAAAAAGCACCTCGAGTTCTTCTCCAGATTCTTACGAGTACTCTCTACTTCTTCCTCAAATTCTAGTCGAAATTCTCCTTTCGCCAGATCAGCGGTAACTATCACCGCATAGCCTTGAGGGATCTTGCTCAACCTCAATTTCCACTCTTGCTGTCCTTCCATGACGATGATCCGTCATACATCTCTCTCGCTCTATAGTTTGTTTGACACTTTTGATCACTCGACTATCTTCTCGCTTAGCAATCTCTCACATTACTAAGTAGAAGCTCAACTTGTCAACCCTGAGCCTCAGAGATCGAACCTAACCCTCTCAAGAATTCTGAAATTCTTTCACTCTTTTACTTCAGCAAGCGATATAACAGATTTGACCCCCCTTCGCTTCGAATGCCATAACTCCAGTTCTACTCGATCAATTCACGCATGATTTGGGTGCCTAGATAGCTTATCTTGCAAGCTATCAGCATGGAAGATTTCAAGGTCTAACTCTAAAAACTGAAAATATGAAAAGGACTGTAAACTCCTTCCCGAGAGCTCACTATTTAATACCGAAAAACCTCCTTAACTTCCGAAAGACATAACTCTCTCCTTACAATTGATCTCTCGGAGATATCAAGCTTATTGGAAAGCTTATCTTGCCCTCTATAACATGGTCTATGTACAAAGGTTCTGAACTCATGCTCAAAAACAGACATGAACTGTACTAACGACTAAATACGAATCTTTGTATCGAGGTCCCGGCAACGGAACCAAAATGTAAGCCGGCCTGTCTCTCACCCAGGGGTACCTCGGATGACTAGGATTACTAGTGCACCCTAATTACAAAGATTTAAGTACGCCCATGCTCACTTCACTCAACTCTCTGACCCGTATGGTCACATCGGTCCCTCTAATAGCGTTCCTGCAAACAAGTTCTAATCCCGCTCTCAACATTACATCGCAAAATACTCAAGGACTCCCAAGGTCTCCAATGCTCACTTTACTTACAGACAGGAAAATGAGAGTGTCTTCCACCCTCTCAACTCCTCCTTATATACTCTACAACTTCTTACCGTGGTAACTTTCACTAAGTTACGTTACCTCATGGTAAGTGCGCAATCCAAAATAGTAAAACTTCTAAAGGCTACTAACACTTTAAGAATAGCACACACATTACTTGTTCTACTTTACAAAAGTAAGAGATTCTCCTACTTTAGCTTTTGTAAAGTGTTAACTTTCCACTCTATCCAATCGGAAGACGACAACAAACTATTACGCCTTTTGAGGAGCATCTTTAGATCTTTGTGCATGACTTTCCATCATGCATCCAATCAGCGATGGTCAACAAAGTTACATACTTTTGAGAAGCATATTTAGAGCTCCGCACTTGTCACATAGTGCCCTAGGGGAACCTCTAATAGTTTCCTCAACTTAGTTATAACTATCTTCGCTAGTCATGACTACTTTTAATCACTCTAGATTTAGATCTTCGAACTAGAGTAACCTATAAGATAGTCATACCTAATGAAATTTATATAAGCACGCACACGAATAATGGGATACTTGTGGTGTGACAGTCTAAGTTTTAAGAAGTTTACGATAGTGTTTTTTCTCCTTTGACTTACGTATGATAGCATTCGGAGTATAACACATAAGTTTAAAGACGTTAACAGTAGTGTTGTTGTCGTCCGCTGGGATATCGATACAGTGGGTTGACGACTGTGTACATAGAAACCGAGATAAGAGTGATAAGAGCGAAACATGTTCAGTAGCGCTTGTGGATGTACAAAAAATTTTGGCTATAAAGTTTTAGTGACCAATTTGGTCATTTCTCATGAAAAGAAGGTATTGGTCACGAACGAGAAGGGATGGAAGTTAACGGTATCGTAGTGCGTGGCGTTCAAGATGATGAAACGGAGCTTCAGAAGACACTCAACCAGCATTTGTTCGGGAAGCTACGCCCTAGCTTATCAAGCTGAGCACGAGCTAAGCTGGGGCCATACTTGACAAGCTGCCCCCTAGCTTGGATTGGAATATCACCATAAAAGGGGTCGAAAGACACCAGAATGCAGAGCTCGACGAGGAGAGCGACTTCATGCTTCCAGTTTTGACAGAAAGTGTTTTGAGCAATAGTTAGTGCGGTTTTAGACTAAGAAATATACGAAAGAGGGAAATCTGTCGATTCTGGCTCGTGACTCTAACTCTGAATCTGATAGCGTGGGTGTGTAGGTGTTTATGAATACTATAGTTGTGACTCCTTATTCATTAAAAATGGAGTTGTATAGAGAAGTTAGCATAAGAAAGGCTAGTAAAGACTTTGCAGAAAAATTTCTTCACGAAAGGCATATGTACAGACTGTAAATGCTTTTAGAATGGAACCAAAGACCATCCCAGTGATAGGACGCCTGCCTAGGGAGCAAGTGGTCTCAGGATCAATTCCCCCTGGCCTCTGGTTCTTATTTCGGCATGTTGACCTCGTGGAAGGGAGTCTACGTTGGATATGTAGTCACGTTGTCGTGATGTGAATCATTTCACATAGTAAATGATTCACTTCTCTGTCGGGCGTTAGTCTCTCTGAGTGAAGTTAAGACCTCAGAGAAGTCCATTTTTGGAAGATGTTATATATTTTGAGTCTTAGTAGGTTGATTATCATGTAGATAGGATTTAAGCTCATGGGTTGTATTTGTGTGTCGCCCATGCACGCTTTCTAGCTGATTTAAGTTAATTTTCGGGGCTGCATGTCATTTTAGGTAGTTTAAGTTTTACGCTGGTACTCTAGGGGGCTTGACATGATAGCCTATGAGTGTAGATAAGTTACCAGGTAGTTTAAGGCACAAAATGACAACCAAATGGAGCTATGAACTCCCATTGGTCCATTTTTGTCTTTTGTTAAACTCTAAGTTTAGAAACAGAGCTCTAGAGTGGATTTCGAGCAATTGGTGAGGAAATTGCAAAATCTGAGAGCACAGGGAGATAGAGCTCGTCGAGCCAAGCACTGTCAGTGAAATTCTTGATCGATTTGGATCAATAAACAAGGAGTTATGCCCAATTGAAGTTCGGATTGTGTCAAAACTGCATCACTTTTGTTGATTTTGGGGTTTTGAGTGTCAATTGCAGCAGAATTGAGAAAATCGCTTCAAACCTTCGTGGTTGCGTTCACTGTCAGCCGGGCTACGACTGTCAAAAAAGTTTCAAGTGATTTGAGTTACTGAGTAATTCAGGGCGGCCGCTGAAGTAGAGGGGGTCCGAAAAGTTCTCAATCTGGAACAGCAACTTCAGAGAGCGAGATCTGGAGTTCTGTGTGGAATCAAGAGGCCCAACTTCACAGGAGTGTTCAGCAAGCTGTGTACTGCAAATCTTGTAAGAATTTCCCATAGTGATCGAGCCAATTCTTTGTTCTAGGTAGAAACAGCTGTCTGGGTACCAGAAATTGCCGTAATTTCTCTACTCAAAAAGTTTCTACTCATATCTTAGTGCTCTGAATTGATCTGAAACTGAAACTTCGCATGTGTATCCAGTAGGACCTTATTGACATGTAGGAGGAGTTCTGAAACCTGAACCTTCACATATTTCTCAATCCTCAGTGTCAAAGTTTGTCATTTGATCTTATCATTACTAGTTAAGTCTGAACTTTACTTCCTGAACATATCAGAAGAGCCAAGAGACTTATATGGGTGTTTATCAATATCACCTTGAGACCTGAAGCCTATCCTTTGAGTAAACCAGCCACAACCTGAAGCTCAACGCTTCCCTGAGTAGATTGAACACAACCTTCAATCTCATATCACAGCCAAAAGGTTCGTCCTTCCCAGGAAGACTCTCAACCCGACAACGTCCTGCATATCTAGGGGCGGGAGACCGATATCTCTCTTAATCGTGGGCTTCCTGACCTAAACCTCCGATGCCATCGTGAATATATCATGGAAGATACCTGATGCGCATATGGGGGGGGGCTGTAAACCAGCTTAGCATTGACAATGAAAGCTATGAGACCTTTAGTAATGAAGGGGTCGGTTTTGTAAAAACAGCTGTGAAGCTTTTATTAATAAAGGAGCTGATTTAGTAATTAAGGTTCTGTACGTAAGGACAGCAGGGGGTAGCTTAGCTAGGGGTCTGCTTGTGATAAGTAGTTTTGCTTATAAGGACAGCAGGGGACAGCTTAGCTGGGGACTTACCTTTTAGGTTAATTAACCTACGCCAGCGAGAGAAGGGGACTTTTGACAAAGAGTAGAAGGAGAGCCATCTGGATGCTGTCGGAGTGTGATCCATCTACCTAGGAAAGCGCCGGGCTTCTGGCTGTGGTTGTTTACTCAAGAGGTTGGCTTTCAGGTCACAACAGGGGCCATAAACACTCACACAGTTGTATAGGATCCTCTAATATGCTCAAAAAGCGAAATTTAGGTCTAACTAGTAGTAATAGGTTTAAGCGGTGAACTTTGACACACAAAGAGAGGAAAACTATGAAGGTTTAGACTTCTAAACTTCCCCTACATGTAAATGAGGCACTACTGAACACACACACGAAGTTTCAGCCTGAGATTGAATTCTAGCACCGAGATGTTGACAGAAAAGTTCTGAGTAAGAGAATTATGGCAATTTCTGGTACCTAGACAGCTATTCTGACCTATAACAGAGAATTGGCTCGATGAATTTCAAATATTCTCACAGTATTTGAAGTCTACAGGATGCTGAACATCCCTGTGAAATTGGGACTCCTGAATGTACACAGAACTCCAGATCTCCTCCTCTGAAGTCGCTGCTCTAGATTAAAAGCTTTTCAGACCCCCTCTGCTTCAGCGGCCGCCCTGAATTACTCAGTTACTCAATTGATATGAAACTTTTTGGGAAATCGTAGCCCTGCTGGAAGAGAACGCAACCACGAAGTTTTGAAGCGATTTCTTCAATTCTGCTGCAAGTGACACTGAAAACCCCAAAATCAACAAAAGTGATGCAGTTTTGGCATAATCCGAACTTCAATTGGGCATAACTTCGTCTTTATTGCCTCAAATCGATCGAAAATTTCACTGACAGTGCTTGGCTCGACGAGCTCTCTCTCCCTGTGCTCTCAGATTTCGAAGATACCTCACCAAATGCTCGAACTCCACTCTAGAGCTCTGTTTCTAAACTTAGAGTTTTACAAAAGACAAAAATGGACCAATGGGAGTTCATAGCTCCACTTGACTGTCCTTTTGTGCCTTAAACTACCTGGTAATTTATCTACACTCATAGGCTACCACGTCAAGCTCCCTAGAGTGCCAGCGTAAAACTTAAACTACCTAAAACGACACGTAGCCCCGAAAATTAACTTAAATCAGCTAGAAAGCGTGCATGGGCGACAAGTAAGTACAACCCATGAGCTCAAACCCCTATCAGCATGGAAACCCTAAGTCATGTACATTGAACGTCATAGACAAGTAAGAAGTCACTTGCACAAGCTCACAAATGCTTGAACAAGATAACTAACATACTATCAGCCTACTAGGACTCAAAATAGTGTTAACACCGTATGCAAAGGTGTCAAACATATACATAAAAGACTAGAAGTAATATGAGCAAACTTCTAGAACTACCAAACCTAAGCATCGGAGTAGAAGTCAAGCATGTAGCCGCCAAATGGCGCGACATCCACCCCCTCTGAACCTGCACATCCTCCGGTATGTGCCAGATCCAGATCAAGACTCTTCAGCTTCAGCTTCAAATTCATCTTCAACCTCCATTGAGTCTTCAGCTTCATCCTCAATAAGCTCTGCAATGTTCTGGTCGTCCCCTCTCCTTCTAAAGAGCTTGATTCTCTTCCCTGCGACTGGTATCTTGAGCACTGCACCATCTAACTCTCTCAAAGAGTATGTGGCATTATCATAAACTTCTAACACCACATAAGGTTCGAACCATCTCTTGGAAAACTTTCTGATAGCGCTATGCTGATTATCAAGACTACTATCATAGACTAACACCCAATCACCTTGCTTAACTGGTTTGGGTCGTAATCTATGCGTTCTATCAAATCTGCCTTTGTTTCTCTCTCTAGCAGTCTTTAACCTTTCCATAGCTTTGGCAACATCCTCAGGTCTTCGTTCTAACTGCTGGATCCTTAATGCAAGAAGATCCTCCGTACTTCTACCATCTTCCCATGACAAAGCATTCCAAGTAGGCACAACCTCCTCAATCGGCATCACAGGTTTTTGTCCTAGTATCAACTCTGCTGGCATGTAACTTGTAACGGTACTATGAGTTGTACGATCTGCCCACAAAGCAAATGGTAGCAGTCTAGGCCATTCACGGATCTTACCCTTGCAAGCTTTTACCAAAGCTTTGATGATTGGCGGATGACCTCTTTCGCTCTTGTCATTCCCTTCAGGATTGTAAGCAGTGGTTAACGCCAACTTGATTCCCAATCGCTTGAAGAACTCAACTGCTTCTTGTGCATCCAACTCACCCCTATCTGCAGTGATCTTTCCCACACACCCATACCTACAAATAACATCTTCAAGTAGAAAGCGGCAGACACTAGCAGTGGTCTTCGTCCTCAGAGCACGGCCTTCGACTTGGTAAGATAGATCTTCTCTAGCCAAGACTAGATACCTCATTTGTCCAAGTCCAAATGGCATAGTTACCAGATCAACTACCCATTTATAATGAATGGCTAAAGGATAAGTAGGATGCAATCCATCACGATGGCGTACATTGGAGTACATCTGACAGGGTATACAGGATGAAACAAACTGTACTACATCCTTATACATACCCTTCCACCAATACTTTTCCTTCATCTTGGCAAATGTAGCCCAAACTCCTCTATGACCGGTCCATAAACTCTCATGGAACTCCTTGATCAGCTTCTGCTGCAATTCCAAGTCACATACTACCCGCTGCGGTATACCTCCTTGTAGCTTAGGGCGTTTCCATAGATGTCCTCCATGTAAAAAGTAACCATAAGCTGTTCTACGGATCCTCTTGAAATCTGCATCAGACCAGCCTTCCTGCTTTTCCAGTGAACTTAAATAGCGCCCAAGATCCAACCACTCGCCATCATACACAGTTTTCTCAAAAAACTCCAACGGGGCTGCAAAATAGCTTCTATCTCTTCTAGCAAGAGCACTAGAATAGAACTCTGTTCCCACATCCTCCTGGTCATCTATCATTTCCTTCTCATCGTAATACCTAGCCCTTGATAACATATCTGCCACAGGATTGTCTTTTCCTGCAATATGTCTAAACTCTGGGTTCAAGGACTTGATATATGCTATCCACCTCAACATAGCAATGTCTGGAGTTGTACAGCTAGTAATCATTCCCAAGAGAGGTAAACAATCTGTCTCCACGACCACAGGTGCTCCTATCAAGTATTCCTTGTCACTCTTCATCGCAGTAATTATTCCCCATAGCTCTCTCTTGACCTGAGGGTAGTCTCTCTGTCGTGAACTTAACACCTTAGCTCCAAAACGCACCACATATCTGTTTCCATCCTTGTCATCTTGTCCTACAGCCCATCCAATGCCAATAGGACTAGTATCAACAGTAAGGATAACAGATCTGCCCAACTCATATGTTACCTTCCGTAGAATTGGTGGTGAAGACATCAGATCCTTCAACTTCTTCATAGACTCGCTTTGCTCCTCTTGCCATTGAAATCTTTGCCCCTTCCTCAGCAGCTTGTACAACGGATCTGCTACATGTGCAAAGTGTGGAATCCATATATGATAAAACACACATGCACCTAGAAACCTTCTCACCTCGGTAACCGATCCACACGTCTTTTTCATTCTTCGAATGGCATCAACCTTGTTTGGACAAGGTTTCCGACCATAAGATCCACATATGTGTCCCACAATCAACACCTCTTGTTCTCCAAATACAGACTTTGCTCTTGATAAAGTCAAATGAACCTCCTCCAGTCGACTCAGTATCTTATCACAGTCAGTTATGTGATCTGCAACAAACTTACGGCACCACCTCTGATCCATGACCTCATTCTTCTCCTCCTCAGCACATCCTTTGATCGGCACATCATCAAGGAATGGCATAGTTTTTTCAGAAATGAAGTCCCTCAAAACTTTGTTCATGCCATTCATCATATGTGCTACCAAATTGGTAGCACCTTGCGGTAAGGTGCACATCCTTAGTAACCCTAAAGGTGTCCTCATTGTAGTCAAGTCTCTACTTTCAGAGGATAACTGAAACTGATCATAACCTGAATATAAGTCTCCCATCGAATAGATAGCACGACCAGCAAAAGCCTCTGCAAACTCGTCTACAATAGGTCCTATACCCATATTCCTGATAGTCACCTTGTTAACTGGCTGCATATCTTGAATGAATCTCAAAGCTCCACTCTTCTTCGGAACAGTAAATCATCTGCTAGAGTAGGGAGCTATAGATGGTTCCAAGATACCCATCCTAATCCTCTCATTGAGCAAGTCTATCAGCTTTGGCAGATGAGCCCTAGGCACAGGGATAAGACGTAGATTCCAAGGCACATGCGGTATAGTAAAGATTACCATAGGTGCAACTTCACTTGGATCTACACATCCTACTTCATGTGACTCAAATGCAAACGCCTTACCATGTTGTTTCTGTGAACTGGTGCCCAATTCTTCTCGGTCCTCTGAGCGTCGGTTCTTGTGCAGCTTGCTCCATCTTCTGATTGTAATCGAGTGGTAAAGGCAAAGCCACTGGTTTGACTTTCTTTGCCACTGACTTGTACTCTATAGAACTTTCTATTATACATTTCAACTCCCTATAGTATCTACCAAATACTGCTCTTCAAACACTCCAGATATGTATTCATCTCTTGCTAACTCTCCACTGTCCCACAAAGACTGTTGTACACACTTCACATGTTGCCTCTCAAACCTCTTCAGATTCTCAACCTTCCTATAACATACTGATCCACATGACGTCAATCCTAAGAAGCTAGAGGATAAAGCTTCCTGCTTTATTGGATTAGGCGAGAATCTTATCTCTATTGTACCATTGAAGTCTCGCTCTTCAATGGTACTCTGCCAAAACCCCTAGATTCTCTAAACTCCTGAGTAATCTTAGGTAGTGGACGGTCTCTCAAGCTATCACGATTCCTCTCATGTTCTGCAGCAACGATCAAAAACTGAACAGCTCTTTTGCCATCTCTACTACGTATCCTAGCATAAGCTGAACCATCATCCATAACTCGTGTCTCCATTCTAACAGCAGTAATGTAAGGCTGCCTTAGAATGATAGGACAGGTTGACATGTCTTGCACAAAGAAATTTTGAACATCACTGATGTCACCCACAGTTACCTTGATGTTGGGACAAGCACCATAGAGTTCTCTCCTCTGGTTGTTGGCAGCACGTATAAGCCATTCATGGTCGGTGTCTATGGGCCACCTTCCACGCTTGTACAGCTCCTTAGACATCAGATTAATCTCTGAGCCGTGATCAATCGATGCCACCACAGATCTCCCAACTTCACCAAGGTCTCTGTGGTTGCTCTTGCCCAATGGTTGTGAGAGTAATGGCTCTTCTGCGATGCTTCTATCTCATCTTCAAACCTCACGTGCTGATAGGATCTCCCCTCTGATACTTGAGAGCAGTAACCAGCAATCTCATCTTCCTCATCATCCAACAGTTTGGTCCCTAGAGCGTTAAGCGTAGCTGCTTCACCCAAAATCTGACGTTTCCTCTTGATGATATCTATGATAACCTCATGGAACTCACGCTTTGCAATCTCAAGAATCTCACCCAAGGTAAACTCAACCTTCCCATTCAAGATACGATTCTCTAACACCTGTTTCAAGTCTGTAGCAATCTCAATGTCAGACTGAAGTTTGTATGCAGGCATCTTACCCTTCTCCTTGCTTCTCTCCTTCTCCTTTGGTGTTGTAGATGGTAGATCCTCCATAGTTTCCTCCCGAGTAGGTTTTGTCTCCTGCCTTGCCTCTGGTCTAGCCCTTTCACTCCTTGTAGCAGGTCGTTTGGCTGTAGAAGCCTCACCTGCATCCTCCCTCCTACGTTTTTCTTCTAGTACAGCTTCATGCTGACTTCTTGCAACATAAGCATGCACTGACATAGTATCCACAGGATCATTCCATCCTGTAGCTTCTCGAATTGAGTTGCCAACCCTTCGTAGCACATCCTTGTCTAGCTCTGTTCTAGCTACGGACCGCACTATATCAGACCACAACCCAGTAGTCCCTTTCTCTCTCTCCATCTCCACTTTCACTCCACAAGTAGCAGCATTCACAAGAGAAACAACATGTGATGCTGATATTTCATTCACAAGTCTCTTCATACCACCCTTGCCAAAGTTGGTTCCCAACATCATCCCAGCCTCTCTCAGATGGATCTTACCATCTTTGAAGAAGATAAGATCCTTCCTCAATGCATCTGAAAACTCTCCACAATCTCCTCTTACATGGTCTAGGCTATCACACCATATACAACGATGAACAAAACCTTCTCTCATCTGAGGTCTTTTGCATAGCAGGCTGTACATTCTGCTCCTTCTCTTCTAACCTAGTGAGCTTAAGCTTAAGCTCTTTCATACCCTTTATCAACTCATCAAGCGATGAGTCTTCCTCTCTAGCAATTACCAAAGCAGGCTTAGTATGCAACTGCTTGACAGGAATTATCAGAGGTGCTGCTTCACTTACCACCACCTTGTCCCTTCTTCTCTGTCTCTTGACCAGCAAAGAAATAGCCTCTTCGACCTCCTTCCAATCAGTCTTCAATCCTCTCTCCTCACTCTTGTCTTCCAGCAACAGCTCAAGCTTCTCCTGAATAGTCACGTCCGCTGCTTGTAGGAAAAGCTCAGTCTTCTCCACCTCTAGTGTAAGCTTTTCTGTCCTAAAAAGCTGAGCATACTGACGATCAAACTCCCTTAACAACTCATTTACAGACAAACCTTTGTTAGGTTTAACCACCCACTCCAAGAACGTCCTCTTGGTCACCCTCTCTGAATCTTCAGTGTAGTACTCCTCCTTCAAAGCTCGCATAAAGCTCTCCCAACTCTGTCCTTGTTGCTGCTTGAGCTCCTTCACACGCCCACGAATCTCAGGGACAACAGCAAGCTCAAAGTTCTCCACCATCTCCTTCTCAGGTACCTTGTTCACCTCCATCTCCCTAGCATAGTATCGCACATACTTGGAAATATCTGTCCCCTTGAACTGGTCCATCTGATGCACCACAGATTGCAACGCCTTGGTTGCTAATACCTCCTTCCTCTCTGTGCTCTGCTGCTGCTGCATAAACATAGAAAAAGCTTGGAACATCTTCATCGTAGCAGCATCCAACTGAACAGGTTGCTGAGCAGCAGCAGCACCTCCACTTGATGATCCTTGGTTGGCCATGATATCTGATCCTGTAACACTCTCAAGAAAACTCCCACCCTAGGTGTTTCACGTCGAGTACACCAAAAAGAGAATATGTCGGAGTGTGATCCGTCTACCTAGGAAAGTGCCGGGCTTCTGACTGTGGTTGTTTACTCACGAGGTTGGCTTTCAGGTCACAACAGGGGCCATAAACACTCACACAGTTGTGTAGGATCCTCTAATATGCTCAAAAAGTGAAATTTAGGTCTAACTAGTAGTAATAGGTTTAAGCGGTGAACTTTGACACACAAAGAGAGGAAAACTATGAAGGTTTAGACTTCTAAACTTCCCCTACATGTAAATGAGGCACTACTGAACACACACACGAAGTTTCAGCCTGAGATTGAATTCTAGCACCGAGATGTTGACAAAAAAGTTCTGAGTAAGAGAATTATGGCAATTTCTGGTACCTAGACAGCTATTCTGACCTATAACAGAGAATTGGCTCGATGAATTTCAAATATTCTCACAGTATTTGAAGTCTACAGGATGCTGAACATCCCTGTGAAATTGGGACTCCTGAATGTACACAGAACTCCAGATCTCCTCCTCTGAAGTCGCTGCTCTAGATTAAAAGCTTTTCAGACCCCCTCTGCTTCAGCGGCCGCCCTGAATTACTCAGTTACTCAATTGATATGAAACGTTTTGGGAAATCGTAGCCCTGCTGGCAGAGAAAGCAACCACGAAGTTTTGAAGCGATTTCTTCAATTCTGCTGCAAGTGACACTGAAAACCCCAAAATCAACAAAAGTGATGCAGTTTTGGCATAATCCGAACTTCAATTGGGCATAACCTCGTCTTTATTGCCTCAAATCGATCGAAAATTTCACTGACAGTGCTTGGCTCGACGAGCTCTCTCTCCCTGTGCTCTCAGATTTCGAAGATACCTCACCAAATGCTCGAACTCCACTCTAGAGCTCTGTTTCTAAACTTAGAGTTTTACAAAAGACAAAAATGGACCAATGGGAGTTCATAGCTCCACTTGACTGTCCTTTTGTGCCTTAAACTACCTGGTAATTTATCTACACTCATAGGCTACCACGTCAAGCCCCCTAGAGTGCCAGCGTAAAACTTAAACTACCTAAAACGACACGTAGCCCCGAAAATTAACTTAAATCAGCTAGAAAGCGTGCATGGGCGACAAGTAAGTACAACCCATGAGCTCAAACCCCTATCAGCATGGAAACCCTAAGTCATGTACATTGAACGTCATAGACAAGTAAGAAGTCACTTGCACAAGCTCACAAATGCTTGAACAAGATAACTAACATACTATCAGCCTACTAGGACTCAAAATAGTGTTAACACCGTATGCAAAGGTGTCAAACATATACATAAAAGACTAGAAGTAATATGAGCAAACTTCTAGAACTACCAAACCTAAGCGTCGGAGTAGAAGTCAAGCATGTAGTCGCCAAATGGCGCGACAACGCGCAGGAGAAGCTTGTGGGCTGAGGAGATCAGATTTCTGAAAGAATTGAGTTGGGAGGTCGACGCAAAGGAGGAGACAAGTGTTTAGAAGCAAAAACTTTGTCTATTATACAGGTTGGAGGTAGAATTACCTTCTGAAGCAGTCTATTGAGCGGAGATCAGTTTGATGATTTGTGAGAGGCTTTTGATCTTTGTTGAATCAAATTTCTGAGAGTTTTCAGTTGGGAGGTTGACGCTAGGAGAGGAATAAGAGTCAGTGGTCTGAATTTCACCTACTAGATTGAGATTAAGATGAACTTGGTAGATTTTTGGCAGAAAAGTGATAGACTAAGAGAGAGACGCACAAGAGAGGAAGAGAGAGAGATTTTCTTTACAGTTGAAGAAATTGATGGTGCAGCCGGCACTCAAATAAAATTATTCTGAATCCTGAAAGATCTATTTGTGCGCTTGAGTGTTTGCTGGGTGTCTGTTTGAGTGTTTGTCTTATAATTGGTGACGGCAAGAAGTAGGGTTTTGAGATCTCATCATCAGCAGCAACCTGTTTTTCTTTTAGGTCGTTTCTCTGATCGATCACAGTCAGGAGGTCCGTCCTCCCCAAGAAAGACTCTCCCCGTGACATCTGGTGCTTCCACTGAGAGCTATTAGGGTTATTGATTTAGAGAATTGACTAGATTAGGTGGAAAATGGATCACAGTGCTGCTGTACAGGGTGTGGCTGCTGCTCAAGATGCTCCTATCTAAGGGACTCCTGGTCAGGATGGAATTGGCTCTCAAGGACGACCTACGATGGTTCCAACAGCAACAACACAGCCTGTCATAGACACCTCTCAGATTCTTCAGGCGTTGGTTGCCTTGATTCAGCAGCAACTTGCAACTAGGGGAGCTGAGATGTAAACCCTCTGCGGTCCTATCGATCAACTACCCCCGATCTCTCAAGCTCCACGATCGTCATCGATGAATCTGCAAATGTCGGACCTGTCTCTCACTCAGGGGTCACCTCTGATGGCTTTGATGGAAGCACACCATGAACTTGAAGGAAAAAATGCTAAGTTCATTTATTCATACACCCACAAATTCATCAACTAATAATTCTCCACAAACTCATCAACTAAAATCCTTCATTCTAACGACGTCTCTCAAGTTCTCACATGCTAAAAATATCTCACATTCTTTATATTACTCAAGTTGTCATTGCGATGATGTGAAAACAAGGATGAGGAGCTTTTCTCTGCTCCTCTATTTATACATTCTAGGTTTTTACTTTGGTACCCTCCGGTAACTCAGCCGTGACTACTTTTACCGGGTTTTACTAAGATATTACTTAAGGTAAAAGCATTAATCACATGGGCTTCTTACCTTTTCACATGGGCTTATTCCTTCAAAGTCAACAACTTCTAGAAGGATTCTGAAATATTCTCAAGGAATCTCGAATTTCCACCCCCCTCTACACTTGGACTCACTAAAAAAGAAACATGTGAAATCTCTTCTTGTTTTTTTAATGCCCACAAAGTCCACAACTTTAATCCCACCACTAATATGGGTATGAGGACCGGGTATGAGGATAGTAACAACAGGAAACAACAACAACATTGTAAGGATACTTTCCACCTCTTTTCTACCTTTTAGACAAGATGACAAGATAGTAATGTTCACTCTTTAGGAAATATCTGAATTCTATCAAAAATACAGCTAAGTTTAACCATAACTAACTTTAGCTAGTCATGACTAACTTGATACCTCCTTAAAGTACTTGGACAGCAAATAAACCTTCTCAACACTTAGTTATAACTAAATATCTTACTAATAGACAAACTTCTTATGGGTAACATAGGTCGTTACATTTTACCCCCGGACTAAATTTTCGCTCCGTCTTCAGAGTGAAGAGAGAACTTTCATCGATGAAACAACTTCAACTTGTCATGATTGACCCGATCGAATCTCCTTCCTCCCAACTCTTGAAGGTCATACGTGAAGTTGCTCCACACCTTATCTATAACAAAAGGACCAAAATATCTAGAAAGAAACTTCTTCCTGGCCCTCTTGAATCTGATAGCATCGTACAACATTACCCAATCTCCTACTTGAAAAGGTTTTACCTCCCTCTTGTCCAATCGTTTGTCCTAACTTTTCTTTTGATACGCCTGAGCTCGTTCCATCCGGATCATTGCTACCGCTCGGGTCTCTTCCAACTCCATGAGTTGCTCTCTTCTTGATCTGACCACGTCTTCTCCCTTTGACCTCTTCAACTTTCGTTGAATAGTTTGAAAAGTATCCAATTCGAATTGGATCCGCAACTTGGACTCCACTCCATAAACCAGTCGAAATGGAGAGTACCCAGTAGAAGTCTTTGTTGTCGTTCGATACTCCCATAAGATGGCATGTAGTCTCTTATCCCAAGTATGTTTTGCAGTCTCAACACCAGCATCTTTGACGAGCATCATACAAAGTGTAAGATTGGTCTTCTCCGCAAGACCATTAGCATTTGGTTTGTATGAGGTCGTTACTCGTGGCTTGATAGAAAAGTGTTGTAGCATAGCAGTAGTCATGCTCTCTACAAACTCTCCTCCTCTATCTGAGACCAACTCTAACGGACATCCAAATCTTGTGATGATCCTCTCTCATAGGAATCTACCGACTTCTATTTCATTAGTCTCCCTCAAAGGTCTAGCCTCTACCCACTTGGTACAATAGTCAGAGCGACTACAATGTATCTATTGCCTCGAGGTGTCTATTAAGAGGACCTACAAAGTCAATACCCCACTTCTCAAATGGTCCTAACACGGGAATTGATCTTAACGGAGGTGTTCTAGTAGACTTCAGAGCAAATGCTTGACATACGTCGCAAGTTTTGCAATAGTCTAAACACTCTTTGAAAATCCCTCTCCAGTGATAACCCGCATCCAAAATCTTGAAGGCTGTTATCTTACCAGCAAAGTGACCTTCGCAAACAGTTTCGTCGTGAAACTCGTGCATTAGCTTGAACGCCTCCTTCTGACCAACTGCTCTCTTTAGTAACCCATCTGCTCCTTGATGAAACAGAATTCCCTCCACTATGGAAAATTTCCCTCCTAACAAGTAGTGTCAAAATTTCTTCAATCCAAAGATCACTGCTAATCCTTCTCGTTCAGTTACGGAGTAATTCTTCTCCGCTGGAACCATCTGCCTACTAGCATAAGCTATAGGATGATCATGTCCATGTCCATCTAACTGACTTAATGTACATCCGATTGCTACATTGGAGGCATCTGTATACAAAATAAATGCTTTACTCCACTCAAGTTTAGCAAGTATGGGAGCTGTCACCAATACCTTTTTCAGCTCTTCAAATGCTTCCTTTGCCTTCGGATCATGCATTATCAAGTCAAAATCAACTCCCTTCTTCATATACATAGTCAAGGCTATTGCTTTGTTTGAGAAGGAAAAGACAAACCTACGATAATATCCAACCATGCCAAGAAACTGTCTCAACTTTGTCAAGTTGATCGAAAATAAAAGATCCACAATCTTCTTCATTTTCTCAGGATCTACCGCAATCCCATTCTTGGAAATGATGTGTCCTAACAGCAGACCTTCTTCGCAGCCAAAGATGCACTTCTCTGGATTTAGAGAAGCGTTGGCTTGCTCCAACCGCTGCAAAACTTTGATCACATGATCAAAGTGGTCCTCCTTTCTTCCATACACACAGAAATCATCAATGAAATCACGAACAAACTTCCCTATGAATGGTTCAAATACCTTGTTCATGAACCTCTGAAACATGGCCGGAGCATTACACAGTCCGAATGACATCACTCGAAATGCAAATGTTCCCCAAGGAGTAGTGAAAGTAGTCAACTGCTGGTACACCTGTGCTATCTTGATCTGGTTACATCCACTATAACCATCACCAAAGCTGTACCACTCATGATCAGCAACTTCCTCCAAAATCTCATCTATAAATGGTAGAGGATAATAATCCTTCTTGGTTACTGCATTCAACTTCTTACAGTCTATGCACACTTGCAGCTTACCATTCTTCTTCTTGACAATCACAATGGGTGAAACCCATTCTGAGTTCTCCACCTCATAGATGAAACTCACCTCCTTCAACTTGTCTATCTCCTCCTTGATCATCATTGCTGTTGTAGGATTGACCCTTCTCTGCTTCTGTCGAATTGATCTTGCGTTCTCCTCCAATTCGATTCGATGAGTCTCGAGAGTCACCTCCTTCAAATCCTTGTAGCTGAAAGCAAACACATGGATATATTTTCGAAATATATCTTGGAATCTACTTTTCTCCTCTTGAGTGACATTGATACCAAACTTCAAGGTAAAGAGTCTTCTCACAATCTCTGCCTCACTCAACTCTTCTTTGTCAAGATCTTTCTCCACTGTTGGTCGACACAACAAGTCAATAGCACTAAGCTGATGTAATGATTCATCTCGACCAAATCCTTCGTCCTCAGACGAGGATTCTTGATCGTAAGAATCTCTGGTATCAACTTCTGAGACACTCTGGTCATCCTCCGTATCAGATTCTCAATAGTCACTAGTGGGTCTATCAGAGTCAGAAGTCACAACTCCAACACCTGAGAGAGGTACTATCACTCTATGATCTCTAGGCCCAATCCCTAAGTATCCCTTGTGCCACCTATCCGTGGTGCACACAGCTCTCAACCAAGGCCTACCTAGGAGCAAATCTTAACTAGAGTCCTTTAACACTTGAAAAGATATCAATGTTTGAACTCCCATCACAGACACAACCACCTTCTCTAACACACCAAGAGGTCTTACCCGTTGCTTGTTAGCCATCCCCACGACAATGCTAGCCGGACGAGTTGGTTCCATCTCCAACTTCTTCATCAACCTCTCTGATATGGCATTTATAACTGACCCTCCATCCACCAATACGTCAGAGACGTAGTGACCATTCAACTGGACTTCAATCTTTGAAGCCCTAGTGCATACCTTTGAAGCATGCACATCCACCACACCAACTCCCACAGACTTCGATGTCTTGCTCTTGGGTTTCTTCTTTTTGCTTCTCTTAGAACTCAGTCCTCCTCTAAGTTCTCTTCGTAAACTGAGATTAAGTGCGATCAGTTGTCCAACGGTGATGTTGGCTTTCTGAGCACCCACATCTTCAACCACATCATATCCCGTTTGAGAAGATGAAATGGTGAAATCCGTCATCCCCAACTTCCTTCTTGGCTCTCTTGGTGCACTCGAAACAGTATTCGAGCGAGTGCTTCTACTTGGTGACTCCTCCATGAAAACTGGTTCATCAGAAAATCGAGTTCGTTTTCTTTTTTGAGCTAAAAGCTCCACCAGTGCGTGAGAAGAGTTTGAACTCTCTCCTTTCTCGTAGATAGGATCTCGCACTACATCGATATTAGCCATTCCCTTGTCTCGTCCTTGTGAGATGGATTTCCTCCACCCACATTCATTCTGACAGCTTCTGCACCTCTTGCTCCATTGTTAGGACAATTTCGCTGGAAATGAGAACCTCCACACGTCCTACAAGTGATTCCTCCAAAGTTACCTTGGTTGCCTCTAAAGTTATCTTGATTTCCTCGGTTAAGACTATTGTCGTAACCTCTTTGACCTCCTCCTCCACCTTTGTTTCTCCATTCTCGTAACTGCACCACATTTATCTTGAGATCCGCAAGAGTGTCGATGATGCTCTTCAGCTCGGCATGAAAATCAGAGATGGCAATAAACATCGTTGTTGGGACAAACGGTCTTGGCACCACCGTTGGAGTAGGAGCTGACGTTGAAGCAATCACCAATTGTGATGATAGAGATGCTATCGTTGTGGTTAAACCAAATGTCGGAGTGGACACCAGAGCGGCATGATGAGGTTGGATGATATCCCTTTCATCCAAACTCTCTTCCATATTGATCGCAATCTTGATGACCTCCGCTTTGGTTGTTGGCTTCTCGTACCTCACTTGGGTTCGAATTGAAGGTCTCAACCCTCCCACCAAGTTCTTGGTCAGCACTGCTCCAATCCCCGCCATCGTTAGCTCCATGTTAGCTCCACTCTTTCGTAGAACCGTCCAAAACCGTTGCTCCAACTTATCCACCCTTTCGGCATACTGTCGAACTTTCTCGGTGTCCCGTTGCTTCAAATGAGTAAGCTCCACCATGAGCTTCTCATAACTCTCTTCTGGAAGAAACTCTTCGATGAGAGCATTACTCAACGTCTCCCATGTGTCCTCAACTGCACCAGGTGTCTTGTTCTTCACTCGATCTTCATACCACATAAGAGCAAAATCTTCTAAAAACTCTGGCAGTAACAACACCCATTCTTCCTTCCTTCTCACGTTGTTTCCGATGCAACCTCTTTTGAAGTCTCGAACAAACGGTTCTACATCTTCATATTGTCCTTCTCATGAAATACTGGTAGCTTTCCCATCTTGTAACTACTCTTTCTACTCTTCTAATCGTCGTGCAATAACTATTCGCTAAAAGAGTACGAACATCACCAATTCCATTCGTGAATAATCTACCATAGGTAAAATAAAAGGAAATGGTTGTAACAACACCTCTTGTGCCATCTCTTCTCCCAAGGTAATCATGAGCCTGAGTCGCATCACCGTCTTCTCCACCATCCGAATGACATTTCCATCACAACTCAACCGAGTCCTCCTTTGAAGTCGACAACTTCTCCTTCTCACCTCTTTGAGTCTCGTCCAACTTCTCGACTACTGACGTAACTAAGGCGGCAACATCTACGCACTTGAGATGTCCTCTTGATAGATCACCCACTCCACAACTTGAACAAGGGTCCTCTCCTAGAAGATGAATCACCAGTGGTGATGATGGACCCACTCGAAGACTTAAATCAGTAAACTCCCGCTTCCTTTTAGCTTTCTCGGTTCTGATTCTAGTTGGACAATTCACTACTTTATGTCCCAACCCTCTACACAAATAACATCACAAGTCGGTTTCTACTCTTCGCCTCAGAGATTCTATTTGAGATTTTGTACTAGTGTTCTCAAACTCAAGGATAATCTCTTTCGAGCTCTCTCCGACACTTACTATGACATCTAAACCTTGAGGAAGGTTTCTAAGTCTAACTTTCCAATCTTTTGAACTTCCACTCATGTTGCGCCTTCTCAACCATTAAGTGGACAAAATATCTTTGAGGAAAATAATTCTACATCACTTTCTTACTCTTTCGAGCTTTATACTGAAAATCGTGTGTTATACATGCTATACACGAAATAAAATCCAATCTAAAGTTAAGAGTCTAAGATAATATCCTCATGACCATCGTCTCTACTGATTCTAGCAGACATCTTAAAGTCACTCTTGTAAAGATCACACTCTACTTTAGCCGGAGCATTCGTGGCCTCCACAGTGAATGATGCTTTGAACTCAATCTTCTTCGCATCTGCACCGATGCTCGCAGAAGCTTCTTGATATAGAGTAAAAAGGGCACCCCAATTGCAATAGATGCTTGATCGCAATGCCTCTATACTTGACTTTGGTTTTTCCGTCTCCGTTCTAACTCCCAAACGTCTCTTCTTCAACCTTGGCACTCGAACTGGATTCTCCATGAAGTATCTTCAAGACCTCCTTGTATGTCGAACCGTATATCTCTTAATCGATAAGAGATCTCTCCAAGATTTTTGTGATCTCTTGTAGCTCAACCTCCAAGCTACTAACTAATGAAGTTTCAATAGAAAATTCCTTAATCAAAAGAGATGGTGCTGACTGTACGAATTTTCAGAGAACTGAAATTTGTATATTTTCACTTTTCTCATGGCTTTCAACACCCTCAACTTTGAAAATTCATGGCTCTCTCTCCATACCACCTTTTCTCCTGATTTTTGTTGCCCTAGATAGCTTATCAGCCAATCTAAAACACTGGAAAGTTTCTCAAGAAAATAAAATTCACAGAAAATCTGACAATGACTGTAAAAGTTTTCCAGAGAATAGAATTCTTAAACTCTCGCAAATAAACCCCCCTCAACTTTGAAAATTCATTGCTCCTTTTCTGGACCACCTTTTCCTATGATTTCAGCCAAGCTACAGTCTTGGAAAGTTTCACTGGAAAATAAAATTCACAGAAAATCTGACAATGACTGTAAAAATTTTCCAGAGAGCAGAAATCTTCAAACTCGGAAATTTTTCTCCTCTAATAACTTCTCTCTCCTCCTTTCTGTGCAACTCTTGTTTCATCTCCTTTCAACTCTCCTCAAACTCTTTCTAAGTGAACAAGATGTAAAGAATAACCTCGAATGCGTCATAGATCACTACGGGATACACGAAAAGTTCTAATGTTGCTAACATCGCGTTAGCTCTCTCTCCTCCCAACGTTCTCTCCATGTGTTCTTTCTTGATCTCTTTTTGTCGAATATAGAACTGAACTCTAAACATCTTTCACTGATCCCTTCAAGTGAGGTCTCGGCAACGGAACCTAAAAATTCTCCACAAACTCATCAACTAAAATCCTTCATTCTAACGACGTCTCTCAAGTTCTCACATGCTAAAAATATCTCACATTCTCTATATTACTCAAGTTGTCATTGCGATGATGTGAAAACAAGGATGAGGAGCTTTTCTCTACTCCTCTATTTATACATTCTAGGTTTTTACTTTGGTACCCTCCGGTAACTCAGCTGTGACTACTTTTACCGGGTTTTACTAAGATATTACTTAAGGTAAAAGCATTAATCACATGGGCTTCTTACCTTTTCACATGGGCTTATTCCTTCAAAGTCAACAACTTCTAGAAGGATTCTGGAATATTCTCAAGGAATCTCGAATTTCCACCCCCCTCTACACTAGGACCCACTAAAAAGGAAACATGTGGAATCTCTTCTTGATTTTAATGCCCACAAAGTCTACAACTTTAATCCCACCACTAATATCAAGTCAAAAAGGAGATAAGGGATACTTTCCACCTCTTTTCTACCTTTTAGACAAGATGACAAGATAGTAGTGCTCACTCTTTAGGAAATATCTGAATTCTGCCAAAAGTACAGCTAAGTTTAACCATAACTAACTTTAGCTAGTCATGACTAACTTGATACCTCCTTAAAGTACTTGGGCAGCAAATATACCTTCTCAACACTTAGTTATAACTAAATATCTTACTAATAGACAAACTTCCTATGTGTAACATAGGTCGTTACAGAGCAGAAATCCACAAGGCATTACAAGCAATTGTGGGTAGATGTGGACGATTTGATGGAAGAGATGTTACTAGGTACATGCGGGAGTATGTGGGTGAGATGGAGTTGACTGTTGTCTCTGAACTGAGAGAGAAGGTGAGAAATTTACAGAGAAGACATTTAGGTGGGTGGACTCTGTTTGAACGTGCACTGAGAGAAGAGTTTCTAGAAGAGGATTCTGAAAGAGTCATCAGAAGAACCCTCATGGATTGGATAGAGCGTCAGCCTGGACGTTTCATGGGATTGAATGAGATAATTCGTGAGTTTGAGAAGAGGTACTCTCAGCTTTCTGGTCTAGAGAGGTTGACGCTGGATGTTAGGAAGACGGAGTTGTTCTTAGGGGCTCTGGATGAGTTCACAGCGGACAGACTTTGTTTTATGTTGGCTGATCGTGGAGCTAAAGAGAGAGTTACATCTGATTGGAGGAGAGTGGAGGAAGCAGTATCCACCCTTGCTAGACAACGTCGTGGTAGGATGGTATGGCAGCTAGAGACCTTGCCAGAGTAGAGAGTAGCTCTTTAGGTTCATGTAGCTCCTCCTATAATACCTCAAGCACCTATTGTGATTCCCCAAGCACCTATAGTGGTTCCCCAAGTGGTTCCCAAGCACCTGCAATACCTATCCCATCACAAAGAGGACCCAGACAGCAGCAACGACCTGTTGAGAACCGAAATCAGCAAAACCTGATTGAAGAGCTCACTCAACAGTTGAAAGATTTGAGGGTTGAGATGGCAGATTTAAGGAGAGACCAACGACTCGTTGCACCAGGTGCTCGACATGTAGGAGGAACCTTTACCAAGAGATGTATTTGGTGTGACAGCTCAGATCTGTAAACCCTCCGCGGTCCTATCGATCAACTACCCCCCGATCTCTCAACCTCCACAATCGTCATCCACGAATCTGCAACATGTCGGGCTTGTCTCTCACTCAGGGGTCACCTCTGATGGCTTTGATGGAAGCACACCATGAACTTGAAGGGAAAATGCTGAGTTCACTCATTCATACACCCACAAACTTATCAACTAAAATTCTCCTTAAACACATCAACTAAAATCCTCCATTCTAACGACGTCTCTCAAGTTCTCACATGCTAAAAATATTCCACACTCTCTATATTACTCAAGTTGTCATTACGACAATGTGAAAACAAGGATGAGGAGCTCTTCTCTACTCTTCTATTTATACATTCTAGGTTTTTACTTTGGTACCTCCGGTAACTCAGTCGTAACTACTTTTACCGGGTTTTACTAAGATATTACTTAAGGTAAAAGCATTGATCACATGGGCTTTTTATCTTTTCACATGGGCTTATTCCTTCAAAGTCAACAACTTCTAGAAGGATTCTGGAATATTCTCAAGGAATCTCGAATTTCCACCCCCCCTCTACACTAGGACCCACTAAAAAGGAAACATGTGGAATCTCTTCTTGTTTTTAATGCCCACAAATTCCACAACTTTAATCCAACCACTAATATCAAGTCAAAAAGGAGATAAGGGATACTTTCCACCTCCTTTCTACCTTTTAGACAAGATGACAAGATAGTAGTGCTCACTCTTTAGCAAATATCTGAATTCTGCCAAAAGTACAGCTAAGTTTAACCATAACTAACTTTTAGCTGGTCATGACTAACTTGATACATCCTTAAAGTACTTTGGCAGCCAATAAACATTCTCAACACTTAGTTATAACTAAACACCTTACTAATAGACAAACTTCCTATGTGTAACATAGGTCGTTACATTTTACCCCCGGACTAAATTTTCGCTCCGTCCTCGGAGTGAAGAGAGAACTTTCGTCGATGAAACAACTTCAACTTGTCATGATTTACCCGATCAAATCTCCTTCCTCCCAGCTCCTGAAGGTCATATGTGAAGTTGCTCCACACGTTATCTACAACAAAAGGACCAAAATATCTCGGAAGAAACTTCTTCCTAGCCCTCTTGAATCTGATAGCATCATACAACATAACCCAATCTCCGACTTGAAAAGGTTTTATCTCCCTCTTGCCCAACCGTTTGTCGTAACTCTTCTTTTGATACGCCTGAGCTCGTTCCATCCGGATCATTGCTACCGCTCGGGTCTCTTCCAACTCCATGAGTTGCTCCCTTCTTGATCTGACCAC
The DNA here is from genome assembly GCA_036924285.1 of Asterella californica. Classification (NCBI taxonomy): domain Eukaryota; kingdom Viridiplantae; phylum Streptophyta; class Marchantiopsida; order Marchantiales; family Aytoniaceae; genus Asterella; species Asterella californica. Next base: position 267,607 of record JAYKYS010000022.1, on the reverse strand, counting down.
GTCTTCTCCTCTCGACCTCTTCAACTTTCGTTGAATAGTTTGAAAAGTATCCAATTCGAATTGGATCGGCAACTTGGACTCCACTCCATAAACCAGTCGAAATGGGGAGTATCCAGTAGAAGTCTTTGTTGTCGTTCGGTACTCCCATAAGATGGCATGTAGCCTCTTATCCCAAGTATGTTTCGCAGTTTCAACACCAGCATCTTTGACGAGCATCATACAAAGTGTAAGATTGGTCTTCTCCGCAAGACCATTAGCATTTGGTTTGTATGAGGTCGTTACTCGTGGCTTGATAGAAAAGTGTTGTAGCATAGCAGTAGTCATGCTCCCTACAAACTCTCCTCCTCTATCCGAGACCAACTCTAACGGACATCCAAATCTTGTGATGATCCTCTCCCATAGGAATCTACCGACTTCTGTTTCATTGGTATCTCTCAAAGGTCTAGCCTCTACCCACTTGGTACAATAGTCAGTGGCGACTACAATGTATCTATTGCCTCGAGGTGTCTTATTAAGAGGACCTACAAAGTCAATACCCCACTTCTCAAATGGTCCTAATATTGGAATTGATCTTAACGGAGGTGTTCTAGTAGACTTCAGAGCAAATGCTTGACATACGTCGCAAGTTTTGCAATAGTCTAAACACTCCTTGAAAATCCCTCTCCAATGATAACCCGCATCCAAAATCTTGAAAGTTGTTATCTTACCAGCAAAGTGACCTCCGCAAACAGTGCCATCGTGAAACTCGTGCATCAGCTTGAACGCCTCTTTCTGACCAACTGCTCTCCTTAGTAAGCCATCTGCTCCTTGTTGAAATAGAATTCCCTCCACCATGGTGTAAGGTTTGCATCTCTTGATCAACGCGTTACGTTCTCGAGTATGCATTCTGGAAAAGAGCCATGTGCAAGGAAACTCCAGATTTCCTTGTACTCGTCCGGTATCTCCTCAATGCTTGTGATGGTCATCAGATGCTCGTCTGGAAATGAATCATCAAACGGTTCTTCTCCCTCATCATCATAAGCTCTTGACAAAAGATCAGCATTCGCATGCTTTTTCCCTGGTCTATCTTCGATCACGTAGTCGTATTCTGTTAGAAGGATCTTCCAATGAGCAATACGACCTTCGGCATTAGGCTTATTAAAGATATACTTTAAAGCCTTGTGATCTGTGACTATGGAAAATTTCCCTCCTAGCAAGTAGTGTCGAAATTTCTTCAATCCGAAGATCACTTCTAATCCTTCTCGTTCAGTCACGGAGTAATTCTTCTCCGCTGGCACCATCTGCCTACTAGCATAAGCTATAGGATGATCATGCCCATCTCCATCTAACTCACTTAATGTACACCCGATAGCTACATTGGAGGCATCCGTATACAGAATAAATGCTTTACTCCACTCAGGTTTAGCAAGTATAGGAGCTGTCACTAATGCCTTTTTCAGCTCCTCAAATGCTTCCTTTGCCTTCAAATCATGCACTATCAAGTCAAAATCAACTCCCTTCTTCATGTACATAGTCAAAGCTATTGCTTTGTTTGAGAAGGAAAAGACAAACCTACGATAATATCCAACCATGCCAAGAAACTGCCTCAACTTTGTCAAGTTGATCGGAAATGGAAGATCCACAATCTTCTTCACCTTCTCAGGATCTACCGCAATCCCATTCTTGGAAATGATGTGCCCTAACAGCAGACCTTCTTCGCAGCCAAAGATGCACTTCTCTGGATTTAGAGAAGCGTTGGCTTGCTCCAAACGCTGCAAAACTTTGATCACATGATCAAAGTGGTCCTCCTTTCGCCCGTACACACAGAAATCGTCAATGAAATCCCGAACAAACTTCCCTATGAATGGTTCAAACACCTTGTTCATGAACCTTTGAAACGTGGCCGGAGCATTACACAATCCGAATGGCATCACCCGAAATGCAAATGTTCCCCAAGGAGTAGTGAAAGTGGTCAACTGTTGATACTCCTGTGCTATCTTGATCTGGTTATACCCACTATAACCATCACCAAAGCTGTACCACTCATGACCAGCAACTTCCTCCAAAATCTCATCTATAAATGGTAGAGGATAATAATCCTTCTTGGTAACTGCATTCAGCTTCTTATAGTCTATGCACACTCGCAGCTTACCATTCTTCTTCTTGACAATCACAATGGGTGAAACCCATTCTGAGTTCTCCACTTCATAGATGAAACTCGCCTCCTTCAACTTGTCTATCTCCTCCTTGACCATCATTGCCGTTGTGGGATTGACCCTTCTCTGCTTCTGTCGAACTGGTCTTGCGTGCTCCTCCAATTCGATTCGATGAGTCTCGAGCGTCACCTCCTTCAAATCCTTGTAGCTGAAAGCAAACACATGGATATATTTTCGAAATATATCTAGGAATCTACTTTTCTCTTCTTGAGTGACATTGATACCAAACTTCAGGGTAGAGAGTCTTCTCACAATCTCTGCCTCACTCAACTCTTCTTTGTCAGGATCTTTCTCCACTGCTGGTCGAGGCAACAAGTCAATAGCACTAAGCTGATGTAATGATTCATCTCGATCAAATCCTTCGTCCTCAGAGGAAGATTCTTGATCGTAAGAATCTCCGGTATCTACTTCCGAGACACTCTGATCATCCTCCGTATCAGATTCCCAGTAGTCACTAGTGGGTCTATCAGAGTCAGAAGTCACAACTCCAACATCCGAGAGAGGAACTATCACTCTATGATCTCTAGGCCCAATCCGTAAGTATCCCTTGTGCCACCTATCCGTGGTGCGCACAGCTCTCAACCAAGGCCTACCTAGGAGCAAATCATAACTAGAGTCCTTTAACACTTGAAAGGACATCAACGTTTGAAGCCCATCACAGACACGACCACCTTCTCTAACACACCAAGAGGTCTTACCCGTTGCTTGTTAGCCATCCCCACGACAATGCTAGCCGGGCGAGTTGGTTCCATCCCCAACTTCTTCATCAACCTCTCCGATATGGCGTTGTCGTGTCGTGGACCGGCTCCTACTTGAAATTCAAACTTCGATACTTGTTGCTCCAAAGACACTCATGAGAAGACAAGCTAGGCCCCAGCTTACGGGCTTTTGGCACAATCTCAGATCTCCATTTTCATCACATAGATGGGTAGAGCTCCTTGTCAGCTTTCCAAAGGCACTTTGTCTACTTCGTTTGGACGCCTAGTGGAGAAGTTACAAGACTCGAAAGATGGAGAAAATAAGCTAGGCCCCAGCTTACGGGTTTTTGGCACCACTTCGGATCTTCGTTCTTATCGCACCAGTGGATAGAGCTCCTTGTCAGCATTCCATAGGCACTTTGTCTACTTCGTTTGGACGCATAGTGAAGAAGTTACAGGACTCGAAAGATGGAGAAAACAAGCTAGGCCCCAGCTTACGAGCTTTTGGCGCAACTTCGGATCTTTACTTTTATCGCATAGATGGATAGAGCTCGTTGTCAGCTTTCCATGGGCATCTTGTTTATTTCGTTTGGACATCCAGAGAAGAAGTTATGCGATTCGGAAAAAGGTAAAATCAAGCTAGGCCCCTAGTTACTTGCTGACTGGGTATTTAGGGCTTCAGGCGTTATATCAAACACGCAAGGGGCCTGCTTCTTATTATTGAGAGTTGAACTTCGTACGTACAGACTGTTGCAAGGGGGCTGCTTAAGGGGCTTGCTTGTTCCTGCGACCTGTCGGTGGATGTTTTGGAGAATTGGGAAGTCCAATACACGCGCGCAAGGTGTCATCGGGTTCAGATCTGTGCAGGCTACGCACAGGTTAAGACGGTTCTTGAAGAGACGGATCGGGGGTTGTGTTCTGGGAGAAATTGAGACGCAGGGAGCAGAATTGGGGTTTTCAGTTACCTGTGAAGGAGAGTTGGACCGTTCGGGCCGTTCCGGAGTCCAAACTTGCTGTCCTTGGATCCATCGGGATCAGAACAACGAGTTCTTCAGGAAATTGAAGACGATACAAAGTTTTATCGGGCGGTTTGAGAGTTGTGAGAGAAATTGGCTCGCAGGGAAGCGCTTGCGTCAGGTTTTCATCGCCTGCGACCTGAGATTGGATTGTTCTTCGCGATCGGTGAGCCAAGCTCTTCGTTCTTGGTGCCTACGCGATCAGGGAGTCCTCATGTACGCATAGGAGAAGACTGTAAGTGAATTGGATTGTTGGTTTGGGTGTGGTGAGCAAATTTGAGCCGCAGGGAGCCGATTTACGTCAGTTTTTTGTAGCCTGCGACCAAATTTCTCGAGTAGTTTTGCAAGGGGAACTCCAAACGGCTTGTTTGGAGTCTTGTTGGGTTCAGAGTAGCCAGATCTACCTACCAGCGAAGACGGATATCAGTTTAGACGATCCGTTTGTGCGGTGTGAGCGGTTTTAAGCCGCAGGGAGGAGTTTTTGAAGGTTCGGTCACCTGCGACCGAAAATTAGCGATATCTCAACTATCGGGAGCCGGATCTGAAGGTTTCTTGGGCCAACGGAGTCAGGGAAGGAGACCCTATCAACGTTTGAAGATCGTTTGGCGAAAGGAGAAAGTTCCCAGATAGATCTTTTTCGGTTCCTTCGCTACAGGTTTCGTCCTTTTGAGTTCGTTAAGGACTTAGTTGGTTGTGTATGGCTTGTGGTAGCTAGCTTTAGCCAAGAGCTAGTGTGTGGATGTGGTTTGGACTTGGGTTTGGATCGCATGATACTGTTGTGGCTCTGGTTGTTAGCAAAGAGAAGTTCCTCTTGCTTTGAGCTACGTTTTGGCGATTTCAGACTAGGGTTACGTTTCAGGGGTTTGTTTTAGGGCTTCTGAAGTAGGTTACAGACCGCTCTGGTCTTTTCCTCAGTTTTGTGCTGTTTGGAGAAAGAATCGACAGTGTACATACTTTCAGAGTGGTATATATCGCAGCATTCCTTTTTCGTGGTTGTTCTTCTCTGTCTTGTCTTTGTTTGGCACACAGCATCTCCACAGCCAGGAACCTCGCGTTTTCCTGGACATCCTTCACGCACAAAATATCCGACACGATACGGTGGTGAACTCGACGTGAAGGTCTGGGGTGGAGATTTTTTCTGTGTGTGAACTTTGAAGAAGGGATTGACAGTCATGAGTGGGGATGGGAAAGGTGATGGAGATGGAGCTAGTGGTTCAAGTGGGTTGCCGAAGGTGCAGTTGGATCCAGCGACTGCATCGATGTTCCAAGCTTTCACTATGTTCTTACGGCAGCAACAATCTGATGAGCGGAAGGAAGCTTTGGCAACAAAGGCGCTACAAGCGGTGGTCAGCAGGATTGACCAGTTTGATGGAAGAGATGTCTCAAGGTATCTGAGACATTATGTGAAGGAGATGGAGCTGAACCGGGTCTCAGAAGATGAGATGATTGAGACGTTTGAGTTGGCAGCAGCTCCAGAGATTAGGGATCATGTTAAAATGCTAACGAAGCATTTTAACAAGGATTGGGAGACTTTTGCTCGTGCCTTGATGGATGAGTACTTCTTGGAGGACTCTGATCGAGTCACCAAGAAGTCATTCTTGGAGTGGGTTGAGCAACCAAGGAAGGGTTTACAAGCTACTGAGTTGCTCAGAGAGTTTGAGAAGCAGTTTTCACGGCTGACCAGGATGGAGAAGTTGACGTTGCAGTCCAACAAGACAGAGCTATTTCTTCGGGCTGCAGATGAGAAGTTGCAGGAGAAGCTAGAGGTACTTCTGGAAGACCGGGAGGAGGACGATGGATTGACCAGCAGCTGGAAGAAGGTTGAGGAAGCTGTTGGTATGCTTACCAAGAGGGAGCGGAGACGAGAGAAAGTTCCTGTTAGGAGACTGGCGCCAACACCTACAGCTGTAACAACTGTTCCTGTAGTCCGATCAGTTCCTGTTGCTAGACAAGTAGTACATGTTGCTCCAGCTGTTCCTGTTGTTCCGGTTGTTCCAGTTGTTCAGGCACCCATGGTATCTCCGAAGAAGGATGACTCAAACCTTGAGGAGATATTGCGTGGAATGAGAGATCTGCAGATCAAGCTCACCAGATTGGAAGAGAAGGGATCTACAAGTGGAGTAAGACCGGTTGAGAAGCAAGGCTGGATCCAGCGGTGTATCTGGTGCGATGGTACTGATCATCCGCGCAGAGATTGCAAGGAGTTCACATATATTCTGCAGCAAGGAGTGATCTTCTGGAAGGATGGGAAGGTAGCGTTGAGGGATACTGGTGCACTTCTTCAGACCAACTTTGGTAGGGGAGGGATGAAGAAGTTGGTTGAGGACCACCTATCAGCGCAAGCAGTTGCAATGGTGGAAGCTGGAACTTATGGCACAAGGGTTGAGGATCAGGATGAAAGGAGTTTCAACAAGCAAGTTGAGCCAAGTGAGTTGTGGTCATCTGCCATCTCCATGAAACAGAAAGGGAAAATGACACGTGAGACGTTGCAGAGGACAGCTGCAACGATCAGAAGGGATACTGGATGGGAGGATCCGATAGAAGCTCTATCGGTGCATGCGTACATCGCCAAGAACCAACACGAAGCGTTGTTGGAAGAGAAGAGAAGGCGAGATTCAGAGGATTCAGGAGAAGGCACTTCTTCCAAGAGACAGACTCGAGGGGAGAAGATTCGCCAAGAGCTTCGGGATGCAGGAGCTCAAGACCTACCGATGGACGATGCTCCTTCTTCATCGAAGGAGAAATCTCAGAAGGAGAAGGGTAAGCCGGCTGCGTACAAGCTACAGTCGGATATCGAGGCTTCAACAGACTTGAAGGGAGTCTTGGAAGATCGCATTCTGAATGCGAAGGTGGAGTTTACTTTGAGAGAAGTGTTAGGCATCGCCAAGCGTGAGTTTCATGATGTCATCATCGATGTCATCAAACGGAAACGACAAATTACGGGTGAGACTGGTTTATCACATGCTTTGGATACTAGGATGTCAGTGGATGAGGAGAGAGAGCTTGCAAGGTGCAGTGTCTATTCTCCAGAGGAAGAAAGAGATCGAAGGCGCAAGGTGCATTTCGAGGATGAAGAGGAGGATGGGAAGCGGAGCTCAAGTCATTACAGCCACAGTCACTGGGCTCGAGCTACGACGGAGACGTTGGTGAGGATCGAGGACTTGGATGAGCCGGTGGTTGCTCTGATCGATCATGGATCAGAAATCAACATCATGTCGAAGGAGCTGTACAAGAAGAAGAAGTGGCCGATCGACACAGAGCATGGATGGGTCATAAGAGCAGCCAACAACACGAGAGGAGACTTGTATGGAGCTTGTCCAGACATCAGAGTGCGCGTAGGTGATGTTGCTATTGAGCAAAACTTCTTTGTTCAGGAAGCAACATCATACCCACTCATTCTGGGTCAACCTTTCATCATAGCACTCCGGAAGTTTTCCAGAAGATGGTTTGGTCCGTATGTGGTGAAGAAGGTTCATGACAACGCAACTTACGCCTTGCAAGAGTTGGATGGAACAAGCTTGAAGGTACCAGTGGCAGGTAAACGCGTCAAGATTTTCAAAAAGAGAGATGAGGAGGTCGATTTAGCAGATATCTTGACGGAGTTTCAGTTTGAGGATGAGGATTATGCAGAAGATCTTGAAGGTGAGGTTGGTTATGATGGGAAGTAGGACGATAAGCCGGTCCACTCCTTGGTTGGTATCTCTGGTGCATACCGGAGGATGCACATGTTCAGAGGGGGTGGATGTCGTGTCGTGGACCGGCTCCTACTTGAAATTCAAACTTCGATACTTGTTGCTCCAAAGACACTCATGAGAAGACAAGCTAGGCCCCAGCTTACGGGCTTTTGGCACAATCTCAGATCTCCATTTTCATCACATAGATGGGTAGAGCTCCTTGTCAGCTTTCCAAAGGCACTTTGTCTACTTCGTTTGGACGCCTAGTGGAGAAGTTACATGACTCGAAAGATGGAGAAAATAAGCTAGGCCCCAGCTTACGGGTTTTTGGCACCACTTCGGATCTTCGTTCTTATCGCACCAGTGGATAGAGCTCCTTGTCAGCATTCCATAGGCACTTTGTCTACTTCGTTTGGACGCATAGTGAAGAAGTTACAGGACTCGAAAGATGGAGAAAACAAGCTAGGCCCCAGCTTACGAGCTTTTGGCGCAACTTCGGATCTTTACTTTTATCGCATAGATGGATAGAGCTCGTTGTCAGCTTTCCATGGGCATCTTGTTTATTTCGTTTGGACATCCAGAGAAGAAGTTATGCGATTCGGAAAAAGGTAAAATCAAGCTAGGCCCCTAGTTACTTGCTGACTGGGTATTTAGGGCTTCAGGCGTTATATCAAACACGCAAGGGGCCTGCTTCTTATTATTGAGAGTTGAACTTCGTACGTTGTCGAGGAGAGTCCTTCTCAGGAAGGGCAAGCCTTCTGGCTGTGATAGATCGCGAGATAGAAGTAGAGATTGTATACTAAGACAAGAGCCAAGCAAGAGATCGCAACAGCTGAAGTCACCCACAATGACTATGACTATAGATCACTTACTAATCAACAGATCAAGTCTCAAGTCTCAGGAGACAGATCCACCTTCAGACACAACAGATAGGAAAATACTGAACTCACGATGCTTTATTTCTCTTCCAAACACACTCAATAGTCCTCCACATATATCAATTTTACAGTCTACCTCTACTCAGCTCCTTACGTTGATCACCGCAGATGCCAAACAGCCAATTCCCACTCAACTAGTCTTTTCTCCAACAGATTTCTCTCCAGAACCTACAACCGATGAAGATTTGAAACTCCAACGCCTTGTAGCCCTCCCTACGACAGCTTCAGAACTGAAATTTCTCAGAAAATCTGACCTTCTCAGTCTCAGTCCCTCTCCTCCACTCAAATAATGCTCTCTTTCCACCAAATTCACCTCAACTCAAGTCTGGTAGGTTAAATTCAGACCCCAAACTCCTAATCTTCTCTCTGCGTCAACCTCCCAACTCAAAACTATCAAGAATTTACCCCAGCGTCGATCAAGAGTCCCTTGCAGATTATCAAAACGTTCTCCTTCAATAAAACTGCCTCCTGTCCGATCAGAAGAAATTCTGCCTCCAAACTGCTCTCAGTCCTCCAAATACTTGTCCGTCCCTCTGTCGCGATCACCCCAATTCCTCAATTCAGTTCTGTCAGAAAAATTTCTCTCCCTCAGCCTCCAAGCTTCACCTTCCGCTTCAGCTTCCCCGCTCTCTGTAAAAAAAAATCTCTTCAGAAAGTGTCCCCCGATCTTCAGCCGTCGCAGGTACTTAACCTAAAAGCTAAGGGCCCAGCTTAAGCTGCCCCCCTGTTGTCCTTATAAGCACAGTCGCTTATCACAAGCAGGCCCCCAGCTTAAGCTGCCCCCTTACTGTCCTTACGTACAAAACTCTTCTTTCAAAACTGACTCTCTTTTAAATAAAAGTACACAGCTACCTCTGCAAAGCAGACTCCTTCACTGTAAAATGCCACACTGCTTCCCTCGCCATTGCTAAACCGACTCGATGGATAAATAACAGATTGACAAAAGTTTCCCGTGCCCTTGATGCCATCTTGATGCCACCCTGAATATACTACAAGCCATCCAATGTAGGCCGAAGCCCTAACACTTATGAGGCTGCCCCACAGGGCTTACAGCCCCCCCATATGCGCACCAGGTATCTCCCATAGTATATTCAGGATGGCATGCGGAGGCTTAGGCCAGGAAGCCCACGATTAAGGGAGATACCGGTCTCCCGCCCCTAGATATGCAGGACATGGCTGCACACCCAACATAGACTCCCATCCGGGAGGCCAACATGCCGGAATAGGAACCCAAGGCCAGGGGGATTTGATCCTGAGACCTCCTCCTCCCTAGGCAGGCGCCCTATCACTGGGATGGCCTTGAGTTCCGTTCATAACAGTTAAATTTTCTGTACACATGCTTTTACAAAGAAGTTTACCTGTAAAGTCTTTACTAGCCTTTCCTACTCTAACTTCACTATACAACTCCGTTTTTAATGAATAAAGAGTCAAAATTGTAGTACTTGTGAACACCTACACGCTCACGCTATCAGATTCTGAGTTTGAACCACGAGCTAAAATCGACAGATTTCCCTCTTTCATGCATTTCTCAGTCTAAACCCCGTACTAACTACTACTTAAAGCACTTTCTGTCAAAACTGGAAGCACAAAGTCGCTCTCCTCGCCGAGCTCTGCATTCTGATGCTCTTCGACCTCTTTCAAGGTGATATTTCAGTCTAAGCTAGGGGGCAGCTTGTCAAGCATGGCCCCAGCTTAGCTCCTGCCCAGCTTGATAAGCTAGGGCGCAGCTTCCCGAACAAATGCAGGTTGGGTGTCTTCTGAAGTTCCATTTCTGCACCTTGAACGTCATGCACTACGACATTCACCCCCTCCAAACCTGCACATCCTCCGGTATGTGCCAACTTTTCCACTAGTCTCCAAGGTTCTCTAAATCGCCGTCGTCTTCTTCAACGTTCACTTCGTCTTCTTCGAATAGCAGATCTGCTTCGGCATCCATCATCTGATCTGACTCTAGAAATTCGCCCAGCTCAACGGATTCTCCCCTTCTTCTGAACAACTTGATCCGCTTGCCAGCAACAGGAAGTCTTAGATGTGTACCATCAAGCTCCCTTAAAGAATAAGTAGCATTCTGATACACTTCTAAGACAACATACGGACCAAACCACCTCCTAGAAAATTTCCGAACTGTAGAGTGCTGATTCTCTAATGTGCTGTCATACACCAAAACCCAATCTCCAGCATGTATGGGCTTCGGCCGGAGCTTATGGGTCTTGTCAAACCTGTCTTTGTTCTTGAGACGGGCCTCTTTTAGCTTCTGTTGTGCCTCTATAAGATCCTCCTCCCTACGTTCTAGCTGTCTGATTCGAAGCGCCAGAAGTTGTACACGATCCATTTCTTCCTCCCATGGTAAAGTAGCCCATGTAGGAAAGTCCTCTTCTGCTGGCATAATCGGCTTCTGACCCAGCATCAGTTCAGTGGGCATGTATCCAGTAGTAGTGCAATGAGTCGACCTGTCAGCCCACAGAGCAAAAGGAAGCAACCTAGGCCACTGTCTATGCCTACCATCACAAGCCTTTACCAGAGCTTGAACAATCGACGGATGCCCTCTCTCGCTCTTACCAATCCCTTCCGGATTCATAGCAGTAGTGAGTTTTAGTTTCACTCCGTGTTGGGCGAAGAACTCCTTCGCTTCCGTACCACGCAACTCTCCTCTGTCTGCACGCAATCTTCCTATAGAACCGTACCTACAGATAATATCTTCAAGAACAAATCTACATATCCCTTCTGTGGTCTTCGTCCTCAGAGCTCGTCCTTCCACAAAATTGGAGAGGTCTTCTCGAGCCAACACCAAGTACCTCATACCCCATAACCCAAGAGGCATTGCTACCAAATCAATAACCCATTGAAAATGGATACTGGGTGGATAAGTTGGTATCAGGCCATCCCTGTAACGTACCTTTGAATAAAATTGACAGTGCAGGCATGAGCTTACAAAGTTCACCACGTCCTGGTAAAGCCCTCTCCACCAATATCTCTCCTTCAGTTTTGTATAGGTAGCCCAAGCTCCCCGATGTCCGGCCCACAAGGTGTCATGAAACTCCTTCATCAGCCGTTGCTTGGTCTGCTGATCGTCTATAACTCGCAAAAGCGCTCCATCTCTTCTCTTTGGACGTTTCCAAAGATATCCATCTCGCAACAGGTAATCGTATGCCTTCCTCCTTATCTCTCTGAACTCTACATCACTCAAACCCTCCTGTCTGTTCAAAGAACTCAGATAAAATCCAATGTCACGTAACCTGCCCGTGTAGAACTCCTCTTTGAATGGCAGTGGCTCCAGATCCGAAGTTTGCTGACTACACCAAACATCTCTCTTCTCTTCGTTCTCCACCTCTGCAAACATCTCATCCTCATCTGTGTAGCGAGCCCTAGACAACATGTCTGCAACTGGATTCTCTTTCCCGGCAATGTGTTTCAGCTCAGGATTCAAACTCCGGATGTAAGCAATCCATCTCAACATTGCTATGTCTGGAGTACTGCAGTTTGCTATCATACCAAGTAAGGGTAAACAATCTGTTTCTAAAATCACATGAGCACCTATCAAGAACTCCCGATCTACCTTCATAGCAGTAACAGCTCCCCATAGTTCACGCTTTACTTGAGGATAGTTACGTTGTCGGTCTGTCAAAATTCGGGCTCCAAATCTAGAAACAAACCGCATACCATCTGCATCTTCCTGACCAACTGCCCATCCAATCGCCTTTGGACTCGTGTCTACAGTTAGTATCACAGGCCTTCCTCTCTGATAGTTAAGTCTCCTCAGTATGGGTGGAGACTTCAGAATCTCCTTCAGCCGTTCCATTGTCTCATGATGCTCTTGCCGCCAAGTAAACCTCTTCCCTTTTCTCAGAAGCGCATACAAAGGCTCGGCAATGTGTGCATAATGAGGAATACTCACGCGAAAGAACACACAAGCTCCTAAGAAACGTCGAACCTCAGTGATATTCGTACAGTCTGCTATCCTTGCTATAGCATCTACCTTCTCTGGGTTCGGTCTTCTTCCAAATGTGCCACACAAATGACCAACCACCATAACCTCTGACATCCCAAAACGAGACTTAGTACCTGATAGAGTGAGGTGTACCTCCTCCAGACGTGTTAGAATCCTACCCACGTCATGAATATGATCAGCAATAAACTTCCTGCAACCATTGGAAGTCACAGTCTCATCCTTGTCTTCCACCGGACAGCCTTTCATGGGAATGTCATCCAGAAATGGGATAGTGATCTCAGGTACAAATTCTCGCAACACCTTATGCATCGCGTTCTGCATATGTGCTACAGAGTTTGTTGCTCCCTGAGGAAGAGTGCACATCCGCATCAATCCCAAAGGCGTGCGCATGGTAGTCAAGTCTCTACTCTCCAAGGCAAGTTGAAACTGATCATAACCCGAAAACAAATCTCCAATAGAATAGACAGACCTTCCAGCAAACGCCTCAGCTACCTCATCAACCACAGGTCCTGTTCCCACGTTCCGAATCGTGATGTTGTTGGCAGGCTGCAAGTCTTGGATAAAGCGCAAAGCCCCTGACTTCTTAGGCACCGTGAACCATCGGCTGGAATACGGAGCCATGGAAGGCTCGAGGATACCCATCTGCATCTTCTCCTTCAGTAGCTCAATGAGCTTTGGCAGCAAGGCACGAGGGACTGGAATCGGCTTCAAGTCCCAGGGCACATGAGGTACAGTGAAGATAACCATCGGAGCTATCACACTAGGATCCACACAACCAATCTCTTCAGCTGAAAAAGAAAATGCTCTACCATGACTGACAATCATCTGTTCAAAAATCTTCTTCTCTACTTCAGTCAAGAACCCACCCCCTCCTATCTGGAGTTGTTCGAGTGTTTCCTGAGTAAACTGATGCCCTATTCGTCCAGGATTTCTGAGTACAGGCTCAGTGGCGGCTGACTCCATCTGCTGTTGCGAATCATCAGGCAATTGGGTCGCCACAGGCTTCACCTTCCTTGCTACAGCTTTATATTTGGCGTGTACTTTTGCTTCCTGACGAGAGCCACACCAACAGACTGCATCCTTCCATTCATTCTCTAGTCTCGGATGAGGACGATATCGCAAGTACGAGACAATCTCCTCATAGACTTCAGGAGAATGGATGGGGATCGCCACCCTACTTCCCAACTGTTCTTCCATCCTACCCACTTCATCTAGCCAACGAACAAAAGATTGTACACCGATAAACTCTTGATACACACCAGAAATCATTTCATTTTCCTCCAGAGCTCCTATACAGCGCAGATCAGCTATACGTTTCTCCACCTGCCTCCTACCTCTTTCAGTAAGATCTTCTACTCTTGTAAACTCACTCCAATCCTCACAACTCAAACTTAACAACCCAGATCTCCAACTTGGTACTCTATATACATTCTCAGAACCTCGAGCAGTCTCCTCATTAGTCTCCTGTGATCCCTTGGGCTGCTCAGGCGGGATCATAGTAGTCTTTGATCCTTCACTCTTGTCTTCCCGCTCTACAAGAGTGGGTTCTAAAAACCCTTACCTCTACAAATAGGGGAGTCCCTCAAGGTCTGTCTGTTTCGCTCGTGGTTTGACCGAACAGTCAGAAATTGAACAGAACGTTTGTCATCAGGACTACGGATCCTAGCAAAGTGTGACCCATCGTCCATCACTTTGGTCTCCATGCGCACCGCAGTGATATAGGGTTGACCTAGAATGACTGGATACGAAGCGGAAGATTGCACAAAAAAGTGCTGATCTACTTCTACATCACCTATCCTCACTCTCACGTTAGGACAAGCTCCGTACAACTCTCCCTTCTGGTTGTTAGCAGCACGCAGCACCCATCCATGATTCAGCTCGATAGGCCACAATCCTCTCTCATATATCTCTCGTGACATGATATTGATTTCGGATCCGTGGTCAACTAAAGCAGCAATAGGTTCAGAAAAACTTCCAAGACGTACCCGTGTAGCAGTTGTAGCACGAGCCCAATGCCTCTTCTTGAAGTCACTGTCAACAATTGGGCTCTCCCCATCAGCTTCATCATCATCAGCTTCAATAGTGCTAGTTCCAGCAACTAACGCCTCCTGCTGGTACCTCTTGTCACCAGTCTCCTGAAAATGTACTTTCCCAAACTCCACATCATTTACAGAAGCTCCTATCACATCTATCATTTGGCTCTCTACCTGCTCAGATATGACTTGCCTCTTTCGCTTGATTACATCAATAATCAACTCATGAAACTCTCTCTTCGCGATGCCAAGAACTTCTCGAAGTGAAAACTCAACCCGTGCATCTAATATCCTCTGCTCCAGAATGCTTTTAAGATCAGTGGATGTCTCAATATCTGCAGCCAGCTTGTAAGCAGGTCCTTTCCCTTTCTCTTGAGCAGTGAACCTTCTGCCAGCAGTCGTTGATTCCTGCTGTTGTCTCTGTACGTCCTCCATTGGACTTGGAGCAGGTGGTGGAGCCTGGGAGGTAGACGGGACATCCTCTGGAGGAGCTGCACGTCTTCTAGTGACCCTCCGTCCCTGTCCCTCTCTAGTCTCCTCTGGATTCCCAGTTTCAAGCTCAGAGGCATCTCGTCGCCTCTTCTCCTCTACAGAAGCGTCCTGCCAATGAACATGCTTATCTACGTCCAAGAAAGCTTTAATGGACGCTGTATCTACGGGATCTTTCCACCCTGTGACTCTACGGATAGTTTCCGCTCCTCTTTTCAACATCTCAGAAGGAACCTCAATACTGCTCCTCTCAAGAGACCTATCCAGCAAAGTAGGGCTAGAAGAAACTTCAATATGCCCAGCATACACATCAAGATTCATCGGCGGTACTGTTACTGTAGTTACTGTTGCAGTTGCAGCGACTTGAGGTAGACTCCTCATACCTCCTCGTCCAAACTGTGTGTTTAATGGCTCTCCGGTAGAAACAAGGTGCAGTCTACCATTTTGATAGCGAACCACACCATCTCGTAGAGCAGCTGTAAGCTCTTGGCAATCTCCTCGAAGATGATCTGGACTATCACACCAGATACACCTACGGACAGGAGCACCCCCTGGGCGAGCAGCACCAGGCGTTGGTGGGAGCTCCCTATGTAAACCAGCCAGCTCTACTTTCAATTCACGCATCTGTCGGATCAACTCCTCAATTTGATTGTGCTGACCCTGGTTCTCAACCACCCTCTGAACAGGTACCCTCTGTGCAGGAACTGGCACAACTGGCACTGGAGGCGCTTCTACAGGAATAACAGGTCTAGGAGCAAGAGCCGGGGGCTGTTGTACCTGAGGGGCATAAGGTTGATGGATCACCTCTGCAAGCGGTCGTCCTCCTACGGCCACTCTCCCTCGCCGCTGTCTTGTTAAAACGGCCACAGCATCTTCCACTCTTCCCCAATCCATAGTAACACCTCCTTCAGCTGATCGATCTGCTAACATGAAGCATAATCGATCTGCTGTAGCCTCATCGGTGGCTTGCAAGAAGAGCTCTGTTCTTCTAGCATCCAAAGTTATCCGTTCGAGCGTCGAAAGCTGTCGGTATCTTCGATCGAACTCTCTTAGCAACTCATTCAACCCCATCCTATGGCCAGGTTGCTGCTCAATCCAATCCAAAAAAGTCCTCCTAGTAACTCTCTCAGAATCCTCCTCCAGGAATTCCTCTCGGAGAGCTTGCTCAAACACCAAGATTTCTCCTTTGTACGTCTCTGACTTGATCTCTCAACTCAGGAATCACAGCCAACTCAAAACTTCCAATCATCTCTGCATCGGTCACCCTCACAAGCTCCATCTCTCCTCTGTACTCACGAAGATATCTGGAAATATCTCTACCTTCAAATCTTCCACACCTATTCACAATCGCCTGCAAAGCTTTTGTAGATTTCAACTCACCCCCTCCGACGATCGGATGTTGTTGAACCAAAGCCGCAAGCGTCTTCAGTATCTCAGTAGTATCCAGGCCTGATGCTGCAGTGGCTGCTGAAGACGTTGGTGTAGCCGAAGGTGCAGCAGTAGACGTCGATGCTCCAGCCGTAGAGGCAGTAGCACCACTCCCGCTCTTGCGATCCATGTTCCCTTGATATGCAAATCTCAACCTCAGCAACCTCAGCGATTAATCACCCCAAGATGACTCTCAGTGGAAGCACCAGATTTATGTCGAGGAGAGTCCTTCTCAGGAAGGGCAAGCCTTCTGGCTGTGATAGATCGCGAGATAGAAGTAGAGATTGTATACTAAGACAAGAGCCAAGCAAGAGATCGCAACAGCTGAAGTCACCCACAATGACTATGACTATAGATCACTTACTAATCAACAGATCAAGTCTCAAGTCTCAGGAGACAGATCCACCTTCAGACACAACAGATAGGAAAATACTGAACTCACGATGCTTTATTTCTCTTCCAAACACACTCAATAGTCCTCCACATATATCAATTTTACAGTCTACCTCTACTCAGCTCCTTACGTTGATCACCGCAGATGCCAAACAGCCAATTCCCACTCAACTAGTCTTTTCTCCAACAGATTTCTCTCCAGAACCTACAACCGATGAAGATTTGAAACTCCAACGCCTTGTAGCCCTCCCTACGACAGCTTCAGAACTGAAATTTCTCAGAAAATCTGACCTTCTCAGTCTCAGTCCCTCTCCTCCACTCAAATAATGCTCTCTTTCCACCAAATTCACCTCAACTCAAGTCTGGTAGGTTAAATTCAGACCCCAAACTCCTAATCTTCTCTCTGCGTCAACCTCCCAACTCAAAACTATCAAGAATTTACCCCAGCGTCGATCAAGAGTCCCTTGCAGATTATCAAAACGTTCTCCTTCAATAAAACTGCCTCCTGTCCGATCAGAAGAAATTCTGCCTCCAAACTGCTCTCAGTCCTCCAAATACTTGTCCGTCCCTCTGTCGCGATCACCCCAATTCCTCAATTCAGTTCTGTCAGAAAAATTTCTCTCCCTCAGCCTCCAAGCTTCACCTTCCGCTTCAGCTTCCCCGCTCTCTGTAAAAAAAAATCTCTTCAGAAAGTGTCCCCCGATCTTCAGCCGTCGCAGGTACTTAACCTAAAAGCTAAGGGCCCAGCTTAAGCTGCCCCCCTGTTGTCCTTATAAGCACAGTCGCTTATCACAAGCAGGCCCCCAGCTTAAGCTGCCCCCTTACTGTCCTTACGTACAAAACTCTTCTTTCAAAACTGACTCTCTTTTAAATAAAAGTACACAGCTACCTCTGCAAAGCAGACTCCTTCACTGTAAAATGCCACACTGCTTCCCTCGCCATTGCTAAACCGACTCGATGGATAAATAACAGATTGACAAAAGTTTCCCGTGCCCTTGATGCCATCTTGATGCCACCCTGAATATACTACAAGCCATCCAATGTAGGCCGAAGCCCTAACACTTATGAGGCTGCCCCACAGGGCTTACAGCCCCCCCATATGCGCACCAGGTATCTCCCATAGTATATTCAGGATGGCATGCGGAGGCTTAGGCCAGGAAGCCCACGATTAAGGGAGATACCGGTCTCCCGCCCCTAGATATGCAGGACATGGCTGCACACCCAACATAGACTCCCATCCGGGAGGCCAACATGCCGGAATAGGAACCCAAGGCCAGGGGGATTTGATCCTGAGACCTCCTCCTCCCTAGGCAGGCGCCCTATCACTGGGATGGCCTTGAGTTCCGTTCATAACAGTTAAATTTTCTGTACACATGCTTTTACAAAGAAGTTTACCTGTAAAGTCTTTACTAGCCTTTCCTACTCTAACTTCACTATACAACTCCGTTTTTAATGAATAAAGAGTCAAAATTGTAGTACTTGTGAACACCTACACGCTCACGCTATCAGATTCTGAGTTTGAACCACGAGCTAAAATCGACAGATTTCCCTCTTTCATGCATTTCTCAGTCTAAACCCCGTACTAACTACTACTTAAAGCACTTTCTGTCAAAACTGGAAGCACAAAGTCGCTCTCCTCGCCGAGCTCTGCATTCTGATGCTCTTCGACCTCTTTCAAGGTGATATTTCAGTCTAAGCTAGGGGGCAGCTTGTCAAGCATGGCCCCAGCTTAGCTCCTGCCCAGCTTGATAAGCTAGGGCGCAGCTTCCCGAACAAATGCAGGTTGGGTGTCTTCTGAAGTTCCATTTCTGCACCTTGAACGTCATGCACTACGACAACGTACAGACTGTTGCAAGGGGGCTGCTTAAGGGGCTTGCTTGTTCCTGCGACCTGTCGGTGGATGTTTTGGAGAATTGGGAAGTCCAATACACGCGCGCAAGGTGTCATCGGGTTCAGATCTGTGCAGGCTACGCACAGGTTAAGACGGTTCTTGAAGAGACGGATCGGGGGTTGTGTTCTGGGAGAAATTGAGACGCAGGGAGCAGAATTGGGGTTTTCAGTTACCTGTGAAGGAGAGTTGGACCGTTCGGGCCGTTCCGGAGTCCAAACTTGCTGTCCTTGGATCCATCGGGATCAGAACAACAAGTTCTTCAGGAAATTGAAGACGATACAAAGTTTTATCGGACGGTTTGAGAGTTGTGAGAGAAATTGGCTCGCAGGAAAGCGTTTGCGTCAGGTTTTCATCGCATGCGACCTGAGATTGGATTGTTCTTCGCGATCGGTGAGCCAAGCTCTTCGTTCTTGGTGCCTACGCGATCAGGGAGTCCTCATGTACGCATAGGAGAAGACTGTAAGTGAATTGGATTGTTGGTTTGGGTGTGGTGAGCAAATTTGAGCCGCAGGGAGCCGATTTACGTCAGTTTTTTGTAGCCTGCGACCAAATTTCTCGAGTAGTTTTGCAAGGGGAACTCCAAACGGCTTGTTTGGAGTCTTGTTGGGTTCAGAGTAGCCAGATCTACCTACCAGCGAAGACGGATATCAGTTTAGACGATCCGTTTGTGCGGTGTGAGCGGTTTTAAGCCGCAGGGAGGAGTTTTTGAAGGTTCGGTCACCTGCGACCGAAAATTAGCGATATCTCAACTATCGGGAGCCGGATCTGAAGGTTTCTTGGGCCAACGGAGTCAGGGAAGGAGACCCTATCAACGTTTGAAGATCGTTTGGCGAAAGAAGAAAGTTCCCAGATAGATCTTTTTCGGTTCCTTCGCTACAGGTTTCGTCCTTTTGAGTTCGTTAAGGACTTAGTTGGTTGTGTATGGCTTGTGGTAGCTAGCTTTAGCCAAGAGCTAGTGTGTGGATGTGGTTTGGACTTGGGTTTGGATCGCATGATACTGTTGTGGCTCTGGTTGTTAGCAAAGAGAAGTTCCTCTTGCTTTGAGCTACGTTTTGGCGATTTCAGACTAGGGTTACGTTTCAGGGGTTTGTTTTAGGGCTTCTGAAGTAGGTTACAGACCGCTCTGGTCTTTTCCTCAGTTTTGTGCTGTTTGGAGAAAGAATCGACAGTGTACATACTTTCAGAGTGGTATATATCGCAGCATTCCTTTTTCGTGGTTGTTCTTCTCTGTCTTGTCTTTGTTTGGCACACAGCATCTCCACAGCCAGGAACCTCGCGTTTTCCTGGACATCCTTCACGCACAAAATATCCGACACGATAGCGTTGACAGCCGATCCTCCATCCACCAATACGTCAGAGACGTAGTGACCATTCAACCGGACTTCAATCTTTGAAGCCCTAGTGCATACCTCTGAAGCATGCACATCCACCACACCACCTCCCACAGACTTTGATGTCTTGCTCTTGGGTTTCTTCTTCTTGCTTTTCTTAGAACTCAGTCCTCCTCTGAGTTCTCTTCGTAAGCTGGGATTAAGTGCGATCAGTTGTCCAACAGTGATGTTGGCTTTTTGAGCACCCACATCTTCAACCACATCATATCCCGCTTGGGAAGATGAAATGGTGAAATCCGCCATCCCTAGCTTCCTTCTTGGCTCCCTTGGTGTACTCGAAACATTACTCGAACGAGTACTTCTACTTGCTGACTCCTCCATGAAAATCGGTTCATCAGAAAATCGAGTTCTTTTCCTTTCTTGAGCTAAAAGCTCCACCGGTGCATGAGAAGAGTTTGAACTCTCTCCTTTCTCGTAGATGGAATCTCGCACGACATCGATAGTAGCCACTCCTTTGTCTCGTCCTTGTGATGGATTTCCTCCACCCACATTCATTCTGATAGCTTCGGCACCTCTTGCTCCGTTGTTAGGACAATTTCGCTGGAAATGAGAACCTCCACACGTCCAACAAGTGATTCCTCCAAAGTTACCTTGGTTGCCTCCAAAGTTACCTTGATTTCCTCGGTTGGGATTGTTGTCGTAACCTCTTTGACCTCCTCCTCCACCTTTGTTCCTCCATTCTCGTAACTGCACCACGTTTATCTTGAGATCCGCAAGAGTATCGGTGATGCTCTTCAGCTCAGCATGAAAATCAGAGATGGGAGTAGACATCGTTGTTGGGACAAACGGTCTTAGCACCACCGTTGGAGTAGGAGCTGACGTTGAAGCAATCATCAATTGTGATGGTGCAGGTGCAATCATTGTGGCTACACCAGGAGTCGGTTTCCACAGCAGTCGACACCAGAGCAGCATGATGAGGTTGGATGATATCTCCTTCATCCAAACTCTCTTCCATGTTTGTCGCAATCTTGATGGCCTCCGCTTTGGTTGTTGGCTTCTCGTATCTCACTTGGGTTCGAATTGAAGGTCTCAACCCTCCCACCAAGTTCTTGGTCAATACTGCTCCAATCCCCGCCATCGTTAGCTCCACATTGTCTCCACTTTTCCGTAGGACCGTCCGAAACCGTTGCTCCAACTTATCCACCCTTTCGGCATATTGCCGAACTTTCTCGTCATCCCGTTGCTTCAAATGAGTAAGCTCTACCATGAGCTTCTCATAACTCTCTTCTGGAAGAAATTCTTCGATGAGTGCATTACTCAACGTCTCCCATGTGTCCTCAACTGCACCAGGTGTCTTGCTCTTCACTCGGTCGTCATACCACGTAAGAGCAAAATCTTCTAAAAACTCTGGCAGTAACAACACCCATTCTTCCTTCCTTCTCACGTTGTTTCTGATGCAACCCCTTTTGAAGTCTCGTACAAATGGTTCTACATCTTCATTGTCCTTCCCATGAAACACTGGTAACTTCCCCATCTTGTAACTATTCTTTCTACCCTTCTAATTTTTGTGCAATAACTACTCGGAAAAGAGTACGAACATCACCAATTCCATTCGCGAATAATCTACCATAGGTAAAATGAAAGGAAATGGTTGTAACAACACCTCTTGTGCCATCTCTTCTCCTAAGGTAATCATGAGCCTGAGTCGCATCACCGCCTTCTCCACCATCCGAATGACGATCTCCATCACAACTCAGCTGAGTCCTCTTTTGAAGTCGACAACTTCTCCGTCTCAGCTCTTTGAGTCTCGTCCAACTTATCGACTACTGACGTAAGTAGGGCGGCCACATCGACGCACTTGTGTCCTCTGGATAGATCACCCACTCCACAACTTGGACAAGGATCTTCGCCTAGAAGATGAATTGGCGCTGGTGACGATGGACCCACTCGAAGACTTAAATCAGTAAACTCTCGCTTCCCTTTAGCTCTCTCGATTCTGATTCTAGTTGGACAATTCACTACTTTGTGTCCCAACCCTCTACAGAAATAACACCACAAGTCGGTTTCTACTCTTCTCCTCGGAGATTCTACTTGAGGTTTAGTACTAGGGTTTTCAAACTCGACGATAATCTCTCTCGAACTTTCTTCGACACTTACTATGACATCTAAACCTTGAGGAAGGTTTCTAAGTCTAACTTTCCAATCTTTTGAATTTCCACTCATGTTGCACCTTCTCAACCATTAAGTGGACAAAATATCATAGAGGAAAATAATTCTACATCACTTTCTTAACTCTTCCGAGCTTTATACTGGAAATCGTGTATTACACATGCTATACACGAAATAAAATCTAATTAACTATCGAAGATATGATCCTCCTCACCATCGTTTGTACTAATCACAACAGACATCTTGAACTCACTCTTGTAAGGATCCAACTCTACTTCACCAGGAGCATTCGTGGCCTCCACCGTGAATGATGCTTTAAACTCGGCTTTCTTCAAATCTGTGCCAATGGTCGCGGAAGCTTCTTCGTATAGGGTAAAGAGGGCACCCCAAGTGCTATAGATGCGGGTTCGTAACTCATCTATACTTAACTTGGGCTTCTCCGTCTCTGTTCGAACTCCTAAACGTCTCTTCTTCCACCTCGTCATTCGAACTAGATTCCCCATGAAGTATCTTCCAGACCTCCTTGTATGCCAAAACGTGTATCTCTTAGTTGGTAAGAGATCTCTCCAAGATTTTTGTGATCTCCAGTAGCTCAACCTCCAAGCTACTAAATCATGAAGTTTCAACAGAAACTTCCCTAATTAGAAGAGATGGTGATGACTGTACAAATTTTCAGAGAACTGAAATTTGTATATTTTCACTTCCCTCATGGTTGTCAACCCCCTCCACTTTGAAAAATTCTTTCTCCCTCTTCAGACCTCATCTTCTCATGATTTCTTTTGTCCTGGATAGCTTATCAGCCACTCTAAAACACTGGAAAGTTTCTTAGGAAAATAAAATTCACAGAAAATCTGACAATGACTTTAAATTATTTCCAGATAACAGAATTCCTCAACTCTCACGAATAGACCCCCTCAACTTTGAAAATTCATTGCTTCCTCTCTAGACCACCTTTTCCTATGATTTCTTTTGTCTTAGATAGGTTATCAGCCAATCTAAAACACTGGAAAGTTTCTCAGGAAAATAAAATTCACAGAAAAGTTGACAGCGACTGTACAAATTTTCCAAAGAGCAGAATTTCTAAACTCACAAATTTATCTCCTCTAATAATTTTTCTCTCCTCCTTTCTCTACAACTCTTGTTGCACCTCTTTCAACTCTCCTCAAACCCTTTCTAAGTGAACAAGATGTAAAGAATGACTTCGAACGCGTCATATATCACTACGGGATACACGAAAGGTTCTAACGTTGCTAACATCGCGTTAGCTCTCTCTCCTCCCAACGTTCTCTCCATGTGCTCTCTCATAATCTCCTTTTGTCGAATATAGAACTGAACTCTAAACATCGTTCAACGATCCCTTCAAGTGAGGTCCCGGCAACGGAACCAAAAATGTAAACCCTCCGCAGTCCTATCGATCAACTACCCCCCGATCTCTCAACCTCCACGATCGTCATCCACGAATCTGCAACATGTCGGGCCTGTCTCTCACTCAGGGGTCACCTCTGATGGCTTTGATGGAAGCACACCATGAACTTGAAGGGAAAATGCTGAGTTCACTCATTCATACACCCACAAACTTATCAACTAAAATTCTCCTTAAACACATCAACTAAAATCCTCCATTCTAACGACGTCTCTCAAGTTCTCACATGCTAAAAATATCCCACACTCTCTATATTACTCAAGTTGTCATTACGACAATGTGAAAACAAGGATGAGGAGCTCTTCTCTACTCTTCTATTTATACATTCTAGGTTTTTACTTTGGTACCCCCGGTAACTCAGCCGTAACTACTTTTACCGGGTTTTACTAAGATATTACTTAAGGTAAAAGCATTGATCACATGGGCTTTTTACCTTTTCACATGGGCTTATTCCTTCAAAGTCAACAACTTCTAGAAGGATTCTGGAATATTCTCAAGGAATCTCAAATTTCCACCCCCCTCTACACTAGGACCCACTAAAAAGGAAACATGTGGAATCTCTTCTTGTTTTTAATGCCCACAAAGTCCACAACTTTAATCCAACCACTAATATCAAGTCAAAAAGGAGATAAGGGAGACTTTCCACCTCCTTTCTACCTTTTAGACAAGATGACAAGATAGTAGTGCTCACTCTTTAGCAAATGTCTGAATTCTGCCAAAAGTACAGCTAAGTTTAACCATAACTAACTTTTAGCTAGTCATGACTAATTGATACATCCTTAAAGTACTTTGGCAGCCAATAAACATTCTCAACACTTAGTTATAACTAAACACCTTACTAATAGACAAACTTCTTATGTGTAACATAGGTCGTTACAGATCATCTCAGAGGAGACTGTCAAGACTTAGCGGTTGCTTTGCGAGAGGGCGTAGTCAACTATCAGAATAATAGGTTGTATCTAACCGCCACTGGGCAGCCTCTGAACACATATTTTGGAAGAGGAGGAATGAGGAGTTCTCTTCCAGCACTTACTGGCGCAAACACTACAGCGATGACTGCAAGTTCTGCGGAGGTTGATGTATATACTGGGAGAGTTGAGGTGTGCTCTAATCCAACTATGGTTGGACAGGTGTTGAGGTTCCGGTGTCGTGTCGTGGACCGGCTCTTATCTGAAATTTAGACTTTGATGCTTGTGACTCCAAAGACACTCATGAGAAAGACAAGCTAGGCCTTACCTTACGGACTTTTGGCTTCATTTTGGATCTTCACTTTCATCACATAGATGGGTAGAGCTCCTTGTCAGCTTTCCATAAGCACTTCATCTACTTCGTTTGGACGCATAGTGGAGAAATTATAGGACTCGAAAGATGGAGGAAACAAGCTAGGCCCCAGCTTATGGATTTTTGACACAACTTCGGATCTTCGCTTTTATCGCATCAGTGGATAGAGCTCCTTGTCAGCTTTCCATATGCACCTTGTCTACTTCGTTTGGACGCCTAGTGGAGAAGTTACAGGACTCGAAAGATGGAGAAAATAAGCTAGGCCCTAGCTTACGAGCTTTTGGTGCAACTTCGGATCTTCGCTTTTATCGCATCAGTGGATAGAGCTCCTTGTCAGCTTTCCATATGCACCTTGTCTACTTCGTTTGGACGTCTAGTGAAGAAGTTATGCGACTTGAAAGAAGGCAAAATAAAGCTAAGCCCTAGTTTACTTGCTGATTGGGTATTTGAGGCTTCAGGCGTTATATCAAAGACGCAAGGGGCCAGCTTCCTCATTATTGAGAGAACTTTGTACGTATAGAGATTGACGCAAGGGGGCTGCTTAAGGGGCTTGCTTGTTCTTACAACCTGTCGGTGGACGTTTTGGAGAATTGAGAAGTCCAATACACGCGCGCAAGGTGTCATCAGGTTCAGATCTGTGCAGGCTACGCACAGGTTAAGACAATTTGAGAAGAGACGGATCGGGGGTTGTGTTCTGAGAGAAATTGAGACGCAAGAAGTAGATTTGGAGTTTTCAATTACCTGTGAAGGAGAGTTGGACCGTTCGGACCGACCCGGAGTCCAAACTTGCTGTCCTTGGATCCAACGGGATCAGAACAACGAGTTCTTCAGGAAATTGAAGACGATACGAAGTTTCATCGGGCAGTTTGGGAGTTTTGAGTGAAATTGGCTCGCAGGGAAGCGCTTACATCAGAATTTTGTTCGCTTGTGACCTGAGATTGGGTTGTTCTTCGCGATCGGTGAGCCAAGCTCTTTGTTCTTGGTGCATACGCGATCAGGGAGACTTCATGTACGCATAGGAGAAGACTGTACGTGAATTGGATTGTTGGTTTGGGTGTGGTGAGCGAGTTTAAGCTGCAGGGAGTCGATTTACGTCAGGTTTTTGTAACTTGCGACCAAATTTCTCGTGTGGTTCTGCAAAGAGAACTCCAAACGGCTCGTTTGGAGTCTTGTTGGGTTCAGGGTAGCTAGATCTACCTACCAGAGAAGACGGATATCAGTTTAGACAATCCGTTTGTGCGGTGTGTGCGGTTTTAAGTCGCAGGTAGGAGTTTTTGAAAGTTCGGTCACCTGCGACCGAACTCGGCTGTTGGGAGTCGGATCTGAAGGTTTCTTGGGTTAACGGAGTCAGCGGAGGAGACCCTATCGACATCTGAAGTCCGTTCGGCGAAAAGAGGAAGTTCTCAGATAGATCTTTTTCGGTTTCTTCGCTACGGGTTTTACTCTTTTGAGTTCGTTAGAGTTCTGGTTGGCTATATACAGCTTGTGGTAGCTAGCTTTAGCTAAGAGCTTATACATGGATGTGGTTTGGACTTGGGTTGGATCGCGTGATACTGCTGTGGCTCTATTTGTTAGCAAAGGGAAGTTTCTCTTGCTTTGAGCTACGGTTCGAAGGTTTTGGATCAAGGTTGTTTTCAGGGGCTTTTGAAGCAGGTTACAGACCTCTCTGGTCTGTTTTTCAGTTCTGTGCTCTTAGGAGAAAGAACCGGCAGTATACATACATTCGGAGTGTATATATCGCAGCGTTCGTTTTCATGGTTGTTTTTCTCTGTCTTGTCTCTGTTTCAGCACACAACATCTCCATAGCCAGGAACCTCGCGTTTTCCTGGACATCTTCAGCCCTAAACACGATACGGTGGCGAACTCGACGTGAAAGTCTGGGATGGAGATTTCTTCTGTGTGTGAACTTTGAAGAAGAGATTGGCAGTCATGAGTGGGGATGGGAAAGGCAGCAATAGTCTGATGAGCGGAAGGAAGCTTTGGCAACAAAGGCGCTACAAGCGGTGGTCAGCAGGATTGACCAGTTTGATGAGAGAGATGTCTTAAGATATCTGAGACATTATGTGAAGGAGATGGAGCTGAACCGGGTCTCAAAAGATGAGATGATTGAGACGTTTGAGTTAGCAGCAGCTCCAGAGGTTAGGGATCATGTTAAATGCTAACAAAGCATTTTAACAAGGATTGGGAGACGTTTGCTTGTGCTTTGATGGTTGAGTACTTCTTGGAGAACTCTGATCGAGTCACCAAGAAGTCATTCTTGGAGTGGGTTGAGCAACCAAGGAAGGGTCTACAAGCTACTGAGTTGCTCAGGGAGTTTGAGAAGCAGTTTCACGGCTGACTAGGATGGAGAAGTTGACTCTGCAGTCCAACAAGACAGAGCTATTTCTTCGGCCTGCAGATGAGAAGCTGCAGGAGAAGCTAGAGGTACTTCTGGAAGACCGGGAGGAGGACGATGGATTGACCAGTAGCTGGAAGAAGGTTGAGGAAGCTGTTGGTCTGCTTACGAAGAGAGAGCGGAGACGAGAGAAGGTTCCTGTTAGGAGACTGACGTCAACACCTACAGCTGTAACACATGTTCCTGTAGTCCGACCAGTGGTTCCTGTTGCTAGACAGGTAGTACCAGTTGCTCCAGCTGTTCCAGTTGTCCTAGTTGTTCAGGCACCTATGGTATCTCCGAGAAAGGATGATTCAAACCTTGAGGAGATTTTGCGTGGAATGCGAGATCTGCAGATCAAGCTTACAAGATTGGAAGAGAAAGGATCTACAAGCGGAGCAAGACCGGTTGAGAAGCAAGGCTGGATCCAACGGTGTATCTGGTGCGATGGTACTGATCATCCATGCAGAGATTGCAAGGAGTTCACTGATATTCTGCAGCAAGGAGTGATCTTCTGGAAGGATGGGAAGGTAGCGCTGAGGGATACTGGTGCACTTCTTCAGACCAACTTTGGTAGAAGAGGGATGAAGAAGTTGGTTGAGGATCACCTATCAGCGCAAGCAGTTGCAATGGTGGAAGCTGGAACTTATGGCACAAAGGTTGAGGATCAAGCTGAGAGAGGTTTTAACGGACAAGTTGAGCCAAGTGGACTGTGGTCATCTGCTATCTCCATGAAACAGAAAGAGAAGATGGCACGTGAGACGTTGCTGAGAACAACTGCTTCGATCCGGAAGGATACTGGATGAGAGGATCCGATAGAAGCTCTATCGGTGCATGCTTACATCGTCAAGAACCAGCACGAAGCGTTGTTGGAAGAGAAGAGAAGACGAGATTCAGAGGATTCAGGAAAAATGACTTCTTCAAAGAGACAAACTCGAGAGGAGAAGGTTCGTCAAGAGCTTCAAGATGCAGGAGCTCAAGATCTACCGATGGATGATGCTCCTTCTCCATCGAAAGTGAGAACAAAGAAGTTTCAGAAGGAGAAAGATAAACCGGCTGCATACAAACCACAGTCGGACATTGAGACTTCAACAGACTTGAAGGGAGTCTTGGAAGATCGCATTCTGAATGCGAAGGTGGAGTTTACCTTGAAGAAAGTGTTGGGCATTGCTAAGCGTGAGTTTCATGATGTCATCATCGATGTCATCAAACGGAAGTGACAGATTACGGGTGAGACTGATTTATTGCATGCCTTGGATACTATGATGTCTGTGAATGAGGAGAGAGAGCTTGCAAAGTGCAATGTTTATTCTTCAGAGGAAGAAAGAGATCGAAGACGCAAGGTGCATTTTGAGGATGAAGAGGAGGATGGGAAGCAGAGTTCAAGTCATTACAGCCACAGTCACTGGGCTCGAGCTACAACGGAGACGTTGGTGAGAATCGGAGACTTGGATGAGCCGGTGGTTGCTCTGATCGATCATGGATCACAAATCAACATCATGTCGAAGGAGCTGTACAAGAGGAAGAAGTGGTCGATCGACACAGAGCATGGGTGGGTCATAAGAGCAGCCAACAACACAAGAGGAGACTTGTATGGAGCTTGTCCAGACATCAGAGTGCGTGTAGGTGATGTTACTATCGAACAAAACTTCTTTGTTCAAGAAGCAACATCATACCCGTTCATTCTTGTTCAACTTTTCATCATAGCAACTCGGATGGAGACAAAGGTACTGGACGACGGATCTGCTTATGCTAGGATCCGAAGTCAAGATGGGACGAGAGCGGTATAATTCTTGATTGTACCATCCAACCACGAGCGCAATCGAGATCGTCTGAGGGAGAAACCACTTCCAAGGGTGAGTGAAGAAGGAGTACCACTATAGAGCGGGATTATGGTGGTGCGCAAGAGAAGGTACTCTCGCTTGATGGAGATACTGCCTTTTGTACAGGGTTTGTTGGGTTTTCAGAGTGTGGGATTGCTATCTACAAGAAGGTAGAAGAGCTGAGAAGAAAAGAACAAAAACATTTGCGTGATGTTGAGTTGATGTTGAAAGAGCTGGATGAGCTAGAAAGAGATGAATGGATTTCTGATGTTTATGAAGAGGATGGGTTGGAAGATCCTTTGCGAGAGATCATGTCTATTGGATGAGAGGATATGGATAAGGTTGTGCAGATTCATTCAAGTGAGGTCTATTCGGTGATCGAATCATTCTGTGCACCGGAGGTTCGAGTTGAGACAAGGTACAAGATAGTGGATAGGAAGATAAAGCCAATTGCTGGTCCTTTGCCGGAAGACACTAACCAACAGATGGATCGAGCTTCAAAGGAGAAGAGTTTGAGAGATCCTGCAATGATAGGACACAAGTTCACAGAGAAGACCCTTGAAGAGCTGAAGATTGGATCTGATGGGTCTCTTCTATCAGAAGAGAGGATGTGCTTCAAGGAGATGCTTTCACGACATGGGAAAGCATTTGCCTTTGAGCCACATGAGATTGGGTGTGTAGACCCGTACGTTGTTATCCCGATGGTTATCTTCACGGTACCGCATGTGCCATGGAACCTGAGACCAATTCTAGTACCGCGGGCTCACTTGCCCAAACTAGTGGAGTTGCTGAAGGAGAAGATGCGGATGAAGATCTTGGAGCCGTCGTTTGCACCGTATTCGAGCAGATGGTTTACAGTACTTAAGAAGAATGGGTCGTTGCGGTTCATCCAAGACATGCAATTGGTGAACGCAGTAACAATCAGAAATGCTGGAGTGGGACCGATTGTGGATGAGTTTGCTGAAGCGTTTGCAGGAAGAGCAATTTACTCAATGAGAGATCTTTACTCAGGGTATGATCAGTTTCAACTAGCGGAGGAGAGCAGAAGCTTCACAACAATGAGGACACCTTTGGGGTTGGTTAGGATGTGTACCTTACCACAGGGAGCTACCAACTTGGTAGCACATATGATGAACGGGATGAATCGAGTTCTAAGAGACTTCATCCCTGAAAAGACGATGTCGTTCTTGGATGACATCCCCATCAAAGGATCTGTGGAAGATGAGAAGGATGAAGCATTAGATCAGAGGGGGTGTCGACGATACGTCACCGATCACATCGCAGATTGTGAGAAGATCTTATCTCGATTAGAAGAAGTTCATCTTACGCTGTCAGGTGCGAAATCTACATTTGGGGTTAGAGAGGTTTTGATCGTTGGTCATTTGTGTGGATCGTTTGGTCGGAAGCCAGATCCGAACAAGGTGGATGAGATTGGAAGGATGAAAGAGGTTTGCAACTCGCTGACAGAAGTAAGAAGATTTTTGGGTGCTTGTGTATTCTACCACATTTGGATTCCTCATTATGCGCATGTGGCGGATCCGTGTATGGATTGTTGCGTAAGAGTCATAAGTTCAGATGGGAGGAAGAGCATACTGATGCGGTAAGGAAGCTGAAGTCTTTACTATCATCTCCTCCAGTTCTGAGAAGGATTGATTACAAGGGTGCTAGGCCGATGATTCTTACTGTGGATACAAGTCCAGTTGCAATTGGATGGGCAGTCGGACAGGATGATGAGGATGGAGACAAGTTTGCGGTTAGGTTTGGACCGAAAGTGTTAAGTGCTCGACAACGGGCTTACCCGCAAGTGAAGAGAGAACTGTGGGGTATTGTTTCAGCTATGAAAACTGAGAAAGAGTATTTGATTGGAGCAGTAGTGGTGGTTGAAACTGATTGCTTGTCGTTGTTAGGGATGATTATGAATTGTTCAACTCCTGATATTGCGATGTTACGATGGATCGCATATATCAAATCGTTGAACCCGGAGTTTAGACATATCGCAGGGAAGGATAATCTGATGGCGGATATGTTATCTCGAGCTCGATATGATGGGGAGGATGAGATGGTAGAAGACATTCACGACGTGGGTACAGAGTTCTATTCGATTGCACAGACAGGAAGAGAAGATGAGTTATTTGTTGAAGGGTTGTATGATGGTGATTTGCTTGATATCGGGAGGTACCTTAGTACGATGGTTAAGCAGACAGGTTGGACGGATGAGAGGTTTCGGAGAGTTCGAAGGAAGACCTACAACTTCATGACAGGATGGGTTTCTTTGGAAGCGACCAAAGCAGAAAGGTGGGGTACCGCTACGAGTGATTTGCAACAAGGTAGATCAGCAGAAGTTGCTCAAGGCGTTCCATGAGAGTCTTTGGGTTGGACATCGAGGGATTTGGGCCACTTTTACCAAGACAAAAGAGCGATATTGGTCGAAAAACATGTACAGGGATGTTGTATCTTTTGTGGAGTCTTGTTTGACATGTCAGATGTATTCGAACATCCGACATCGTGACGGATTACATCCGACTTATCCGTTGGCAATCCACTTCAAGTGAGTGGTAGACTTGGTTATTATGCCGGTTGGATTATGGCAGATGAGATACTTGGTACTTGCTAGAGAGGATCTTTCAAATCAAGTCGAGGGTAGGGCACTTCAGACGAAGACAACTGAAGGGGTATGTAGATTTCTCTTGGAAGAGGTTGTTTGTCGGTATGGATGTGTGGGAAAGATCACTGCAGATCGGAGAGAGTTAGATGCACATGAGGCTCGTGAATTTTTTGCAAGGTGTGGGGTGAGGTTGTCACTGACAACTGCTTACAACCCCGAAGGGAATGCCAAGATTGAACGTGGTCATCCACCCATTGTGAAGGCTTTGGTGAAGGCCTGTAACGGAAGGGTGCGCGAGTGGCCTCGACTCTTACCATTTGCGTTATGGGTAGATAGAACGACACACATCTCGGTGACAGGTTACATGCCAGTGGAACTCATCACAGGTCAGAAACCTATCATGCCGATTGAAGGACACGTTCTGACATGGAGTGTGTTACCTTGGGAAGACAATTTGACTAGGGAAGAGCTTCTTGCTATTCGCATTAGGCAGTTAGAGAGAAGACCATAGGATATCCAAACTGCTTTGGATAGATTGCGAGAAGCACGGTTGAAGAACAAGGTCAGATTTGATCAGCGACATCGTTTGAGACCTAAGGAAATCAAGGAAGGTGATTGGGTGTTAGTCTATGACAATAGTCTAGACAACCAGCATAGTGCACTCCGGAAGTTTTCCAAAAGATGGTTTGATCCGTATGTGGTGAAGAAGGTTCATGACAATGCAACTTACGCCCTGCAAGAGTTGGATGGAACGAGCTTGAAGATACCAGTGGCAGATAAACGTGTCAAGATTTTCAAAAAGAGAGATGAGGAGGTCGATCTAGCAGATACCTTGACGGCGTTTTAGTTTGAGGATGAGGATTATGCAGAAGACCTTGAAGGTGAGGTTGGTGGGAAGTAGGATGATAAGTCGGTCCACTCCTTGGTCGGTATCCTTGGTGCATACCGGAGGATGCACAGGTTCAGAAGGGGTGGATGTCGTGTCGTGGACCGGCTCTTATCTAAAATTCAGACTTCGATGCTTGTCATTCAAAGACACTCATGAGAAAAACAAGCTAGGCCCTAGCTTACGGACTTTTGGCTTCATTTCGGATCTTCACTTTCATCATATAGATGGGTAGAGCTCCTTGTTAGCTTTCCATAAGCACTTCATCTACTTCGTTTGGACACCTAGTGGAGAAGTTACAAGACTCGAAAGATGGAGAAAACAAGCTAGGCCTCAGCTTACGGATTTTTGGCACAACTTCGGATCTTTGCTTTTATCGCATCAGTGGATAGAGCTCCTTGTCAGCTTTCCATAGGCACTTCATCTACTTCGTTTGGACGCCTAGTGGAGAAGTTACAGGACTCGAAAGATGGAGAAAACAAGCTAAGCCCTAGCTTACGAGCTTTTGGTGCAACTTCGAATCTTCGCTTGTATCGCATCAGTGGATAGAGCTCCTTGTCAGCTTTCCATATGCACCTTGTCTACTTCGTTTGGACGTCTAGTGAAGAAGTTATGCGACTCGAAAGAAGATAAAATCAAGCTAGACCCTAGTTTACTTGCTGACTGGGTATTTGAGGCTTAGGCGTTATATCAAAGACGCAAGGGGCCAGCTTCCTCATTATTGAGAGAACTTTGTACGTATAGAGACTGACGCAAGGGGGCTGCTTAAGGGGCTTGCTTGTTCCTACAACCTGTCGGTGGGCGTTTTGGAGAACTGAGAAGTCCAATACACGCGCGCAAGGTGTCATCGGGTTCAGATCTGTGCAGGCTACGCACAGGTTAAGACAATTTGAGAAGAGACGGATCAGGGGTTGTGTTCTGAGAGAAATTGAGACGCAGGAAGCAGATTTGTAGTTT
This sequence comes from Asterella californica, assembly GCA_036924285.1. Taxonomy (NCBI): domain Eukaryota; kingdom Viridiplantae; phylum Streptophyta; class Marchantiopsida; order Marchantiales; family Aytoniaceae; genus Asterella; species Asterella californica. The sequence goes on along the minus strand of JAYKYS010000022.1, from coordinate 234,054 downwards.
TCAGTTACCTGTGAAGGAGAGTTGGACCGTTCGGGCCGTTCCGGAGTCCAAACTTGCTGTCCATGGATCAAACGGGATCAGAACAACGAGTTCTTCAGGAAATTGAAGACGATACGAAGTTTCATCGGGCAGTTTGGGAGTTTTGAGTGAAATTGGCTCGCAGGGAAGCGCTTACATCAGATTCTTGTTCGCTTGCGACCTGAGATTGGGTTGTTCTTCACCTTGAACACCGCTTCATCCAAGACTTCTTCTGGAGGCCAACGGTCTGAATCCGGGCAAGGGCTCCAAACAGTGCCATCCGCCAAAGTGAAAGAAGAAGCTGCCTCAAGCGACTTCGTCTTCTGAGCTGCAGACGTCTTCTGCAGCTGAGGTTCTTTTCCTTCACGCTTTCCGGGGTCCGGTTCGTCTTCCTCGATATGGAGACAATCCGTACAATCCCCAAGATCTTCTTCTTCTACCGTGATGTGTTGTACCACTGCTTACTCGAGTTTAGAAGCTGATGCGGCTTCTGCAGGAGGCGTGGTCTCTGCAAATCTAACAATTTGTCGTGGCCGTAAGGTCTGAGGACAATTCCCTGTGAAATGACCGGCTTCCTTACAGTTTTCACACAAGGCACTTGCCCAATCTGTCTTCTCGGATGAGGACAGGTGGACCATCAGTGTCTTGTCTCTCCACAATTATTGCACGCTCCAAGAAGAGAGTTGAGAGGTCGTTGTGATGAAGAAGGTTGCCAGGGCGTCTTAGTCTGTACATTACTAGCTCTATCCCTAGGTACATAATGATTATATTGGGCGGGAGGAGTAGGAGTGAAGGGTTGTATCGTCTCGATCTTATAGCAGGTTTCCCCACTAGGATCGGGTAGATATGCCTCGTCGTCTTCTTCCCATCCGACCCAGTTGACAGCTTGGTCCTACGTACACTGATCTCTGGTATGCTCGGAAGAGTTACAAAGATTGCACCAAAGGTTTGGCCGAGAAGCCGTAGGTTGCTTCCGCTTGTCCTTCTGGTTCAGAAGATGAACTTTCAGGTCGGCAAACTACTTCAGAACTTCATCGATACGGGGATCAGGTGCAGACTGAATGATTTGAGTCTGAGGCATCTTCTGCACAACTTCCTCCCTTGTTCGTGTCTTCTCCTTCTTCTTCTTCCGCGTCTTCTTCTCTGGTTCAAATTCTGATTCTGAACTTTCGACTGTAAACTCTTCAGAAGTAGAGGATGCTTCCGAATCACTGTTATCAGTTTCAGTGGACTTGGACTTCCTCTTGGACTTCCTAGAAGACTTCTTTGACTTCTTGGACTTCTTCGAGGTCTTCCCTCTGTCTTTCGTCATATTCCGAGTGATGCTCGAGGTTTCATACTGCTCGGCATGCTTCTGTACTTCTACTAAATCATCACCTCCTCCTCTCCTGCAGTACAACTCCATATCCTGAGACAATCCTCCCAAGTACCAGTCCACGACTTGTTGGGCATAATAACCAGGTCTTCCTTGGTTCTGATGGATGTGATCCATGAGGTCTTCAAACCTCTCGGTGTAATCCCGCAGTGTCTCTTTCTTCTTCCGTTCGAGTCTCTGAAGCTCTATGAGGGTCATCCGATCATAGCCAACTCCTCTGAACCTCTTCAGAAAAGCTGCCTTCAGAGTAGCCCAAGCGACCATTACTAACCCATCATCCAACATTTTACTCATCCATTTCCTCCTCTTCCCTATGATCAAATTAGGAAATGTACGTAGTCTGTCGGCATCAGAGTCTTCCTTGTTGGATCGAGAGATGGTCTCGAACATCGTGATGAAGTCGTCCGCGTCAGCATCATCGTCGTATGGATTCTACCAAGTGTGAGAAGCCATGTCGATTGCCGGCTGGTGCGACTGCCAACTTCTTCCTCCCTCAGGCCCAGGTGGTGGAGATGGTCTTCTCGAAGGTCCAGGCCTGTCTGAATCACGAAGGTCGTCTTCTGAGTCAGTGCTGCTGTCACTGCTATCTTCCGAGACGTTTGGAACAATCTCCTCTAATCTTCCTTCACCTTGAGAAGCTTCTTCCGTACTTGGGAAGACGTCTTTCGAGTAACCAGTACCAAAATCTACTTTATACACGTGATCACCCGGTTGGCTTCTGTCTTCTCCAAAGATTATGCTCGAGATGGAAGACTCTTCCAACTCTACTGATCGGATCTTCTTGAGCTGTAAACCCTTCACGATCCCATCGATCAACTACCCTCCCATCTCTCAACCACCACGATCGTCATCGATGAATCTACAAATGTCGGGCTTGTCTTGTCACGTCACAAGTATCTCATTATTTGTGTGTGTTTATATAAGTTTCATTAGGTATGACTATCTTATAGGAACTAAATCTAAATCTAGAGTGATCAAAACTAACCATAACTAGCGGAGATAGTTATAACTAAGTTGAGGAAACTATTAGAGGTTCCACTATGACACTATGTGACAAGTGCGGATCTCTAAATATGCTTCTCAAAAGTATGTAACTTTGTTGACCATCGCTGATTGGATGCATGATGGAAAGTCATGCACAAAGATCTAAAGATGCTCCTCAAAAGACGTATTAGTTTGTTGTCGTCTTCCGATTGGATAGGATGGAAAGTTAACACTTTACAAAAGTTAAAGTAGGAGAATCTCTTACTTTTATAAAGTAGAATAAGTAATGTGTGTGCTATTCTTAAAGGCTTAGTAGCCTTTAGAAGTTTTACTATTTTGGATTGCGCACTTACCATGAGGTAACGTAACTTAGTGAAAGTTACCACGGTAAGAAGTTGTAGAGTATATAAGGAGGAGTTGAGAAGATGGAAGACACTCTCGTTTTCCTGTCTGTAAGTAAAGTGAGCATTGGAGACCTTGGGAGTCTTTGAATATTTTGCGATGCAATGTTGAGAGTAGGATTAGAACTTGTTTACAAGAACGCTATTAGAGGGACCGATGTGACCATACGGGTCAGAGAGTTGAGTGAAGTGAGCATGGGTGTACTTAAATCTTTGTAATTAGGGTGCACTAGTAATCCTAGTCATCGGAGGTACCCCTGGGTGAGAGACAGGTCGGCTTACATTTTGGTTCCGTTGCCGGGATCTCGATACAAAGATTCGTATATAGTCTTTAGTACATTTCATGTCTGTTTTTGAGCATGATTTCAGAACCTTTTTACATACACCATGTTATAGAGGGCAAGATAAGCTTTCCAATAAGCTTGATATCTCCGAGAGATCAATTGTAAGGAGAGAGTTATGTCTTTCGGAAGTTAAGAGGATTTTTCTGTATCAAACAATGAGCTCTCGGGAAAGAGTTTACAGTCATTTTCATATTTTCAGTTTTTGGAGTTAGACCTTGAAATCTTCCGTGCTTATAGCTTGTAAGATAAGCTATCTAGGCACCCAAATCATGCGTGAATGAATGATCGAGTAGAACTGGAGTTATGACATTCGAAGCGAAGGGGGGTCTGTTATATCGCATGCTGAAGTGAAAGAGTGAAAGAATTCCAGAATTCTTGAGAGGGTTATGTTCGATCTCTGAGGCTCAGAGTTGACAAGTTAAGCTTCTACTTAGTAATGTGAGAGATTGCTAAGCGAAGATCGTCAAGTGATCAAAAGTGTCAAGCAAGCTATATGGTGAGAGAGATGTATGACGAATCATCGTCATGGAAGGACAGCAAGAGTGGAAATTGAGGTTGAGCAAGATTCCTCAAGGCTACACGGTGATAGTTACCTCTGATCTGACGAAAGGAGAATTTCGACTAGAATTTGAGGAAGAAGTAGAGAGTAGTCGTAAGAATCTGGAGAAGAACTCGAGGTGCTTTTTGTGTGGAGAAGAAGGACATAAAGTAAGCAAGTGTCCTACGAAGAATAGACTTTTGCGTGAGCGAAGAGGGTTGGTCGACTTAAGCTTGCACATAAGTCCTTCTTCCCCTAGACAAGGCGTCATTGACCCTACATCCTTCTGTCCTAGATGTGGAGTGGACGGGATTCCAGTTGAGCATGAGTGTAGCGCAGTGGTTGCTTTACTAGAAACCGTAGCGGAAGGTCTCGAGAGAAGATTGAGTGTAGAAACGGAACGAGTGAAGATCTCTAGCGAGGATGGAGATAGTATGTCACACGTTAAATAAGACGACCATGAGGGTCAAGCTTATTCCAATCTTTGGAGAGGAGAGAGCTCAACGAGAAAATTGTGGATTGCGGTGAAATTCGATCTTCACATCCACAAGCAGTACCTTGAGTAAGAAGAAGAAAAGAAGAGAAGAATGGGGAAACTTCTGATGTTTTACAGAAAGGATGGAGAAGACGTGGAAGGATTTGTGAGGGACTTCAAAAGAGCATGCATTGGCAATGGAGATCGAAAGAAGAGCGAGTAGGTAGGGTTGATACTTAAATTTCTTGAGAATTCGCATTGATATGGTATGAGGATAGGAAGAAGAGAAGCGTAGTAGGGACTCCAGTTGATACTTGGGAAGTATTGACGGAGGCCTTAATTGAAACTTTTCTTCCTGATGAAAGTTATGAGAAGTTAATGGTAGAGGTAACTTATCTCAAACAAGGAGAGAAAGAAAAAGTAAGGACTTACGCCGAGAGGGTGGAGAAATTAGAACAGAAGTTTCGGGTGGTTTTACGAAAGAGTGGAGATGTAGTAGAGCCAACGATGGTGGGCATTGGAGCAACGCTCACAAAGAATTTTATTGGAGGATTGAGGCCGGAGATTCGAACACAAGTGCGGTATGAGAGACCAACTTCGAAGGCTGATGCAGTGAAGATCGCAACCAGGATGGAAGAGAGTCTGGATGGAGACGACTTGCAAACAATGACTGTTGGGGCATCATGTGGGGATGTGCAAGTACCGAGCATGTCAACTCTGACGACTGCGAGTGTTCCGACTGTTCGATTTCAGAATCTGACTCCGATAGCTCCTACTAGTGCAGTTACAGTCATTGTATCATTCAGATCTGTTACTCTCGACTTTCGTGATGAGTTGAAAAGTCTGACAGAGTCTCTGGCAGATTTGAAGATCAACATGGTGAATTTGTTGCAACACCGGAGTCCAAATGTGGGAGGGGCTCACGAGGTTATGAGAATTATCAGTCCAGAGGTGGACCACCGCAAGGATCACCAAGTAACTACACGAGCCAAGGATGTTTTACGTGTGGAGGATCACACTTCCAACGTTATTGTCAAAGTCGTAATGGTGGAACGGCGGATGGAGCTTCAACTTCACAAAGCAAGGACAAGGGTGTGGCATGCATTGACATCTTGGAGCCACGAGATGTACGAGAGGGTTTTCAATCTGTAGAGCTGTTGGCTCAAGAGAGGAAGAGGATGAGGACGCATTTCGACGAGGGAGAACCTGTCGTGATGGAAGATTCTCCAAGTCAAAATACTCAGAGTAGCAAATCTTCTTCAAAAACCAAAGAGCGGCGGAAGAAACTGAGAAATACTGATTCACAATTTCAATGGAGCAATCAAAATACAATGTGGTGGAGGACGTGGGTAAGCAACGAGCAAACATTACTGTGGGACAGTTGATTGCTCTGAATCCTTCGGTGAAGAAAGAACTTCGTAGCGGTCTAAGCTCTCGACGAGGTCGGAAGAAGAAGGTAAATCCTTCTACTGTCGGCGTGAGTGCTTTAGATGCTAGTGAAGGAGAGGTGTGCAACAAGGCATCAAAAGTAGAGGCTCGTATCAATGGGAGAGATGTCTCAGATGTTCTTGTCGATGGAGGATCGGCAGTAAATGCCATCTCAGAACGACTCATGAGGAAGTTGGATCTAGTACCAACGCGTCCTTCTAGTATCACGGTTGGCATGGCTAACAGACAGCGAGTTAGGCCATTGGGAGTGCTGGGGAGAGTTTGCGTGTCAATAATGGGAGTGCAAGTAAACATGACATTTCAAATCTTGAAAGAGTCAAGTTATGAAATGTTACTCGGAAGACCTTGGCTTCGAGCAGTACATGCAACATATAACTAGCACAAAGGTTATTTACGCATCGGATCGAATCACCACCGGATCAAAGTTCCATTGCTCGGAGATCAAGTTGGGACATCGGAATCGGATCGACCCACATCGGACTACTGAGAGTCAGAAGTTGTCGATACTACTTCTGATGTGGGTACCAATTCTTCAGATTCAGAATCTGAAAATAATGTGGGTGTGAATGTAGTGGATCTTTTCTCTTCTCCGGAAGTGCAAAGAGATCGAGACAAAGAACCGTTGATTCCCGAGGAGGTGGAGAGAAGAATTGCCACCTTACATTATGGATCGAAGGTTACTAAAGAGGAGAAGAGTTGTTTCGAAGAGATCTTTCGCAAATACATTCATGTATTTGCATTTAGTTACAAGGATCTAAGGGAGGTCACACTGGAGCAACACCGTATCGAGTTGGAGAAGGAGGTCAAACCGATGCGACAGAAGCAACAAAGAGTGAGTCCTCCAATTGCGGATCTGGTGAAAGAAGAGATCGAGAAGCTGCACACTGCTGGGTTCATTTACGAGGTGGAGCATTCTGCCATTGTGATCGTAAAGAAGAAAAATGGCAAATTGAGGGTGTGTGTTGATTACAAAAAGCTCAATGCGATCACAAAGAAGGATTATTATCCTCTACCTTTCATCGACGAGATCTTGGAAAAAGTGGCGGGAAACAAATGGTACAGCTTTGGAGATGGTTATAGCGGATATAACCAGATCAAAATTGCACCAGAACATCAACATCTGACCACTTTCACTACTCCGTGGGGTACGTTTGCATTTCGAGTCATGCCATTTGGTCTGTGTAATGCTCCTGCGACGTTTCAAAGGTTTATGAACAAAGTGTTCGAACCTTTCTTAGGAAAGTTTGTGAGAGATTTTATAGATGATTTTTGTGTTTACGGGAGTAAAGAGAAACATTTTGAGCACCTTGTGAAGGTCTTAGAATGTTTAGATGTAGCAAATGCATCTCTCAATCCGATGTCGAGGAGAGTCCTTCTCAGGAAGGGCAAGCCTTCTGGCTGTGATAGATCGCGAGATAGAAGTAGAGATTGTATACTAAGACAAGAGCCAAGCAAGAGATCGCAACAGCTGAAGTCACCCACAGTGACTATGACTATAGATCACTTACTAATCAACAGATCAAGTCTCAAGTCTCAGGAGACAGATCCACCTTCAGACACAACAGATAGGAAAATACTGAACTCACGATGCTTTATTTCTCTTCCAAACACACTCAATAGTCCTCCACATATATCAATTTACAGTCTACCTCTACTCAGCTCCTTACGTTGATCACCGCAGATGCCAAACAGCCAATTCCCACTCAACTAGTCTTTTCTCCAACAGATTTCTCTCCAGAACCTACAACCGATGAAGATTTGAAACTCCAACGCCTTGTAGCCCTCCCTACGACAGCTTCAGAACTGAAATTTCTCAGAAAATCTGACCTTCTCAGTCTCAGTCCCTCTCCTCCACTCAAATAATGCTCTCTTTCCACCAAATTCACCTCAACTCAAGTCTGGTAGGTGAAATTCAGACCCCAAACTCCTAATCTTCTCTCTGCGTCAACCTCCCAACTCAAAACTATCAAGAATTTACTCCAGCGTCGATCAAGAGTCCCTTGCAGATTATCAAAACGTTCTCCTTCAATAAAACTGCCTCCTGTCCGATCAGAAGAAATTCTGCCTCCAAACTGCTCTCAGTCCTCCAAATACTTGTCCGTCCCTCTGTCGCGATCACCCCAATTCCTCAATTCAGTTCTGTCAGAAAAATTTCTCTCCCTCAGCCTCCAAGCTTCACCTTCCGCTTCAGCTTCCCCGCTCTCTGTAAAAAAAATCTCTTCAGAAAGTGTCCCCCGATCTTCAGCCGTCGCAGGTACTTAACCTAAAAGCTAAGGGCCCAGCTTAAGCTGCCCCCCTGCTGTCCTTCACTGTAAAATGCCACACTGCTTCCCTCGCCATTGCTAAACCGACTCGATGGATAAATAACAGATTGACAAAAGTTTTCCGTGCCCTTGATGCCATCTTGATGCCACCCTGAATATACTACAAGCCATCCAATGTAGGCCGAAGCCCTAACACTTATGAGGCTGCCCCACAGGGCTTACAGCCCCCCCATATGCGCACCAGGTATCTCCCATAGTATATTCAGGATGGCATGCGGAGGCTTAGGCCAGGAAGCCCACGATTAAGGGAGATACCGGTCTCCCGCCCCTAGATATGCAGGACATGGCTGCACACCCAACATAGACTCCCATCCGGGAGGCCAACATGCCGGAATAGGAACCCAAGGCCAGGGGGATTTGATCCTGAGACCTCCTCCTTCCTAGGCAGGCGCCCTATCACTGGGATGGCCTTGAGTTCCGTTCATAACAGTTAAATTTTCTCTACACATGCTTTTACAAAGAAGTTTACCTGTAAAGTCTTTACTAGCCTTTCTTACTCTAACTTCACTATACAACTCCGTTTTTAACGAATAAAGAATCAAAATTATAGTACTTGTGAACACCTACACGCTCACGCTATCAGATTCTGAGTTTGAGCCACGAGCTAAAATCGACAGATTTCCCTCTTTCATACATTTCTCAGTCTAAACCCCGTACTAACTACTACTTAAAACACTTTCTGTCGAAACTGGAAGCACAAAGTCGCTCTCCTCGCCGAGCTCTGCATTCTGATGCTCTTCGACCTCTTTCAAGGTGATATTTCAGTCTAAGCTAGGGGGCAGCTTATCAAGCATGGCCCCAGCTTAGCTCCTGCCCAGCTTGATAAGCTAGGGCGCAGCTTCCCGAACAAATGCAGGTTGAGTGTCTTCTGAAGTTCCATTTCCGCACCTTGAACGTCATGCACTACAACATTCACCCCCTCCAAACCTGCACATCCTCCGGTATGTGCCAACTTTTCCACTAGTCTCCAAGGTTCTCTAAATCGCCGTCGTCTTCTTCAACGTTCACTTCGTCTTCTTCGGATAGCAGATCTGCTTCGGCATCCATCATCTGATCTGACTCTAGAAATTCGCCTAGCTCAACGGATTCTCCCCTTTTTCTGAACAACTTGATCCGCTTGCCAGCAACAGGAAGTCTTAGATGTGTACCATCAAGCTCCTTTAAGGAATAAGTAGCATTCTGATACACTTCTAAGACAACATACGGACCAAACCACCTCCTAGAAAATTTCCGAACTGTGGAGTGCTGATTCTCTAATGTGCTATCATACACCAAAACCCAATCTCCAGCATGTATGGGCTTCGGCCGGAGCTTATGGGTCTTGTCAAACCTGTCTTTGTTCTTGAGACGGGCCTCTTTCAGCTTCTGTTGTGCCTCCATAAGATCCTCCTCCCTATGTTCTAACTGTCTGATTCGAAGTGCTAGAAGTTGTACACGATCCATTTCTTCCTCCCATGGTAAAGTAGCCCATGTAGGAAAGTCCTCTTCTGCTGGCATAATCGGCTTCTGACCCAGCATCAGTTCAGTGGGCATGTACCCAGTAGTAGTGCAATGAGTCGATCTGTCAGCCCACAGAGCAAAAGGAAGCAACCTAGGCCACTGTCTATGCCTACCATCACATGCTTTTACCAGAGCTTGAACAATCGACGGATGCCCTCTCTCACTCTTACCAATCCCTTCCGGATTCATAGCAGTAGTGAGTTTTAGTTTCACTCCGTGTTGGGCGAAGAACTCCTTCGCTTCCGTACCACGCAACTCTCCTCTGTCTGCACGCAATCTTCCTATAGATCCGTACCTACAGATAATATCTTCAAGAACAAATCTACATATCCCTTCTGTGGTCTTCGTCCTCAGAGCTCGTCCTTCCACAAAATTGGAGAGGTCTTCTCGAGCCAACACCAAGTACCTCATACCCCATAACCCAAGAGGCATTGCTACCAAATCAATAACCCATTGAAAATGGATACTGGGCGGATAAGTTGGTACCAGGCCATCCCTGTAACGTACCTTTGAATAAAATTGACAGTGCAAGCATGAGCTTACAAAGTTCACCACGTCCTGGTAAAGCCCTCTTCACCAATATCTCTCCTTCAGTTTTGTATAGGTAGCCCAAGCTCCCCGATGTCCGGCCCACAAGGTGTCATGAAACTCCTTCATCAGCCGTTGCTTGGTCTGCTGATCGTCTATAACTCGCAAAAGCGCTCCATCTCTTCTCTTTGGACGTTTCCAAAGATATCCATCTCGCAACAGGTAATCGTATGCCTTCCTCCTTATCTCTCTGAACTCTACATCACTCAAACCCTCCTGTCTGTTCAAAGAACTCAGATAAAATCCAATGTCACGTAACCTGCCCGTGTAGAACTCCTCTTTGAATGGCAGTGGCTCCAGATCCGAAGTTTGCTGACTACACCAAACATCTCTCTTCTCTTCGTTCTCCACCTCTGCAAACATCTCATCCTCATCTGTGTAGCGAGCCCTAGACAACATGTCTGCAACTGGATTCTCTTTCCCGGCAATGTGTTTCAGCTCAGGGTTCAAACTCCGGATGTAAGCAATCCATCTCAACATTGCTATGTCTGGAGTACTGCAGTTTGCTATCATACCAAGTAAGGGTAAACAATCTGTTTCTAAAATCACATGAGCACCTATCAAGAACTCCCGATCTACCTTCATAGCAGTAACAGCTCCCCATAGTTCACGCTTTACTTGAGGATAGTTACGTTGTCGGTCTGTCAAAATTCGGGCTCCAAATCTAGAAACAAACCGCATACCATCTGCATCTTCCTGACCAACTGCCCATCCAATCGCCTTTGGACTCGTGTCTACAGTTAGTATCACAGGCCTTCCTCTCTGATAGTTAAGTCTCCTCAGTATGGGTGGAGACTTCAGAATCTCCTTCAGCCGTTCCATTGTCTCATGATGCTCTTGCCGCCAAGTAAACCTCTTCCCTTTTCTCAGAAGCGCATACAAAGGCTCGGCAATGTGTGCATAATGAGGAATACTCACGCGAAAGAACACACAAGCTCCTAAGAAACGTCGAACCTCAGTGATATTCGTACAGTCTGCTATCCTTGCTATAGCATCTACCTTCTCTGGGTTCGGTCTTCTTCCAAATGTGCCACACAAATGACCAACCACCATAACCTCTGACATCCCAAAACGAGACTTAGTACCTGATAGAGTGAGGTGTACCTCCTCCAGACGTGTTAGAATCCTACCCACGTCATGAATATGATCAGCAATAAACTTCCTGCAACCATTGGAAGTCACAGTCTCATCCTTGTCTTCCACCGGACAGCCTTTCATGGGAATGTCATCCAGAAATGGGATAGTGATCTCAGGTACAAATTCTCGCAACACCTTATGCATCGCGTTCTGCATATGTGCTACAGAGTTTGTTGCTCCCTGAGGAAGAGTGCACATCCGCATCAATCCCAAAGGCGTGCGCATGGTAGTCAAGTCTCTACTCTCCAAGGCAAGTTGAAACTGATCATAACCCGAAAACAAATCTCCAATAGAATAGACAGACCTTCCAGCAAACGCCTCAGCTACCTCATCAACCACAGGTCCTGTTCCCACGTTCCGAATCGTGATGTTGTTGGCAGGCTGCAAGTCTTGGATAAAGCGCAAAGCCCCTGACTTCTTAGGCATCGTGAACCATCGGCTGGAATACGGAGCCATGGAAGGCTCGAGGATACCCATCTGCATCTTCTCCTTCAGTAGCTCAATGAGCTTTGGCAGCAAGGCACGAGGGACTGGAATCGGCTTCAAGTCCCAGGGCACATGAGGTACAGTGAAGATAACCATCGGAGCTATCACACTAGGATCCACACAACCAATCTCTTCAGCTGAAAAAGAAAATGCTCTACCATGACTGACAATCATCTGTTCAAAAATCTTCTTCTCTACTTCAGTCAAGAACCCACCCCCTCCTATCTGGAGTTGTTCGAGTGTTTCCTGAGTAAACTGATGCCCTATTCGTCCAGGATTTCTGAGTACAGGCTCAGTGGCGGCTGACTCCATCTGCTGTTGCGAATCATCAGGCAATTAGGTCGCCACAGGCTTCACCTTCCTTGCTACAGCTTTATATTTGGCGTGTACTTCTGCTTCCTGACGAGAGCCACACCAACAGACTGCATCCTTCCATTCATTCTCTAGTCTCGGATGAGGACGATATCGCAAGTACGAGACAATCTCCTCATAGACTTCAGGAGAATGGATGGGGATCGCCACCCTACTTCCCAACTGTTCTTCCATCCTACCCACTTCATCTAGCCAACGAACAAAAGATTGTACACCGATAAACTCTTGATACACACCAGAAATCATTTCATTTTCCTCCAGAGCTCCTATACAGCGCAGATCAGCTATACGTTTCTCCACCTGCCTCCTACTTCTTTCAGTAAGATCTTCTACTCTTGTAAACTCACTCCAATCCTCACAACTCAAACTCAACAACCCAGATCTCCAACTTGGTACTCTATATACATTCTCAGAACCTCGAGCAGTCTCCTCATTAGTCTCCTGTGATCCCTTGGGCTGCTCAGGCGGGATCATAGTAGTCTTTGATCCTTCACTCTTGTCTTCCCGCTCTACAAGAGTGGGTTCTAAAAACCCTTACCTCTACAAATAGGGGAGTCCCTCAAGGTCTGCCTGTTTCGCTCATGGTTTGACCGAACAGTCAGAAATTGAACAGAACGTCTGTCATCAGGACTACGGATCCTAGCAAAGTGTGACCCATCGTCCATCACTTTGGTCTCCATGCGCACCGCAGTGATATAGGGTTGACCTAGAATGACTGGATACGAAGCGGAAGATTGCACAAAAAAGTGCTGATCTACTTCTACATCACCTATCCTCACTCTCACGTTAGGACAAGCTCCGTACAACTCTCCCTTCTGGTTGTTAGCAGCACGCAGCACCCATCCATGATTCAGCTCGATAGGCCACAATCCTCTCTCATATATCTCTCGTGACATGATATTGATTTCGGATCCGTGGTCAACTAAAGCAGCAATAGGTTCAGACAAACTTCCAAGACGTACCCGTGTAGCAGTTGTAGCACGAGCCCAATGCCTCTTCTTGAAGTCACTGTCAACAATTGGGCTCTCCCCATCAGCTTCATCATCATCAGCTTCAATAGTGCTAGTTCCAGCAACTAACGCCTCCTGCTGGTACCTCTTGTCACCAGTCTCCTGAAAATGTACCTTCCCAAACTCCACATCATTTACAGAAGCTCCTATCACATCTATCATTTGGCTCTCTACCTGCTCAGATATGACTTGCCTCTTTCGCTTGATTACATCAATAATCAACTCATGAAACTCTCTCTTCGCGATGCCAAGAACTTCTCGAAGTGAAAACTCAACCCGTGCATCTAATATCCTCTGCTCCAGAATGCTTTTAAGATCAGTGGATGTCTCAATATCTGCAGCCAGCTTGTAAGCAGGTCCTTTCCCCTTCTCTTGAGCAGTGAACCTTCTGCCAGCAGTCGTTGGTTCCTGCTGTTGTCTCTGTACGTCCTCCATTGGACCTGGAGCAGGTGGTGGAGCCTGGGAGGTAGACGGGACATCCTCTGGAGGAGCTGCACGTCTTCTAGTGACCCTCCGTCCCTGTCCCTCTCTAGTCTCCTCTGGATTCCCAGTTTCAAGCTCAGAGGCATCTCGTCGCCTCTTCTCCTCTACAGAAGCGTCCTGCCAATGAACATGCTTATCTACGTCCAAGAAAGCTTTAATGGACGCTGTATCTACGGGATCTTTCCACCCTGTGACTCTACGGATAGTTTCCGCTCCTCTTTTCAACATCTCAGAAGGAACCTCAGTACTGCTCCTCTCAAGAGACCTATCCAGCAAAGTAGGGCTAGAAGAAACTTCAATATGCCCAGCATACACATCAAGATTCATCGGCGGTACTGTTACTGTAGTTACTGTTGCAGTTGCAGCGACTTGAGGTAGACTCCTCATACCTCCTCGTCCAAACTGTGTGTTTAATGGCTCTCCGGTAGAAACAAGGTGCAGTCTACCATTTTGATAGCGAACCACACCATCTCGTAGAGCAGCTGTAAGCTCTTGGCAATCTCCTCGAAGATGATCTGGACTATCACACCAGATACACCTACGGACAGGAGCACCCCCTGGACGAGCAGCACCAGGCGTTGGTGGGAGCTCCCTATGTAAACCAGCCAGCTCTACTTTCAATTCACGCATCTGTCGGATCAACTCCTCAATTTGATTGTGCTGACCCTGGTTCTCAACCACCCTCTGAACAGGTACCCTCTGTGCAGGAACTGGCACAACTGGCACTGGAGGCGCTTCTACAGGAATAACAGGTCTAGGAGCAAGAGCCGGGGGCTGTTGTACCTGAGGAGCATAAGGTTGATGGATCACCTCTGCAAGCGGTCGTCCTCCTACGGCCACTCTCCCTCGCCGCTGTCTTGTTAAAACGGCCACAGCATCTTCCACTCTTCCCCAATCCATAGTAACACCTCCTTCAGCTGATCGATCTGCTAACATGAAGCATAATCGATCTGCTGTAGCCTCATCGGTGGCTTGCAAGAAGAGCTCTGTCCTTCTAGCATCCAAAGTTATCCGTTCGAGCATCGAAAGCTGTCGGTATCTTCGATCGAACTCTCTTAGCAACTCATTCAACCCCATCCTATGGCCAGGTTGCTGCTCAATCCAATCCAAAAAAGTCCTCCTAGTAACTCTCTCAGAATCCTCCTCCAGGAATTCCTCTCGGAGAGCTCGCTCAAAGCTTGCCCAAACACCAAGATTTCTCCTCTGTACGTCTCTGACTTGATCTCTCAACTCAGGAATCACAGCCAACTCAAAACTTCCAATCATCTCTGCATCGGTCACCCTCACAAGCTCCATCTCTCCTCTGTACTCACGAAGATATCTGGAAATATCTCTACCTTCAAATCTTCCACACCTATTCACAATCGCCTGCAAAGCTTTTGTAGATTTCAACTCACCCCCTCCGACGATCGGATGTTGTTGAACCAAAGCCGCAAGCGTCTTCAGTATCTCAGTAGTATCCAGGCCTGATGCTCCAGCGGCTGCTGAAGACATAAGTGTAGCCGAAGGTGCAGCACTAGACGTCGATGCTCCAGCCGTAGAGGCAGTAGCACCACTCCCGCTCTTGCGATCCATCTTCCCTTGTATGCAAATCTCAACCTCAGCAACCTAAGCGACTAATCACCCCAAGATGACTCTCAGTGGAAGCACCAGATTTATGTCGAGGAGAGTCCTTCTCAGGAAGGGCAAGCCTTCTGGCTGTGATAGATCTCGAGATAGAAGTAGAGATTGTATACTAAGACAAGAGCCAAGCAAGAGATCGCAACAGCTGAAGTCACCCACAGTGACTATGACTATAGATCACTTACTAATCAACAGATCAAGTCTCAAGTCTCAGGAGACAGATCCACCTTCAGACACAACAGATAGGAAAATACTGAACTCACGATGCTTTATTTCTCTTCCAAACACACTCAATAGTCCTCCACATATATCAATTTACAGTCTACCTCTACTCAGCTCCTTACGTTGATCACCGCAGATGCCAAACAGCCAATTCCCACTCAACTAGTCTTTTCTCCAACAGATTTCTCTCCAGAACCTACAACCGATGAAGATTTGAAACTCCAACGCCTTGTAGCCCTCCCTACGACAGCTTCAGAACTGAAATTTCTCAGAAAATCTGACCTTCTCAGTCTCAGTCCCTCTCCTCCACTCAAATAATGCTCTCTTTCCACCAAATTCACCTCAACTCAAGTCTGGTAGGTGAAATTCAGACCCCAAACTCCTAATCTTCTCTCTGCGTCAACCTCCCAACTCAAAACTATCAAGAATTTACTCCAGCGTCGATCAAGAGTCCCTTGCAGATTATCAAAACGTTCTCCTTCAATAAAACTGCCTCCTGTCCGATCAGAAGAAATTCTGCCTCCAAACTGCTCTCAGTCCTCCAAATACTTGTCCGTCCCTCTGTCGCGATCACCCCAATTCCTCAATTCAGTTCTGTCAGAAAAATTTCTCTCCCTCAGCCTCCAAGCTTCACCTTCCGCTTCAGCTTCCCCGCTCTCTGTAAAAAAAATCTCTTCAGAAAGTGTCCCCCGATCTTCAGCCGTCGCAGGTACTTAACCTAAAAGCTAAGGGCCCAGCTTAAGCTGCCCCCCTGCTGTCCTTATAAGCACAGTCGCTTATCACAAGCAGGCCCCCAGCTTAAGCTGCCCCCTTACTGTCCTTACGTACAAAACTCTTCTTTCAAAACTGACTCTCTTTTAAATAAAAGTACACAGCTACCTCTGCAAAGCAGACTCCTTCACTGTAAAATGCCACACTGCTTCCCTCGCCATTGCTAAACCGACTCGATGGATAAATAACAGATTGACAAAAGTTTCTCGTGCCCTTGATGCCATCTTGATGCCACCCTGAATATACTACAAGCCATCCAATGTAGGCCGAAGCCCTAACACTTATGAGGCTGCCCCACAGGGCTTACAGCCCCCCCATATGCGCACCAGGTATCTCCCATAGTATATTCAGGATGGCATGCGGAGGCTTAGGTCAGGAAGCCCACGATTAAGGGAGATACCGGTCTCTCGCACCTAGATATGCAGGACATGGCTGCACACCCAACATAGACTCTCATCCGGGAGGCCAACATGCCGGAATAGGAACCCAAGGCCAGGGGGATTTGATCCTGAGACCTCCTCCTCCCTAGGCAGGCGCCCTATCATTGGGATGGCCTTGAGTTCCGTTCATAACAATTAAATTTTCTCTACACATGCTTTTACAAAGAAGTTTACCTGTAAAGTCTTTACTAGCCTTTCTTACTCTAACTTCACTATACAACTCCGTTTTTAACGAATAAAGAATCAAAATTATAGTACTTGTGAACACCTACACGCTCACGCTATCAGATTCTGAGTTTGAGCCACGAGCTAAAATCGACAGATTTCCCTCTTTCATACATTTCTCAGTCTAAACCCCGTACTAACTACTACTTAAAACACTTTCTGTCTAAACTGGAAGCACAAAGTCGCTCTCCTCGCCGAGCTCTGCATTCTGATGCTCTTCGACCTCTTTCAAGGTGATATTTCAGTCTAAGCTAGGGGGCAGCTTATCAAGCATGGCCCCAGCTTAGCTCCTGCCCAGCTTGATAAGCTAGGGCGCAGCTTCCCGAACAAATGCAGGTTGAGTGTCTTCTGAAGTTCCATTTCCGCACCTTGAACGTCATGCACTACGACACCGGAGAAATGTATTTTTGGGTGTGAAGAAGGGTTACTCTTGGGTCATATCATACCAAAAGACGGCATTGCAGTAGATCCAGAGAAGGTGCAGAAGACCTTAGAGCTCCCTTTTCCTAGTACTCTCACTAAGCTACGACAGTTTTTAGGTATGGTGGGGTATTATCGAAGGTTTATACTCTCGTTCTCACATAAAGCGTATGCTTTGACTGTATTTCTGAAGAAGGGAGTAGATTACGTGTTGATTTTAGGAGATGAAGAAGCTCTAGTCGCCTTTGAGGAACTGAAGAAAGCTCTTACTTCAGCTCCGATCTTGGTTAAGCCCGATTGGAATAAACAGTTTATTTTATATACGGATGCTTCAAATATAGCAGTAGGATGTACTTTAAGTCAGTATGATGTTGAAGGTAGAGATCATCCTATCGCATATGCTAGTCGGCAAATGGTCAAGACAAAGAGAAATTATTCTGTGACAGAGAGAGAAGGATTAGCAGTGATCTATGCTTTGAGAAAATTTCGACATTATCTCATAGGAGGCAAGTTCACTATCGTTACAGATCATAAGGCATTGAAGTACATCTTCAATAAACCTATGGTCGAAGGACGATTAGCAAGGTGGAAGCTCTTATTGTCAAAGTACGACTATGAGATCTGTGATCGACCAGGGAAGAAACACGCGAATGCATATTTGTTATCTAGAGCTTACGATGACGATGGAGAGGAGCCGGTGGATGACACCTTTCCTGACGAAGATTTGATGGTCTTGAGCAACTCTATTATCCCAATAGAATATCAAGAAATTTGGGATTTTGTTACAGAAGGTGTCTATCCAGATGGGATGCGGACCAGAGAGAAGAAGGCATTGGTGAAACGAAGTCAACCTTACTCGGTGGTGGAAGGTGTGTTATTCCGTGAAGGAGTTGATGGGGTCCTGAGAAGAGCTGCGAGCAAGGAGGAGTCTTTACGACTCATGGAAGAATTCTATGACGGTCCAGTATGTGGAGGACATTTCGCAGGCAAGTTGACAACTCATAAGATACTCGACGTAAGATATCACTGGAGGGGGATGTTTAGAGATTGCTTGATATATTGTAAAACCTGTGATGTTTGTCAAGCTTTCGCTATCAAATCTAGTGTTTCCACTCCTCTTAGATCTATTCCGGTTCTTGGACCTTTCGAGAAATGGGGAATAGATTTTGTTGGGCCTTTGAATCGCACCCCTCGCAACAATAAGTATATTGTTGTAGCCACAGATTATCTTACGAAGTGGGTAGAAGCTAGACCTCTTGTAACTATTGGAGAAGTTGAGGTGGGTAGATTTCTGTACGAACGGATCATAACTAGGTTTGGATGTCCTTTGGAGTTAGTTTCTGATAGGGGTCGAGAATTTATGAGTGGTATGACTATTGCTATGTGCACCCACTTCTCCATTTCTCAGAGGGTTACTACTTCATATAAACCTAGTTCAAACGGTTTGGTAGAGAGGACAAACTTTACCTTGTGTCAGATGTTAGCAAAGGATGCTGACATGGAAGGGGCCAAACACAACTGGGATAAGCGTCTTCATGCGGTTCTATGGGAGTATCGAACAACAGCGAAGACGTCTATGGGATATTCATCTTTCAAGATGGTGTATGGGTTGGAATCCAGATTACCAATCCAGTTCGACCTAACCACCTTTCAGACCTTACAAGCTGGATTGAAGAGAAAGAGTGGTCAAATAGCTGAGAAAGAGAGAAGAGAAACTTTGTTGGAGCTGGAGGAGAATAGAGACGATGCAGCTCAACGAATTGAGATGGTCCAGCTACAACAGAAGAAGAGCTACGACAAGCGCTTGGCGAAGAACAAAACGAAGTTACAGCCATTCCAAAAGGGTGAGTGGGTGATGCTATGGGATGCTATTAGGCACAAGCGAGTTCAAAAAAAGTTCTTACGTCGATATTTTAGGCCTTTCATCATCTATAAAGTGTGGAGTAATAACACCTATGATCTTCAAGAGAGAAGTGGTATGTTCTTTGATCGAGTGAACCACGACAAGCTGAAGAAGTTTCATCAACGTGATACTTCACTCCAAGGACGGAGTGAAAATTAAGTCTAGGGGTAAATGTCACGTCACAAGTATCCCATTATTTGTGTGCGTGTTTATATAAGTTTCATTAGGTATGACTATCTTATAGGTTACTCTAGTTCGAAGATCTAAATCTAGAGTGATCAAAACTAGCCATAACTAGCGGAGATAGTTATAACTAAGTTGAGGAAACTATTAGAGGTTCCACTATGACACTATGTGACAAGTGCGGATCTCTAAATATGCTTCTCAAAAGTATGTAACTTTGTTGACCATCGCTGATTGGATGCATGATGGAAAGTCATGCACAAAGATCTAAAGATGCTCCTCAAAAGACGTATTAGTTTGTTGTCGTCTTCCGATTGGATAGGGTGGAAAGTTAACACTTTACAAAAGCTAAAGTAGGAGAATCTCTTACTTTTATAAAGTAGAACAAGTAATGTGTGTGCTATTCTTAAAGGGTTAGTAGCCTTTAGAAGTTTTACTATTTTGGATTGCGCACTTACCATGAGGTAACGTAACTTAGTGAAAGTTACCACGGTAAGAAGTTGTAGAGTATATAAGGAGGAGTTGAGAAGGTGGAAGACACTCTCATTTTCCTGTCTGTAAGTAAAGTGAACATTGGAGACCTTGGGAGTCCTTGAGTATTTTGCGATGCAATGTTGAGAGCAGGATTAGAACTTGTTTACAAGAACGCTATTAGAGGGACCGATGTGACCATACGAGTCAGAGAGTTGAGTGAAGTGAGCATGGGTGTACTTAAATCTTTGTAATTAGGGTGCACTAGTAATCCTAATCATCGGAGGTACCCCTGGATGAGAGACAGGCCGGTTTACAGTCTCTCACTCAAGGGTCACCTCTGATGGCTTTGATGGAAGCACACCATGAATCTTGAAGGGAAAAATGCTAAGTTCACTCATTCATACACCCACAAACTTATCAACTAAAAATCTCCATAAACTTATCAACTAAAATCCTCCATTCTAACGACGTCTTTCAAGTTCTCACATACTAAAAATATCCCACACTCTCTATATTACTCAAGTTGTCATTACGACGATGTGAAAACAAGGATGAGGAGCTCTTCTCTACTCCTCTATTTATACATTCTAGGTTTTTACTTTGGTACCCTCCGGTAACTCAGCCGTAACTACTTTTATCGGGTTTTACTAAGATATTACTTAAGGTAAAAGCATTAATCACATGAGCTTCTTACCTTTTCACATGGACTTATTCCTTCAAAGTCAACAACTTCTAGAAGAATTCTGGAATATTCTCAAAGAATCTCGAATTTCCACCCCCCTCTACACTAGGACCCACTAAAAAGAAAACATGTGGAATCTCTTCTTGTTTTTAATGCCCACAAAATCCACAACTTCAATCCAACCACTAATATCAAGTCAAAAAGGAGATAAGGGATACTTTCTATCTCCTTTCTATCTTTTAGACAAGATGACAAGATAGTAGTGCTCACTCTTTTAGGAAATATCTGAATTCTGCCAAAAGTACAGCTAAGTTTAACCATAATTACTTTTAGCTAGTCAAGACTAACTTGATACCTCCTTAAAGTACTTGGGCAGCAAATAAACATTCTCAACACTTAGTTATAACTAAATACCTTACTAATAGACAAGCTTCTTATGTGTAACATAGGTCGTTACATTTTACCCTCGGACTAAATTGTCGCTCCGTCCTCGGAGTGAAAAGAGAACTTTCGTCGATGAAACAACTTCAACTTGTCATGATTTACCCGATCGAATCTCCTTCCTCCCAGCTCTTGAAGGTCATATGTGAAGTTGCTCCACACCTTATCTACAACAAAAGGACCAAAATATCTCGGAAAAAACTTCTTCCTAGCCCTCTTGAATCTGATAGCATCATACAACATAACCCAATCTCCGACTTGAAAAGGTTTTACCTCCCTCTTGCCCAACCGTTTGTCGTAACTCTTCTTTTGATACGCCTGAGCTCGTTCCATCCGGATCATTGCTACCGCTCGGGTCTCTTCCAACTCCATGAGTTGCTCTCTTCTTGATCTAACCACGTCTTCTCCCCTCGACCTTTTCAACTTTCGTTGAATAGTTTGAAAAGTATCCAATTCGAATTGGATCCGCAACTTGGACTCCACTCCATAAACCAGTCGAAATGGAGAGTACCAAGTAGAAGTCTTTGTTGTCGTTCGGTACTCCCATAAAATGACATGTAGTCTCTTATCCCAAGTATGTTTCGCAGTCTCAACACCATCATCTTTGGCGAGCATCATACAAAGTGTAAGATTGATCTTCTCCGCAAGACCATTAGCATTTGGTTTGTATGAGGTCGTTACTCGTGCCTTGATAGAAAAATGTTGTAGCATAGCAGTAGTCATGCTCCCTACAAACTCTCCTCTTCTATCAGAGACCAACTCTAACGGACATCCAAATCTTGTGATGATCTTCTCTCATAGGAATCTACCGACTTCTGTTTCATTGGTCTCTCTCAAAGGTCTAGCCTCTATCCACTTGGTACAATAGTCAGTGGCGACTACAATGTATCTATTACCTCGAGGTGTCTTATTAAGAGGACTTACAAAGTCAATACCTCACTTCTCAAACGGCCCTAATATTGGAATTGATCTTAACGGAGGTGTTCTGGTACACACAGAAATCGTCAATGAAATCTCGAACAAACTTCCCTATGAATGGTTCAAACACCTTGTTCATGAACCTTTGAAACGTGGCCGGAGCATTACACAGTCCGAATGGCATCATCCGAAATGCAAATGTTCCCCAAGGAGTAGTGAAAATAGTCAACTGTTGGTACTCCTGTGCTATCTTGATCGAGTTATACCCACTATAACCATCACCAAAGCTGTACCATTCATGACCAGCAACTTCCTCCAAAATCTCATCTATAAATGATAGAGGATAATAATCCTTCTTGGTAACTGCATTCAACTTCTTATAGTCTATGCACACTCGCAGCTTACCATTCTTCTTCTTGACAATCACAATGAGTGAAACCCATTCTGAGTTCTCCATCTCATAGATGAAACTTGCCTCCTTCAACTTGTCTATCTCCTCCTTGACCATCATTGCTGTTATAGGATTGACCCTTCTCTGCTTTTGTCGAACTGGTCTTGCGTTTTCCTCCAATTCGATTCGATGAGTCTCGAGAGTCACCTCCTTCAAATCCTTGTAGCTGAAAGCAAACACATGGATATATTTTCGAAATATATCTAGGAATCTACTTTTCTCCTCTTGAGTGACATTGATACCAAACTTCAAGGTAGAGAGTCTTCTCACAATCTCTATCTCACTCAACTCTTCTTTGTCATGATCTTTCTTCACTTTTGATCGACGCAACAAGTCAATAGCACTAAGCTGATGTAATGATTCATCTCGACCAAATCCTTCGTCCTCAGACGAGGATTCTTCATCGTAAGAATTTCCGGTATCTACTTCTGAGACACTCTGATCATCCTCCGTATCTGATTCCCAGTAGTCATTAGTGGATCTATCAAAGTCAGAAGTCACAACTCCAACACCCGAGAGAGGAACTATCACTCTATGATATCTAGGCCCAATCCGTAAGTATCGCTTGTGCCACCTATCACTGGTGCGCACAGCTCTCAACCAAGGCCTACCTAGGAGCAAATCATAACTAGAGTCCTTTAACACTTGAAAGGATATCAATGTTTGAACTCCCATCATAGACACGACCACCTTCTCTAACACACCAAGAGGTCTTACCCGTTGCTTGTTAGCCATCCCTACGACAATGCTAGCCGGACGAGTTGGTTCCATCCCCAACTTCTTCATCAACCTCTCTGATATGGCGTTTACAGCCGACCCTCCATCCACCAATACGTCTCTGACGTAGTGACCATTCAACCGAACTTCAATCTTTGAAGCCCTAGTGCATACCTCTGAAACATGCACATCCACCACACCAACTCCCACAGACTTTGATGTCTTGCTCTTGGGTTTCTTCTTCTTGCTTCTCTTAGAACTCAGTCCTCCTCTGAGTTCCCTTCGTAAGCTGGGATTAAGTGCGATCAGTTGTCGAACAGTGATGTTGGCTTTCTGAGCACCCACATCTTCAACCACATCATATCCCGCTTGAGAAGATGAAATGGTGAAATCTGCCATCCCCAGCTTTCTTCTTGGTTGCCTTGGTGTACTCGAAACATTACTCGAACGAGTACTTCTACTTGTTGACTTCTCCATGAAAACCGGTTCATCAAAAAATCGAGTTCTTTTCCTTTCTTGAGTTAAAAGCTCCACCGGTGCATGAGAAGAGTTTGAACTCTCTCCTTTCTCGTAGATGGGATCTCGCACGACATCGATAGTAGCCACCCCCTTGTCTTGTCCTTGTGATGGATTTCCTCCACCCATATTCATTCTGACAGCTTCGGCACCTCTTGCTCCGTTGTTAGGACAATTTCGCTAGAAATGAGAACCTCCACACTTCCAACAAGTGATTCCTCCAAAGTTACCTTAGTTGCCTCCAAAGTTACCTAGATTTCCTCGGTTGGGATTGTTGTCGTAACCTCTTTGACCTCCTCCTCCATCTTTGTTCCTCCATTGCCGTAATTGCATCACATTTATCTTGAGATTCGCAAGAGTGTCGGTGATGCTCTTCAGCTCGGCATGAAAATCAGAGGTGGCAATAGACATTGTTGTTGGGACAAACGGTCTTGACACCACCGTTGGAGTAGGAGCTGACGATGAAGCAATCACCAATTGTGATGGTGCAGATGCTATCGTTGTGGTTACACCAAGAGTCGGAGTCGCCACCAGAGCGGCATGATGAGGTTGGATGATATCCCCTTCATCCAAACTCTCTTCCATATTTGTCGCAACCTTGATGACCTCCGCTGTGGTTGTTGGCTTCTCGTATCTCACTCGGGTTCGAATTGAAGGTCTCAACCCTCCCACCAAGTTCTTGGTCAACACTGCTCCAATCCCCGTCATCGTTAACTCCACATTGTCTCCACTCTTCCGTAGGACCGTCCAAAACCGTTGCTCCAACTTATCCACCCTTTCGGCATATTGCCGAACTTTCTCGTCGTCCCCTTGCTTCAAATGAGTAAGCTCCACCATGAGCTTCTCATAACTCTCTTCTGGAAGAAATTCTTCGATGAGTGCATTACTCAATGTCTCCCATGTGTCCTCAACTGCACCAGGTGTCTGGCTCTTCACTCGGTCTTCATACCACGTAAGAGCAAAATCTTCTAAAAACTCTAGCAGTAACAACACCCATTCTTCCTTCCTTCTCACGTTGTTTCTGATGCAACCCCTTTTGAATTCTCGTACAAATGGTTCTACATCTTCATTGTCCTTCCCATGAAACACTGGTAACTTCCCCATCTTGTAACTATTCTTTCTACCCTTCTAATTTTTGTGCAATAACTACTCGCTAAAAGAGTACGAACATCACCAATTCCATTCGTGAATAATCTATCATAGATCAAATGAAAGGAAATGGTTGTAACAACACCTCTTGTGTCATCTCTTCTCCCAAGGTAATCATGAGCCTGAGTGCATCACCGTCTTCTCCACCATCCGAATGACGATCTTCATCACAATTCAGCTGAGTCCTCTTTTGAAGTCGACAACTTCTCCATCTCAGCTCTTTGAGTCTCGTCCAACTTCTCGACTACTGACGTAAGTAGGGCGGCCACATCGACGCACTTGTGTCCTCTTGATAGATCACCCACTCCACAACTTGGACAAGGATCTTCTCCTAGAAGATGAATTGGCGCTGGTAACGATGGACCCACTCGAAGACTTAAATCAGTAAACTCCCGCTTCTCTTTAGCTCTCTCGGTTCTGATTCTAGTTGGACAATTCACTACTTTATGTCCCAACCCTCTACAGAAATAACACCACAAGTCGGTTTCTACTCTTCTCCTCGGAGATTCTACTTGAGGTTTTGTATTAGGGTTCTCAAACTCAACGATAATCTCTTTCGAGCTCTCTCCTACGCTTACTATGACATCTAAACCTTGAGGAAGGTTTCTAAGTCTAACTTTCCAATATTTTGAACTTTCATTCATGTTGCACCTTCTCAACCATTAAGTGGACAAAATATCTTTGAGGAAAATAACTCTACATCACTTTCTTAACTCTCTCGAGCTTTAAACTGAAAATCGTGTAGCACGGATAAGCCATCCATGGTCGGTGTCTATGGGCCATCTCCACGCTTGTACAGCTCCTTAAACATTAGATTAATCTCTGAGCCATGATCAATCAACGCCACCACAGGTTCCTCTAGATCTCCCAACTTCACCAAGGTCTCTGTGGTTGCTCTTGCCCAATGGTTGTGAGAGTAATGGCTCTTCTGTGATGCTTCCATCTCATCTTCAAACCTCACGTTGTCGTAAGGCGTGAAATGTGGTCTGGGAATACACGGGGTATCTGGCTATGGAGAGATACAAGGGGATCTACGATCTAACCGATGAAAACTTACGTTCTCACTATCTATATATCAGTCTTTTGTCTTGGTTACTATCGATCTAACATGACCTAAGTGCAACAATGTGCATCGCACAAACGACTCGGAGCTCGATCCCATCCTAGATAAAAGCAGGGCTCATACACGATACGTGTCTGCTTTAGATCCCAAGCACTTCTCATACAATCTTTCATCAACATCCGCTTCACTACTTCTTCTCGACAAACTATCTAAATTCTAGACTCTGACCTTCTATTGTTCGCTGATACGAGTTTTTCTCAGGAAGATGTCCACAGCAAGGACCGTCTACTACACAAGCTTCCCAATGATACAAGACATATCGTCAGCAAACAACCAGAAAACTCGAGGCGTGACACCGAAGATATCGGTACCTCAACTTCAGCAAGACGCCATGTGGCACCTCCACTGAACGTGATCGTCGTACCAATCTCACAATATAGCCTCCTTGTCATCCATGCAACACCTCCAAGAAGCCCACCTCCAGTCTTCAAGTCGTTTTGTTCAACTCCAACCAAGAGATTTAGGCGAAATCTCTCTACGTCTTTCTCGCCACGCTGTAAATTGAACTTCGACAATCTCGTGCTCTCATCTCAATCATCCAATCAGGCTCAAACTTCACAGGAAGTCCCCTCTGACCCTTCTCTACTACTGTATGAAATTTCAGTCTCATATCTGAACCCAACTGTCCGTTGTCGTGTTGTGGTTTGGCTCTTGCTTGAAATTCCTGTGTAACCTATGTTGTGTTTCTTTTCTATGTTTCGTGAACTGTATCGCGTAACTCGTCGAACGGTGTGATGGATGCCACGTTCGTGATTATCTGTTCAAGTGATCATACGGTAGAGAAACATGCCAAGTCATCAATCTGTGCGCGTTCACTTCAGTGGTCCTTGTAGCCACGTTTGTGTATAAAATGGCGAGTCGATGGTTCATACGGCATTCTCTCTCATCGGGTGATTCGTGAGGGTTCTCGGTGGTCTGCATGGAGGAGTGAAGAACTACAGGAGTGGTGGTTATGGACGGAGGTTTGTTACCGGCTCCGGATCTTCCTTTCCCGAATCCGTTTCACATCAAGCTTCATTGCATCCACCGCGATCACTTTCGACAGTGGTTAGTTGCGTACTTTGGCGATGAATTCATGGAGAGAGTGATGGAGTTACAGCTTCCGGTGATCCTTCCGATCGTAACATACGGAGAGACTTGGAATATGACGGTGTACATTTTGTTGTGAGGAACAATGGATCTCAACTATCCATCGAACGTTCCTTTCAACCTTAGGGTCGATGTCCGGTGCCATTGCAGATCGAAGATCAATCATGGGGCTTGGATCGTGAGAAACTTCAAGCAAGAATATTACAATCGAGTGATAGCTTCACCGTTTCCTTTTGTCGTACCTTTTATTGTAGAACGTTTCCAAGTTGTAATATTGACGTTGTATTAGTCTGCGGCTCACTGGTTTCATTCTGGTTGAGCGCTTCTGTGTAGTTACGGACCGTGAAGAATCCATCAACATATCTTAAGGATTTTTTGAGGTCTTAGAGTGTTGTTGATGTCTTGTGTCTCCTTGAAGAGTAAAAATTCGTTCTAGGGGAAAAAGTTGAGACGAGAAAAGACAAAAGTAAAGATCTTTTTGCTCTTATTGGTCCACTTTTGGACCAATGGTGTTCAAGCTGATCCTCGCAACGTTTCTGTGGTTTCTGGAGGCTTCAAAGGGCCATTCGCGAAACGAAGGGTATGGTTGGAGAGCTCTCGACCGGGGCTACAATCTGGGCTGAAGAATCGGTCGATTGAGTGGAGGGATGAGCGCGTTATGATCGATTGAGTGGAGGGGGGTGAAATTCGTACCTACTGCTACGTTTCTGGTTATTCAGAGAGACTCGCGAGGAGTTTTGAGGAGCTGTCTATTGGGTTGGAGAGCTGACGACGTGCTGGTCGTTTTGATATCAGTTTCATCAAATTCTTGATCGATTTGGATTCTGAACCGACCGATTGAAGTTGAGAAGTGCAGACGTGATAAGGCGGGAACAGCGAACTGTGATAGTCATGGATAGTTTGCTATTGCTTAAGTTCTGAGTCGAATTTCTGAGTGAAACTTTCTAGGATTGAAACATGTCTTATCAGTAAGATACTTGGGAAGTTTCACCTCAAATGGTCGAGTAGTTTGTTCAGAATCTTGGATCAAATGTACTTGGGTCTGTAAAGCTCTGAAGTTAGCACAGATTACGGTTTGATCCATATCTGAGAATTGGTTTAAGATTTCGAACTGAAAATTATTCAAGGTAGGAGTGAAGGGTCCAATCAAGCTTCCTGTGAAGTTTGATCATCATTGGTCGACTGGTTTGGGAGGACTGAGGTCTCAACGTTCGAAAATACTTCTGTTATTAGCAGTTTCGAGTTTTTCGGTATCATCTATTGTCGATTTGATCATTTTCGAGCAATTTGGAGAGGAGTTTGTTGCTGAAACTGCCATACCTGCATACAACTCGACATTGGAAGGTGTGGGGCTGATTTCAGCTCTTGGTGATGAAGGAGAACGGAGTCGCCATGAGTCTTAAGCCGCTGTTTGGGTTCTCGGAGCTGCCAAGTACTATCGCCGTTGGTGCTATATTGAGATCTGAATAGTGTTTTGGAGTATGCATGCTTTACCTTGATGGAATGCTTGGTAGACAGGGTGTACAGCAAGTTGTATCGATATTCTATCAAGTTGATTGAGTGATCTTATAGCATCTTCTGGTTGTACTATGAAGTTGTGATAGTTGGATTGATGGGCAGTTAGCGTCGCTGGGGAGCTATTCAGAAGTCAGGCTTCCAGTGATATAGAGGAATAACTTCAGTTAGATAATACAGATCTGAGTATTTTTAGTTAGAATACAAAAGATCTGTTTGTAACACAAGTTTATGCAACCTATACGTAACCTTGGATCGTAGCAAGCTTTAAACTTGAGACGAGCGAATACAAGGTCACTGGGGTTAGAAGAGTAGATAGTGAAACATTTGAGTGGAAACATCCAGATCTAGATCCAACCTTATCAATCCACATACCTCTACACAGCCATATACCCCGTGTATTCTTAGATAGAAAAACACGTTATACGATACCGTGATGGATCAAGCCACCCGCCTGTGCTAACCTATGAGCTTTACAGATCTCGATGGCTAAAATCCTAGATCTCCACACATTCTCTTACCCAATTGAGCTAAAATTTCACATGTGACTAGCTGATAGGCACACTCTCATCTTGGAAAGTTTCACTCAGAGATCCAATCCCATGTGTACGGAGCAACTCAAGCTTTGGACCCAAAGAAAACGGATATACACATATCTCTCAACTGTAACAGCCAACTTCAATCTACCATTTCAAGAGCAAATCCAACCCAAATGTAGGATTGTTTTATATCAATGTTACCAGCACGGAGTGAACTACTCGATCTCCTTGACAGCTCCTAAAGATCACCTCTCAAACTCCCGGATTACTCCAAAACGTGGCTCGGGGTACCGATTTGACCCCCTGACTTTCAACGTCCATCACTCTCTCCTCAGAACTCCAAATCGCCCGATCTTTGTCTCCTGAGTGTAGTCCATCTCTAGAGCTTTCTAACAAGACCACTCACTCCTCGAATGACCCCCGCGAAGACCTCCAAAACCTTAAAGCCGTCTGCAGATCAAGAATGGAGTTGATTGGTCAAAAGTAGACAAATAAGAAAACAGATCTGAAAACCTTTTCCTCCTACTTGGTACCCTAGGACAACTATAACCCTAATACCCTCTCATGCCTTCAAGGCATCGGCTCCAACCTTAGGGTAATTACACTCGTCAAACTATAGAGATCATACTTAACACTTAAGATTCAGTACAAAGTCAAGATGACGACTTGGAACCGATTTACGATGAAAGGTACTACAAAAGGAAATGGAGAAGCCATCACTTGATTACAGTACTCCTCGCCAAAGTTTCTTGCGATCCATGCACGATGATTGATCTTCCGCCGACAGTGACATCGAACATCCATCCAGATCTTGAAAGGGATGTTGGCTGGATAGTTCGGGTCCATTCGTCCCTCGTCAAAGTAAGATATATACTGTCAAGTCCCAGTTCTCCCCGTACGTGATAATTGGTAAGATCACCGGAGTAGACGAGTCCATCATCCTCCCCATGAACTCTTCTCCAAAATAGACGACAAACCACTGTCGAAAGTGATCGCGGTGGATGCAGTGAAGCTTGATATGAAATGAGTTCAGAAATGAAAGATTCGGAACTTGATTTAGTCCTCCATCCATAAATACAACTCTTGGAGTCCCCACTTATCTCGTAAGACACTAAGACGTACTCATGAAATCCACTCAAGAAGAATGCCTCACAAACCCTCGACCCACTATCTTATACCTAAGTTTGACAACAAGAGCCATTCACGTGAATGTTCACGGATCACTGAGTCGGCACATTTTGTTATCGTGCGATCTCACATCTAGATCTCTGTGAACGCGACACCTAATACGCTCTCATCCGAACTACACGAAAGGTTCATCCTCACACAAAAGAAAACACAACACCCGTTTTGAATTGAATTCACAGGTGAGACGTCTCACAACACGACAACGTGCTGATACGATCTCCCTTTTGATACTTGAGAGCAGTAACCAGCAATCTCATCTTCCTCATCTTCCGACAGTTTGGTCCCTAGAGCGTTAAGCGTAGCTGCTTCGTCCAAAATCTGACGTTTCCTCTTGATGATATCTATGATAACCTCATGGAACTCACGCTTTGCGATCCCAAGAATCTCACCCAAAGTAAACTCAACCTTCCCATTCAAGATACGATTCTCTAACACTTGCCTCAAGTCTGTAGCAATCTCAATGTCAGACTGAAGTTTGTATGCAGGCATCTTACCCTTCTCCTTGCTTCTCTTTCTCCTTTGGTGTTGTAGGTGGTAGATCCTCCATAGTTTCCTCCCGAGTAGGTGTTGTCTCCTGCCTTGTCTCTGGTCTAATCCTTTCACTCCTTGTAGCAGGCCGTTTGGCTGTAGAAGCCTCACCTGCATCCTCCCTCCTACATTTTTCTTCTAGTACAGCTTCATGATGACTTCGTGCAACATAAGCATGTACTGACATAGTATCCACAGGGTCATTCCATCATGTAGTCTCTCGAATTGAGTTGCCAACTCTTCGTAGCACATCCTTGTCTAGCTCTGTTCTAGCTACGGACCTCACTACATTAGACCACAACTCAGTAGTCCCTTTCTCTCTCTCCATTTCCACTTTCACTCCACACGTAAAAGCATTCACAATAGAAACAACTTTTGATGCTGATATCTCATTCACAAGTCTCTTCATACCACCCTTGCCAAAGTTGGTTCCCAGCATCATCCCAGTCTCTCTCAAATGGATCTTACCATCTTTGAAGAAGATAAGATCCTTCCTCAATGCATCTGAAAACTCCCCACAATCTCTTCTTACATGGTCTAGGCTATCACACCATATACAACGATGAACAAAGCCTTCTCTCATCTGAGGTCTCTGCATAGCAGGCTGTACATTCTGCTCTTTCTCTTCTAACCTAGTGAGCTTAAGCTTAAGCTCCTTCATACCCTTAATCAACTCATCAAGCGCTGAGTCTTCTTCTCTAGCAATTACCAAAGCGGGTTTAGTAGGCAACTGCTTGACAGGAATTAGAGGTGCTGCTTCACTTACCACCACCTTGTCCCTTCTTCTCTGTCTCTTGGTCAGCAAAGAGACTACCTTTTCAACCTCCTTCCAATCAGTCTTCAATCCTCTCTCCTCACTCTTGTCTTCCAACAACAGCTCAAGCTTCTCCTAAATAGTCACGTCCGCTGCTTGTAAGAAAAGCTCCGTCTTCTCCACGTCTAATGTAAGCTTTTCTGTCCTAGAAAGCTGAGCATACTGACGATCAAATTCCCTTAACAACTCATTTACAGACAAACCTTTGTTGGGCTTAACCACCCACTCCAAGAACGTTCTCTTGGTCACCCTCTCTGAATCTTCAATGTAGTACTCCTCCTTCAAAGCGCGCATAAAGCTCTCCCAACTCTGTCCTTGCTGCTGCTTGAGCTCCTTCACACGCCCACGAATCTCAAGCACAACAGCAAGTTCAAAGTTCTCCACCATCTCCTTCTCAGGTACCTTGTTCACCTCCATCTCCCTAGCATAGTATCGCACGTACTTGGAAATATCTGTCCCCTTGAATTGGTCCATCTGATGCACCACAGATTGCAACGCCTTGGTTGCTAATACCTCCCTCCTTTCTGTGCTCTGCTGTTGCTACATAAACATGGAAAAAGCTTGGAACATCTTCATCGTAGCAGCATCAAACTGAACATATTGCTGAGCAGCAACAGCACCTCCACTTGATGATCCTTGGTTGGTCATGATATCTGATCATGTAACACTCTCAAGAAAACTCCCACCCTAGGTGTTTCACGTCGAGTTCACCAAAAAGAGAGTATGTCAGAGTGTGATCTGTCTACCTAGGAAAGCACCGGGCTTCTGGCTGTGGTTGTTTACTCAAGAGGTAACCTTTCAGGTTACAACATGGTGCTATAAACACTCGCACAGGTGTGTAAGATCCTATAATATGCTCAAAAAGCGAAATTCAGATCTAACTAGCAGTAATAAGATCAGACGGTGAACTTCAACAGTCACAGAGAGGAAAACTATGAAGGTTTAGACTTCTAAACTTCTCCTACATGTAAATGAGGTCCTATTGAACACACACACGAAGTTTCAGCCTGAGATCAAATTGAAGCACCGAGATGTGGACAGAAAAGTTCTGAGTAAGAAAATTGTAGCAATTTCTGATACCCAGATGGCTATTTCGATCTATAACAGAAGATTGGCTCGATCACTTCCAGAGATTCTTACAGGATTTGAAGTCTACAGGATGCTGAACATCCCTGTGAAGTTGGGACTCCTGGTTGTACACAGAACTCCAAATCTCGTTCTCTGAAGTTGCTGCTCTAGATTAAGAGCTTTTCAGACCCCCTCTTCTTCAGCGGCCGGCCTGAATTACTCAGTCACTCAATCGATATGAAACATTTTGGGAAATTGTAGCCCTGCTGGCAGAGAACACAACCACGAAGTTTTGAAGCGATTTCCTCAAATCTGCTGCAAGTGACACTGAAAACCCTAAATCCAACAAAAGTGATTCAATTCTAGCACAATCCGAACTTCAATTGGTCATAACTCCGTCTTTATTGCCTCAAATCGATCAAGAATTTCACTGAAAGTGCTTGGCACGACGAGCTCTACCCTCCTGTGCTCTCAGATTTCGATGTTCCCTTACCAAATGCTCGAAATCCCCTTTAGACCCCTGCTTCTAAATTTAAGGTTTTACAAAAGACAAAAATGGACCAATGGGAGTTCTAGCTCCACTTGGCTGTCCTTTGGTGCCCTAATCCACGTGGTAACTCAACTTCACTCAAAGGCTACCATGTCAACCCCCTAAAGTGCCAGTGTAAATCTTAAACTTCACGCGAAGGTATGTAAAATAACACGTAACCCTAAAAGATAACTTAAACAATCTAGAAAGCATGCATGGGCGACATGTAAGTACAACCCATGAGCTAAACCCTTATCAGCATGGAAACCCTAAGTTATGTACTTTCACAACATAGATAAGCATGATATCATTTGCACAAGCGCAGGAGTGCTTGAACAAGATAGATAACATACTATCAACCTACTAGGACTCAAAATATATAACACAATAGTGTCAACATCATATGCAAAGGTGTCAAACATATGTATAAAGGACTAGAAGTAATATGAGCTTACTTCTAGAACTACTAAACTCAAGCGTCGGAGTAGAAGTCAAGCATGTAGCCGCCAAGTAGCACGACACCGGGCCCGCATTCCCACACGTGAGTTCCAGCCAATGGGAACTCACGGAACCTCGCCGTTACCCTCTCCCCTCCACCTTGCTCAGCCCTCGTGGCGAAGACGGTTGGCCGTGACGATTTAGGACCAGACACTCTACTCGAGGAGCGGAAGGGACAGTCAGACGAGGCGACACTTGGCAGAGTATAAAGGTGAGCCATAGGGCACTGTGCTCGGATGACGACGGAGGCCGGAACGGATAAGGAGCTGCGGGAGAGCCACGTAGCATACTGCTCTGCAAAGATAGGGATGCGACAGCATTTGTGTGTATACACGAGGTTTCCTCGAGGAAACCTCGTGCTTCTATGCAGTTGACAGTTTTGGTAGGATCGAGAGTCTAGACTTCGGTAGCCGCGAATTGAGAGTAGTGGGTCGGGCTTTTATGAGCTAGATAGTGTCTGTCGTGACCTTAGAGTAGACTGATCTGTAAACCCTCAACGGTCTTATCGATCAACTACCTCCCCGATCTCTTAATCTCCACGATCGTCATCGATGAATCTGCAAATGTCGGACCTGTCTCTCACTCAAGGGTCACCTCTGATGACTTTGATGGAAGCACACCATGAACTTGAAGAGAAAAATGCTAAGTTCACTCATTCATACACTCACAAATTCATCAACTAAAAATTCTCCATAAACTCATCAACTAAAATCTTTCATTTTAACGACGTCTCTCAAGTTCTCACATGCTAAAAATATCTCACACTATCTATTTTACTCAAGTTGTCATTACGACAATGTGAAAACAAGGATGAAGAGCTCTTCTCTACTCCTCTATTTATACATTCTAGGTTTTTACTTTGGCACCCTCCGGTAACTCAGCCGTAACTACTTTTACCGGGTTTTACTAAGATATTACTTAAGGTAAAAGCATTAATCACATGAGCTTCTTACTTTTTCACATGGGCTTATTCTTTCAAAGTCAACAACTTCTAGAAGGATTCTAGAATATTCTCAAGGAATCTCTAATCCACCCCCTTTACACTAGGACCCACTAAAAAAGAAACATGTGGAATCTCTTCTTGTTTTTAATGCCCACAAAGTCCACAACTTTAATCTCACCACTAATATCAAGTCAAAAAGGAGATAAGGATTACTTTCCACCTCCTTTCTATCTTTTAGACAAGATGACAAGATAGTAGTGCTCACACTTTAGGAAATATCTGAATTTTGCCCAAAGTACAGCTAAGTTAATCCATAACTAACTTTCACTAGCCATGACTAACTTGATACCTCCTTAAAGTACTTGGGCAGCAAATAAACCTTCTCAACACTTAGTTATAACTAAATATCTTACTAATAGATATCAAACTTCCTATGTGTAACATAAGTCGTTACAGATCTATGTCCGGGGTCGCCGTGCCCACCTTAACAAGATGATGCCTGTGTATGAGCCGATTGCGAAGTAAAGGATCCGTGGAGCTCAAATTGGAGACGAGTGCTTGGAAATTGGAGTGTGTGTGAGACCACGGTACATCTGCGTTGTCCCCGTTCCTAGACCAGACGAGCGAATGTGAGTTAAGGAGGAGTGTTTAAGTAGATTGCACCGGGCCGGCGAATTGGAAGGCACTGCGCAGGATTTTGAATTTTGTGTTTCCGCCGGGTCCCAAGCCGCTGTCGTCCGGACCCGGGATCTACGTCAGAAGTATATATGAGGGGGGCTCGATGCCTGGGTGGGCCAGGACGAGTCACCCGACCCCAGGGTTCGGTGGGCGGACTCTGAGGGCATGAGGTGATGGCTGGACCGGTGTCAAGACACGTTCTGATCCAGACTTGGACGTCTAGACTTAGGAACGATGGTAGGGCTGGAGCAAGACTAGAGAACGAGTCGACGGGTTAGACCACCGCTCGAGAGCCTAGACCCAGACAGACGTCACGGACGGTTGGACCGCTACGTGTGCTGGAGACACCGTTTAGGACCCTCGACTTTATGGGAAGTCCGTCCCAAGCCATCTTATGACTTGCTCATGTTTTGAGACCGACCTAGGCGGATCTAGGTCGGGACTTAGGGAATGCTGAGCTTGTTGATTAGGGAGACGGTCCGGCTCCGGTCCGTACCAAACTGAGTTAAGGTAAGTGGTGCATGGACGCTAACTTGTGATTGTGTTTGCAGGTTAGCGGTGTAAAGTTCGTGACCTATTGAGCAAGAGCTCCTGCTGGCACAACAAGACGATAGGTGTACGAAAAATGGTATCAGAGCCAACGCTTCGGTGAGCGAGAACTTGAGGTAGCGGTTGAAGGTTGGACGTTCGAGGAGGGCCGCGAGACACGAAGCGGATCAACATTTCTAGGTGAACAGTTGGAGCTATGGTCGACATAGGACAGAGTTCCAAGAGGAAGACCAAGAGACGAGTGGCGGCTGACAATGGGACCAGATCGACTCGAGCTAGCCCTGAGGCACAGTCAGGGGGCGATAATCGACAACCCTCGTCTATCAGAAAGCTTTGTAAGACGAATTTGCCGAGCCCGTTTTTAGGTACAAGACGGGCTCGTAAAGTTAAGGATTTCTTAACTGAGTCGGACCTATACTTTGAGGCGCAACATGCTCAAGAGTCAGACAAGGTGAGAGCGGCAGTTACGTTCCTGAAGGATCATGCACTCCTCTGATGGACTACATACAGGGATGAGCATGCCTTGACCGTCTCGGCGTTTAGTTGGAACGAGTTCAAGGTGTTGCTCGCGGGACGATTCACTCCGGAGTATCAAAGGATTCGGGATGGTGTCGAGCTAGTTAGGCTGAAGCAGACGAGGACGCTAAGTGCTTATGTACGCGAGTTCAGTGCCAAGCTAGATTCGTTCTCCAAGTGGACTGAGGAGATCAAAATATGTATATTTATTGGAGGACTCAAGCCTAGCTTGGAGAAGGCTCTCTTTCGGATGCTGGAGCTACCATCGACAAGTGCCAAACTTTTGAAGCTAGCGGAGCGAATTGGAGACGATGAAGTCCAACAACAAAAACCGTTTGAACCACGCAGCACGGACAAGTTCCAGAAGAAGAACAAGGGCTTCAAGCGACAGTCGGATGAGGGTGAGAAGGATCGGAAGGATTCTTCTGCCCCGGCAGCAAAGTGACAGCAAATAAGAGCAAAACCTAAGGGGCAAACACCTCAGAAGGGCAATGGCGTTAAGTTTACTTGCTACAATTGTGGCGAGGCGGGCCATATTGCTAAGGGGTGCACGAAGACTAAGGTTAGTAAGCATGAATACATTTGTTGCAAAGGACTTGTTGGAGGGCTAGATGACTGTGACCTTGAGAACCATGAAGAAGACGTCGGGACTGATGTTTCTACAAGCTAAAGTTGCTAACCGTGATGTTACTTTTCTTGTGGACACATGAGCGACTCACTCTTTCATAAGTCCAAAGTTGGTGAAGAAGTTGGGCTTGTCTACCTCCAAGACAGACAAGCCTATTCAGGTGCGCTTTGCCAAGGGCCAGACGTACCAAACTTCTGAAGTAGCCTTGGATGTACGATTTGCGTGTGGGAAGCTGGAGTTCATAGAGAACTTCACGGTGTGCGAGATGGATGATATCCATGTGGTTTTGGGGAACACTTTCTTGGACAAGTTTGAAGTGGAACTTAGGCGGAAACCTTTAAGGTTGAACGTTAGAGTTAAAGGGCAGAAGCTGGGAGTGAGGCTGATATGAAAGACGCGAAAAATTGACGACTTTGTGATGAATTAGATCAAAGGCAAATAGATGGACTTCAACGACGGAGTCATGTGTTTGATGCAAGTTGTAAATTTGATGGCGGGTGGTAGACAAGAGAAAACATCAGGAGACGCGACTAAACTTCCGAAGGTGCTTCACGAAGTGATTAAGGAGTTTGAGGATGTCTTGGCGGATGAGTTACCTGTTGAGTTATCTCTTAGGCGGGTGGTGGATCACAAGATCGAGGTCTTGTCAAGATCAGAACCAGTGTGCTTCGGTCCAGTTGCAAGGTCTTCCATATGAAGCGTCCGCAGGGTGCTGCCTGCATTGTAACGACCTATGTTACACATAGGAAAACAAGAAGAGATTTCACATGTTTCTTTTTTAGTGGGTCCTAGTGTAGAGGGGGGGTGGAAATTCGAGATTCCTTGAGAATATTCCAGAATCCTTCTAGAAGTTGTTGACTTTGAAAGAATAAGCCCATGTGAAAAGGTAAGAAGCCCATGTGATTAATGCTTTTACCTTAAGTAATATCTTAGTAAAACCCGGTAAAAGTAGTTACGGCTGAGTTACCGGAGGGTGCCAAAGTAAAAACCTAGAATGTATAAATAGAGGAGTAAAGAAGAGCTCCTCATCCTTGTTTTCACATCGTCGTAATGACAACTTGAGTAATATAGAGAGTGTGGGATATTTTTAGCATGTGAGAACTTGAGAGACGTCGTTAGAATGGAGGATTTTAGTTGATAAGTTTATGGAGATTTGTAGTGGAAACGTTTGTGGGTGTATGAATGAGTGAACTTAGCATTTTTCCCTTCAAGATCCATGGTGTGCTTCCATCAAAGTCATCAGAGGTGACCCCTGAGTGAGAGACAGTCCCGACATTTGCAGATTCATCGATGACGATCGTGGTGGTTGAGAGATCGGGGGGGGGTAGTTGATCGATGGGATCGTGAAGGGTTTACATTTTTGGTTCCGTTACCGGGACCTCACTTGAAAAGATCATTGAAAATGTTTAGAGTTCAGTTCTATATTAGACAAAAAGAGATTATGAGAGAACACATGGAGAGAACGTTGGGAGGAGAGAGAGCTAACGCGATGTTAGCAACATTAGAACCTTTCGTGTATCCCGTAGTGATCTATGACGCATTTGAGGTTATTCTTTACATCTTGTTCACTTAGAAGGAGTTTGAGGAGAGTTGAAAAGGGATGAAACAAGAGTTGTAGAGAAAGGAGGAGAGAGAAGTTGTTAGAGGAGAAAAATTTCTGAGTTTGAGGATTTCTGCCATCTGGAAAATTTTTACAATCATTGTCAGATTTTTTGTGAATTTTATTTTCCAGTGAAACTTTCCAGGACTGTAGCTTGGCTGATAACCTATCTACGACAAAAAAATCATAGGAGAAGGTGGTCTAGAGAGAGAGCAATGAATTTTCAAAGTTAGGTGCTATTGACTTGTTGCCTCGACCAGCAGTGGAGAAAGATCCTGACAAAGAAGAGTTGAGTGAGGCAGAGATTGTGAGAAGACTCTCTACCCTGAAGTTTGGTATCAATGTCACTCAAGAAGAGAAAAGTAGATTCCTAGATATATTTCGAAAATATATCCATGTGTTTGCTTTCAGCTACAAGGATTTGAAGGAGGTGACTCTCGAGACTCATCGAATCGAATTGGAGGAGCACGCAAGACCAGTTCGACAGAAGCAGAGAAGGGTCAATCCCACAACGGCAATGATGGTCAAGGAGGAGATAGACAAGTTGAAGGAGGCGAGTTTCATCTATGAGGTGGAGAACTCAGAATGGGTTTCACCCATTGTGATTGTCAAGAAGAAGAATGGTAAGCTGCGAGTGTGCATAGACTATAAGAAGCTGAATGCAGTTACCAAGAAGGATTATTATCCTCTACCATTTATAGATGAGATTTTGGAGGAAGTTGCTGGTCATGAGTGGTACAGCTTTGGTGATGGTTATAGTGGATATAACCAGATCAAGATAGCACAGAAGTACCAACAGTTGACTACTTTCACTACTCCTTGGGGAACATTTGCATTTCGGATGATGCCATTCGAACTGTGTAATGCTCCGGCCACATTTCAAAGGTTCATGAACAAGGTGTTTGAACCATTCATATGGAAGTTTGTTCGGGATTTCATTGATGATTTCTGTGTGTACGGAAGAAAGGAGGACCACTTTGATCATGTGATCAAAGTTTTGCAGCGGTTGGAGCAAGCCAACGCTTCTCTAAATCCAGAGAAGTGCATCTTAGGCTGCGAAGAAGGTCTACTGTTGGGACACATCATTTCCAAGAATGGAATTGCGGTAGATCCTGAGAAGGTGAAGAAGATTGTGGATCTTCCATTTCCGATCAACTTGACAAAGTTGAGACAGTTTCTTGGCATGGTTGGATATTATCGTAGGTTTGTCTTTTCCTTCTCAAACAAAGCAATAGCTTTGACTATGTACATGAAGAAGGGAGTTGATTTTGACTTGATAGTGCATGATCAGAAGACAAATGAAACATTTGAGGAGTTGAAAAAGGCATTGGTGACAGCTCCTATACTTGCTAAACCTGAGTGGAGTAAAGCATTTATTCTGTATACGGATGCCTCCAATGTAGCAATCGGATGTACATTAAGTCAGTTAGATGGAGACGGGCATGATCATCCTATAGCTTATGCTAGTAGGCAGATGGTTCCAGCGGAGAAGAATTACTCCGTGACAGAACGAGAAGGATTAGCGGTGATCTTTGGATTAAAGAAATTTCGACACTACTTGCTACGAGGAAAATTTTCCATAGTCACAGATCACAAGGCTTTAAAGTATATCTTTAATAAGCCTAATGCCGAAGGTCGTATTGCTCGTTGGAAGATCCTTCTAACAGAATATGATTACGTGATCGAAGATAGACCAGGGAAAAAGCATGCGAATGCTAATCTTTTGTCAAGGGCTTATGATTATGAGGGAGAAGAACCGTTTGATGATTCATTTCCAGACGAACATCTGATGACCATCACAAGCATTGAGGAGATACCGGACGAGTACAAAGAAATTGGAGTTTCCTTGCAGATAGCTCTTTTCCAGAAGGTATGCATACCCAAGAACGTAACGCGTTGATCAAGAGATGCAAACCTTACACCATGGTGGAGGGAATTCTGTTTCATCAAGGAGCAGATGGGTTACTAAGGAGAGCAGTTGGTCAGAATGAGGCATTCAAGCTAATGCACGAGTTTCACAATGGAACTGTTTGTGGAGGTCACTTTGCTGGTAAGATAACAGCCTTCAAGATTTTAGATGCTGGTTATCACTGGAGAGGGATTTTCAAAGAGTGTTTAGACTATTGTTAAACTTGTGACGTATGTCAAGCATTTGCTCTAAAGTTTACCAGAACACCTCCGTTAAGATCAATTCCAATATTAGGGTCGTTTGAGAAGTGAGGTATTGACTTTGTAGGTCCTCTTAATAAGACACCTCGAGACAATAGATACATTGTAGTCGTCACTGACTATTGTACCAAGTGGGTAGAGGCTAGACCTTTGAGAGAGACCAATGAAACAGAAGTCGGTAGACTCCTATGGAAGAGGATCATCACAAGATTTGGATGTTCGGTAGAGTTGGTCTCTGATAGAGGAGGAGAGTTTGTAGGGAGCATGACTACTGCTATGCTACAACACTTTTCTATCAAGGCACGAGTAACGACCTCATACAAACCAAGTGCTAATGGTCTTGCGGAGAAGACCAATCTTACACTTTGTATGATGCTCGTCAAAGATGCTGGTGTTGAGACTGCGAAACATACTTGGGATAAGAGACTACATGTCATCTTATAGGAGTATCGAATGACAACAAAGACTTCTACTATGTACTCTCCATTTCGACTGGTTTATGGAGTGGAGTCCAAGTTGCCGATCCAATTCGAATTGGATACTTTTCAAATATTCAACGAAAGTTGAAAAGGTCGAGGGGAGAAGACGTGGTCAGATCAAGAAGAGAGCAACTCATGGAGTTGGAAGAGACCCGAGCGGTAGCAATGATCCGGATGGAACGAGCTCAGGCGTATCAAAAGAAGAGTTACGACAAACGGTTGGGCAAGAGAGAGATTAAACCTTTTCAAGTCGGAGATTGGGTTATGTTGTATGATGCTATCAGATTCAAGAGGGCTAGGAAGAAGTTTCTTCCGAGATATTTTGGTCCTTTTGTTGTAGATAAGGTGTGGAGCAACTTCACATATGACCTTCAGGAGCTGGGAGGAAGGAGATTCGATCGGATAAATCATGACAAGTTGAAGTTGTTTCATCTACGAAAGTTCTCTCTTCACTCCGAGGACGGAGCGAAAATTTAGTCCGGGGGTAAAATGTAACGACCTATGTTACACATAGGAAGTTTGTCTATTAGTAAGGTATTAAGTTATAACTAAGTGTTGAGAATGTTTATTTGCTGCCCAAGTACTTTAAGGAGGTATCAAGTTAGTCCTGACTAGCTAGAAGTAGTTATGGTTAAACTTAGCTGTACTTTTGACAGAATTCAGATATTTCTTAAAAGAGTGAGCACTACTATCTTGCCATCTTGTCTAAAAGGTAGAAAGGAGGTGGAAAGTATCCCTTATTTCCTTTTTGACTTGATATTAGTGGTTGGATTAAAGTTGTGGACTTTATGGGCATTAAAAACAAGAAGAGATTTCACATGTTTCCTTTTTAGTGGGTCCTAGTGTAGAGGGGGGGTGGAAATTCAAGATTCCTTGAGAATATTCCAGAATCCTTCTAGAAGTTGTTGACTTTGAAGAAATAAGCCCATGTGAAAAGGTAAGAAGCCCATGTGATTAATGCTTTTATCTTAAGTAATATCTTAGTAAAACCCGATAAAAGTAGTTACGGCTGAGTTACCGGAGGGTACCAAAGTAAAAACCTAGAATGTATAAATATAGGAGTAGAGAAGAGCTCCTCATCCTTATTTTCACATCGTCATAATGACAACTTGAGTAATATAGAGAGTGTGGGATATTTTTAGCATGTGAGAACTTGAGAGACGTCGTTAGAATGGAAGATTTTAGTTGATAAGTTTAAGGAGATTTTTAGTTGATAAGTTTGTGGGTGTATTAATGAGTGAACTTAGCATTTTTCCCTTCAAGATCCATGGTGTGCTTCCATCAAAGCCATCAGAGGTGAACCCTGAGTGAGAGACATACCCGACATTTACAGATTCACCGATGACGATCATGGTGGTTGAGAGATCAGGGGGTGGTTGATCGATGGGATCATGAAGGGTTCACAGCACACCTTCAGCTCGTGCACCAACTTCGACGAGACCATCCTCCACCAAGGAAGTAGTAAGAACGACAAGCCCATCTCCTTGAGCTCCTTCTGATAGTGGCGAAGAGCCGCTCGGTTGACCTCTAGTGCTCGGAGCCTCGGTGGCTTGGACGTCTGCATCCCTCGTATGTATCGAGGATAGTTGGAACAGGATACGCCGAAGATAGCTTCTTCGTAAGTAATTCAATTCCTTGCCAATAATTGAGTTCTTCGTCTCTAATCGGCTTCCTTGTCAGTAACTGACTTCGGCGAAGAATGGATACTTCATCGATCGGAAAATGCAACGCGCTCCGCTCCTGCTAACACTCTGCAAGTGGTGAGACAATAAGACAAATGACTTAAACTACTCGACTTATATCTCGTGATAGCTTCTCCGCACGTGTCGAAGTTAAGGTTTTCTCTGCTTGACTGATGTTCTTCGACGCTCGTTAAGGTTTTCTCTGTGTGACGATGTTCCTCTTCTCCATCTTCGTCACATTTTCATCCTG
The DNA here is from genome assembly GCA_036924285.1 of Asterella californica. Taxonomy (NCBI): domain Eukaryota; kingdom Viridiplantae; phylum Streptophyta; class Marchantiopsida; order Marchantiales; family Aytoniaceae; genus Asterella; species Asterella californica. Next base: position 191,050 of record JAYKYS010000022.1, on the reverse strand, counting down.
GTATAATTTTGTCATTCGGTTTCTGTTTGTCTTACACAACGTACCGTTAGAAAGCTCTTCGTCCGAGGAATTCATCTATGAGGAAGTCATCTCTCAAGTGTCTCCATAGATTCAATAGATTCCTCCAGCACAGAGATTCTTCACTAAACTTCTAATTAACACTATTCTACTCATATCTTTTATCTTCTATCATCTATCATCTATTCTTCTTATTTACTTTACAACTAATCAATTAATCAACAAAAATGAAAAATCAAGGCTTCACAAACACGGCAAACATCAGCTGAAGAGTTGGTGGCGGAAATGCAGCGGCACGAGGAACAAGTAAAGAAGAACCTCAAGAAGACACAACAACGATACACGAAGCAGGTAAACAAGCATCGGCGACAAGTGAAGTTTCAAGTGGGCGAAGAAGTATGGTTAAGTGCAAAGAACTTCACTCTTCCGGAGGAGATATCTGTAAAGTTTTCATCAAAGTTTGCGAGACCTTTTATCATAGTCAAGAATCCGCACGAAGATGTCTATACGTTAGACCTTCCTCGCGAGTGACAATTGCATCCGACTTTCCATGTTTCTTTATTAAAGAAATACTTCAAAGATGATTTGCAATCGGAGCGCAAATAGGTTCTCAGGCCTCAACCTGATGTCGTGCAAGGCAAAGGCAGAATATGAGGTAGAGATCATTTTGCGATCGCGGCGCAAGTCTAACCGGATGGAGTTATTGATCAAATGGCGTGGCTATCATTTGAAGGAAGCAACTTGGGTGCCAGAGGAGGAACTAACACATGCAAGCAAAGTATTGGATCTCTTCAAACGGAGACAATGACAACAAGGGCGGTAACAAGATGAGGACATCTCTTTCCAGCGAGGAGTGAAGAAACGACGAACCATACGAGTAGCAACTTGAGGTGACTTGGGCTGATGGACTTTGTAGCTTTATCTTGTATTTTGTGGGAATAAAGATTTTGTTTCTTGAAATTTGTCTAAGTGTATTGGTAATGCATGGCTATGACTAGTTCTGATCAGATGCCTAGGATGTTGTCAAGAGGAGGAACGAAACACACTCAAAGGAAGCGAACTGGTTTGGATAAGCATCTAAATCAAGACTAAGTCTTGATTTCAAGACTTAGGTTTGCCGTAGCATTGACAAAGCAAGCATGAATCTTCATACTTGTCTTGGGCTTGGGGTGATCTTGCTTTGCGGTTTTCTAACTGCAAAGTAAACTTAGTTGCGCGTCTAAGTCAAATCAGGTTGCGACCAGAAAGTGAGTTTCGGAGGACCTTGTAAATAGGTGTGAATACTTATAGTTAGCAAGTTAGAGTCTTAAGTAAAATGTTTAGAAATTGTAACTAGTTTTGTTTAGGGTAAGCCAAAAAGGTAAGGCTTTTTCCCATTTTGAACTTGGTGTTAACTTAAAGGATCATTGTTGATGAGGGCATCAACCTCCATTGTGGGGGTGAGTGTCGCGACTCTCAATCCCAAGATCGGACGCAGACGCGAACAACAGAACCCTAGCGGACTTGCGCTAAGTTGTGGACGTTATGAGTAGGACTTAACGACTTGGTCGGGAAGTCGGGATCAGATGAACCCTAAGTGGTTCTTTGAACCAAGGTTGGAACCTTGGGCTAGGACATAAGGGCCTCTCTCAAGAGGACCTCAGACGAACGCTGTCGTAGTGCATGACGTTAAAGGTGCGGAAACGAAACTTCAGAAGACGCTCAACATGCATTTGTTCGGGAAGCTGCGCCCTAGCTTATCAAGCTAGGCAGGAGCTAAGCTGGGGCCATGCTTGACAAGCTGCCCCTTAGCTTAGACTGAAATATCACCTTGAAAGAGGTCGAAGAGCATCAGAATGCAGAGCTCGGTGAGGAGAGCGACTTCGTGCTTCGAGTTTCGACAGAAAGTGTTTTAATTAGTAGTTAGTACGAGTTTTAGATTGAGAAATGTATGAAAGAGAGAAATCCGTCGATTCTCACTCGTGACTCGAACTCTGAATCTGATAGCATGAGTGTGTAGGTGTTCACAAGTACTATAGTTTTGACTCCGTATTCGTTAAAAACGGAGTTGTATAGAAAAGTTAGCATACAGAAAACTAGTAAAGACTTTACAGGAAGATTTCCTTAGTAAAAGCATATGTACATGAAATTTAACCCTTTTGAACGGAACCCAAGGCCATCCCAGTGATAGGGCGCCTGCCTAGGGAGGAAGAGGTCTCAAGATCAAATCCCCTGGCTTTGGGTTCCTATTCCGGCATGTTGGCCTCCCGGATGGGAGTCTATGTTGGGTGTGCAGCCATATCCTGCATATCTAGGGGCGGGAGACCGATATCTCCCTTAATCGTGAGCTTCCTGGCCTAAGCCTCCGCATGCCATCCTGAATATACTATGGGAGATACCTGATGCGCATATGGGGGGGCTGTAAGCCCTATGGGGCAGCCTCATAAGTGTTAAGGCTTCGGCCTACATTGGATGGCTTGTAGTATATTCAAGGTGGCATCAAGATGGCATCAAGGGCACGGGAAACTTTTGTCAATCTGTTATTTATCCATCGAGTCGGTTTAGCAATGGCAAGGGAAGCAGTGTGACGTTTTACAGTGAAGGAGTCTGCTTTACAAAGGTAGCTGTGTACTTTTATTTAAAAGAGAGTCAGTTTTGAAAGAAGAGTTTTGTACGTAAGGACAGTAGGAGGGCAGCTTAAGCTGGGGGTCTGCTTGTGATAAGCAACTGTGCTTATAAGGACAGCAGGGAGGCAGCTTAAGCTGGGCCCTTAGCTTTTAGGTTAAGTACCTGCGACGGCTGGAGATCGGGGGGACACTTTTCTGAGGAGATTTTTTTTACAAAGAGCTGAGAGCTGAAGCGGAAGGAGAAGCTTGGAGGCTGAGGGAGATCAATTTTTTTCTGACAGAACTGAATTGAGGAATTGGGGTGATCGCGACAGAGGGACGGACAAGTATTTGGAGGACTGAGAGCAGTTTGGAGGCAGAATTTCTTCTGATCGGACAAGAGGCAATTTTATTGAAAGAGAACGTTTTGATAATCTGCAAGGGACTCTTGATTGACGCTGGATTAAATTCTTGATAGTTTTGAGTTGGGAGGTTGACGCAGAGAGAAGATTAGGAGTTTGGGGTCTGAATTTCACCTACCAGATTTGAATTGAGGTGAATTTGGTGGAAAGAGAGAATTAGTTGAGTGGAGGGACTGGAACTGAGACTGAGAAGGTCAGGTTTTCTGAGAAATTTCAGTGCTGAAGCTGTCGTAGGGAGGGATACAAGGCGTTGGAGTTTCAAATCTTCATCGGTTGTAGGTTCTGGAGAGAAATCTGCTGGAGAAAAGACTAGTTGAGTGAGAATTGGCTGTTTGGCATCTGCGGTGATCAACGTAAGGAGTTGAGTAGAGATAGGTTGTAAATTGATATATGTGGAGGACTATTGAGAGTGTTTTGGAAGAGAAATAAAGCATCGTGAGTTCAGATTTCTCTTATCTGCTGTGTAAGAAGGTGGATCTTTCTCCTGAGACTTGATCTGTTGAGTAGTAAGTAATCTATAGTCATAGTCTCTGTGGGTGACTTCAGCCGTTGCGATCTCCTGCTTGGCTCTTGTCTTGGTACAATCTCTACTTCTATCTCGCGATCTATCACAGCCAGAAGGCTCGCCCTTCATGAGAAGGACTCTCCTGGACATAAATCTGGTGCTTCCACTGAGAGTCATCTTGGGGTGATGAATCGCTGAGGTTGCTGAGGTTGAAATTTGCATACAAGGGAAGATGGATCGCAAGAGCGGGAGTGGTGCTACTGCCTCTACGGCTGGAGCATCGACGTCTACTGCTGCACCTTCGGCTACACCTATGTCTTCAGCAGTCATTGCAGCATCAGGCCTGGATACTACTGAGATACTGAAGACGCTTGCGGCTTTGGTTCAACAACATCTGATCGTCGGAGGGGGTGAGTTGAAATCTACAAAAGCTTTGCAGGCGATTGTGAATAGGTGTGGAAGATTTGAAGGCAGAGATATTTCCAGATATCTTCGTGAGTACAGAGGAGAGATGGAGCTTGTGAGGGTGACCGATGCAGAGATGATTGGAAGTTTTGAGTTGGCTGTGATTTCTGAGTTGAGAGATCAAGTCAGAGACGTACAGAGGAGAAATCTTGGTGTTTCGGCAAGTTTTGAGCGAGCTCTCCGAGAGGAATTCCTGGAGGAGGATTCTGAGAGAGTTACTAGGAGGACTTTTTTGGATTGGATTGAGCAGCAACCTGGCCATAGGATGGGGTTGAATGAGTTGCTAAGAGAGTTTGATCGAAGATACCGACAGCTTTCGACGCTCGAACGGATAACTTTGGATGCTAGAAGGACAGAGCTCTTCTTGCAAGCCACCGATGAGGCTACAGCAGATCGATTATGCTTCATGTTAGCAGATCGATCAGCTGAAGGAGGTGTTACTATGGATTGGGGAAGAGTGGAAGATGCTGTGGCCGTTCTAACAAGACAGAGGCGAGGGAGAGTGGTCGTAGGAGGACGACCACTTGCAGAGGTGATCCATCAACCTTATGCTCCTCAGGTACAACAGCCCCCGGCTCTTGCTCCTAGACCTGTTATTCCTGTAGAAGCGCCTCCAGTGCTAGTTGTGCCAGTTCCTGCACAGAGGGTACCTGTTCAGAGGGTGGTTGAGAACCAGGGTCAGCACAATCAAATTGAGGAGTTGATCCGACAGATGCGTGAATTGAAAGTAGAGCTGGCTGGTTTACATAGGGAGCTCCCACCAACGCCTGGTGCTGCTCGTCCAGGGGGGGCTCCTGTCCGTAGGTGTATCTGGTGTGACAGTCCAGATCATCTTCGAGGAGATTGCCAAGAGCTTACAGCTGCTCTACGAGATGGTGTGGTTCGCTACCAAAATGGCAGACTGCACCTTGTTTCTACCGGAGAGCCATTAAACACGCAGTTTGGACGAGGAGGTATGAGGAGTCTATCTCAAGTGGCTACGACTGCAACAGTAACTACAGTAACAGTACCGCCGATGAATCTTGATGTGTATGCTGGGCATATTGAAGTTTCTTCTAGCCCTACTTTGCTGGATATGTCTCTTGAGAGGAGCAGTACTGAGGTTCCTTCTGAGGTGTTGAAAAGAGGAGCGGAAACTATCCGTAGAGTCACAGGGTGGAAAGATCCCGTAGATACAGCGTCCATTAAAGCTTTCTTGGACGTAGATAAGCATGTTCATTGGCAGGACGCTTATGTAGAGGAGAAGAGGCGACGAGATGCCTCTGAGCTTGAAACTGGGAATCCAGAGGAGACTAGAGAGGGACAGGACGGAGGGTCACTAGAAGACGTGCAGCTCCTCCAGAGGATGTCCCGTCTACCTCTCAGGCTCCACCACCTGCTCCAGGTCCAATGGAGGACGTACAGAGACAACAGCAGGAACCAACGACTGCTGGCAGAAGGTTCACTGTTCAAGAGAAGGGGAAAGGGCCTGCTTACAAGCTGGCTGCAGATATTGAGACCTCCACCGATTTTAAAAGCATTCTGGAGCAGAGGATATTAGATGCACGGGTTGAGTTTTCGCTTCGAGAAGTTCTTGGTATCGCAAAGAGAGAGTTTCATGAGCTGATTATTGATGTCATCAAGCGAAAGAGGCAAGTCATATCTGAGCAGGTAGAGAGCCAAATGATAGATGTGATAGGGGCTTCTGTAAATGATGTGAAGTTTGAGAAGGTGCATTTTCAGGAGATTGGAGACAAGAGGTACCAGCAGGAGGCGTTAGTTGCTGGAACTAGCACTATTGAAGCTGATGATGATGAAGCTGATGGGGAGCGTCCAACGTTTGACAGTGACTTCAAAAAGAGGCATTGGGCTCGGGCTACAACTGCCACACGGGTACGTCTTGGGAGTTTGCTTGAACCTATTGCTGCTTTAGTTGACCACGGGTCCGAAATCAATATCATGTCACGAGAGATATATGAGAGAGGACTGTGGCCTATCGAGCTGAATCATGGATGGGTGCTGCGTGCTGCTAACAACCAGAAGGGAGAGTTGTACGGAGCTTGTCCTAATGTGAGAGTGAGGATAGGTGATGTAGAAGTAGATCAGCACTTTTTTGTGCAATCTTCTGCTTCGTATCCATTCATTCTTGGTCAACCCTATATCACTGCAGTGCGTATGAAGACCAAAGTGATGGACGATGGGTCACACTTTGCTAGGATCCGTAGTCCTGATGACAGACGTTTTGTTCAATTTCTTACTGTTCGGTCAAATCACGAGCGAAACAGGCAGACCTTGAGGGACTCCCCTATTTGTAGAGGTAAGGGTTTTTAGAACCCACTCTTGTAGAGCGGGAAAACAAGAGTGAAGGATCAAAGACTACTATGATCCCGCCTGAGCAGCCCAAGGGATCACAGGAGACTAATGAGGAGGCTGCTCGAGGTTCTGAGAATATATATAGAGTACCAAGTTGGAGATCTGATTTGTTGAGTTTGAGTTGTGAGGATTGGAGTGAATTTACAAGAGTAGAAGATCTTACTGAAAGGAGTAGGAGGCAGGTGGAGAAACGTATAGCTGATCTGTGCTGTATAGGAGCTCTGGAGGAAAATGAAATGATTTCTGGTGTGTATCAAGAGTTTATCGGTGTACAATCTTTTGTTCGTTGGCTAGATGAAGTAGGTAGGAAGGAAGAACAGTTGGGAGGTAGGGTGGCGATCCCCATCCATTCTCCTGAAGTCTATGAGGAGATTGTCTCGTACTTGCGATATCGTCCTCATCCGAGACTGGAGAATGAATGGAAGGATGCAGTCTGCTGGTGCGGCTCTCGTCAGGAAGCAGAAGTACACGCCAAATATAAAGCTGTAGCAAGGAAAGTGAAGCCTGTGGTGACCCAATTGCCTGTTGATTCGCAACAGCAGATGGAGTCAGCCGCCACTGAGCCTGTACTCAGAAATCATGGACGAATAGGGCATCAGTTTACTCAGGAAACACTCGAACAACTCCAGATAGGAGGGGGTGGTTTCTTGACTGAAGTAGAGAAGAAGATTTTTGAACAGATGATTGTCAATCATGGTAGAGCATTTTCTTTTTCAGCTGAAGAGATTGGTTGTGTGGATCCTGGTGTGATAGCTCCGATGGTTATCTTCACTATATCTCATGTGCCTTGGGACTTGAAGCCGATTCCAGTCCCTCGTGCCTTGCTGCCAAAGCTCATTGAGCTATTGAAGGAGAAGATGCAGATGGGTATCCTCGAGCCTTCCATGACTCCGTATTCCAGCCGATGGTTCACGGTGCCTAAGAAGTCAGGAGCTTTGCGCTTTATCCAAGACTTGCAGCCTGCCAACAACATCACGATTCGGAACGTGGGAACAGGACCTGTGGTTGATGAGGTAGCTGAGGCGTTTGCTGGGAGGTCTGTCTATTCTATTGGAGATTTGTTTTCGGGTTATGATCAGTTTCAACTTGCCTTGGAGAGTAGAGACTTGACTACCATGCGCACGCCCTTGGGATTGATGCGGATGTGCACTCTTCCTCAGGGAGCAACAAACTCTGTAGCACATATGCAGAACGCGATGTATAAGGTGTTGCGAGAATTTGTACCTGAGATCACTATCCCATTTTTGGATGACATTCCCATGAAAGGCTGTCCGGTGGAAGACAAGGATGAGACTGTGACTTCCAATGGTTGCAGGAAGTTTATTGCTGATCATATTCATGACGTGGGTAGGATTCTAGCACGTCTGGAGGAGGTACATCTCACTCTATCAGGTACTAAGTCTCGTTTTGGGATGTCAGAGGTTATGGTGGTTGGTCATTTGTGTGGCACATTTGGAAGAAGACCGAACCCAGAGAAGGTAGATGCTATAGCAAGGATAGCAGACTGTACGAATATCACTGAAGTTCGACGTTTCTTAGGAGCTTGTGTGTTCTTTCGCGTGAGTATTCCTCATTATGCACACATTGCCGAGCCTTTGTATGCGCTTCTGAGAAAAGGGAAGAGGTTTACTTGGCGGCAAGAGCATCATGAGACAATGGAACGGCTGAAGGAGATTCTGAAGTCTCCACCCATACTGAGGAGACTTAACTATCAGAGAGAAAGGCCTGTGATACTAACTGTAGACACGAGTCCAAAGGCGATTGGATGGGCAGTTGGTCAGGAAGATGCAGATGGTATGCGGTTTGTTTCTAGATTTGGAGTCCGAATTTTGACAGACAGACAACGTAACTATCCTCAAGTAAAGCGTGAACTATGGGGAGCTGTTACTGCTATGAAGGTAGATCGGGAGTTCTTGATAGGTGCTCATGTGATTTTAGAAACAGACTGTTTACCCTTGCTTGGTATGATAGCAAACTGCAGTACTCCAGACATAGCAATGTTGAGATGGATTGCTTACATCTGGAGTTTGAACCCTGAGCTGAAACACATTGCCGGGAAAGATAATCCAGTTGCAGACATGTTGTCTAGGGCTCGCTACACAGATGAGGATGAGATGTTTGCAGAGGTGGAGAACGAAGAGAAGAGAGATGTTTGGTGTACTCAGCAAACTTCAGATCTGGATCCACTACCATTCAAAGAGGAGTTCTACACGGGAAGGTTACGTGACATTGGATTTTATCTGAGTTCTTTGAACAGACAGGAGGGTTTGAGTGATGTAGAGTTTAGAGGAAGGCATACGGTTAGGAGGAAGGCATACGATTACTTGTTGCGAGATGGATATCTTTGGAAACGTCCAAAGAGAAGAGATGGAGCGCTTTTGCGAGTTATAGACGATCAGCAGACCAAGCAACGACTGATGAAGGAGTTTCATGACACCTTGTGGGCCGGACATCGGGGAGCTTGGGCTACCTATACAAAACTGAAGGAGAGATATTGGTGGAGAGGGCTTTATCAGGACGTGGTGAACTTTGTAAGCTCATGCCTGCACTGTCAATTTTATTCAAAGGTACGTTACAGGGATGGTCTGGTACCAACTTATCCGCCCAGTATCCATTTTCAATGGGTTATTGATTTGGTAGCAATGCCTCCTGGGTTATGGGGTATGAGGTATTTGGTGTTGGCTCGAGAAGACCTCTCCAATTTTGTGGAAGGACGAGCTCTGAGGACGAAGACCACAGAAGGGATATGTAGATTTGTTCTTGAAGATATTATCTGTAGGTACGGATCTATAGGAAGATTGCGTGCAGACAGAGGAGAGTTGCGTGGTACGGAAGCGAAGAAGTTCTTTGCCCAACACGGAGTGAAACTAAAACTCACTACTGCTATGAATCCGGAAGGGATTGGTAAGAGTGAGAGAGGGCATCCGTCGATTGTTCAAGCTCTGGTAAAAGCATGTGATGGTAGGCATAGACAGTGGCCTAGGTTGCTTCCTTTTGCTCGGTGGGCTGACAGATCGACTCATTGCACTACTACTGGGTACATGCCCACTAAACTGATGCTGGGTCAGAAGCCGATTATGCCAGCAGAAGAGGACTTTTCTACATTGGCTACTTTACCATGGGAGGAAGAAATGGATCGTGTACAACTTTTAGCACTTCGAATCAGACAGTTAGAACATAGGGAGGAGGATCTTATGGAGGCACAACAGAAGCTGAAAGAGGCCCGTCTCAAGAACAAAGACAGGTTTGACAAGACCCATAAGCTCCGGCCGAAGCCCATACATGCTGGAGATTGGATTTTGGTGTATGACAACACATTAGAGAATCAGCACTCCACATTTCGGAAATTTTCTAGGAGGTGGTTTGGTCCGTATGTTGTCTTAGAAGTATATCAGAATGCTACTTATTCTTTAAAGGAGCTTGATGGTACACATCTAGTTTGTCTATTAGTAAGGTGTTTAGTTATAACTAAGTGTTGAGAATGTTTATTGGCTGCCAAAGTACTTTAAGGATGTATCAAGTTAGTCATGACTAGCTAAAAGTTAGTTATGGTTAAACTTAGCTGTACTTTTGGCAGAATTCAGATATTTGCTAAAGAGTGAGCACTACTATCTTGTCATCTTGTCTAAAAGGTAGAAAGGAGGTGGAAAGTATCCCTTATCTCCTTTTTGACTTGATATTAGTGGTTGGATTAAAGTTGTGGACTTTGTGGGCATTAAAAACAAGAAGAGATTCCACATGTTTCCTTTTTAGTGGGTCCTAGTGTAGAGGGGGGGTGGAAATTTGAGATTCCTTGAGAATATTCCAGAATCCTTCTAGAAGTTGTTGATTTTGAAGGAATAAGCCCATGTGAAAAGGTATAAAGCCCATGTGATCAATGCTTTTACCTTAAGTAATATCTTAGTAAAACCCGGTAAAAGTAGTTACGGCTGAGTTACCGGGGGTACCAAAGTAAAAACCTAGAATGTATAAATAGAGGAGTAGAGAAGAGCTCCTCATCCTTATTTTCGCATTGTCGTAATGACAACTTGAGTAATATAGAGAGTGTGGGATATTCTTAGCATGTGAGAACTTGAGAGACGTCGTTAGAATGGAGGATTTTAGTTGATGTGTTTAAGGAGAATTTTAGTTGATAAGTTTGTGGGTATATGAATGAGTGAACTCAGCATTTTCCCTTCAAGTTCATGGTGTGCTTCCATCAAAGCCATCAGAGGTGACCCCTGAGTGAGAGACAGGCCCGACATGTTGCAGATTCGTGGATGACGATCGTGGAGGTTGAGAGATCGAGGGGGTAGTTGATCGATAGGACCGCGGAGGGTTTACATTTTTGGTTCCGTTGCCGGGACCTCACTTGAAGGGATCGTTGAATGATGTTTAGAGTTCAGTTCTATATTCGACAAAAGGAGATTATGAGAGAGCACATGGAGAGAACGTTGGGAGGAGAGAGAGCTAACGCGATGTTAGCAACGTTAGAACCTTTCGTGTATCTCGCAGTGATATATGACGCGTTCGAAGTCATTCTTTACATCTTGTTCACTTAGAAAGGGTTTGAGGAGAGTTGAAAGAGGGTGCAACAAGAGTTGTAGAGAAAGGAGGAGAGAAAAGTTACTAGAGGAGATAAATTTGTGAGTTTAGAAATTCTACTATCTGGAAAATTTGTACAGTCGCTGTCAACTTTTCTGTGAATTTTATTTTCCTGTAAAACTTTCTAGTGTTTTAGATTGGCTGATAACCTATCTAAGACAAAAGAAATCATAGGAAAAGGTGGTCTAGAGAGGGAGCAATGAATTTTCAAAGTTGAGGGGGTCTATTCGTGAGAGTTGAGGAATTCTGTTATCTGGAAAAAATGTACAGTCATTGTCAGATTTTCTGTGAATTTTATTTTCCTGAGAAACTTTCCAGTGTTTTAGAGTGGCTGATAAGCTATCCAGGACAAGGAGGTCTTGAAGATACTTCATGGGGAATCCAGTTCGAATGACGAGGTGGAAGAAGAGACGTTTAGGAGTTCGAACAGAGACGGAGAAGCCCAAGTTAAGTATAGATGAGTTAAGAACTCGCATCTATAGCACTTTGGGTGCCCTCTTTACCCTATACGAAGAAGCTTCCGCGACCATTGGCACAGATTTGAAGAAAGCCGAGTTTAAAGCATCATTCACTGTGGAGGCCACGAATGCTCCTGGTGAAGTAGAGTTGGATCCTTACAAGAGTGAGTTCAAGATGTCTGTTGTGATTAGTACAAACGATGGTGAGGAGGATCATATCTTCGATAGTTAATTTAGATTTTATTTCGTGTATAGCATGTATAATACACGATTTCCAATATAAAGCTCGGAAGAGTTAAGAAAGTGATGTAGAATTATTTTCCTCTATGATATTTTGTCCACTTAATGGTTGAGAAGGTGCAACATGAGTGGAAATTCAAAAGATTGGAAAGTTAGACTTAGAAACCTTCCTCAAGGTTTAGATGTCATAGTAAGTGTCGGAGAAAGTTCGAGAGAGATTATCGTCGAGTTTGAAAACCCTAGTACTAAACCTCAAGTAGAATCTCCGAGGAGAAGAGTAGAAACCGACTTGTGGTGTTATTTCTGTAGAGGGTTGGGACACAAAGTAGTGAATTGTCCAACTAGAATCAGAACCGAGAGAGCTAAAGGGAAGCGGGAGTTTACTGATTTAAGTCTTCGAGTGGGTCCATCGTCACCAGCACCAATTCATCTTCTAGGCGAAGATCCTTGTCCAAGTTGTGGAGTGGGTGATCTATCAAGAGGACACAAGTGCGTCGATGTGGCCGCCCTACTTACGTCAGTAGTCGAGAAGTTGGATGAGACTCAAAGAGCTGAGACGGAGAAGTTGTCGACTTCAAAAGAGGACTCAGCTGAGTTGTGATGGAGATCGTCATTCGAATGGTGGAGAAAGCGGTGATGCGACTCAGGCTCATGATTACCTTGGGAGAAAAGATGACACAAGAGGTGTTGTTACAACCATTTCCTTTCATTTTACCTATGGTAGATTATTCGCGAATGGAATTGGTGATGTTCGTACTCTTTTAGCGAGTAGTTATTGCACAAAAATTAGAAGGGTAGAAAGAATAGTTACAAGATGGGGAAGTTACCAGTGTTTCATGGGAAAGACAATGAAGCTGTAGAACCATTTGTACGAGACTTCAAAAGGGGTTGCATCGGAAACAACGTGAGAAGGAAGGAAGAATGGGTGTTGTTACTGCCAGAGTTTTTAGAAGATTTTGCTCTTACGTGGTATGACGACCGAGTGAAGAGCAAGACACCTGGTGCAGTTGAGGACACATGGGAGACGTTGAGTAATGCACTCATCGAAGAATTTCTTCCAGAAGAGAGTTATGAGAAGCTCATGGTAGAGCTTACTCATTTGAAGCAACGGGACGACGAGAAAATTCGGCAATATGCCGAAAGGGTGGATAAGTTGGAGCAACGGTTTCGGACGGTCCTACGGAAGAGTGGAGACAATGTGGAGCTAACGATGGCGGGGATTGGAGCAGTGTTGACCAAGAACTTGGTGGGAGGATTGAGGCCTTCAATTCGAACCCAAGTGAGGTACGAGAAGCCAGCAACCAAAGCGGAGGCCATCAAGATAGCGACAAATATGGAAGAGAGTTTGGATGAAGGAGATATCATCCAACCTCATCATGCTGCTCTGGTGTCAACTCCGACTCCTGGTGTAGTCACAACAATCGCACCTGCACCATCACAATTGGTGATTGCTTCAACGTCAGCTCCTACTCCAACTGTGGTGCCAAGATCATTTATCCCTACAGCGATGTCTACTGCCACCTCTGATTTCCATGCTGAGTTGAAGAGCATCACCGATACTCTTGCGGATCTCAAGATAAACGTGGTGCAATTACGCGAATGGAGGAACAAAGGTGGAGGAGGAGGTCAACGAGGTTACGACAACAATCCTAACCGAGGAAACCAAGGTAACTTTGGAGGAATCACTTGTTGGACGTGTGGAGGTTCTCATTTCCAGCGAAATTGTCCTAACAACGGAGCAAGAGGTGCCGAAGCTGTCAGAATGAATGTGGGTGGAGGAAATCCATCACAAGGACGAGACAAGGGGGTGGCTACTATCGATGTCGTGCGAGATCCCATCTACGAGAAAGGAGAGAGTTCAAACTCTTCTCATGCACCGGTGGAGCTTTTAGCTCAAGAAAGGAAAAGAACTCGATTTTCTGATGAACCGGTTTTCATGGAGGAGTCAGCAAGTAGAAGTACTCGTTCGAGTAATGTTTCGAGTACACCAAGGGAGCCAAGAAGGAAGCTGGTAGATGGCGGATTTCACCATTTCATCTTCCCAAGCGGGATATGATGTGGTTGAAGATGTGGATGCTCAGAAAGCCAACATCACTGTTGGACAACTGATCGCACTTAATCCCAGCTTACGAAGGGAACTCAGAGGAGGACTGAGTTCTAAGAGAAGCAAGAAGAAGAAACCCAAGAGCAAGACATCAAAGTCTGTGGGAGTTGGTGTGGTGGATGTGCATGCTTCAGAGGTATGCACTAGGGCTTCAAAGATTGAAGTCCGGTTGAATGGTCACTACGTCTCTGACGTATTGGTGGATGGAGGGTCGGCTGTAAACGCCATATCGGAGAGGTTGATGAAGAAGTTGGGGATGGAACCAACTTGCCCGGCTAGCATTGTCGTGGAGATGGCTAACAAGCAACGGGTAAGACCTCTTGGTGTGTTAGAGAAGGTGGTCGTGTCTGTGATGGGAGTTCAAACATTGATGTCCTTTCAAGTGTTAAAGGACTCTAGTTATGATTTGCTCCTAGGTAGGCCTTGGTTGAGAGCTGTGCGCACCACTGATAGGTGGCACAAGGGATACTTACGGATTGGACCTAGAGATCATAGAGTGATAGTTCCTCTCTCGGGTGTTGGAGCTGTGACTTCTGACTCTGATAGACCCACTAGTGACTACTGGGAATCTGATACGGAGGACGATCAGAGTGTCTCAGAAATAGATACCGGAGATTCTTACGATCAAGAATCCTCGTCTGAGGACGAAGGATTTGGTCGAGATGAATCATTACATCAGCTTAGTGCTATTGACTTGTTGCCTCGACCAGCAGTGGAGAAAGATCCTGACAAAGAAGAGTTGAGTGAGGCAGAGATTGTGAGAAGACTCTCTACCCTGAAGTTTGGTATCAATGTCACTCAAGAAGAGAAAAGTAGATTCCTAGATATATTTCGAAAATATATCCATGTGTTTGCTTTCAGCTACAAGGATTTGAAGGAGGTGACTCTCGAGACTCATCGAATCGAATTGGAGGAGAACGCAAGACTAGTTCGACAGAAGCAGAGAAGGGTCAATCCTACAACAGCAATGATGGTCAAGGAGGAGATAGACAAGTTGAGGGAGGCGAGTTTCATCTATGAGGTGGAGAACTCAGAATGGGTTTCACCCATTGTGATTGTCAAGAAGAAGAATGGTAAGCTGCGAGTGTGCATAGACTATAAGAAGCTGAATGCAGTTACCAAGAAGGATTATTACCCTCTACCATTTATAGATGAGATTTTGGAGGAAGTTGCTGGTCATGAGTGGTACAGCTTTGGTGATGGTTATAGTGGATACAACCAGATCAAGATAGCACAGGAGTACCAGCAGTTGACTACTTTCACTACTCCTTGGGAAACATTTACATTTCGAGTGATGCCATTCGGACTGTGTAATGCACCGACCACGTTTCAGAGGTTCATGAACAAGATGTTCGAACCATTCATAGGGAAGTTTGTTCGTGATTTCATTGATGATTTCTGTGTGTACGGAAGAAAGGACGACCACTTTGATCATGTGATCAAAGTTTTGCAGCGGTTGGAGCAAGCTAACGCTTCTTTGAATCCAGAGAAGTGCATCTTTGGCTGCGAAGAAGTTCTGTTGTTAGGACACATCATTTCCAAGAAGGGGATTGCGGTAGATCCTGAGAAGGTGAAGAAGATTGTGGATCTTCCATTTCCAATCAACTTGACAAAGTTGAGACAGTTTCTTGGGATGGTTGGATATTATCGTAGGTTTGTCTTTTCCTTCTCAAACAAAGCAATAGCTTTGACTATGTACATGAAGAAGGGAGTTGATTTTGACTTGATAGTGCATGATCAGAAGGCAAAGGAAGCATTTGAGGAGCTGAAAAAGGCATTGGTGATAGCTCCTTTACTTGCTAAACCTGAGTGGAGTAAAGCATTTATTCTGTATACGGATGCCTCCAATGTAGCTATCGGGTGTACATTAAGTCAGTTAGATGAAGATGGGCACGATCATCCTATAGCTTATGCTAGTAGGCAGATGGTGCCAGCGGAGAAGAATTACTCCGTGACTGAACGAGAAGGATTAGCGGTGATCTTTGGATTGAAGAAATTCCGACATTACTTGCTTGGAGGGAAATTTTCCATAGTCACAGATCACAAGGCTTTAAAGTATATCTTTAATAAGCCTAATGCCGAAGGTCGTATTGCTCGTTGGAAGATCCTTCTAACAGAATACGATTATGTGATCGAAGATAGACCAGGGAAGAAGCATGCGAATGCTGATCTTTTGTCAAGGGCTTATGATGATGAGGGAGAAGAACCGTTTGATGATTCATTTCCAGACGAGCATCTGATGACCATCACAAGCATCGAGGAGATACCGGACGAGTACAAGGAAATTTGGAGTTTCCTTGTAGATGGCTCTTTTCCAGAAGGTATGCATACCCGAGAACGTAACGCGTTGATCAAGAGATGCAAACCTTACACCATGGTGGAGGGAATTCTGTTTCATCAAGGAGCAGATGGGTTACTAAGGAGAGCAGTTGGTCAGAAAGAGGCATTCAAGCTAATGCACGAGTTTCACGACGGAAATGTTTGCGGAGGTCACTTTGCTGGTAAGATAACAGCCTTCAAGATTTTGGATGCGGATTATCATTGGAGAGGGATTTTCAAAGAGTGTTTAGACTATTGCAAAACTTGTGACGTATGTCAAGCATTTGCTCTAAAGTCTACTAGAACACCTCCGTTAAGATCAATTCCAGTATTATGGCCGTTTGAGAAATGGGGTATTGACTTTGTAGGTCCTCTTAATAAGACACCTCGAGGCAATAGATACATTGTAGTCGCCACTGACTATTGTACCAAGTGGGTAGAGGCTAGACCTTTGAGGGAGACTAATGAAACAGAAGTCGGTAGATTCCTATGGGAGAGGATCATCACCAGATTTGGATGTCCGTTAGAGTTGGTCTCGGATAGAGGAGGAGAGTTTGTAGGGAGCATGACTACTGCTATGCTACAACACTTTTCTATCAAGCCACGAGTAACGACCTCATACAAACCAAATGCTAATGATCTTTCGGAGAAGACCAATCTTACACTTTGTATGATGCTCGCCAAAGATGCTGGTGTTGAGACTGCGAAACATACTTGGGATAAGAGGCTACATGCTATCTTATGGGAGTATCGAATGACAACAAAGACTTCTACTGGATACTCCCCATTTCGACTGGTTTATGGAGTGGAGTCCAAGTTGCCGATCCAATTCGAATTGGATACTTTTCAAACTATTCAACGAAAGTTGAAGAGGTCGAGAGGAGAAGACGTGGTCAGATCAAGAAGGGAGCAACTCATGGAGTTGGAAGAGACCCGAGCGGTAGCAATGATCCGGATGGAACGAGCTCAAGCGTATCAAAAGAAGAGTTACGACAAACGGTTGGGCAAGAGGGAGGTAAAACCTTTTCAAGTCGGAGATTGGGTTATGTTGTATGATGCTATCAGATTCAAGAGGGCTAAGAAGAAGTTTCTTCCAAGATATTTTGGTCCTTTTGTTGTAGATAAGGTGTGGAACAACTTCACATATGACCTTCAGGAGCTGGGAGGAAGGAGATTTGATCGAGTAAATCATGACAAGTTGAAGTTGTTTCATCGACGAAAGTTCTCTCTTCACTCCGAGGACGGAGCGAAAATTTAGTCCGGGGGTAAAATGTAACGACCTATGTTACACATAGGAAGTTTGTCTATTAGTAAGGTGTTTAGTTATAACTAAGTGTTGAGAATGTTTATTGGCTGCCAAAGTACTTTAAGGATGTATCAAGTTAGTCATGACTAGCTAAAAGTTAGTTATGGTTAAACTTAGCTGTACTTTTGGCAGAATTCAGATATTTGCTAAAGAGTGAGCACTACTATCTTGTCATCTTGTCTAAAAGGTAGAAAGGAGGTGGAAAGTATCCCTTATCTCCTTTTTGACTTGATATTAGTGGTTGGATTAAAGTTGTGGACTTTGTGGGCATTAAAAACAAGAAGAGATTCCAAATGTTTCCTTTTTAGTGGGTCCTAGTGTAGAGGGGGGGTGGAAATTCGAGATTCCTTGAGAATATTCCAGAATCCTTCTAGAAGTTGTTGACTTTGAAGGAATAAGCCCATGTGAAAAGGTATAAAGCCCATGTGATCAATGCTTTTACCTTAAGTAATATCTTAGTAAAACCCGGTAAAAGTAGTTACGGTTGAGTTACCGAGGGTACCAAAGTAAAAACCTAGAATGTATAAATAGAGGAGTAGAGAAGAGCTCCTCATCCTTGTTTTCACATTGTCGTAATGACAACTTGAGTAATATAGAGAGTGTGGGATATTCTTAGCATGTGAGAACTTGAGAGACGTCGTTAGAATGGAGGATTTTAGTTGATGTGTTTAAGGAGAATTTTAGTTGATAAGTTTGTGGGTGTATGAATGAGTGAACTCAGCATTTTCCCTTCAAGTTCATGGTGTGCTTCCATCAAAGCCATCAGAGGTGACCTCTGGGTGAGAGACAGACCCGACATGTTGCAGATTCGTGGATGACGATCGTGGAGGTTGAGAGATCGGGGGGGTAGTAGATCGATAGGACCGCGGAGGGTTTACAGTCCCGAGTGTCTTCCCCGAGGTCACTGTCACCGCAGGAGGCCGTAACCATCTTCTGAACCTTTCTTATACTCTACTTCTCGCATATCTTATATCTTCTGATAGGAAGTAGGATGTAATGCAAGGTGGGTTGTCTTCTTGGTAATCCATGCGAGGCCTTGCTTAGATAGGATTGTTTAGATATAGCTCGGAAGACGAGAGCTATCTAGGAAGTACTGTTAGAATCCCGGAAGACGGAGTAGCTGTCTTCTGGAAGACTAGTTTCGTCTTCTGAGAAGTAGAAGCTAGACTGTGGGCATTCGGGAAGGACTGAGCCTTCAGCTCATAGTAGGTGCTTGTGGTTTAGTGCAACAGATCTTCCAGGTATGTCGATGCATTCGCGGGGCTTGGTGTTACCAGCGGCAGAATTGGCCGAGGCCACTCCTTTCCTCAAGGAGTTGGGTCTCGACTTCTTCCTGTGGGATTGGAACCTCGCAGATCAAGGGCTTCTGGAGGAAGTGTGGGCAGCGTTACCACCGCGTAACCGTGTACCTGCGAAGGCAGGAGTAGCTCGGGGAAGACCGTCTTCCTGGACTGAAGACTGGTGGCATAAGGCGTTTCACAGGCCTGAGTCCGAGAACCGAGGATATTGGTACGAGAAGAAGATCTTGCCTAGGATTGTGAGTTCATGGCATGTACCTGGGAGCACCACCTGCCTTTTCGTGGAAGACA
Source organism: Asterella californica (assembly GCA_036924285.1). Taxonomy (NCBI): domain Eukaryota; kingdom Viridiplantae; phylum Streptophyta; class Marchantiopsida; order Marchantiales; family Aytoniaceae; genus Asterella; species Asterella californica. The sequence continues at coordinate 172,103 of JAYKYS010000022.1, read as the reverse complement.
TGCAGGGGAGGAACGGTTGGAAGATAGAATCTTACCGGGAGTCGAAGAAGCGCCTCCTAGCGAAGTTATTTTTGCATCTCTTTCCCAAGGAGAAAGCGCAGAAGACAAGGTACTTAGGCGATCAGGACGTGGAGTTCTTGGAATCAGTGTGGGATGACAGAGTACCCATCTACTGGGGCGTGTACATCCACAACTACGTACAGACGGAGCTAGCATACTTGGGTACCCCGGCGGGAGGACACCTGACGCCCTTCCTCTGCTACTTGTATGTAGCCATGGGGGATCTTAGGGAAGATCAGCTGGCAGTGTATGGGCCAACGGAGCGACAGGAGGTGAAGGAAGAGACCTCGGAAGACGATGACCGAGAGGCAGTAGCAACGCCCTCTCCCACTCTGATGCCCCAGCTCAGGCCCGGCTCTCACCAGAAGACGCTTCTGGTGAGGGAAGATGAGTCTAGTGGGTCGGAAGACGCCACGCCACTGAGAAAGATGAGTCCCTGAAGTGTACCGAGGACACCCATCTCCCTCATTCACTCAAGATCGGAGTCCGACTCGGAAGAAGACCTGCTGAGTACCCGATCGGAGCAGAAGACTGCTTCTGCAACGCCTGGGAGTCTTCCGAAGACTCCAAAAGACAAAGGATGGATGGGCGCTCCTGCTGCGATGCGAGGAAGCGCAAAGAAGAGAGCCGCTCCTGCCATGAGGAGTTTTCCACCTCGGAAGATGAGAAGAGTAGCTTCTTCTCGTGCGCAGAAGATGAAGGCCGTAGTAGTGGAAGAGGCTTCCTTGCCTCTGGAAGACGAAGTCGACACCATGGAGCGAGTGGTGGAGATGAACTTGTCTTCCGCAGGAAGACGACTGGAGGAGTTCAGTGCCTACTTCCAGAAGGAGATCCAGCCAGCTATGGAGTTGCTGGGCACAGGAGAAGCCCTTACAACCTGGATTCAGCCTGCGCACCTTGCTGCGACAGGGGGAGGACCAGAAGAAGACGGAGTCGCTGGAAGGTAGCCTCCGCACTACGGAGAAGCTTGCAGCCAGGTACAAGGCGGAAGCAGCCGCTTCTGCCAAGGAGCTGGTACAGCTTCGGAAGAGCAACCAGGAGTTGCAGGCGCGGGTACACCAGCGCAATCAGGAAGTCGCCCGAGTGCAAGAGAAGATCACCGCCCTCGCAGAAGAGCAGACCATATGGAAGACGCAGCGAGAAGCCGCGGAAGCGCGAGCTGCAGCTGAGACGACGCAGAGGGAAGCAGTAGAGACCCGTGCGCTGAAGATGTTGGCACAGTCGGTGGAAGCGCTTCGGAAGAAGTTCAACTACACCGCGGGTAGGAAGTTACTTACCTTAGCTAGAGGATGGGACAGCGAGTCCAGAGCGATGTTGGTGGAATGCCGGGAGAGTATGTTCAGGTACTTGGATAGACAGATAGAAGGAGTGAAGACACTTTATGGTCTTCCCTCGCTTCCGACACCTGCAACCGCATCTTCCCACGCTCCAGCACCATCGACTGGATCCGGAATGAAGAAGGAGGAGTTCGATCTCGCTGTGCACTTGGTGGTGACAGCGTTGGAAGACGAGAAGACTCCAGAAGACGTCCCGGAAGACAAGATGTCTTCTGGAAGACAGGAAGACGAGCCGTCTTCCCAGGTATTCCGCGTGGAGGAAGCGACTTCCTCGGATCCCCATGAGGTCCCCATGGTCCCTAGTCCCGCACCCGTGCCTCAGAAGACGGAAGAAGCACCAGTCGACTCCGCTTCCCAGAAGACGCTTCTGTCTTCCGAAGCAGAAGCCGAAGCCGAGGAAGACGCAGCAGCAGCGACAGCAGAGCCAGCAAGAGACGAAGAAGAGGAAGCCACCTCAGTGACATCCGAGGTAACTGCAAGGCTTTCTAGCTTATCAGAAGCCGCATTAGGAGCTCCGATAGGAGCAGATCAGGTAGAGATTGCCTCCGTGCAATCTGAGTAGTTAGTAACTCCATTTCCAAATATAATAGAATCGAACATGCTATCTTAAGGATGGCAGTTTTCCCATGTAATATTAGTTAGGACACCATGTGGCAGCATAGGTAGCGTAGGAAGGACAAGGTGGATGACCAATTCGGGCAAGGGAACCGCTTGCATGTGAGGTGACAACCTCCTGTCAGCGCCTCTCTCTCCCTGGTGGTCGCCTCCCCTGGTTCTCATGGCAGCAACATAAGTAGGATAGCAGCGTAGGAGAAAGGGCTCTGCCAGTTCTGCTAGTTCTGTAGAATTCTGTAGTAACTGAACATACACACCGATTCTACAGGCAGGCAGGCGAGACACATTAGAGCAGAGACAGTCTTAGCGCACTACACCCGTCGTTGGAAACATACGAATAGTCTTGGAATATATCGGAGGGGTCTGCATACTCGCACCAGCAGTGGGTCGAAGATGTAGATAGAAGTAGTGGACAGTCTAGGAACAGGGAACGGCATCCTCGTGCAGTCCGGTTAGCTAGGCTGGTGTGTCGAGGAGTAGACGCAGGAAGTAGAGGGAGTGAGCTTCCCAATGCCATTGTGACTTCTTCTCGGAGAATAGATTGTGGATTTGAGTGCAGAAGCTTTGTCCATGTCTTCTGGATGGTGGGTTCATTGAATTCGCTCCCAATTGTGCATGGGAAGTGTTCTCTTGAGTGGCGGTGACTGTCAGCAGTTGTGGAAGTGTAGCTTGACTCGTTCAGTAGAACACTTGGGATCTACGTACAGACGGTCTTCTGGGTAAGGGATCCCAGAAGGCAGAGCAGTCAGAGCAGCGAAGTGAAGAAGAAAGAAGCCTTCTTCTCGCAACAGAAGACGACATCCTCGAGTAGAAGACGGTGCAACAGTACTCACGTTTGTTGTCTTCCTCCCCAAACTATTACAAGCAGGGATGGCTTGTTAGTCAGGATCCGGACTAGAAGCCTGTCGGAATCTTAATTTACTCTTTTCATCTTGTTTTCTCTTGTTTGGCTTTTCTCATCTTCCCCATCTTCTCCCATCTTCCCCATCTTCTTACCTTCTTCTAGTGAGTTTCCGATACTTCTATTGAGCTTCCGTGGAGGTGAATGTCGTTGTAGTGCTGCAGGAAGACAACTTCCGTAGGCAGAAGCCTGGGAGGCTACAGGGGGCATACACCCTGTGAATGATCTAACCCGTTGAATTGTGAGTGTGAGAATAAGGTGTAACGACCGTTGCTGGTCGACTTCTGCGAAGCAGGACAGCCTTCTGGAGGTGTGAGAAGACGAGTTGAACCTCCAGAAGACGAGAATCGCTTCGGGAAGACGGTTTCGAGAAGACCGGAAGAAGCAATCTGGAAGCAGGAAGATCGTCTTCCAGAGCTTCTCTGTGAATAGTTGTGTGGTATTGTAATTGTTAGTTGTTTGTTTGGGCCCAGAGCACCATTTGGCGTGTCTGGAAGACGTGTTGTTTTGTGTGGTTTTGTGAGAAGACGGGATTTCTAGGCAAAACCCGTGTGTTTGTGTGTTTGAACAGATCTTAGAACTTAGAGCAGCGTTACTTGTGCAAATCCTCTGTGGGAACGATATCTTGTATACTAAATGGGCAAAAGGAGAAATCCTTCGTCACTACATATAGTGAGGAACCATTTTTGGCACCGCTGTCGAGGATTTCATCTTAGTAACTTCTGTTCTAAGCTTCCTAGATCTGTGTGCCATTAGTTAGGTTCATTTCGAACTAACTTCGACTGTAGTTGAATGTGTTGTGGGACTCTATCTTGCTAGAAGACGGGAACCGCAACCAGAAGTTGATAAGATACCTCAGGGAGAGTTGGAAGAAGCCGCTTCCCTGCTTCCAAGAGCTCTTGGAAGACTCGATCTTGGAAGACTGCAGTAAGTGCAACAAAAAGCAGGAGAAGAAGACGTTCTGAACTGTAAACCCTCCGCGGTCCTATCGATCAACTACCCCCTCCCCGATCTCTCAACCTCCACGATCGTCATCCACGAATCTGCAACATGTCGGGCTTGTCTCTCACTCAGGGGTCACCTCTGATGGCTTTGATGGAAGCACACCATGAACTTGAAGGGAAAATGCTGAGTTCACTTATTCATACACCCACAAACTTATCAACTAAAAATCTCCTTAAACACATCAACTAAAATCCTCCATTCTAACGACGTCTCTCAAGTTCTCACATGCTAAGAATATCCCACACTCTCTATATTACTCAAGTTGTCATTACGACAATGTGAAAACAAGGATGAGGAGCTCTTCTCTACTCCTCTATTTATACATTCTAGGTTTTTACTTTGGTACCCTCCGATAACTCAGCCGTAACTATTTTTACCGGGTTTTACTAAGATATTACTTAAGGTAAAAGCATTAATCACATGGGCTTCTTACCTTTTCACATGGGCTTATTCCTTCAAAGTCAACAACTTCTAGAAGGATTCTGGAATATTTTCAAGGAATCTCAAATTTCCACCCCCCCCTCTACACTAGGACCCACTAAAAAGAAAACATGTGGAATCTCTTCTTGTTTTTAATGCCCACAAAGTCCACAACTTTAATCCAACCACTAATATCAAGTCAAAAAGGAGATAAGGGATACTTTCCACCTCCTTTCTACCTTTTAGACAAGATGACAAGATAGTAGTGCTCACTCTTTAGCAAATATCTGAATTCTGCCAAAAGTACAGCTAAGTTTAACCATAACTAACTTTTAGCTAGTCATGACTAACTTGATACATCCTTAAAGTACTTTGGCAGCCAATAAACATTCTCAACACTTAGTTATAACTAAACACCTTACTAATAGACAAACTTCCTATGTGTAACATAGGTCGTTACATTTTACTCCCGGACTAAATTTTCGCTCCGTCCTCGGAATGAAGAGAGAACTTTCGTCGATGAAACAACTTCAACTTGTCATGATTTACTCGATCAAATCTCCTTCCTCCCAGCTCCTGAAGGTCATATGTGAAGTTGTTCCACACCTTATCTACAACAAAAGGACCAAAATATCTTGGAAGAAACTTCTTCCTAGCCCTCTTGAATCAAATAGCATCATACAACATAACCCAATCTCCGACTTGAAAAGGTTTTACCTCCCTCTTGCCCAACCGTTTGTCGTAACTCTTCTTTTGATACGCCTGAGCTCGTTCCATCCGGATCATTGCTACCGCTCGGGTCTCTTCCAACTCCATGAGTTGCTCCCTTCTTGATCTGACCACGTCTTCTCCTCTCGACCTCTTCAACTTTCATTCAATAGTTTGAAAAGTATCCAATTCGAATTGGATCGGCAACTTGGACTCCACTCCATAAACCAGTCGAAATGGGGAGTATCCAGTAGAAGTCTTTGTTGTCGTTCGGTACTCCCATAAGATGGCATGTAGCCTCTTATCCCAAGTATGTTTCGCAGTTTCAACACCAGCGTCTTTGGCGAGCATCATACAAAGTGTAAGATTGGTCTTCTCCGCAAGACCATTAGCATTTGGTTTGTATGAGGTCGTTACTCGTGGCTTGATAGAAAAGTGTTGTAGCATAGCAGTAGTCATGCTCCCTACAAACTCTCCTCCTCTATCTGAGACCAACTCTAACGGACATCCAAATCTCGTGATGATCCTCTCCCATAGGAATCTACCGACTTCTGTTTCATTGGTCTCTCTCAAAGATCTAGCCTCTACCCACTTGGTACAATAGTCAGTGGCGACTACAATGTATCTATTGCCTCGAGGTGTCTTATTAAGAGGACCTACAAAGTCAATACCCCATTTCTCAAACGGCCCTAATACTGAAATTGATCTTAACGGAGGTGTTCTAGTAGACTTTAGAGCAAATGCTTGACATACGTCACAAGTTTTGCAATAGTCTAAACACTCTTTGAAAATCCCTCTCCAGTGATAACCCGCATCCAAAATCTTGAAGGCTGTTATCTTACCAGCAAAGTGACCTCCGCAAACAGTTCCGTCGTGAAACTCGTGCATTAGCTTGAATGCCTCTTTTTGACCAACTGCTCTCCTTAGTAAGCCATCTGCTCCTTGATGAAACAGAATTCCCTCCACCATGGTGTAAGGTTTGCATCTCTTGATCAACACGTTACGTTCTCGGGTATGCATACCTTCTGGAAAAGAGCCATCTGCAAGGAAACTCCAGATTTCCTTGTACTCGTCCGGTATCTCCTCGATGCTTGTGATGGTCATCAGATGCTCGTCTGGAAATGAATCATCAAACGGTTCTTCTCCCTCATCATCATAAGCCCTTGACAAAAGATCAGCATTCGCATGCTTCTTCCCTGGTCTATCTTCGATCACATAATCATATTCTGTTAGAAGGATCTTCCAACGAGCAATACGACCTTCGGCATTAGGCTTATTAAAGATATACTTTAAAGCCTTGTGATCTGTGACTATGGAAAATTTCCCTCCTAGCAAGTAGTGTCGAAATTTCTTCAATCCAAAGATCACCGCTAATCCTTCTCGTTCAGTCACGGAGTAATTCTTCTCCGCTGGAACCATCTGCCTACTAGCATAAGCTATAGGATGATCATGCCCATCTCCATCTAGCTGACTTAATGTACATCCGATTGCTACATTGGAGGCATCCGTATACAGAATAAATGCTTTACTCCACTCAGGTTTAGCAAGTATAGGAGCTGTCACTAATGCCTTTTTCAGCTCCTCAAATGCTTCCTTTGCCTTCTGATCATGCACTATCAAGTCAAAATCAACTCCCTTCTTCATGTACATAGTCAAAGCTATTGCTTTGTTTGAGAAGGAAAAGACAAACCTACGATAATATCCAACCATGCCAAGAAACTGCCTCAACTTTGTCAAGTTGATCGGAAATGGAAGATCCACAATCTTCTTCACCTTCTCAGGATCTACCGCAATCCCATTCTTGGAAATGATGTGCCCTAACAGCAGACCTTCTTCGCAGCCAAAGATGCACTTCTCTGGATTTAGAGAAGCGTTGGCTTGCTCCAACCGCTGCAAAACTTTGATCACATGATCAAAGTGGTCCTCCTTTCGTCCGTACACACAGAAATCGTCAATGAAATCCCGAACAAACTTCCCTATGAATGGTTCAAACACCTTGTTCATGAACCTTTGAAACGTGGCCGGAGCATTACACAATCCGAATGGCATCACTCGAAATGCAAATGTTCCCCAAGGAGTAGTGAAAGTAGTCAACTGTTGGTACTCCTGTGCTATCTTGATCTGGTTATACCCACTATAACCATCACCAAAGCTGTACCACTCATGACCAGCAACTTCCTCCAAAATCTCATCTATAAATGGTAGAGGATAATAATCCTTCTTGGTAACTGCATTCAGCTTCTTATAGTCTATGCACACTCGCAGCTTACCATTCTTCTTCTTGACAATCACAATGGGTGAAACCCATTCTGAGTTCTCCACCTCATAGATGAAACTCGCCTCCTTCAACTTGTCTATCTCCTCCTTGACCATCATTGCCGTTGTGGGATTGACCCTTCTCTGCTTCTGTCGAACTGGTCTTGCGTGCTCCTCCAATTCGATTCGATGAGTCTCGAGAGTCACCTCTTTCAAATCCTTGTAGCTGAAAGCAAACACATGGATATATTTTCGAAATATATCTAGGAATCTACTTTTCTCTTCTTGAGTGACATTGATACTAAACTTCAGGGTAGAGAGTCTTCTCACAATCTCTGCCTCACTCAACTCTTCTTTGTCAGGATCTTTCTCCACTGCTGGTCGAGGCAACAAGTCAATAGCACTAAGCTGATGTAATGATTCATCTCGACCAAATCCTTCGTCCTCAGACGAGGATTCTTGATCGTAAGAATCTCCGGTATCTACTTCTGATACACTCTGATCATCCTCCGTATCAGATTCCCAGTAGTCACTAGTGGGTCTATCAGAGTCAGAAGTCACAACTCCAACACCCGAGAGAGGGACTATCACTCTATGATCTCTAGGTCCAATCTGTAAGTATCCCTTGTGCCACCTATCAGTGGTGCGCACAGCTCTCAACCAAGGCCTACCTAGGAGCAAATCATAACTAGAGTCCTTTAACACTTGAAAGGACATCAATGTTTGAACTCCCATCACAGACACGACCACCTTCTCTAACACACCAAGAGATCTTACCCGTTGCTTGTTAGCCATCCCCACGACAATGCTAGCCGGACGAGTTGGTTCCATCCCCAACTTCTTCATCAACCTCTCCGATATGGCGTTTACATCCGACCTTCCGTCCACCAATACGTCAGAGACGTAATGACCATTCAACCGGACTTCAATCTTTGAAGCCCTAGTGCATACCTCTGAAGCATGCACATCCACCACACCAACTCCCACTGACTTTGATGTCTTGCTCTTGGGTTTCTTCTTCTTGCTTCTCTTAGAACTCAGTCCTCCTCTGAGTTCCCTTCGTAAGTTGGGATTAAGTGCGATCAGTTGTCCAACAGTGATGTTGGCTTTCTGAGCACCCACATCTTCAACCACATCATATCCCGCTTGGGAAGATGAAATGGTGAAATCCGCCATCCCCAGCTTCCTTCTTGGTTCCCTTGGTGTACTCGAAACATTACTCGAACGAGTACTTCTACTTGCTGACTCCTCCATGAAAACCGGTTCATCAGAAAATCGAGTTCTTTTCCTTTCTTGAGCTAAAAGCTCCACCGGTGCATGAGAAGAGTTTGAACTCTCTCCCTTCTCGTAGATGGGATCTCGCACGACATCGATAGTAGCCACCCCCTTGTCTCGTCCTTGTGATGGATTTCCTCCATCCACATTCATTCTGATAGCTTCGGCACCTCTTGCTCCGTTGTTAGGACAATTTCGCTGGAAATGAGAACCTCCACACGTCCAACAAGTGATTCCTCCAAAGTTACCTTGGTTGCCTTCAAAGTTACCTTGATTTCCTCGGCTGGGATTGTTGTCGTAACCTCTTTGACCTCCTCCTCCACCTTTGTTCCTCCATTCTCGTAACTGCACCACGTTTATCTTGAGATCCGCAAGAGTATCGGTGATGCTCTTCAGCTCGGCATGAAAATCAGAGGTGGCAGTAGACATCGTTGTTGGGACAAACGGTCTTGGCACCACCGTTGGAGTAGGAGCTGATGTTGAAGCAATCACCAATTGTGATGGTGCAGGTGCGATCATTGTGGCTACACCAGGATTCGGAGTTGACACCAGAGCAGCATGATGAGGTTGGATGATATCTCCTTCATCCAAACTCTCTTCCATATTTGTCGCAATCTTGATGGCCTCCGCTTTGGTTGTTGGCTTCTCGTACCTCACTTGGGTTCGAACTGAAAGCCTCAACCCTCCCACCAAGTTCTTGGTCAACACTGCTCCAATCCCCGCCATCGTTAGCTCCACATTGTCTCCACTCTTCCGTAGGACCGTTCGAAACCGTTGCTCCAACTTATCCACCCTTTCGGCATATTGCCGAACTTTCTCGTCGTCCCCTTGCTTCAAATGAGTAAGCTCCACCATGAGCTTCTCATAACTCTCTTCTGGAAGAAATTCTTCGATGAGTGCATTACTCAACATCTCCCATGTGTCCTCAACTGCACCAGGTGTCTTGCTCTTCACTCGGTCGTCATACCACGTAAGAGCAAAATCTTCTTAAAACTCTGGCAGTAACAACACCCATTCTTCCTTCCTTCTCACGTTGTTTCCGATGCAACCCCTTTTGAAGTCTCGTACAAATGGTTCTACATCTTCATTGTCCTTCCCATGAAACACTGGTAACTTCCCCATCTTGTAACTATTCTTTCTACCTTTCTATTTTTTGTGCAATAACTACTCGCTAAAAGAGTACGAACATCACCAATTCCATTCGCGAATAATCTACCATAGGTAAAATAAAAGGAAATGGTTGTAACAACACCTCTTGTGCCATCTCTTCTCCCAAGGTAATCATGAGCCTGAGTCGCATCACCGTCTTCTCCACCATCCGAATGACGATCTCCATCACAACTCAGCTGAGTCCTCTTTTGAAGTCGACAACTTCTCCGTCTCAGCTCTTTGAGTCTCGTCCAACTTCTCGACTACTGACGTAAGTAGGACGGCCACATCGACGCACTTGTGTCCTCTGGATAGATCACCCACTCCACAACTTGGACAAGGATCTTCGCCTAGAAGATGAATTGGCGTTGGTGACGATGGACCCATTCGAAGACTTAAATCAGTAAACTCCTGCTTCCCTTTAGCTCTCTCGGTTCTGATTCTAGTTGGACAATTCACTACTTTGTGTCCCAACCCTCTACAGAAATAACACCACAAGTCGGTTTCTACTCTTCTCCTCGGAGATTCTACTTGAGGTTTAGTACTAGGGTTTTCAAACTCGACGATAATCTCTCTCGAACTTTCTTCGACACTTACTATGACATCTAAACCTTGAGGAAGGTTTCTAAGTCTAACTTTCCAATCTTTTGAATTTCCACTCATGTTGCACCTTCTCAACCATTAAGTGGACAAAATATCATAGAGGAAAATAATTCTACCTCACTTTCTTAACTCTTCCGAGCTTTATATTGGAAATCGTGTATTATACATGCTATACACGAAATAAAATCTAATCTAAAATTAACTATCGAAGATATGATCCTCCTCACCATCGTTTGTACTAATCACAACAGACATCTTGAACTCACTCTTGTAAGGATCCAACTCTACTTCACCAGGAGCATTCGTGGCCTCCACAGTGAATGATGCTTTAAACTCGGCTTTCTTCAAATCTGTGCCAATGGTCGCGGAAGCTTCTTCGTATAGGGTAAAGAGGGCACCCCAAGTGCTATAGATGCGGGTTCGTAACTCATCTATACTTAACTTGGGCTTCTCCGTCTCTGTTCGAACTCCTAAACGTCTCTTCTTCCACCTCGTCATTCGAACTGGATGCCCCATGAAGTATCTTCAAGACCTCCTTGTATGCCGAAACGTATATCTCTTAGTTGGTAAGAGATCTCTCCAAGATTTTTGTGGTCTCCAGTAGCTCAACCTCCAAGCTACTAAATCATGAAGTTTCAACAGAAACTTCCCTAATAAGAAGAGATGGTGATGACTGTACAAATTTTCAGAGAACTGAAATTTGTATATTTTCACTTCCCTCATGGTTGTCAACCCCCTCCACTTTGAAAAATTCTTTCTCTCTCTTCAGACCTCATCTTCTCATGATTTCTTTTGTCCTGGATTTATCAGCCACTCTAAAACACTGGAAAGTTTCTCAGGAAAATAAAATTCACAGAAAATCTGACAATGACTGTAATTTTTTTTCAGATAACAAAATTCCTCAACTCTCACGAATAGACCCCCTCAACTTTGAAAATTCATTCCTCCCTCTCTAGACCACCTTTTCCTATGATTTCTTTTGTCTTAGATAGGTTATCAGCCAATCTAAAACACTAGAAAGTTTCACAGGAAAATAAAATTCACAGAAAAGTTGATAGCGACTGTACAAATTTTCCAGAGAGCAGAATTTCTAAACTCACAAATTTATCTCCTCTAATAACTTTTCTCTCCTCCTTTCTCTACAACTCTTGTTGCACCCTCTTTCAACTCTCCTCAAACCCTTTCTAAGTGAACAAGATGTAAAGAATGACTTCGAACGCGTCATATATCACTACGGGATACACGAAAGGTTCTAACGTTGCTAACATCACGTTAGCTCTCTCTCCTCCCAACGTTCTCTCCATGTGCTCTCTCATAATCTCCTTTTGTCGAATATAGAACTGAACTCTAAACATCGTTCAACGATCCCTTCAAGTGAGGTCTCGGCAACGGAACCAAAAATGTAAACCCTCCGCGGTCCTATCGATCAACTACCCCCCCGATCTCTCAACCTCCACGATCGTCATCCACGAATCTGCAACATGTCGGACCTGTCTCTCACTTAGGGGTCACCTCTGATAGCTTTGATGGAAGCACACCATGAACTTGAAGGGAAAATGCTGAGTTCACTTATTCATACACCCACAAACTTATCAACTAAAAATCTCCTTAAACACATCAACTAAAATCCTCCATTCTAACGACGTCTCTCAAGTTCTCACATGCTAAGAATATCCCACACTCTCTATATTACTCAAGTTGTCATTACGACAATGTGAAAACAAGGATGAGGAGCTCTTCTCTACTCCTCTATTTATACATTCTAGGTTTTTACTTTGGTACCCTCCGATAACTCAGCCGTAAGTACTTTTACCGGGTTTTACTAAGATATTACTTAAGGTAAAAGCATTAATCACATGGGCTTCTTACCTTTTCACATGGGCTTATTCCTTCAAAGTCAACAACTTCTAGAAGGATTCTGGAATATTCTCAAGGAATCTCAAATTTCCACCCCCCCCCTCTACACTAGGACCCACTAAAAAGGAAACATGTGGAATCTCTTCTTGTTTTTAATGCCCACAAAGTCCACAACTTTAATCCAACCACTAATATCAAGTCAAAAAGGAGATAAGGGATACTTTCCACCTCCTTTCTACCTTTTAGACAAGATGACAAGATAGTAGTGCTCACTCTTTAGCAAATATCTGAATTCTGCCAAAAGTACAGCTAAGTTTAACCATAACTAACTTTTAGCTAGTCATGACTAACTTGATACATCCTTAAAGTACTTTGGCAGCCAATAAACATTCTCAACACTTAGTTATAACTAAACACCTTACTAATAGACAAATTTCCTATGTGTAACATAGGTCGTTACAGAACCTGTGATCGGTTGTTCAGTCATTTGGTCTTCCGGATCTAGTGGTAGAAGAATAGAGACATCTGTTCTCAGTACGCTGGTGGATGCCTCCGACCGGAGGAAGAAGCAGAAGACGCACGGGTAAAGATCCAGAGTGGGTAAACTCACCCCAGCGAACTGCTTCTAGAGAGCAGCGGATATCCCTGAGACACCAAAGGAAAGAATAAGAGCTCAGGAAGATCCGATCGGTAGAGTTGGAAGAGCCTTCCATCTCGAGCATAATCTTTGGCGAAGACAGAAGCCAACCGGGTGATCACGTGTATAAAGTAGATTTTGGTACTGGTTACTCGGAAGATGTCTTCCCAAGTGCGGAAGGAGCTTCTCAAGGTGAGGGAAGACTGGAGGAGATTGTTCCAGACGTCTCGGAAGGTAGCAGTGACAGTAGCTCTGACTCAGAAGACGACCTTCGTGACCCAGACAGGCCTGGACCTTCGAGAAGACCATCTCCACCACCTGGACCTGAGGAAGAAAGAAGTTGGCAGTCGCACCAGCCGGCAGTCGACATGGCTTCCCACACTCGGCAGAAGTACCATCCGTACGACGATGATGCTGATGCAGACGACTTCATCACGATGTTCGAGATCATCTCTAGATCCAACAAGGAAGACGCTGATGTTGACAGACTCCGTGTATTTCCCAGTTTGATCGTAGGGAAGAGAAGGAAGTGGATGAATAAGACGTTGGATGATGGTGTAGTAATGGCCGCTTGGGCTACTCTGAAGGCAGCTTTTCTGAAGAGGTTCAGAGGAGTGGGCTACGATCGTATGACCCTCATAGAACTTCAGAGACTCGAACGGAAGAAGAAAGAGACACTGCGGGATTACACCGAGAGGTTTGAAGATCTTCTGGATCACATCGCGCAGAACCAAGGCAGACCCGGCTACTGTGCTCAGCAAGCTGTCGACTGGTACTTGGGAGGATTGTCTCAGGACATGGAATTGTACTGCAGAAGAGGAAGAGGTGATGATTTAGCAGAGGTACAGAAGCATGCCGAGCAGTATGAAACCTCGAGCATCACTCGGAATATGACGAAAGACAAAGGGAAGACCTCGAAGAAGTCCAAGAAGTCGAAGAAGTCTTCCCGGAAGTCCAAGAAGAAGTCCAAGTCCACAGAAGCTGATAACAGTGATTCGGAAGCAGCCTCTACTTCTGAAGAGTCTACTGTCGAAAGTTCAGAATCCGAATCCGAACAAGAGAAGAAGACGCGGAAGAAGAAGAAGGAGAAGACGCGAGCAAGGGAGGAAGTTGTGCAGAAGATGCCTCAAACTCAGATCATTCAGTCTGCACCTGATCCCCGCATCGATGAGGTTCTGAAGCAGTTTGCCGACCTGAAAGTTCATCTTCTGAACCAGAAAGGACAAGCGGAAGCAGCCTACGGCTTCCCGGCCAAACCTTTGGTGCAACCTTTGTAACTCTTCCGGACACACCAGAGATCAGTGTACGCAGGACCAAGCTGTCAACTGGGCAGGATGGGAAGAAGACAATGAGGGATATCTACACGATCCCAGTGGGGAAACTTGCTATAGGATCGAGACAATACAACCCTTCACTCCTACGCCTCCCGCCCAATATAATCGTTATGTACCGAGGGATAGAGCTAGCAATGTACAGACCAGGACGCCCTGGCAGCCTTCTTCATCACAACGACCTCTCAACCCTCTTCTTGGAGCGTGCAATAATTGTGGAGAGACAGGACACTGATGGTCCACCTGTCCTCACCCGAGAAGACAGATTGGGCAAGTGCCCTTGTGTGGGAACTGTAAGGAAGCCGGTCATTTCACAGGAAATTGTCCTCAGACCTTACGACCCCGACAAATGGTGAGGTTTGCAGATACCACGCCTCCTGCAGAAGCAGCATCAACTTCTAAGCTCGAGTTAGCAGTGGTACAGCACATCACGGTAGAAGAAGAAGATCCTGGGGATTGTACGGATTGTCTCCATATCGAGAAAGACGAACCAGACCTCGGGAAGCGTGAAGGAAAGGAACATCAGCTGCAGAAGACGACTGCAGCTCAGAAGATGGAAACACCTGAAGAAGCGTCATCTTTCACTTTGACGGATGGTACTGTTTGGAATCCTGACCCGAATTCAGATAGTTGGCCCCGGAGGAAGTCTTGGATGAAGCTGTGTTCAAGGTAAGTACCAGAAGCAAAGGGAAGTCAGAATCTCGTCAGAAGGACGTCAAGAAGAAGAAGCAGCGTAAGGAGAGGTCATCTTCTCCTGGTCTTCTCCTACTTACGACCGAGAAGATCCGAAGTACTTTGCTCCTGACATTAGACAAGAGGTTGAAGCGATCATGCAAGAAGAGCTGGAGAAGAGACGGAAGATAGTACAACAGCTTCTTACACCGACTACGGCAACACCAGTCTCACGGGAACAGCCTCCAGTCGAGGGAAGACACTCTTCTGGTCTTCCACCCAAGGAAGCAACCACTACATCTTCTCTGTTGGAAACTCCAGTCACCCTTCTGAAAAGATCTCCGTACGACTTCTTGCGAGACTTGTGGAATCAGAAGGCGGATGTAACCTTCCAACAGCTGTTGGATGACAATGCTGGTTACAGGAAGTTGTTACAATCTGTGCTTCGAGGATCGAGGAAGAGGAGGGCAGCTAAACTTCCCAAGAGCATCCCGATCTTAAGAATAGAGCATGAGGACTTGGGAGCCCCAGAACTTGATATGGAGATCCATGGCTGTCTTCTGAAGAAGGTACTCATTGATTCCGGCTCCGGAGTTAACATCATGACGGAAGAAACGGCGCATGCCCTAGGCTTCACTGAGTTCCAGCCTACTCCGAGAATTCTCAGAATGGCGGACCAGACCAGAAGACGACCTTTGGGGCAACTGAAAGATGTCTTGACGGTAATTGGTGGATTATCTTTTTACCTCACTTACATCATTTTGTGACCTGTAGCTAAGGTTGGATATCAGGTGTTGATAGGAAGACCATGGCTGTATGCTGCAAATGTGAATACCGACTGGAGAAGACATCGTTTGAGATTTCCCAATCTTACACCCAAGTCAGGTGAGAAGAGTAAGGTCTCGCTTCCTTGGATCAAGATTGGACACCAAGGTGAAACTACAGAAGTGTGCAGAGGAAGTGGAAGATGTGGTCTGTGGATACATTGAGTGCTACGAGATTGCGGAAGAAGAGCTTCCAGAAGACGAGAATACCGTCTTCTCTTCGGAAGATCCGACAGTTGGTCTTCCAGAAGACGAATCTGAACCAGAAGAAGCTCCCAAACCGGAATACTTTGGTGCCAGTGAGTACAGTCACACTGAAGGAATGGTAAACCCGAATGATCTCCAAGAGATGGAGGTTGCTCTTGGGAAGAAGCTGAAGCTTTCCAAGGTGATCGAGGGCCAGCAGTTGGAAGACTTTCGAGAACTTCTAACGGAGTTCCAGGATGTCTTCGCGTGGACCATAGAAGACATGAAGGGCATACCTCGAGAGTTGGGAGAGCATCGCATTGACTTGCTGGAGGGCGTTGTTCCTGCACGGCAGAGGCAGTATCGACTCAACCCCAAGTACTCGCTTCTGGTGAAGGACCAGATTGATCAGTACCTGAAGGCAGGAGTCATCTTCCCAGTACTTAGCAGTGAGTGGGTAGCTCCTATTGTCATCGTGCCGAAGAAGCAGACAGGGAAGATCCGAGTGTGTCAGGACTTCCAGAAGCTAAACTTGGCCATGAAGAAGGATCATCACCTTTCACCATTCACCGACTCTGTGTTAGACCAGGTAGCAGGACATGAGTTCTACAGCTTCCTGGATGGGTATTCAGGGTACAACCAAGTTTCAATCAGAGAAGAAGACAAGTCGAAAATCACTTTCATCACTGATTGGGTGTGGTGCCCACAAATTACAGTATTCACGAATTTTTGAAATTTTTGAGATTAATGACTTGTTTATATAACTGAAGAAGCGTTGTTACTTAAGGTTACGTCTTCCTTAACAGGAAGATGATCTTAAGAGCTGTTTGTAATAAGAAGTTGACTTCTTCAGAAGACGACCGTCTTCGGAAGACCGTCTTCTCAGTTGCGTCTTCGGAAGATAGGAAGGCGGCGGAAGATGGGAAGACGGCGGAAGACACCTGTCTTCCGGAAGACACCGATCACGAAGGCCTGACCACGAGTTTTCGGGTAAACAAGTAGGTGTACCTACTGTAGCGCACCGAATAGGTAGGTAGGTCAGGAAGACATCAAGGACGAGAACCCCTAATCTGCGGGGAAGATGCGTGAGGAAGCACATTAGCCACCTTCCAACTTCCCGCAGCACAGTGCGCCTGAAGAAGATCGATTGAGAGAGTGAACTTCGAGCTAGCATTGAGAGAGGAATCGAGTAAGACATCGAGGTAGTAGAGAGTACGTTGGCAGCTAGGCGAAGGGTGAAATCGGATTGCGGGAGCACAAACAGCAGAAAGAGCGAAGGCATTTCTGTGGAGCTTCCGAGAAGTTGACAGTGAAGAGTGGCGAGTAGAAGCAGAGGTCGAATCGAGGTGTGGACCGAAATTGACAGCAGGCGCAGTCGTGTGGAGTCGCATTGGAAGCTAGGACGAGAGCCAGAAGCGCGCGGAGGTCGAAGGCAACTCGGGGAGCCGAAGAAGACTGTAGAGGTTCTTTCCCCTGTCCTTTCTCCTTCCCACTTCTTCTCGCCATTTGCCTGGTACTCCCCGCGCTTCCTTGATTGTGTGCAGGCAGCCTGATCGATTACCCCACCCCCCATCTTTCCTATTGAAACATTGGGCGCAGAAGCGCTGCCCAATTTCTGTCAAGATATCTCCTTGCTTCTTCCCGAGCTCAATTCGAGCTTCCCTACCCCTAGTCTTCAAATTGGCGAACCCAACTATCAATTTCTCTACCCTACTACCTCTCTACCCCCGAAACTTGAAATAGAAGACGATTCGGAAGATGGGAACATCCTCGGAAGACGCTTCTTGAACTTGACTGTCTTCGGAAGACATCTTCGGAAGACTGTCTTTGGAAGTCGACTGAACACAATTCGTATCAAGAGTGGATTTGCTTTGCTTTTGTGTTTAGAGAGACTTGATACGAAGCCTGAGTGGTGTGGTGAGTTGTTGTGTTATTTCGAGAAGTTGGAACTCGGGAACTAGGCCTGTGCCTCCCGGTCTTCCAAGCTTCTCAACTCCACATCTTCCTAGAGAGATTAGAAGACTGAAAGGCTGGCAAAATGAGCGAGAAGACGTGAGGGTCCATTTCGGGTCTCTTCTGTCAGATCCATAGCAGCCGTTCCTTCTTCTTCCCGAACTTAGAAGAGAGTTGTGAGAAGTATTGCTGGCAGAATCTGGAGAGAATGGTCGAGGGTCATGTCTTCTCATCAGGCAGCAAACTTCTTCTGAGTGCGTATGAGAGGTGAGAAGTCAGAAGAACAGAGTGCACATGTTTTGAGTCTGTTGTGAGGATAGATTGCGCGTAGGAAGACGAAGACAGGTGAGACCAGTGAAGGGAAGTCTGACTTCGGGAAGTCTTCCGAGAAAGACATTGAATCGGAATCTGTCCCAAGTGTCTTCCCAGAGGCCACTGTCACCGCAGGAGCCCGCAACCATCTTCTGAACTTTTCTCATACTCTACTTCTCGCATATCTTGTATCTTCTGATAGGAAGTAGGATGTAATGCAAGGTGAGTTGTCTTCTTGGTAATCCATGCGAGGCCTTGCCTAGATAGGATTGGTTAGATATAGCTCGGAAGACGAGAGCTATCTAGGAAGTACTGTTAGAATCCCGGAAGACGGAGTAGCTGTCTTCTGGAAGACTAGTTTCGTCTTCTGAGAGTGGAAGCTAGACTGTGGGCACTCGGGAAGAACTGAGCCTTCAGCTCATAGTAGGTGCTTGTGGTTTAGTGCAGCAGACGCCCTTCTTCTGCTACTTGTATGTAGCCATGGGAGATCTTAGGGAAGATCAGCTGGCAGTGTATGGGCCAACGGAGCGACAGGAGGTGAAGGAGGAGACCTCGGAAGACGATGACCGAGAGGCAGCAGCAATGCCCCCTCCCACTTTGATGCCACAGCTGAGGCCCGGCTCTCACCAGAAGACGCTTCTGGTGAGGGAAGATGAGTCTAGTGGGTTGAAAGACGCCACGCCGCTGAGGAAGATGGGTTCCAGAAGTGTACCGAGGACACCCATCTCCCTCATTCACTCAGGATCGGAGTCGGACTCGGAGGTAGAGCTGCTGAGTACCCGATCGGAGCAGAAGACAGCTTCTGTAACACCTGGGAGTCTTCCGAAGACTCCAGAAGACGAAGGATGGATGGGCGCTCCTGCTGCGATGCGAGGAAGCGCAAAGAAGAGAACCGCTCCTGCCATGAGGAGTCTTCCACCCCAGAAGATGAGAAGAGTACCTTCTTCTCGTGCGCAGAAGATGAAGGCCATAGTAGTGGAAGAGGCTTCCTTGCCTCTGGAAGACGAAGTCAACACCATGGAGCGAGTGGTGGAAATGAACTTGTCTTCCGCAGGAAGACGACTGGAGGAGTTTAGTGCCTACTTCCAGAAGGAGATCCAGCCCGCTATGGAGTTGCTGGAGAGGAGAGCGAGGGCATAGGAGAAGCCCTTACAGCTTGGATTCGGTCTGCGTACCTTGCTGCGACAAGAAGACAGCCAGCAGAAGACGGAGTCGCTGGAAGCTAGTCTCCGCACCACGGAGAAGCTTGCAGCCAGGTACAAGGCGGAAGCAGCCGCCTTTGCCAAGGAGTCGATGCAACTTCGGAAGAGCAACCAAGAGTTGCAGGCGCGAGTACAGCAGCGCGATCAGGAAGTTCTCCGAGTGCGGGAGAAGATCACTGCCCTCGCAGAAGAGCAGACCACTTGGAAGGCGCAGCGAGAAGCCGCAGAAGCGCGAGCTGCAGTGGAGAAGACGCAGCCGCAGAAACAGCAGGGCCAGCGAAGAGCGAGGAGAGGGAAGCTACCTCAGTGGTACCCGAGGTAAGTGTAGGGCTTCCCAGCCCATCAGAAGTCGAGGTAGTAGCTCCGGTAGGAGCAGATCATGTAGAGATTGCCACCGAGCAATCAGAGTAGTTAGCAAACTCAATCGACACTTCCAGATTTAGTAGGATCGGACATGCTATCTTAAGGGTGGCAGTTTGCCATGTAAAAATAGTTAGGACCCCATGTGGCAGCATAGGTAGCGTAGGAGTAACACAGTGGAGGGCTAATTGGGAAGAGGGACCGCATGCATGTGAGGTGACAACCTCTTGTCAGCGCCTCTCTCTCTCCCTGGTGGTCGCCTCCCCTGGCTCTCGAGGAAAATGGTTAAGTAGGATCGTAGAGTAGGAAATGAAGCTCTGCCGGTTCTGCCAGTTCTGTAGAATGCTGTAACAACTGCACATACACTTCGATTCTTTGGGCAGGCAGACGAGACACATTAGAGCAGAGACAAGATAGATAGTTCTTCACACTACACCCGTTGTGGGAAACATACGAAAGAACGATGCTGCAGTAGTAGCAAGGTTCCTATGGCATAACATCATCACTAGGTATGGATGTCCGCTGGAATTGGTGTCAGATAGGGGCACTCATTTCTTAAATGAGATTATCTCCCTCCTGACCCAATACTTCAGGATTAAGCATCGGAAGACGACGCCATACAACCCGAAAGCTAATGGGCTGACGGAGAAGTCGAACGGTCTTCTGTGTAACATCCTGAACAAGGTAACTGTTAACCATGCGTATGACTGGGACACGAAATTGCCATCTGTGTTGTGGGCTTTCAGAATTTCACCTAAAGTCACTACCCAGAAAACGCCTTTCTACCTAACTTACGGCATGACGCCCATTGTGCCTATTGAGTTAGAGGTCCCAACATACCGGTTAGCCGTATCCGAACGCATGGGAGAAGAAGAGAGCCAGGAGCAGCGTCTTCTGAACTTCGTAGAGTTTGAAGAAGACAGGAATGCAGCTTTGGAGAAGACATACGAGGTGCAAGCGCAACGTAAGGTAAACTACGATAGCAAGTTGAGGAAGGTGACTGTTGTGGACGGGGACTTGGTACTCCTCTACGACAACCGTCATATTAAGTTCCCCGGGAAACTTCATCTTCGCTGGATGGGACCTTACCGTGTCTTAGATGTCTTCGACAATGGCTCTTTGCAGTTGGAAGAGTTGGACGGTACACTGATGACCACTCGTGTTAATGGGTGGCGCGTCAAGAAGTACTGGACGTAAACAGAAGTGCAGGAACCACTGATGTTTGCGGGGACGCAAACATGTGAGGGTGGGCGTATGTGGTGCCCACAAATTACAGTATTCACGAATTTTTGAAATTTTTGCGATTAATGACTTGTTTATATAACTGAAGAAGCGTTGTTACTTAAGGTTACGTCTTCCTTAACAAGAAGATGATCTTAAGAGCTGTTTGTAATAAGAAGTTGACTTCTTCAGAAGACGACCGTCTTCGGAAGACCGTCTTCTCAGTTGCGTCTTCGGAAGATAGGAAGGCGGCGGAAGATGGGAAGACGGCGGAAGACACCTGTCTTCCGGAAGACACCGATCACGAAGGCCTGACCACGAGTTTTCGGGTAAACAAGTAGGTGTACCTACTGTAGCGCACCGAATAGGTAGGTCAGGAAGACACCAAGGACGAGAACCCCTAATCTGCGGGGAAGATGCGTGAGGAAGCACATTAGCCACCTTCCAACTTCCCGCAGCACAGTGCGCCTGAAGAAGATCGATTGAGAGAGTGAACTTCGAGCTAGCATTGAGAGAGGAATCGAGTAAGACATCGAGGTAGTAGAGAGTACGTTGGCAGCTAGGCGAAGGGTGAAATCGGATTGCGGGAGCACAAACAGCAGAAAGAGCGAAGGCATTTCTGTGGAGCTTCCGAGAAGTTGACAGTGAAGAGTGGCGAGTAGAAGCAGAGGTGGAATCGAGGTGTGGACCGAAATTGACAGCAGGCGCAGTCGTGTGGAGTCGCATTGGAAGCTAGGACGAGAGCCAGAAGCGCGCGGAGGTCGAAGGCAACTCGGGGAGCCGAAGAAGACTGTAGAGGTTCTTTCCCCTGTTCTTTCCCCTTCCCACTTCTTCTCGCCATTTGCCTGGTACTCTCCGCGCTTCTTTGATTGTGTGCAGGCAGCCTGATCGATTACCCCACCCCCCATCTTTCCTATTGAAACATTGGGCGCGGAAGCGCTGCCCAATTTCTGTCAAGATATCTCCTTGCTTCTTCCCGAGCTCAATTCGAGCTTCCCTACCCCTAGTCTTCAAATTGGCGAACCCAACTATCAATTTCTCTACCCTACTACCTCTCTACCCCCGAAACTTGAAATAGAAGACGATTCGGAAGATGGGAACATCCTCGGAAGACGCTTCTTGAACTTGACTGTCTTCGGAAGACATCTTCGGAAGACTGTCTTCGGAAGTCGACTGAACACAATTCGTATCAAGAGTGGATTTGCTTTGCTTTTGTGTTTAGAGAGACTTGATACGAAGCCTGAGTGGTGTGGTGAGTTGTTGTGTTATTTCGAGAAGTTGGAACTCGGGAACTAGGCCTGTGCCTCCCGGTCTTCCAAGCTTCTCAACTCCACATCTTCCTAGAGAGACTAGAAGACTGAAAGGCTGGCAAAATGAGCGAGAAGACGTGAGGGTCCATTTCGGGTCTCTTCTGTCAGATCCATAGCAGCCGTTCCTTCTTCTTCCCGAACTTAGAAGAGAGTTGTGAGAAGTATTGCTGGCAGAATCTGGAGAGAATGGACGAGGGTCATGTCTTCCCATCAGGCAGCAAACTTCTTCTGAGTGCGTATGAGAGGTGAGAAGTCAGAAGAACAGAGTGCACATGTTTTGAGTCTGTTGTGAGGATAGATTGCGCGTAGGAAGACGAAGACAGGTGAGACCAGTGAAGGGAAGTCTGACTTCGGGAAGTCTTCCGAGAAAGACATTGAATCGGAAGCTGTCCCAAGTGTCTTCCCAGAGGCCACTGTCACCGCAGGAGCCCGCAACCATCTTCTGAACCTTTCTCATACTCTACTTCTCGCATATCTTGTATCTTCTGATAGGAAGTAGGATGTAATGCAAGGTGGGTTGTCTTCTTGGTAATCCATGCGAGGCCTTGCCTAGATAGGATTGGTTAGATATAGCTCGGAAGACGAGAGCTATCTAGGAAGTACTGTTAGAATCCCGGAAGACGGAGTAGCTGTCTTCTGGAAGACGGAGTAGCTGTCTTCTGGAAGGCTAGTTTCGTCTTCTGAGAGTGGAAGCTAGACTGTGGGCACTCGGGAAGAACTGAGCCTTCAGCTCATAGTAGGTGCTTGTGGTTTAGTGCAGCAGATCTTCCAGGTATGTCGATGCATCCGCGAGGCCTGGTGTTACCAGCGACAGAATTGGCCGAGGCCACTCCTTTCCTCAAGGAGTTGGATCTCGACTTCTTCCTGTAAACTAGAACCTCGCAGATCAAGGGCTTCTGGAGGAGGTATGGGCCGCGTTACCACCGCGTAACCGTGTACCTGCGAAGACAGGAGTTGCTCGGGGAAGACCATCTTCCTGGACAGACGACTGGTGGCGTAAGGCGTTTCACAGGCCTGAGACCGAGAACCGAGGATATTGGTACGAGAAGAAGATCTTGCCTAGGATTGTGAGTTCATGGCATGTACCTGGGAGTACCACCTGCCTTTTCGTGGAAGACAGGCAGGGGAGGAACGGTTGGAAGATAGAGTCTTACCGGGAGCCGAAGAAGCGACTTCTGGCGAAGTTGTTTCTGCATCCTTTCCCCAAGGGAAAAGCGCAGAAGACAAGGTACTTAGGAGATCAGGACGTGGAGTTCTTGGAATCAGTGTGGGATGACAGAGTGCCAATCTACTGGGGCGCGTACATCCGCAACTATGTACAAACGGAGCTAGCATACTTGGGTACCCCGGCGGAGGACATCTGACGCCCTTCTTCTGCTACTTGTATGTAGCCATGGGGGATCTTAGGGAAGATCAGCTGGCAGTGTATGGGCCAACGGAGCGACAGGAGGTGAAGGAGGAGACCTCGGAGGACGATGACCGAGAGGCAGCAGCAACGCCCCCTCCCACTGTGATGTCACAGCTGAGGCCCGGCTCTCACCAGAAGACGCTTCTGATGAGGGAAGACGAGTCTAGTGGGTCGGAAGACGCCACGCCAGTGAGGAAGATGGGCCACAGAAGTGTACCGAGGACACCCATCTCCCTCATCCATTCAGGATCGGAGTCGGACTCGGAGGAAGACTTGCTGAGTATCCGATCGGAGCAGAAGACAGCTTCTGTAACACCTGGGAGTCTTCCGAAGACTCCAGAGGACGAAGGATGGATGGGCACTCCTACTGCGATGCGAGGAAGCGCAAAGAGGAGAGCCGCTCCTGCCACGAGGAGTCTTCCACCCCGGAAGATGAGAAGAGTAGCTTCTTCTCGTGCGCAAAAGATGAAGGCCGTAGTGGTGGAAGAGGCTCCCTTGCCTCTGGAAGACGAAGTCGACACCCTCGAGCGAGTGGTGGAGATGAACTTGTCTTCTGCAGGAAGACGACTGGAGGAGTTCAGTGCCTACTTCCAGAAGGAGATCCAGCCCGCTATGGAGTTGCTGGAAAGAAGAGCGAGGGCACAGGAGAAGCCCTTACAGCTTGGATTCGGCCTGCGCACCTTGCTGCGACAGGAAGACAGCCAGCAGAAGACGGAGTCTCTGGAAGCTAGTCTCCGCACTACGGAGAAGCTTGCAGCCAGGTACAAGGCGGAAGCAGCCGCTTCTGCCAAGGAGTCGATACAACTTCGGAAGAGCAACCAGGAGTTGCAGACGCGAGTACAGCAGCGTGATCAGGAAGTTCTCCGAGTACGGGAGAAGATCACTGCCCTTGCAGAAGAGCAGACCACTTGGAAGATGCAGCGAGAAGCCGCAGAAGCGCGAGCTGCAACAGAGAAGACGCAGAGGGAAGCAGCGGAGGCCCGTGCGCAGAAGATGCTAGCTCAATCAGTAGAAGCGCTTCGGAAGAAGTTCAACTTCACCGCGGGTAAGAAGTTACTTACCTTAGCTAGGGAATGGGACAGCGAGTCCAAGACGAGGTTGGTGGAATGCAGATATAGCATGTTCAGGTACCTGGATAGACAGATAGAAGGAGTGAAGACACTTTATGGTCTTCCCTCACTTCCGACACCTGCAACCGCATCTTCCCAAGCCCCAACACCCTCGACAGGATCCGGAATGGAGAAGGAGGAGTTCGATCTCGCTGTACACTTGGTGGTGACAGCGTTGGAAGACGAGAAGACTCCAGAAGACGCCCCGGAAGACATGATGTCTTCTAGAAGACAGGAAGACGAGCCGTCTTCCCAGGTATTCCGCGTGGAGGAAGCGACTTCCCCGGACCCTTATGAGATCGCCATGGTCCCTAGTATTGCATCTGTGCCTCAGAAGACCGAAGACGCACCATTCGACTCGTCTTCCCAGAAGACCATTCCATCTTCCGAAGTCGAAGCCGAGGAAGACGCAGCCGCAGAAATAGCAGGGCCAGCGAAGAGCGAGGAGAGGGAAGCTACCTCAGTGGTACCCGAGGTAAGTGCAGGGCTTCCCAGCCCATCAGAAGTCGAGGTTAGCTCCGGTAGGAGCAGATCATGTGGAGATTGCCACCGAGCAATCAGAGTAGTTAGCAAACTTAATCGACACTTCCAGATTTAGTAGGATTGGACATGCTATCTTAAGGGTGGCAGTTTTCCATGTAAAAATAGTTAGGACCCCATGTGGTAGCATAGGTAGCGTAGGAGTAATACAGTGGAGGGCTAATTGGGAAGAGGGACCGCATGCATGTGAGGTGACAACCTCTTGTCAGCGTCTCTCTCTCTCTCCCTGGTGGTCGCCTCCCAAGGCAGATGGTTAAATAGGATAGCAAGGTAGGAGAAAAGATCTCTGAGAGCTCTGCCAGTTCTGTAGAATTCGGCAGTAACTGAACATACACACCGATTCTACAGGCAGACAAGAGAGACACATTAGAGCAGGGACAGTCTAGGAACAGGGAACGGCATCCTCGTGCAGTCCTGTTAGCTAGCCTGGTGTGTCGAGGAGTAGACGCAGGAAGTAGAGGGAGTGAGCTTCCCAATGCCATTGTGACTTCTTCTCGGGGAATAGATTGTGGATTTGAGTGCAGCAGCTTTGTCCATGTCTTCTGGATGGTGGGTTCACTGAATTCGCTCCCAATTGTGCATGGGAAGTGTTCTTCTTGAGTGGCGGTGAATGTCAACAGTTGTGGAGTGTAGCTTGACTCGTTCAGTAGAGCACTTGGGATCTACGTACGAACGGTCTTCTGGGTAAGGGATCCCAGAAGACAGAGCAGTCAGAGCAGCGAAGTGAAGAAGAAAGAAGTCTTCTTTCCGCAACAGAAGACGACATCCTCGAGTAGAAGACGGTGCTACAGTACTCACGTTTGTTGTCTTCCTCCCCAAACTATTACAAGCAGGGATAGCTTGTTAGTCAGGATCCGGACTAGAAGCCTGTCGGAATCTTAATTGCCCTTTTTCATCCTGTTTTCTCTTGTTTGGATTTCTTCTTCTTCCCATCTTCCCTTCTTCTTACCTTCTTCTAGTGAGCTTCCGATACTTCTATTGAGCTTCCGTGAAGGTGAATGTCGTTGTAGTGCTGCAGGAAGACAACTTCCGTAGGCAGAAGCCTAGGAAGGCTACAGGGGGCATACACCCTATGATTTATCTGACCCGTTGGAATGTGAGTGTGAGAATAAGGTGTAACGACTGTTACTAGTCGACTTCTGCGAAGCAGGACACGCTTCTGGAGGTGTGAGAAGACGAGCTAAACCCCCAGAAGACGAAAATCGTTTCAGGAAGACGGTATCGAGAAGACCGGAAGAAGCAACTTGGAAGCAGGAAGATCGTCTTCCCGAGCTTCTCTGTGCATAATTGTGTGATATTTTAGTTGGTAGTTGTTTGTCTAGTTCCGGAGCACCATTTGGCGTGTCTGGAAGACGTGTTGTTTTGTGTGGTTTTGTGAGAAGACGGGATTTCTAGGCAAAACCCGTGTGTTTGTGTGTTTGAACAGATCTTAGAACTTAGAGCAGCATTACTTGTGCAAATCCTCTGTGGGAACGATATCTTGTATACTAAATGGGCAAAAGGAGAAATCCTTCGTCACTACATGTTGCACCGTCTTCTACTCGAGGATGTCGTCTTCTGTTGCGAGAAGAAGACTTCTTTCTTCTTCACTTCGCTGCTCTGACTGCTCTGTCTTCTGGGATCCCTTACCCAGAAGACCGTTCGTACGTAGATCCCAAGTGCACTACTGAACGAGTCAAGCTACACTTCCACAACTTCTGACAGTCACCGCCACTCAAGAAGAACACTTCCCATGCACAATTGGGAGCGAATTCAATGAACCCACCATCCAGAAGACATAGACAAAGCTTCTGCACTCAAATCCACAATCTATTCTCCGAGAAGAAGTCACAATGGTATTGGGAAGCTTACTCCTTCTACTTCCTGCGTCTACTCCTCGACACACCAGTCTAGCTAACAGGACTGCACGGGGATGCCGTTCCCTGTTCCTAGACTGTCCATTACTTCTATCTACATCTTCGAACCACTGCTGGTACGAGTATGCAGACCCCTCTTGTATATTCCAAGACTATTCGTATGTTTCCCACAACGGGTGTAGTGTGAAGAACTATCTATCTTGTCTCTGCTCTAATGTGTCTCGCCTGCCTGCCCAAAGAATCGAAGTGTATGTGCAGTTGTTACAGCATTCTACAGAACTGGCAGAACCGGCAGAGCTTCATTTCCTACTCTACGATCCTACTTAACCATTTTCCTCGAGAGCCAGGGGAGGCGACCACTAGGGAGAGAGAGAGGCGCTGACAAGAGGTTGTCACCTCACATGCATGCGGTCCCTCTTCCCAATTAGCCCTCCACTGTGTTACTCCTACGCTACCTATGCTGCCACATGGGGTCCTAACTATTTTTACATGGCAAACTGCCACCCTTAAGATAGCATGTCCGATCCTACTAAATCTGGAAGTGTCGATTGAGTTTGCTAACTACTCTGATTGCTCGGTGGCAATCTCTACATGATCTGCTCCTACCGGAGCTACTACCTCGACTTCTGATGGGCTGGGAAGCCCTACACTTACCTCGGGTACCACTGAGGTAGCTTCCCTCTCCTCGCTCTTCGCTGGCCCTGCTGTTTCTGCGGCTGCGTCTTCTCCACTGCAGCTCGCGCTTCTGCGGCTTCTCGCTGCGCCTTCCAAGTGGTCTGCTCTTCTGCGAGGGCAGTGATCTTCTCCCGCACTCGGAGAACTTCCTGATCGCGCTGCTGTACTCGCGCCTGCAACTCTTGGTTGCTCTTCCGAAGTTGCATCGACTCCTTGGCAAAGGCGGCTGCTTCCGCCTTGTACCTGGCTGCAAGCTTCTCCGTGGTGCGGAGACTAGCTTCCAGCGACTCCGTCTTCTGCTGGCTGTCTTCTTGTCGCAGCAAGGTACGCAGACCGAATCCAAGCTGTAAGGGCTTCTCCTATGCCCTCGCTCTCCTCTCCAGCAACTCCATAGCGGGCTGGATCTCCTTCTGGAAGTAGGCACTGAACTCCTCCAGTCGTCTTCCTGCGGAAGACAAGTTCATTTCCACCACTCGCTCCATGGTGTCGACTTCGTCTTCCAGAGGCAAGGAAGCCTCTTCCACTACTACGGCCTTCATCTTCTGCGCACGAGAAGAAGGTACTCTTCTCATCTTCTGGGGTGGAAGACTCCTCATGGCAGGAGCGGTTCTCTTCTTTGCGCTTCCTCGCATCGCAGCAGGAGCGCACATCCATCCTTCGTCTTCTGGAGTCTTCGGAAGACTCCCAGGTGTTACAGAAGCTGTCTTCTGCTCCGATCGGGTACTCAGCAGCTCTACCTCCGAGTCCGACTCCGATCCTGAGTGAATGAGGGAGATGGGTGTCCTCGGTACACTTCTGGAACCCATCTTCCTCAGCGGCGTGGCGTCTTCCAACCCACTAGACTCATCTTCCCTCACCAGAAGCGTCTTCTGGTGAGAGCCGGGCCTCAGCTGTGGCATCAGAGTGGGAGGGGGCGTTGCTGCTGCCTCTCGGTCATCGTCTTCCGAGGTCTCTTCCTTCACCTCCTGTGGCTCCGTTGGCCCATACACTGCCAGCTGATCTTCCCTAAGATCCCCCATGGCTACATACAAGTAGCAGAGGAAGGGCGTCAGGTGTCCTCCCGCCGGGGTACCTAAGTATGCTAACTCCGTCTGTACATAGTTGTGGATGTACGCGCCCCAGTAGATTGGCACTCGGTCATCCCACACTGATTCTAGGAACTCCACGTCCTGATCTCCTAAGTACCTCGTCTTCTGCGCTTTCCCCTTGGGAAAGAGATGCAGAAATAACTTCGCCAGGAGGCGCTTCTTCGGCTCCCGGTAAGATTCTATCTTCCAACCGTTCCTCCCCTGCCTGTCTTCCACGAAAAGGCAGGTGGTACTCCCAGGCACATGCCACGAACTCACGATCCTAGGCAAGATCTTCTTCTCGTACCAATATCCTCGGTTCTCGGACTCAGGCCTGTGAAACGCCGTACGTCACCAATCTTCAGTCCAAGAAGACGGTCTTCCCCGAGCTACTCCTGCCTTCGCAGGTACACGGTTACGCGGTGGTAACGCTGCCCACACCTCCTCCAGAAGCCCTTGATCTGCGAGGTTCTAATCCCACAGGAAGAAGTCGAGACCCAACTCCTTGAGGAAATGAGTGGCCTCGGCCAATTCTGCCGCTGCTAACACCAAGCCCCGCGGATGCATCGACATACCTGGAAGATCTGTTGCACTAAACCACAAGCACCTACTATGAGCTGAAGGCTCAGTTCTTCCCGAGTGCCCACAGTCTAGCTTCTACTTCTCAGAAGACGAAACTAGTCTTCCAAAAGACAGCTACTCCGTCTTCCGGGATTCTAACAGTACTTCCTAGATAGCTCTCGTCTTCCGAGCTATATCTAAACAATCCTATCTAAGCAAGGCCTCGCATGGATTACCAAGAAGACAACCCACCTTGCATTACATCCTACTTCCTATCAGAAGATACAAGATATGCGAGAAGTAGAGTATAAGAAAGGTTCAGAAGATGGTTGCGGGCTCCTGCGGGGACAGTGGCCTCTGGGAAGACACTCGGGACAACTTTCGATTCAATGTCTTTCTCGGAAGATTTCCCGAAGTCAGACTTCCCTTCACTGGTCTCACCTGTCTTCGTCTTCCTACGCGCAAGCTATCCTCACAACAGACTCAAGACAACTGCACTCTGTTCTTCTGACTTCTCACCTCTCATACGCACTCAGAAGAAGCTTGCTGCATGATGGGAAGACATGACCCTCGACTATTCTCTCCAGATTCTGCAAGCAAGACCTCTCACAACTCTCTTCTAAGTTCGGGAAGAAGAAGGAACTGTAACGACCTATGTTACACATATGAAGTTTGTCTATTAGTAAGGTGTTTAGTTCTAACTAAGTGTTGAGAATGTTTAATTGCTGCCAAAGTACTTTTAGGAGGTATCAAGTTAGTCATGACTAGCTAAAAGTTAGTTATGGTTAAACTTAGCTGTACTTTTGGTAGAATTCAGATATTTGCTAAAGAGTGAGCACAACTATCTTGTCATCTTGTCTCAAAGGTAGAAAGGATGTGGAAAGTATCCCTTATCTCCTTTTTGACTTGATATTAGTGGTTGGATTAAAGTTGTGGACTTTGTGGGCATTAAAAACAATAAGAGATTCCACATGTTTCCTTTTTAGTGGGTCCTAGTGTAGAGGGGGGGTGGAAATTCGAGATTCCTTGAAAATATTCCAGAATCCTTCTAGAAGTTGTTGACTTTGAAGGAATAAGCCCATGTGAAAGGGTAAAAAGCCCATGTGATCAATGCTTTTACCTTAAGTAATATCTTAGTAAAACCCGGTAAAAGTAGTTACGGCTGAGTTACCGGAGGGTACCAAAGTAAAAACCTAGAATGTATAAATAGAGGAGTAGAGAAGAGCTCCTCATCCTTGTTTTCACATTGTCGTAATGACAACTTGAGTAATATAGAGAGTGTGGGATATTTTTAGCATGTGAGAACTTGAGAGACGTCGTTAGAATGGAGGATTTTAGTTGATGTGTTTAAGGAGATTTTTAGTTGATAAGTTTGTGGGTGTATGAATGAGTGAACTCAGCATTTTCCCTTCAAGTTCATGGTGTGCTTCCATCAAAGCTATCAGAGGTGACCCCTGAGTGAGAGACATGCCCGACATGTTGCAGATTCGTGGATGACGATCGTGGAGGTTAAGAGATCGGGGGGTAGTTGATCGATAGGACCGCGGAGGGTTTACATTTTTGGTTTCGTTGCCGGGACCTCACTTGAAGAGATCGTTGAACGATGTTTAGACTTCAGTTCTATATTCGACAAAAGGAGATTATGAGAGAGCACATGGAGAGAACGTTGGGAGGAGAGAGAGCTAACGCGATGTTAGCAACGTTAGAACCTTTCGTGTATCCCGTAGTGATATATGACGCGTTCGAAGTCATTCTTTACATCTTGTTCACTTAGAAAGGGTTTGAGGAAAGTTGAAAGAGGGTGCAACAAGAGTTGTAGAGAAAGGAGGAGAGAAAAGTTATTAGAGGAGATAAATTTGTGAGTTTAGAAATTCTGCTCTCTGGAAAATTTGTACAGTCGCTGTCAACTTTTCTGTGAATTTTATTTTCCTATGAAACTTTCTAGTGTTTTAGATTGGCTTATAACCTATCTAAGACAAAAGAAATCATAGGAAAAGGTGGTCTAGAGAGGGAGCAATGAATTTTCAAAGTTGAGGGGGTCTATTCGTGAGAGTTGAAGAATTCTGTTATCTGGAAAAAAAATTACAGTCATTGTCAGATTTTCTGTGAATTTTATTTTCCTGAGAAACTTTCCACTGTTTTAGAGTAGCTGATAAGCTATCCATGACAAAAGAAATCATGAGAAGATGAGGTCTGAAGAGAGAGAAAGAATTTTTCAAAGTAGAGGGGGTTGACAACCATGAGAGAAGTGAAAATATACAAATTTCAGTTCTCTGAAAATTTGTACAGTCATCACCATCTCTGCTGATTAGGGAAGTTTTTGTTGAAACTTCATGATTTAGTAGCTTGGAGGTTGAGCTACTGGAGACCACAAAAATCTTGGAGAGATCTCTTACCAACTAAGAGATATACGTTTCGGCATACAAGGAGGTCTTGAAGATACTTCATGGGGAATCCAGTTCGGGTGCCGAGGTGGAAGAAGAGACGTTTAGGAGTTCGAACGGAGTCGGAGAAGCCAAAGTTAAGTGTATATGAGTTGCGAACACTTATCTATACTACTTGGGGTGCCCTCTTTACCCTATACCAAGAAGCTTCCGCGACCATTGGCGCAGATTTGAAGAAAACCGAGATGAAAGCATCATTCACTGTGGAGGCCACGAATGCTCCTGGTGAAGTAGAGTTGGATCCTTACAAGAGTGAGTTCAAGATGTCTGTTGTGATTAGTACAAACGATGGTGAGGAGGATCATATCTTCGATAGTTAATTTAGATTTTATTTCGTGTATAGCATGTATAATACACGATTTCCAATATAAAGCTCGGAAGAGTTAAGAAAGTGATGTAGAATTATTTTCCTCTATGATATTTTGTCCACTTAATGGTTGAGAAGGTGCAACATGAGTGGAAATTCAAAAGATTGGAAAGTTAGACTTAGAAACTTTCCTCAAGGTTTAGATGTCATAGTAAGTGTCGGAGAAAGTTCGAGAGAGATTATCGTCGAGTTTGAAAACCCTAGTACTAAACCTCAAGTAGAATCTCCGAGGAGAAGAGTAGAAACCGACTTGTGGTGTTATTTCTGTAGAGGGTTGGGATACAAAGTAGTGAATTGTCCAACTAGAATCAGAACCGAGAGAGCTAAAGGGAAGCGGGAGTTTACTGATTTAAGTCTTCGAGTGGGTTCATCGTCACCAGCGCCAATTCATCTTCTAGGCGAAGATCCTTGTCCAAGTTGTGGAGTGGGTGATCTATCAAGAGGACACAAGTGCGTCGATGTGGTCGCCCTACTTACGTCAGTAGTCGAGAAGTTGGACGAGACTCAAAGAGCTTAGACGGAGAAGTTGTCGAATTCAAAAGAGGACTCAGCTGAGTTGTGATGGAGATCGTCATTCGGATGGTGGAGAAGGCGGTGATGCGACTCAGGCTCATGATTACCTTGGGAGAAGAGATGGCACAAGAGGTGTTGTTACAACCATTTCCTTTTATTTTACCTATGGTAGATTATTCGCAAATGGAATTGGTGATGTTCGTGCTCTTTTAGCGAGTAGTTATTGCACGAAAATTGGAAGTGTAGAAGAGTAGTTACAAGATGGGGAAGTTATCAGTGTTTCATGGGAAGGACAATGAAGATGTAGAACCATTTGTACGAGATTTCAAAAGGGGTTGCATCAGAAACAACGTGAGAAGGAAAGAAGAATGGGTGTTGTTACTGCTAGAGTTTTTAGAAGATTTTGCTCTTATGTGGTATGAAGACCGAGTGAAGAGCAAGACACCTGGTGTAGTTGAGGACACATGGGAGACGTTGAGTAATGCACTCATCGAAGAATTTCTTCCAGAAGAGAGTTATGAGAAGCTCATGATGGAGCTTACTCATTTGAAGCAACGAGACGACGAGAAAGTTCGGCAATATGCCGAAAGGGTGGATAAGTTGGAGCAACGGTTTCGGACGGTCCTACGGAAGAGTGGAGATAATGTGGAGCTAACGATGGCGGGGATTGGAGCAGTGTTGACCAAGAACTTGGTGGGAGGATTGAGGCCTTCAATTCGAACCCAAGTGAGGTACGAGAAGCCAACAACCAAAGCGGAGGCCATCAAGATTGCGACAAACATGGAAGAGAGTTTGGATGAAGGAGATATCATCCAACCTCATCATGCTGCTCTGGTGTCAACTCCGACTCTTGGTGTAATCACAACGATCGCACCTGCACCATCACAATTGGTGATTGCTTCAACGTCAGCTCCTACTCCAAAGGTGGTGCCAAGACCGTTTGTCCCAACAACGATGTCTACTGCTACCTCTGATTTTCATGCCGAGCTGAAGAGCATCACCGATACTCTTGCGGATCTCAAGATAAACGTGGTGCAGTTACGAGAATGGAGGAACAAAGGTGGAGGAGGAGGTCAAAGAGGTTACGACAACAATCCCAACCGAGGAAATCAAGGTAACTTTGGAGACAACCAAGGTAACTTTGGAGGAATCACTTGTTGGACGTGTGGAGGTTCTCATTTCCAGCGAAATTGTCCTAACAACGGAGCAAGAGGTGCCGAAGCTATCAAAATGAATGTGGGTGGAGGAAATCCATCACAAGGACGAGACAAGGGGGTGGCTACTATCGATGTCGTGCGAGATCCCATCTACGAGAAAGGAGAGAGTTCAAACTCTTCTCATGCACCGGTGGAGCTTTTAGCTCAAGAAAGGAAAAGAACTCGATTTTCTGATGAACCGGTTTTCATGGAGGAATCAGCTAGTAGAAGTACTCGTTCGAGTAATATTTCGAGTACACCAAGGGAGCCAAGAAGGAAGCTGGGGATGGCGGATTTCACCATTTCATCTTCCCAAGCGGGATATGATGTGGTTGAAGATGTGGGTGCTCAGAAAGCCAACATCACTGTTGGACAACTGATCGCACTTAATCCCAGCTTACGAAGGGAACTCAGAGGAGGACTGAGTTCTAAGAGAAGCAAGAAGAAGAAACCCAAGAGCAAGACATCAAAGTCTGTGGGAGTTGGTGTGGTGGATGTGCATGCTTCAGAGGTATGCACTAGGGCTTCAAAGATTGAAGTCCGGTTGAATGGTCACTACGTCTCTGACGTATTGGTGGATGGAGGGTCGGCTGTAAATGCCATATCAGAGAGGTTGATGAAGAAGTTGGGGATGGAATCAACTCGCCCGGCTAGCATTGTCGTGGGGATGGCTAACAAGCAACGGGTAAGACCTCTTGGTGTGTTAGAGAAGGTGGTCGTGTCTGTGATGGGAGTTCAAACGTTGATGTCCTTTCAAGTGTTAAAGGACTCTAGTTATGATTTGCTCCTAGGTAGGCCTTGGTTGAGAGCTGTGCGCACCACTGATAGTTGGCACAAGGGATATTTACGGATTGGGCCTAGAGATCATAGAGTGATAGTTCCTCTCTCGGGTGTTGGAGTTGTGACTTCTGACTCTGATAGACCCACTAGTGACTACTGGGAATCTGATACGGAGGATGATCAGAGTGTATCAAAAGTAGATACCGAAGATTCTTACGATCAAGAATCCTCGTCTGAGGAAGAAGGATTTGGTCGAGATGAATCATTACATCAGCTTAGTGCTATTGACTTGTTGTCTCGACCAGCAGTGGAGAAAGATCCTGACAAAGAAGAGTTGAGTGAGGCAGAGATTGTGAGAAGACTCTCTACCCTGAAGTTTGGTATCAATGTCACTCAAGAAGAGAAAAGTAGATTCCTAGATATATTTCGAAAATATATCCATGTGTTTGCTTTCAGCTACAAGGATTTGAAGGAGGTGACTCTCGAGACTCATCGAATCGAATTGGAGGAGCACGCAAGACCAGTTCGACAGAAGCAGAGAAGGGTCAATCCCACAACGGCAATGATGGTCAAGGAGGAGATAGACAAGTTGAAGGAGGCGAGTTTCATCTATGAGGTGGAGAACTCAGAATGGGTTTCACCCATTGTGATTGTCAAGAAGAAGAATGGTAAGCTGCGAGTGTGCATAGACTATAAGAAGCTGAATGCAGTTACCAAGAAGGATTATTATCCTCTACCATTTATAGATGAGATTTTGGAGGAAGTTGCTGGTCATGAGTGGTACAGCTTTGGTGATGGTTATAGTGGGTATAACCAGATCAAGATAGCACAGAAGTACCAACAGTTGACTACTTTCACTACTCCTTGGGGAACATTTGCATTTCGGGTTATGCCATTCGGATTGTGTAATGCTCCGGCCACGTTTCAAAGGTTCATGAACAAGGTGTTTGAACCATTCATAGGGAAGTTTGTTCGAGATTTCATTGACGATTTCTGTGTGTACGGACGAAAGGAGGACCACTTTGATCATGTGATCAAAGTTTTGCAGCGGTTGGAGCAAGCCAACGCTTCTCTAAATCCAGAGAAGTGCATCTTTGGCTGCGAAGAAGGTCTGCTGTTAAGGCACATCATTTCCAAGAATGGGATTGCGGTAGATCATGAGAAGGTGAAGAAGATTGTGGATCTTCCATTTCCGATCAACTTGACAAAGTTGAGGCAGTTTCTTGGCATGGTTGGATATTATCGTAGGTTTGTCTTTTCCTTCTCAAACAAAGCAATAGCTTTGACTATGTACATGAAGAAGGGAGTTGATTTTGACTTGATAGTGCATGATCAGAAGGCAAAGGAAGCATTTGAGGAGCTGAAAAAGGCATTAGTGACAGCTCCTATACTTGCTAAACCTGAGTGGAGTAAAGCATTTATTCTGTATACGGATGCCTCCAATGTAGCAATCGGATGTACATTAAGTCAGCTAGATGGAGATGGGCATGATCATCCTATAGCTTATGCTAGTAGGCAGATGGTTCCAGCGGAGAAGAATTACTCCGTGACTGAACGAGAAGGATTAGCGGTGATCTTTGGATTGAAGAAATTTCGACACTACTTGCTAGGAGGGAAATTTTCCATAGTCACAGATCACAAGGCTTTAAAGTATATCTTTAATAAGCCTAATGCCGAAGGTCGTATTGCTCGTTGGAAGATCCTTCTAACAGAATATGATTATGTGATCGAAGATAGACCAGGGAAGAAGCATGCGAATGCTGATCTTTTGTCAAGGACTTATGATGATGAGGGAGAAGAACCGTTTGATGATTCATTTCCAGACGAGCATCTGATGACCATCACAAGCATCGAGGAGATACCGGACGAGTACAAGGAAATCTGGAGTTTCCTTGTAGATGGCTCTTTTCCAGAAGGTATGCATACCCGAGAACGTAATGCGTTGATCAAGAGATGCAAACCTTACACCATGGTGGAGGGAATTCTGTTTCATCAAGGAGCAGATGGGTTACTAAGGAGAGCAGTTGGTCAGAAGGAGGCATTCAAGCTGATGCACGAGTTTCACGATGGCACTGTTTACGGAGGTCACTTTGCTGGTAAGATAACAGCTTTCAAGATTTTGGATGCGGGTTATCATTGGAGAGGGATTTTCAAGGAGTGTTTAGACTATTGCAAAACTTGCGACGTATGTCAAGCATTTGCTCTGAAGTCTACTAGAACACCTCCGTTAAGATCAATTCCAGTATTAGGGCCGTTTGAGAAATGGGGTATTGACTTTGTAGGTCCTCTTAATAAGACACCTCGAGGTAATAGATACATTGTAGTCGCCACTGACTATTGTACCAAGTGGGTAGAGGCTAGACCTTTGAGGGAGACTAATGAAACAGAAGTCGGTAGATTCTTATGGGAGAGGATCATCATCAGATTTGGATGTCCGTTAGAGTTGGTCTCGGATAGAGGAGGAGAGTTTGTAGGGAGCATGACTACTGCTATGCTACAACACTTTTCTATCAAGCCACGAGTAACGACCTCATACAAACCAAATGCTAATGGTCTTGCGGAGAAGACCAATCTTACGCTTTGTATGATGCTCGCCAAAGATGCTGGTGTTGAGACTGCGAAACATACTTGGGATAAGAGGCTACATGCTATCTTATGGGAATATCGAACGACAACAAAGACTTCTACTGGATACTCCCCATTTCGACTGGTTTATGGAGTGGAGTCCAAGTTGCCCATCCAATTCGAATTGGATACTTTTCAAACTATTCAACGAAAGTTGAAGAGGTCGAGAGGAGAAGACGTGATTAGATCAAGAAAGGAGCAACTCATGGAGTTGGAAGAGACCCGAGCGGTAGCAATGATCCGGATGGAACGAGCTCAGGCGTATCAAAAGAAGAGTTACGACAAACGATTGGGCAAGAGGAGGTAAAACTTTTTCAAGTCGGAGATTGGGTTATGTTGTATGATGCTATCATATTCAAGAGGGCTAGGAAGAAGTTTCTTCCGAGATATTTTGGTCCTTTTGTTGTAGATAAGGTGTGGAGCAACTTCAAATATGACCTTCAGGAGTTGAGAGGAAGGAGATTCGATCGGGTCAACCATGACAAGTTGAAGTTCTTTCATCGACGAAAGTTCTCTCTTCACTCCGAGGACGGAGCGAAAATTTAGTCCGGGGGTAAAATGTAACGACCTATGTTACACATAGGAAGTTTGTCTATTAGTAAGGTGTTTAGTTCTAACTAAGTGTTGAGAATGTTTAATTGCTGCCAAAGTACTTTTAGGAGGTATCAAGTTAGTCATGACTAGCTAAAAGTTAGTTATGGTTAAACTTAGCTGTACTTTTGGTAGAATTCAGATATTTGCTAAAGAGTGAGCACAACTATCTTGTCATCTTGTCTCAAAGGTAGAAAGGATGTGGAAAGTATCCCTTATCTCCTTTTTGACTTGATATTAGTGGTTGGATTAAAGTTGTGGACTTTGTGGGCATTAAAAACAATAAGAGATTCCACATGTTTCCTTTTTAGTGGGTCCTAGTGTAGAGGGGGGGTGGAAATTCGAGATTCCTTGAAAATATTCCAGAATCCTTCTAGAAGTTGTTGACTTTGAAGGAATAAGCCCATGTGAAAGGGTAAAAAGCCCATGTGATCAATGCTTTTACCTTAAGTAATATCTTAGTAAAACCCGGTAAAAGTAGTTACGGCTGAGTTACCGGAGGGTACCAAAGTAAAAACCTAGAATGTATAAATAGAGGAGTAGAGAAGAGCTCCTCATCCTTGTTTTCACATTGTCGTAATGACAACTTGAGTAATATAGAGAGTGTGGGATATTTTTAGCATGTGAGAACTTGAGAGACGTCGTTAGAATGGAGGATTTTAGTTGATGTGTTTAAGGAGATTTTTAGTTGATAAGTTTGTGGGTGTATGAATGAGTGAACTCAGCATTTTCCCTTCAAGAGTGAGAGACAGGCCCGACATGTTGCAGATTCGTGGATGACGATCGTGGAGGTTAAGAGATCGGGGGGTAGTTGATCGATAGGACCGCGGAGGGTTTACAGAACGGCTGCTATGGATCGGACAGAAGAGACCCGAATGGACCCTCGCGTCTTCTCGCTCATTTTGCCAACCTTCCAGTCTTCTAGTCTCTCTAGGAAGATGGGGAGTTGAGAAGCTTGGAAGACCGGGAGGCACAGGCCTAGTTCCCGACTTCCAACTTCTCGAATTAACACAACAACTCACCACTCCACTCAGGATTTGTACCAAGTCTCTCTAAACACAAAAGCAAAGCAAATCCACTCTTGATACGAATTGTGTTCAGTCGACTTCCGAAGACGGTCTTCCGAAGACAGTCAAATTCAAGAAGCGTCTTCCGAAGATGTTCCCATCTTTCGAATCGTCTTCTGTTCCAAGTTTCGGGGGTAGAGAGGTAGTAGGGTAGGGAAATTGATAGTTGGGGTCTCCAATTTGAGGACTAGGGATAGGGAAGCTCGAATTGAGCTCGGGAAGAAGCAAGGAGATGTCTTGATAGAAATTGGGCAGCGCTTCCGCACCCAATGTCTCAATAGGAAAGATGGGGGTGGGGGTAATCGATCAGGCTGCCTGCAAACAACGAAGGAAGCGCGGGGAATACCAGGAAAAGGCGAGAAGAAGTGGGAAGAGGAAAGAACAGAGGAAAGAACTTCTACAGTCTTCTTCGGCTCCCCGAGTTACCTTCGACCTCCGCGCGCTTCTGGCTCTTGTCCTAGCTTCCAATGCGACTCCTTTCGACTGCGCCTGCTGTCAATTTCAGTCCACATCTCGATTCCACCTCTGCTTCTACTCGCCACTCTTCACTGTCAACTTCTCTGAAGCTCCACAGAAACGCCTTCGCTTTCTCTGCTGTTTGTGCTCCCGCAATTCGATCTCACCCTTCGCCTAGCTGCCAACTTACTCTCTCCTACCTCGATGTCTCACTCGATTCCTCTCTCAATGCTAGCTCGCGAAGCTCACTCTCTCAATCGATCTTCTTCAGGCGCGCTGTGCTGCGGGAAGTTGGAAGGTGCCTAATGTGCTTCCTCACGCATCTTCCCCGCAGATTAGAGGTTCTCGTCCTTGGTGTCTTCCTGACCTACCTACCTATTTGGTGCGCTCCAGTAGGTACACCTACTGTCTTACCCGAAAACTCGTGGTTGGTCCTTCGCGGTCGCTGTCTTCTGGAAGATAGGTGTCTTCCGCCGTCTTTCCATCTTCCGCCGTCTTCTCGTCTTCTGAAGACGCAACTGAGAATACGATCTTCCGAAGACGGTCGTCTTCCGAAGAAGTCAACTTCTTATTACAAACAGCTCTTAAGATCATCTTCCTGTTAAGGAAGACGTAACCTTAAGTAACAACGCTTCTTCAGTTATACAAACAAGTCATTATTCCTAAAAATTTCAAAAATTCGTGCATCCTGTAATTTGTGGGCACCACATTGTGTTATACTCTATGGGGTTCGTGATCGACTATTGGGCGGAGACATCATCTTACAGACCAGGTTGGCAGTCCGATGAGGGACGAGTGAGCCGCTTACCAGTGTGGTTCAGTGCTAGAGTTGGGATGACGTAGCCTACACCAGCGACGATGACATCCGTTGCAAGGTTCAGTTCGGTCATCACTTGGCCGGACGAGTTGTTGGAGAGCAATGCTTATGCGGAGGATACTCCGGTCTTTGAGGAGGTGGATGACATGTCTAGCATGTCTATGTTAGTATCATCTGCCTTGGATGTTCCACTGTGGAGTTCGAGTGCAGAGTTGCAGCAGTATGCTGATCAGTTGGTGCAGCCGGCTTGGAGTGAAGCCTTTGTACCACCAGTAGAGGAACAAAGGGTTGTTCCTGCTACCTACCTTGCGACCTTATCACCGTTAGATACGACTCCCATTGTGTGTCAGTATCCAGAGGAGGGTGTATGTGTGCTGGAGCTGTTTGGAGAGATCAGCACAGGTTTGGCTGCGGTATTGCAAGCAGGCATACAAGTACATCGATATTTGTATGTGGAGAGAGATGAGAGTTTGAGACGCATCTCATTGCAACATGTGGCCACGTTTGGTGCAGAGATATCCTGAGTTGTTGTCCATATCAGCTGTTAGAGGATACCAGCAAGCATTACCATCAGATATTTCGCTGCTGGGGGCACAAGATCTTATGTTTGTTGGCACCATTCACTTGGTGATAGCCGGATGGTCATGTCAAGGTCACACGCGTGCTGGAAGAGGTCAAGGTTTACATGACCCGCGATCTAGGATGTTATGGGAGATGTTACGGATCTTACGACATCTCCAGATGCATCAAATGGATTCTCCAGCGTACATCTTGGAGAACGTTTCTTTGTTGGGTGATGCTCGTATACAGATGATGGCGAGTGTGCACCAAGTGCGGTCTTGGGTTGGACCAGCAGTGTTGTCAGAGACAGCGAGAGTAGGATCTCGTGCACATCGTCCACGGTTGTGGTGGACGAACTTGTTACCGAGAGAGGTGCTTAAGCGCGCACATGCTGGAGTGAGACGACCTGCGCATCTCACAGTTGATAGCATCTTGGATGCAAGACGACGACCTCTAGTAGTGAGAGTCGTCGATAGGTCACCCATGATAGTGATGAACCTAGTGGGACGGCTCATGGTAGCGTTACCCACTTTGGTAAGTTTTCCAGCGTCACATGCTTACTGAGATGGAGGACCTGTGCTTGTGTGGGATGCTCAATTACGGCAGTTGGTGGAGCCCAATGCCGATGAGAGCGAGCAAGCGATGGGTTTCGATACGAGTACGACGGCAGTAGCTTCGGTATCAGAGGCTTCACGTCGTCAAGTATTGGGTCAAGCAATGGACTTGAATTGCTTGACATGGATTGTTAGCCTTGGATTGGCTGAGCAACGTCGGATGTGATCGATGGGTGTTACTGCTCAGACACTTCTGAGCTCTTTGTCTATCGAGTCGGTGGAGGCAAAGGCTGGGGGTGAGGTGTATGGAGTTTGTCATCCTTGGACATCATGAGATGTCATAGGAGAGAGTGTGGAGCTTGCAGCTAGAACTGCAGAAGTTTTACACACAATAGCGGTGGAGGTTGTTGGTGGTGAGCAGAAAGAAACTGCTCCAGAGGCTGCAAGATAGCAGTCAACGACTTTGTCTTCTATCTCTAGCATGGTGATAGAGGATACTTCGGAGCCAGAGATTGGACCCAAGCTTATAAGAGAGGAGAGACGAAGAGTTCAAAGATTCCTGAAGAGCTACAGGAATTGTTTTGCCTTCATTATGAAGGATTTGGGTACCTTGAAGGGACCTGGTATACGGATCGACTTGGCTAATGACACCCCAATCTTTTGACGTCCTTACAGATACAGTGACATGGAGATAGCCTTGATCCAGAGTAGGACTCAAGACTTGTTGGAGGTTGGGTTGGTGGAGATGTCGCATGGAGAGTGTGCATCTGTCACAGTTATGTCAGCCAAGAATGATATGTATGGCAACTACACGGATAGGCGGATGTGTGGAGACTACCGTCTTATCAATCGACAGACGAAGTCCGATATGTATGCCATGCTGACACCTGAGGAGATCTTTGATGTAGTGGGGCATGTGAAGGTCTTCAGTACTTTGGATCTTCGAGCAAAGTATCATCAGTTGCAAGTGAGAGAAGAAGATAAGCCCAAGACAACATTCTGAGGAATTGACTCTCACGACAATGATTGTTTGTATCAGTGGCGGTTCTTACCATTTGGGTTGAAGAACGTCCCTGCTGAGTTCCAGAGGGTGATGGACAGGATCCTAGCTGGATTGGATTTTGTCATTTGTTATATTGACGACATCTTAGTCTATAGTGCTACTGTGGAGGAGCACGAGAGATACTTACAAGATGTGTTCGAGCAGTTGAGAGCTAATGGGTTGAAGTTACACCTTGAGAAGTGGTAGAGTATCTGGGCCACACCATCTATCCATGTGGGTTGGGTGTTGAACAGACGAAGGTTGAGGCTATTACACGTATCTCATGCCTCACAGATGTGAGTCGAGTTCGAGCATTTGTTGGTTTAGTGAACTTTTATCGTCGATACGTGAAGAGATTTAGTGCAATTGCGAAGCCGTTGACCAAGCTGATGAAGGTGGACCAGGAGTGGCAGTGGAGAGATGAGCAAGAACGAGCTTTTATAGAGCTCAAGGATACGTTGACATCTGCTCCCATCTTGAGGAGACCCTTAAGGGGGCGTCCTTTCCAACAACACATTGATTGGAGTATGTTGGGACTTGGAGCAGTGCTGACTCAGCATGATGATGAGAAAAAGGAGTTCGTGGTGGTGTATGCCAATCGCTCCAACAATTCAGCGGAGGCGAGGTATAGTTCGTATGAGAGAGAGTGTTTGGCGGCAGTGTGGGCTGTTGCATACTTTCGATGTTATCTGTTTGGGAACTCCTCTACTCTCATCACTGATCACTGCCGCTCAAGTGGTTGATGGAGTCCGACAAGCTTACAAAGAAGCTTGCACGATGGGCTCTGATCTTATAAGAGTATGACTTCCAAGTAGTACATAGACCTGGAGTTGCAAACCTAGATGTCGATGGATTGAGTCGTAGCTCATGCACGAGTCAGCAAGATCAGACTGGGACTCGATAGCATGACGAGGTTGATGAGGAGATAGTGCCAGGGTGGTTTGTATCTACTTTTCTTTGTGTGTTGGCCATGAACTCTAGTATGGAGGGTCAAGTCGTATCTTTCTCTGATCAGAGAGTAGATGATGAATCTCTAAATCCTACGGGTGGAGATGGTGTATCATATCAACGAGATATCCATGACGATGTGACAGTAATGGAGTATCTATGTACTTGCATGATGATAGACACAGTAAGTGCCAAGGAGCGAGATCGTGTCCTTCAACGAGCGAAGAGATTTCGACAAGAAGGACAACATGTACTTCGATTGTGGGATGATGAGAGAGTACAGATAGTACCACATCCAGCTCAGATGGCACAGTTGGTACGACATGCCTATGAGGAGTTGGGACATTTTGGAGTGAAGCGTACGCATACCTTACTCCAAGGACAGTATTGGTGGCGTGGTATGCACGTCGATGTCCAGTAGTTTGTCGCACGATGTGTGGTTTGTGATCGAGTACGAGCATCGTTTAATGCTCCTACTCCACAATTACACCCCTTACTGATTATGGGGTTGGGTTACCGTTGGAGTTTGGATTTTGTGAGATCTTTATCATTGACCGTACGTCACCACCGGTAGGTGTTGGTGATGATGGAGCACTTCTCTAGTGATTGAGTTGGTGGCTTACCGGACAAGGCGAGTGAAGGGACGGCGTATGTGTTCTTAGATCGAGTGCTGAGTCGTTTTGGAGCACCAGCTGAAGTGTTGACAGACCAAGGTACCTTGTGTGATCAGGCGCTGA
Organism: Asterella californica; assembly: GCA_036924285.1. Taxonomy (NCBI): domain Eukaryota; kingdom Viridiplantae; phylum Streptophyta; class Marchantiopsida; order Marchantiales; family Aytoniaceae; genus Asterella; species Asterella californica. Next base: position 127,995 of record JAYKYS010000022.1, on the reverse strand, counting down.
TTGATCATCATACTACATCTCGAGGTCATCTTGAGGCGGATGGTTTGGCGGAGAGAGTAGTTCAGACGGTGAAGAGAGGATTGTGCGAGTATGGCTTGCAAAAAGGCCACTTGGGAGACTGGGATGTGCAGTTACCATGGTTGGCTATAGGTTATCGTTTCAGCCGACAACCGTCTTTGGCTTCCTTCTCACCGTATTTTCTATTGTATGGCCGAGATCCAGATCTACCTTCGGTCATTCGTCGTGATTCTGCTGAGGTGCTACACCTTGATGACCCGGATATATGGGTGAATGCATGTTCTCAACGAGCAGAGACATTTCGGAGAGTTATGCCTATGGCTTTTGAGAACCTAGCGATTGCTTAGCATAGAGACACGTTGCGATATGCGACTATTCGGGAAGGAGGTTACAGACCATCGATTCGTAGATTTCATCTTGGCAATTATATCTATCTACAGCATACTGCACCGACAACGTTGGACGTGACCGCAAGACGCACTATTTTACGAGTGCGTGAGGTGTTACTTTCTGGAATACTCATGTTAGAGGGCCGTGATGGTGTTGTTTGGAAGGACCATGTGCGTAATTTCGCGTCATGTCATCTTCCCAACATCGATGGTACCGTTGATCCAAGCTTAGCAGTTGTACGGGCGGGCTTGAGGTGTATGTTATGTGGGTCTGCTGGTGGAGCAACCCGTATGTTGGTGTGTGATGGTTGTTCTAGAGGTTGACACATGTCATGTTTGACTCCACCTCTCAGTGTCGTTCCTACTGGACGGTGGGTTTGTCCTCGATGTATATAGCGAAGATAGTCGATTATATCTTTGCGTGGTATGGATTGCAGACAGGCGACTAATGATGGACCAATGTAGCACCCGGCCTCCTGATCTTTGCACCCATGAAGGTGTATATCACGTAGTTGGGATACGGAGCTATTTGGAGTTAGAGGGACCTAATTGCCAGTTAGGGTGGCGATTGTGGTACATTTGTGTGTGTGTATGACATCGTCCATGTGTTATGTGTATGTGTAGTGTACCTCTGACAGCAATGTATGTTGTGTAGCGATGTGTATGCACACGACAGCTGTCATGCCAGTTTGGACACCGCAGCTAGGTTGACCGAATACGGAGTGACGATTCTCGGTAAGGCCGTTAGTGCCGTTAGGGCGAGTTGGTGAGAGAGCTCACTAGGGGTATACTTCGCAGGTAGTGCTTGGAGGCCTTAGTTCTTCAAGTTGAGCCTTCAAGCTCCAGGCTATGGTGGATAGTATAGTTGAGTGTAACTCGGATTCTCTTCGTGCTTAGAGTGGATTTGGCTTGACCGTTTGTGAGTAATCTTTGTTGTAGTGTTGGAAATGATAATTTCTCTGTTCATATTATTGTGGTACATTTGTGTGTGTGTATGACATCACCCATGTATTATGTGTATGTGTAGTGTACCTCTGATAGCGATGTATGTTGTGTAGCGATGTGTATGCGCACGACAAGTCTACCTTCTTCAAATAAGTGGGATTCTTAAGAGTGAGGATTCTTAAGAGTGAGGATTTAGTTGGAAGAACACTTCTTAGGAAGAGTAGGGGCTTATTCTTTGAGCCTTGATGTGAAGTCTGTATTCTTCTGTCTTTTCAAAAGAAGACTAGTAACATTTCAGCAGTACTTGCAATCTTCATTTGTTCACATGTCTATCTTCTCAAATCTTTTATATGTATTGTTGGAAGGGTCCTTGATCAAGAACAATTTCATTGCTGTTTGTATTCGATTTATAAGGTTGTGCTTGGGTTTGGTTTCTTATCAGACTTAAACTCTCATCCAGATATTATTCCATTACGTGAAAATAACAGAAAACTATCAGAATTATCATTGTGACGTTGTAGTACTGTGTTTTGTGTAATTGTTAAATGTATCTTCGTGAGAACGATATTTAATTTACTATTTCTGATACATTTTGTTTCTCTGGGTTGTTATATATAAAAACATACAAACTTGTGGCCCCACTACCGGAGATACAAATTTAACTTTTACTTAAATTCAGTATGTTGTAACCGTCGACATGTATGTCGGGAGGAGCAGGAGCGCCTTCTGAAGAAGACCAGAAGATGAGAAGGACCAGAAGATGAGAAGGGCCAGGCGAGCGAAGATTGGTTTGTGAACAACTGTTGGAAGAAGTTCAATGCCAAAAAGAGATCACGAAGGAGCGAAGACGTCAAGCAGCTCAGAAGTGGCAGGAAGTGAAAAATCGATCTGAACCGCAAACTTGCTATGAGAAAGACGAGCGTAAATACTGAAAGAAGAAGACTGACATCGAATCTTCAAGCTCAAGTGGACGAAGTGGAGACTGTTTGCCTAAAGACATCTCATGGTTACCATTCCCTTCAAGGACCACAAGTTTACATGAATCTCTGTTTGAATCGACGCAAAAGGACAAAGGTATCCAAGCTGAAGACGAAGAGATAGATATAGAAGAAACTCTTTCACTTCGAAGGGTGGACCTATTTCAATCTTCATCTTCATCATCAGGTTTTGACAAGTCTGAACCCAATATTTTAATGTCTCTTGCAGAAGATCGAAGTCCGAAATCGGAGGCGGCTTTGGAACTGATCGTTAAACATGCACTAGAGATCACAAGTTTTGTAGAACTCTTGAAGAAACAAAGAGGACAAGAATTAATTCGAGAATTGTTGCCGCTGGGATCACATGCCCTTCAAATCCTGAATCTTAGCCTCAAGGTACTCCAGGAGTATCGCTCTTTAAGCTACGAAGTCAAGAGACTTCCACCTCGTCTTCACCCAAGAAGGAGCACGACGTAGGACGAAAAGACGTTCATCCAGTTGAAGACACTTAAGTAACAACACCCATTCTTCCTTCCTTCTCACGTTATTTCCGATGCAACTCCTTTTGGAGTCTCGTACAAATGGTTCTATATCTTCATTGTCCTTCCCATCAAACACTGATAACTTCTCCATCTTGTAACTACTCTTTCTACTCTTCTAATTTTTGTGCAATAACTACGCGCTAAAAGAGTACGAACATCACCAATTTCATTCGAGAATAATCTATCATAGGTACAATGGAAGGAAATGGTCGTAACAACACCTCTTGTGTCATTTCTTCTCCCAAGATAATCATGACCTTGAGTCGCATCATCGCATTCTCCACCATCTGAATGACGATCTTCATCACAACTCAATCGAGTCCTCTTTTGAAGTCGACAATTTCTCCGTCTCAGCTCTTTGAGTCTCATCCAACTTCTCGACTACTGACGTAAGTAAGGCGGCCACATCGACGCACTTGTGTCCTCTTGATATATCACCCACTCCACAACTTGGACAAGGATCCTCTCCTAGAAGATGAATCGGCGGTGGTGATGATGGACTCCCTCAAAGACTTAAATCAATAAACTCCCGTTTTGTTTTGGCTCTCTCAGTTATGATTCTAGTTGGACAATTCACTACTTTATGTCTCAACCCTCTACAGAAATAATACCACAAGTCGGTTTCTACTCTTCTTCTTGGAGATTTTATTTGAGATTTTGTACTAGTGTTCTCAAACTCAATGATAATCTCTCTCGAGCTCTCTCGGACACTTACTATGACATCTAAACCTTGAGGAAGGTTTCTAAGTCTAACTTCCCAATCTCTTACACTTCCACTCATGTTGCGCCTTCTCAACCATTAGGTGGACAAAATACCTTTGAGGAAAATAATTCTACCTCACTTTCTTACTCTTTCGAGCTTTACACTAAAAATCATGTATTATACATGCTATACACGAAATAAAATCCAATCTAAAATTAAGAGTCTGAGATAATATCATCATGAGCATCGTCTGTACTGATCCTAGCAGGCATCTTAAAGTCACTCTTGTAAATATCACACTCTACTTCGCCAGGAGCATTCTTGACCTCCACAGTGAATGATGCTTTGAACTCAATCTTCTTCACATCTGCGTCGATGCTCGTAGAAGCTTCTTGATATTGAGCAAAAAAGGCACCCCAACTGCAATAGATGTGTGTTTGCAACTCCTCTATATTTAACTTTGGCTTCTCCGTCTCCGTTCAAACTCCCAAACGTCTCTTTTTCAACCTCGAAACTCAAACTGTATTTCCTCATGAAGTATCTTCAAGATCTCATTGTATGCCGAATATATATCTCTTAGGCGGTAAGAGATCTCTCCAAAATTTGTGTGGTCTCCAATAGCTCAACCTCCAAGCTACTAACTCATGAAGTTTCAATAGAAACTTCCATAATCAAAAGAGATGATGCTAACTATACAAATTTCAGAGAATTGAAATTTGTATATTTTCACTTCTCTCATGGTTGTCAACCCCTTCCACTTTGAAAAATTCTATCTCCTTCTCCATGCATCATCTCCTCATGCCTTTTGTTTCCTCTAATAGCTTATCAGACAAGCTACAATCTTGGAAATTTTCACAAGAAAATAAAATTCATAGAAAATATGACCATGACTGTACAAATTTACCAAAGACTATAATTTCTAAACTCTCGTGAATAAACACCCTCAACTTTGAAAATTCATAGCTCTCTCTCCATACCACATTTTCTCGTATGATTTCTGTTGTCTTAGATAGCTTAACAGCCAATCTAAAACAATGGAAAGTTTCACAAGAAAATAAAAAGATAGAAAATTTGACAATGAAAGTACAAATTTTCCAGAGAGCAAAATTTATAAACTCACAAATTTTTCTCCTATAATAACTTCTCTCTCCTCTTTTCTTACAACTCTTGTTGCATCCACTTTCAACTCTCCATAAACCTTTTCTAAATGAACAAGATGTAAAAAACAAGCTCGAACGCGTCATATATTACTACGGGGTACACAAAAGTTCTAGCGTTGCTAACATCGCGTTAGCTCTCTCTCATCCCAACGTTCTCTCCATGTGTTCTCTCATGATCTCTTTTTGTCAAATGTATAATTGAACTCTAAACATTCTTTTGATCTCTTCAAGTGAGATATCGACAACGGAACAAAAAATGTAAACGCTCCGTGGTCCTATCGATCAACTTCCCCCAATCTCTTAACCTCCACGATAGTCATCGATGAATCTGCAACATGTCAGGCAAGTCTCTTACTCATGGATCACCTCTGGTGGCTTTGAGGGAAGCACACCATAACTTGAAGGGAAAAATGCTAAGTTCAATCATTCACTCGCCTGTAAACTCATCAACTAAAAATTCTCCATAAACTCATTAACTAAAATCCTCCATTCTAACTACGTCTCTCAAGTTCTAACATGCTAAAATATCACACTCTCTATATTACTCAAGTTGTCATTACGACAATGTGAAAACAAGGATGACAAGTTCTTCTCTACTCCTCTATTTATACATTATAGGTTTTTATCTTGGTACCCTCCAGTAACTCATCGTAACTAGTTTTACCGGGTTTTACTAAGATATTACTTAAGATAAAAGTATTAATCACATGGGCTTCTTTTCTTTTCACATGGGCTTATTCCTTCAAAGTCAACAACTTCTAGAAAGATTTTGAAATATTCTCAAGGAATCTCGAATTTCCACCCCTCCTCTACACTAAAACCCACTAAAAAGGAAACATGTAGAATCTCTGCTTGTTTTTAATGCCCATAAAGTCCACAACTTTAATTCCACCACTAATATCAAGTCAAAAAGGAGATAAGGGATACTTTCCACCTCCTTTCTATCTTTTAGACAAGATGACAAGATAGTAGTGTTCACTCTTTAAGAAATATCTGAATTTTGCCAAAAGTACAACTAAGTTTAACCACAACTAACTTTAGCTAGTCATGACTAACTTGATACCTCCTTAAAGTACTTGGGCAACAAATAAACATTATCCACACTTAGTTATAACTAAACACCTTACTAATAGATAACTTTCTATGTGTAACATAGGTCGTCACATATCGGGTCACCAAGAAGTCATTCTTGGAGTTGATTGAGCAACCGAGGAAGGGTTTACAAACGACTTAGTTATTAAGGGAGTTCGAGAAACAATTTTCTCGGTTGACTAGGATGGAAAATTTAACGTTGTAGTCCAACAAGACAGAGTTATTTCTTCGAGTTGCTGATGAGAAGCTGCAAGAGAAGCTAGAGATACTTCTGGAGGATCGAGAGGAAGACGATGGATTGACCAGTAGTTGGAAGAAATCTCGAGGAAGCGGTTTGTCTGCTTACCAAGAGGGAGCGAAGACAAGAGAAGGTTCATATTATGAGACCACCATCAGCACTGACTACTGTAGCACCTGTTCATATGGTTCAACTAGTGGTTCTTGTTGCTAGACAGATGGTAGTAGTTGTTCCAATTGTTTTGGTTGTCCAAGCACCTGTAGTATCTCCAAAGAAGGATGATTCAAACCTTGAGGAGATCATGGCTGGATTGTGAGATCTGCAGATCAAGCTCATAAGATTGGAATAGCATGGGTCTACAAGTGGAGCAAAACCGTATATGAAGCAAGGTTGGATCCAACGATGTATGTGGTGCAATGGTACCAATCATACAGGTAGAGATTGCAAGGAGTTCATTGATATCTTTCAACAAGGGGTGATCTTCTGGAGATGAAAAAAGTAGCAGTGAGAGATACCGGTGCACTTCTTCATACCAACATAGAGGAGGGATGAAGAAGTTGATTGACGATCACTTATCAACACAAGCAGTAGCAATAGTGGAGACTGGAACCTATGGCATAAGGGTTGAGGATGAAGTTGAGAGGAGTTTTAACGAGCATGTGGATGAGGAGAGAGAGCTTGCAAAGGTTATTGTATATTCTTCAGAAGAAGAAAGAGGTCAAAGACGTAGGGTACATTTTGAAGATGAAGAGGAGGATGGGAAGCAAAGCTCAAGTCATTGCAGTCATAGTCACTGAGCTCGAGCTACGATAGAGATATTGATGAAGATTGGAGATTTGGATGAGCCGATGGTTGCTCTAATTGATCATGGGTCAAAAATCAATATAATGTCGAAGGAGTTATACAAGAAGAAGAAGTGGTCTATCGACACAAAGCATGGGTGGGTCATAAGCAACCAACAACACAAGAGAAGATTTGTATGGAGCTTGTCCAGATGTTAGAGTGCGCATAGGCGATGTTGTTATTGAGAAAAACGTATTTGTTCAAGAAGCAACATCATATTCATTCATTCTTGGTCAAGCTTTCATCACAACAACTCCGATGGAGACAAGGGTACTAGACCACGGATATGCTTATGCTAGGATCTGAAGTCAAGATGGGAAGAGGGTGGTACAATTCTTGACTGTACCGTCCACTCACGAGCGTAATGGAGATCATCTAAAGGAGAAATCACTTCCGAGGATGAGTGAAGAGTTCAAGGATTTTTGTTGACTATCACTATAGAGCAGGATTGTGGTGTTGTGCCAGAGAATATACTCTCACTTGAAAAAGAAAGTGTCTTTTGTACAGGTTTGTTGGGTTTTCAGAGTGTGGGATTGCTATTTACAAGAAGGTTGAAGAACTGAGAAGAAAAGAACAAAAATATTTGCGTTAGGTTGAGTTGATATTGAAAGAGTTGGGTGAGCTAGAAGGGGGTGAGTGGATTTCTGGTGTTTATGAAGAAGATGGGTTGGAGGATCCTCTGCGAGTGATAACATTTGTTGGATGGGAGGATATGAATAAGGTTGTGCAGATTCATTCAAGGGAGGTCTATTAAGTGGTCGAATCGTTCTGTGCACTTGAGGTTCGAGTTGAGACGAAGAACAAGACAGTGGAGAAGAAGGTAAAGCTAGTTGTTGATCTTTTACCGGAAGACACTGACCAACAGACGGATCAAGCTTCAAGAGAAAACAGCTTGAGAGATCTTGCAATGATAGGACGTAAGTTCACAGATGAGACCCCTGGAGAATTTAAGATTGGATCAACAAGTCTCTTCTACCAGAAGAGAAGATGTGCTTCAAGGAGATGCTTTCACGACATGGAAAAGCATTTGTCTCTGAGCCACATGAGATTGGATGTGTAGCCCATACGTTGTTACCTCGATGGTTATCTTCACAGTACTACATGTGTCATGGAATCTGAGATCAATTTCAGTACCGCGAGCTCACTAGCCTAAACTAGTGGAGTTGTTGAAGAAGAAGATGCGGATGAAGATCTTGAAGCCGTCGTTTGCATCGTATTCAAGCAGATGGTTTACAGTGCCTAAGAAGAATGGGTCGATGCAGTTCATCCAAGACATACAACCGGTGAACGTAGTAACAATCAGAAATGTGGGGTGAGATCGATTGTGGATGAGTTTGCTGAAGCATTTGCAGGAAGAGCAATTTAATCAATGGGAGATCTTTACTCATGATATGATCAATTTCAACTAACGGAGGAGAGCATAAGCTTCACGACAACGAGGACACCTTTGGAGTTGGTTATGATCTGTACCTTACCATAGAGAGCTATCAATTCAGTAGCATACATATTGAACGGGATGAATAGAGTTCTAACATACTTCATCTTTGAAAAGACGATGATGTTCTTGGATGACATTCCCATCAACGGATGTGTGGAAGATGAGAAGGATGAAGCATTAGATCAGAGGGGGTGTCAGTGATATGTCATTGATCACATCGCAGATTGTGAGAAGATCCTATATCGACTTGAGAAAGTTCATCTCACGCTATTAGGTGCGAAGTCTACATCTGGAGTTAGAGAAGTTTTGATCGTTGGTCATTTGTGTGGATGGTTTGGTCGGAAGCCAGACCCTAACAAAGTGGACGTGATTGGGAGGATGAAGGAGGTTTGCAAGTCGTTGATAGAAGTAAGAAGATTTTTGGGTGCTTGTGTATTCTATCAAATTTGAATTCCTCATTATGCGCATGAGATGGATCCATTATATGGGTTGTTATGCAAGGGTCGTAAGTTCAATTGGGAGGAAGAGCATACCAATGCGGTACGAAAGTTGAAGTCCTTACTATCATTTCCTCAAGTTTTGGGAAAGGATTTATTACAAGGCTGCCAGGCCGCTGGTTCTTACTATAGATACAAGTCCGATTGTAATCGGATTGACAATATGACAGGATGATGAGGATGGAGAAAGATTTGCGGTTAGGTTCAGAGCGAAGATGTTAAGTGCTCGTCGACGTGCATACTCGTAAGTGAAGAGAGAACTATGGGACATTGTTTAAGCCATGAAAACCGAGAAAGAGTATTTGATCGGAGTAGCAGTGGTGGTTGAAACTGATTGTTTGTCGTTACTAGGGATGATCATGAATTATACGACTCCTGATATTGCGATGTTATGAAGGATTGCATATATCAAGTCGTTTAGACTTGATAGTTTAGACATATTGCAAGGAAGGATAATCCGATGACAGATATGTTATCTCGAGCTCGATATGATTGGGAGGATGAGATGGTTGAGATATTGACGACGTGGATGAAAGGTTCTATTTGATTGCATACACAAGAAGAGAAGATGAGGTGTTTGTTGAAGAGTTATATGATGGTGAATTGCTTGACATTTGGAGGTACCTTAGTACGATGGTTAAGCAAACAGGTTGGACGGATGAGAGATTTCGGAGAGTTCGAAGGAAGGCCTACAACTTCATGTTGCATGATAGATTTCTTTGGAAGCGATGAAGCAAAAACGTGAGATACCGCTACGAGTGATTTGCGACAAAAAAGATCAGCAAAAGTAGCTCAGAGCATTTCACGAGAATCTTTGGGCTGGACATCAAGGAATTGGGACATTTTTACGAAGATGAAAGAACGATATCGATGAAAGAACATGTACAAGGATGTCGTATCTTTTGTGGAGTCTTGTTTGACATGTCAGATGTATTCTAACATTTGACATCGAGATGACTTACTCATTGACAATCCACTTCAGTGGGTCGTAGACTTGGTGATTATGCCAGTTGGATTGTGCTAGATGATATACTTGGTACTTGCTCGAGAAGATCTTTCAAATCAAGTTGAGGGTAGGGCGCTTCAGACAAAGACAACTGAATGGGTATGTTAATTTCTCTTGGACGAGATTGTTTGTCGATATGGATACGTGAGAAAGATTATTGCAGATCGAGAAGAGTTAGATGCACATGAGGCTCGTGAATTCTTTATAACATGTGGGCTGAGGTTGTCATTGACAACTGCTTACAACCCCGAAGAGAATGTTCAAGAGTGAACATGATCATCCGTTCATTGTGAAGGTTTTGATGAAGGTCTGCAACGAAAAGGTGCGCGAGTGACATCGACTCTTATCATGTGCGTTATGGACAGATTGAACGACGCACATCTCGATAACATGTTACATGTCAGTGGAGCTCATCACAAGAGAATACGCTCATCATTGAAGAATACGTTGTCCTGTTGTGGGACCAGTTAGTATGTAAATTACGCGTATAAGTGCGTTTTGCACATAATTGTAGAAGTTGTGGTGTAATGGGATCTAAAACATTGCTCTTATGAGCTTAGAATGCACTATTATCTGCTGGGGGTCTCCATGGGGCAGAAAAGGACAAGGTTGAGTCCTTTAGCTTCCCATTGGTCCACCCAAAAGTGAAGATAACTTGTCTTCTACCTAAGTGTGCGCTCTGGGAGGTTCGGGGCACTTTGACGAGGGATTTTGAAGATCAGAGGGCATGGGCGGAGAGCTCTCGACGGGAGGAGCAATCTGACCACAAATTTCACTCGATTTGGAGGTCCAGGGCATACGTTATGGCGATTTGAAGTTCATATAGTGATGAGAGTACAAGAGTTTCTCTTCCGATTGTAAGATTAAGGGGTTTGAGTGATTGAACCGTCAGATTGAGACCAGATTTCATGAGCTTGTAGTCTGTCAGCTGCTGAAGCTCTGACCACAAATTTCACCACCGGATGTTCTGCGGATTGAGCGCAATGGCGATTTGAAGGCGACGGGGTGCAGAAAGCTGTCAATCTGAAGCAGCGAGTTTGCAGATTTATGGAGGACGATCAGAACGGTCAAATCGGCTCAAATTTCCTGTGTAGTGAGTTTACCTTCTGAATTGATGGCTCAGGAAGTTGGAGTGGAAGTGGACGGTTCATTTAGTCGAAGAAGCTTCTGTCCTGAATCTGAGATTGGAAGTGCGTGTTAGTTTCTGTGGATTTGTGTTAATTGTGGGAGGAGATCTAGCCGTCAGATCTTCCTGAAATTTGACCTGTAAGTAGAGATTTTAGTATCCTACCTACGTGGCAAGTTTGAGAGGAGACTGAACTGTAGATCTGTATCTATCATGTGTGAAAGTTCGCTGTTTTCTTTGCCGCGTTGTATCGGCAACGATATCTACTCTAGGTCTCGAGTCTTGTTACGGCAGCTGGCAGAGAAGCGTCCAGTGTGACGTTTGTGTTGCTTTGGGGTGTATTCTAGGCGTAGATGAGACTTTAGCGACCTACGTTGTAACCACGTCATGTGGTTGTCAGGTTCGCACTCAACGTGGCAAAGTGCGATCCTTGACCTGTAAAGTCGACTTCCTATCTAGCCTAGTCTCTTGTATTAGGACACGTTACGGTGCATGCATTAGAACCTTTCAACCCGACGACCTACACGTGGATGAGTATGACGGCACCAAACATGCGATGTGCATGTGTGCCACCTCATCGGTTCGTGTGGCTGGGGTTGTTCTGTTAGGGGACTTGCACCTATCCTTCTGTAGGGGGTTCGAAACCTTTAAGCAGAGGGGGGACTTGTGTGGGGGATTGGATCTTGAGAAATCCAAGAGATTGTTCGTGGAGAGATCGTGGTGATCCTATGAGATTGTATCATATGTTTATGGATCGATATACCTTTGTAGTTGGAGTACACATGTGGTGAGAGATGGACGAAGGACTCTACTTACCGCCCAGATTCCCTTTTCGAAACCCTTTCTCGATTAAACTGATGTATATGGAACGAGTTCACTTTCAACAGTTTCTGATAGGATCCTTCGGGCATAACTTTACCGCGCAAGTCATGCTCTCGCCTGTCCCTGTGATCTTACCTGTTGTCACTTACGGCCAAGAATGGGATCTCACCGTCTTTATCCTCATCTAACGAAGGATGGATCTAAATCAGCTCCCTCCTGTAAACTTTAACACCCAGTGCGAGATAAGACACATCTGTCGACCCAAAGCTATGTACGAAGCCCTAGTAGTGAGAAACTTTGGAGAGGAATACTACCGAGAGATCATGTCATCACATATCCCGTTTGTCGTGCCCATGATCATCCAACGTTTTCGTGTAGTTATCTTGACCCTTTACTGAGAGAAAGAAAGTGCTTAGTTATCGAGGAAGTTAGAGAGAAATCTACGAGATACTAGTCGCTCTGCTGTGCACTGATCACTAGCCACAGCCAGAAGGTACGCCCTTGCTCAAAGGAAAGGCTCTCGCTACGACATATTTGGTGCTTCCACTGAGAGCACGCTTTGAGGTGGTTGAGTGAGTTGTTGCCGAGGAGCGTCAAGTATGAATCTTCCCGAAGCAATGGGGACGAGTGGAGGAGGAGCGGACGATCTGCTTCGAGCATTGACGATGTTGTTGAGACAACAACAAGGAGGCGATGTTGGGGAGCAGAAGTCTACAAGAGCTCTACAAGCGGTGGTGAAGAAGTTGGGGAGGTTCGATGGAAGGAACATCACGAAGTATGTTCGGGAGTATATTTGTGAGATGGAGGTAAATCGTGTGCCTGAGACAGAGATGATTTCTAGTTTTGAGTTGGCTGTGATACCTGAGATCCGTAGTCAAGTGACAAAGCTGAAGGATGCACGTACGAGCTCTTGGGAGGAGTATGAGCAGAGGTTGAAGAGTGAATTTTTTGATGATGATGCGGATAGAGTAACCAAGAGAACGTTCTTGGAGTGGATAGAGCAGCGTCCGGGGAATGAGATGACGCCAAATGAGTTGCTGCGTGAGTTTGAGAAACGGTTCTGTCAATTGTCTCCATCCGAGAGGACAACGCTTGACTTAAGGAAGACAGAACTTTTTCTAGAAGCTGCTGATGAAAATCTAGAGGATAAGCTTTTCTTGATGCTAGCAGACAAGGGGGAAGAAGGAGGAGTGAGCACAGACTGGAAAAAGGTAGAGGAAGCTGTTACTATTCTCACGAAGCAGAAACGTGGAAGAGGTAGAGCTGCAACCTTGAGGTCTGATGTCTCTTTAGCTCCATTGCCCAAGCCTGCCAATAGCAAGATTGAAGATTCTGCAATCGATGAGTTGGTCAAGGGTCTGAGAGAGTTAAGGATAGAGATGGCAGAGCTAAAGCATAGTCGAAGTCCTGGTGATACCAATGCATCTTCAACTAGCAGAAATTTTGTTAGAAGATGTATCTGGTGTGACAGTACTGAACACCAACGACGAGATTGTGAGGAGTTTTCCGAAGCTCTCAGAACCGGAGTCGTGAATTTTAGAGATGGAAAGATTCATCTCGCCCAAACTGGTGCGCCGTTGAATACCAACTTTGGTAAGGGAGGAATGAAGAGTTTGGTGAGAGGTCAGGTTGGTATAGCTACGGCGATACGCACAATAGAGCCAGAAACGTTTGCGATAGAAGTAGATGTACCAGTTGTAGCAGCTGTTAAGAGCGATGTAGTTGAAGTTCCACGAGAAGTAATGTTGCGAGGTGCGGAGGCAATTCGTCGCATTACTGGATGGGATGATCCTGTAGAGGCAGGGTGTGTCAAGGCTTACTTGGTGCAAGAGAAGCATGTAAGCTGGCAAGATGCGATTGTGGAAGAGAAAAGGAGACGTGATGATGATGTTGCTGATCCGGAGGAGGCTACAAGGAGAGCCAGAACCACGAAGAGGAGAGGGCAACAAGAGACATCACCGTCTGATATCCCTTCGACGTCTCAAGGGGCATCTACGTCTGAACCTATGGTTGATGTTCCTATTTATGACACGGAGATGAGAGAGAAAGGCAAAGGAGCTTCTTCAAAGGGCAAAGGTAAAGCACCGACCTACAGACTACAGTCTGATATCGAGACCAGCACCAACTTGAAGGAGATTCTTGAAGAGAGAATTTTGGATGCAAAAATAGAATTTTCCTTGCGAGAGGCCTTAGGGATAGCTAAACGTGATTTTCATGAGTTGATCATAGATGTGATCAAGAGAAAGAGGCAGATGACTGCGGATACAGTGATGGTGAAAGCATTGGATACTGACATCACTGGGGAAGAAGATGAAGAGTTAGGTCGCGTATTTGCCCAAAAGCATGTACTACAGGCGTCGAATGGAAGAGAGGCAAGAGTTTCAGACTGTGCTGCAGAACATGGCGACGAGAAGCAGCATGAGAGTCACTATTCTCGAGCATATTGGGCTCGTGCAACCACAGAGACAAGGGTCCGACTGGGTAACTTGTCAGAGGCTATAGTGGCGTTGGTGGATCACGGTTCGGAGATTAACATCATGTCCAAAAATGTTTACGAGAAGGGGAAGTGGCCAATCGACACAGGACATGGATGGGTTCTTCGTGCTGCTAACAACCAAAGAGGTGAACTTTTTGGTGCTTGTCCAGCTGTCAAGACTCGGATAGGAGATGTAGAGATAGAACAAAACTTTTTTGTTCAGAGTGTAGCTGCTTATCCTGTGATCCTTGGTCAACCGTACATTACTGCGTCTAGGATGGAGACGAAAGTAATGGACGATGGGTCTCATTATGCTCGTATCAGAAGTCAAGATGGTACAAGAGCGGTACAGTTTCTTACTGTACGTACGGGTCATGAAAGGAACAGAGAGAAGCTGAGGGACAGTCCCTTAAGGACTGACAAAGAGTTTTCGGATTTTTAGTTAGCACTCCTGTAGAGCGGGAGTATGGGAGTGTTGATAGGAGAAAGAGCCTTCCGCTAGTGTCAGAAGATGAAGAAGAGATGTTTAAATGTGGATTTGCTCAGTTTTCTGAAACATGTGTAAATAGATTTCGAGTGGTAGAAGAGATGGATAGTGTACAAAGACGATGTGTGAAGGAGCAGGAAGATCTCTTCAAAACTCAAGGAGTTCTGTTAGATCGGGAGTTCATTAACGGGGTGTATGAAGAAGAGGGCTTTGAAGATACTCTTGAGGAAGTTTTGTCGTTTATAAGCACCGATTCTTTGGTTAATGGATTAGTCGCGATCCGTTCACGTGAGTTACATGAGGAGGTTACAAGATTCGTCGAGGACGGCTACAAGGTTCAGCTTGAGATGAAAGGAGATCATGAGTTGGAGTTAGAGAAGAGTAGAGCCATGAAACACCAAGAAGCGCAGGTTCATACAAAATACAAGACGGTGGCGCGTAAAGTGAAGCCGGTGGCTACTCAGCTACCTGAAGACTCTAACAAGCAAGTGGAACGAGCATCGACTGAACCAGTTCTGCGGGATTCACAGAGAGTAGGGCACAAGTTCACAGAAGAGACACTCAAACGACTACAGATTGGAGGGGGTGAGTTTCTCACTGAGGAAGAGAGAAAGCGTTTTCATGAGATGTTGAGAAGACATGGAAAGGCTTTTGCTTTCAGTGCAGAAGAGATTGGATGTGCAGATACGAGTGTCGTAGCACCCATGGTGATCTTCACAGTACCACATGTGCCTTGGGACTTGAAGCCTATACCAGTGCCACGAGCTATGTTGCCAAAGCTTGTGGAATTGTTGAAAGAGAAGATACGCATGGGTATTTTAGAGCCATCTATGGGACCTTACTCGAGTCGGTGGTTTACTGTACCTAAGAAGTCAGGGGCTCTTAGGTTCATCCAAGACATGCAACATGCTAACAAGGTGACTATTCGAAACATGGGAGCAGGACCCATAGTAGATGAAGTTGCAGAAGCTTTTGCTGGTCATGCTATCTACTCGATTGGAGATTTATACTCTGGGTATGATCAGTTCCAGTTGGCAATGGAGAGCAGAGATCTCACCACCATGCGTACTCCGCTTGGGCTTGTAAGGATGTGTACATTACCGCAAGGAGCAACAAACTCTGTTGCGCATGTGCAAAATGCAATGAATAGGATTTTGAGGGAATTCATTCCGGAGAAGACCATACCTTTCATAGATGATATTCCTATGAAAGGGTGTGCGATCGAAGACAAAGATGAGAAGCTGACTGAGGATGGATGTCGAAGGTTTGTGGTTGATCATATTCACGATGTGGAGATGATCTTAACAAGGCTTGAGGAGGTAAATCTCACTCTTTCAGCAGAGAAGTCGAGCTTTGGAGTACCAGAGATTGTTGTTGTTGGTCATCTTTGTGGAGCTTTTGGTCGACGTCCAAACCCATCAAAAGTTGATGCCATTGGGAGGATGAAAGATTGTGTCAACACCACAGAGGTTAGGAGATTCTTGGGAGCTTGTTTGTTCTATCGAGTGTGGATTCCTCATTTTGGTCACATGTCTGAACCGTTGTATGAGTTGCTGAGGAAGCGAAGGAGGTTCACTTGGGGTGAGGAGCAGAGGGTCGCTATGGTGCGACTAAAAGAAGCGTTGAAATCACCACCAGTTCTACGACAGTTGAGCTATGATTGTGGTAGACCCATAGTCGTTACTGTTGATACTAGTCCTATCGCTATAGGTTGGGCAATAGGGCAGGATGATGGTGAGGAAAAGAGGTTTGCAACAAGATATGGTGCTCGCATACTTTCGGATCGACAAAGGAGATACCCTCAAGTCAAACGAGAGCTATGGGGCGTTGTAACTGCAATGAAAGCTGAGAAGGAGTATCTCATTGGAGCACATGTACTACTTGAAACTGATTGCTTACCTCTGTTGGGAATGATAGCAAACTGCACAACGCCTGATATTGCTATGTTACGTTGGATAGCTTACATTAGGTCGTTGAATCCAGAGTTGAGGCACATAGCAGGGAAGATGAACTCGATGGCAGACATGTTGTCTAGAGCTAGGTACTCTCAAGAAGAAGATATGGAGGCGGAAGATATGGATGAAGATGATGCAGAGGAGGGGCAAGTTCTACAACTATCAAGCGAGGACCGGAGTCGCTTGGATGGTGTTCTTCCTTTCAGGGAAGAACTCTACTGTGGGAGGCTCAAAGAAATCGGACGCTATCTAAGCACTCTTCAGAAGTATGAAGAATGGACGGAGAAAGTCTTCAAGGAGATACGACATCAGGCCTATGGCTATCTATTACGAGATGGATATCTGTGGAAGAGGCCAAAGAGGAGAGATGGAGTACCCTTGAGAGTAGTGGATGATGCAGAGACCAAGAAACAAGTACTCGAACAATTTCATGATACCTTATGGGCAGGTCATCGAGGTACATGGGCGACCTTTACCAAGATCAAGGAGAGGTATTGGTGGAAAGGATTGTATCGAGATGTAGAGAAGTTTGTTGGGTCATGCATTGAATGTCAATTCCAATCCAAGATTCGGTATAGGGATGGATTGAGACCCACATATCCCTTGTCCATTCATTTCCAATGGGTTTTGGATCTGGTTGCCATGCCACCAGGAATTTGGGGCATGCGTCATTTAGTTTTGGCTCGGGAAGAGCTATCTAACTTTGTAGAAGGGAGGGCTCTACGCACCAAAGCTACTGAACCTGTCTGTCGATTCATACTAGAAGATATCGTTTCTAGATATGGAAGCGTGGGGAGAATCCGTGCAGATAGAGGAGAGTTGAATGCAGATGAAGCACGTGAGTTCTTCAACAGGTATGGAATACGATTGAAGTTGACCACTTCGATGAACCCGGAAGCGAATGGGAAAAGTGAACGAGGGCACCCACCAATCATCCAAGCATTGGTGAAAGCGTGCAAGGGGCGTCATGGGGACTGGCCTAGACTTCTTCCTTTTGCGTTGTGGGCTGATAGAACTACTCATAGTACTGTCACTGGTTACATGCCTACAGAACTGATGACTGGTCAAAAACCTATCATGCCAGCGGAAGGAGACGTTCCTACTTGGGTATGTCTACCTTGGGAGGATGGTTCTGATAGGGAAGGACTATTGACACTACGAATTCAACAGCTTGAGCGACGTGAGGAGGACCTCGAAGAAGCATTGGTCAAACTCAAGGAGGCGAGGTTGAAGAACAAGGAGCGATTCGACAAGACACATCGACTGCGGAAGAAGCCGATCCGAGAAGGTGACTGGGTCATAGTATATGACAACAGTTTGGATAACCAACACAGCACTATCAAGAAGTTTGCACGACGTTGGTTTGGTCCTTATGTTGTTGTTGTCGTTCACGACAACGCCACATATGGTTTGCGAGAATTGGATGGTACACTCTTGAAGTTACCCATTGCTGGTAAAAGGGTCAAGGTCTTCCGGAGACGTGAAGGATTTCTTGATTTCGATGAACTTCTCGAGTCTGATTCTCATCTATCCAGACCTTATGCGAGGGAAGATGATGATGGACCTGACAATTCAGAGCACGATGAAGGATACGATGATGACTATGGTTAACAAGTTGGCACATACCGGAGGATGTGCAGGTTTGGAGGGGGTGAATGTCCTGTTGTGGGACCAGTTAGTATGTAAATTACGCGTATAAGTGCGTTTTGCACATAATTGTAGAAGTTGTGGTGTAATGGGATCTAAAACATTGCTCTTATGAGCTTAGAATGCACTATTATCTGCTGGGGGTCTCCATGGGGCAGAAAAGGACAAGGTTGAGTCCTTTAGCTTCCCATTGGTCCACCCAAAAGTGAAGATAACTTGTCTTCTACCTAAGTGTGCGCTCTGGGAGGTTCGGGGCACTTTGACGAGGGATTTTGAAGATCAGAGGGCATGGGCGGAGAGCTCTCGACGGGAGGAGCAATCTGACCACAAATTTCACTCGATTTGGAGGTCCAGGGCATACGTTATGGCGATTTGAAGTTCATATAGTGATGAGAGTACAAGAGTTTCTCTTCCGATTGTAAGATTAAGGGGTTTGAGTGATTGAACCGTCAGATTGAGACCAGATTTCATGAGCTTGTAGTCTGTCAGCTGCTGAAGCTCTGACCACAAATTTCACCACCGGATGTTCTGCGGATTGAGCGCAATGGCGATTTGAAGGCGACGGGGTGCAGAAAGCTGTCAATCTGAAGCAGCGAGTTTGCAGATTTATGGAGGACGATCAGAACGGTCAAATCGGCTCAAATTTCCTGTGTAGTGAGTTTACCTTCTGAATTGATGGCTCAGGAAGTTGGAGTGGAAGTGGACGGTTCATTTAGTCGAAGAAGCTTCTGTCCTGAATCTGAGATTGGAAGTGCGTGTTAGTTTCTGTGGATTTGTGTTAATTGTGGGAGGAGATCTAGCCGTCAGATCTTCCTGAAATTTGACCTGTAAGTAGAGATTTTAGTATCCTACCTACGTGGCAAGTTTGAGAGGAGACTGAACTGTAGATCTGTATCTATCATGTGTGAAAGTTCGCTGTTTTCTTTGCCGCGTTGTATCGGCAACGATATCTACTCTAGGTCTCGAGTCTTGTTACGGCAGCTGGCAGAGAAGCGTCCAGTGTGACGTTTGTGTTGCTTTGGGGTGTATTCTAGGCGTAGATGAGACTTTAGCGACCTACGTTGTAACCACGTCATGTGGTTGTCAGGTTCGCACTCAACGTGGCAAAGTGCGATCCTTGACCTGTAAAGTCGACTTCCTATCTAGCCTAGTCTCTTGTATTAGGACACGTTACGGTGCATGCATTAGAACCTTTCAACCCGACGACCTACACGTGGATGAGTATGACGGCACCAAACATGCGATGTGCATGTGTGCCACCTCATCGGTTCGTGTGGCTGGGGTTGTTCTGTTAGGGGACTTGCACCTATCCTTCTGTAGGGGGTTCGAAACCTTTAAGCAGAGGGGGGACTTGTGTGGGGGATTGGATCTTGAGAAATCCAAGAGATTGTTCGTGGAGAGATCGTGGTGATCCTATGAGATTGTATCATATGTTTATGGATCGATATACCTTTGTAGTTGGAGTACACATGTGGTGAGAGATGGACGAAGGACTCTACTTACCGCCCAGATTCCCTTTTCGAAACCCTTTCTCGATTAAACTGATGTATATGGAACGAGTTCACTTTCAACAGTTTCTGATAGGATCCTTCGGGCATAACTTTACCGCGCAAGTCATGCTCTCGCCTGTCCCTGTGATCTTACCTGTTGTCACTTACGGCCAAGAATGGGATCTCACCGTCTTTATCCTCATCTAACGAAGGATGGATCTAAATCAGCTCCCTCCTGTAAACTTTAACACCCAGTGCGAGATAAGACACATCTGTCGACCCAAAGCTATGTACGAAGCCCTAGTAGTGAGAAACTTTGGAGAGGAATACTACCGAGAGATCATGTCATCACATATCCCGTTTGTCGTGCCCATGATCATCCAACGTTTTCGTGTAGTTATCTTGACCCTTTACTGAGAGAAAGAAAGTGCTTAGTTATCGAGGAAGTTAGAGAGAAATCTACGAGATACTAGTCGCTCTGCTGTGCACTGATCACTAGCCACAGCCAGAAGGTACGCCCTTGCTCAAAGGAAAGGCTCTCGCTACGACAACGTTGTGACATGGAGTGTGTTACTTTGGGAGGACAATCTGACAATAGAAGAACTTCTTGCTATTCGAATTAGAAAGTTAGAGAGAAAACCTGAGGATATCCAAGTTGCTTTGGATAGGCTACAAGAAGCACGGTTGAAACCCAAAGTCAGATTGATCAGCGACATCGTTTAAGACCTGGGGAAATCAAAGAAGGTGATTGGGTGTTAGTGTATGACAACAATATAGACAACCAGAACAATGCATTGCGAAAGTTTTCCACACGATGGTTTGATCTGTATGTGATGAATAAAGGTCATGACAACGCAACTTACGCCCTGCAAGAATTGGACGGAATGAGCTTGAAGATTCAATGGCATGTAAACGTTGTCGTGATATGAATCATTTCACATAATAAATGATTCACTTCTTAGTCATGAGTTAGCCTCTCTGAGTGAAGTTAAGACCTCAGAGAAGTTGATTCTCGAGGAAGTTATGTATTTTGAGTCCTAGTATATTGTTTACCATCTTCATAGAGTTTTAAACTCGTGGGTTGTACTTACTTGTCGTCCATGCACGCTTTCTAGCTGGTTTAAGTTATCATTTAGGGTTACATGTCATTTTAGATAGTTTAAGATTTACGTTGGTACTTTACGAGGTTGACGTGGTAGCCTATGAGTGAAGTTAAGTAACCACGTGGATTAGGGCACTAAAGGACAGCCAAGTGGAGCTATGAACTCTCATTGGTCCATTTTTGTCTTTTGTAAAACTCTAATCTTAGAAGCAGAGGTCTAAAGGAGAGTTCGAGCATTTGGTGAGGACACTGCAAAATATGAGAGCACAGGAAGATAGAGCTCGTCGTGCCTGTCACTGTGAGTGAAATTCTTGATCGATTTGGAGCAATAAAGAAGGAGTTATGCCAAATTGAAGTTCGGATTGAGTTGAAACTGCATCACTTTTGTTGATTTTAGGATTTTGAGTATCAATTCCAGCTGAAAAGAGATAATTGCTTCAAACCTGCGTGGCTGCGTTCAGTGTCAGCAGTGCTACGATTGTCCAAAAAGTTTCATGTCATTTGAGTGATTGAGTAATTCAGGGCGACCGTTGAAACAGAGTGGGTCTAAAAAGCTCTCAATCTAGAGCAGCAACTTTAGAGAACGAGATCTGGAAAACCGTGTACAACCACCAGGCCCAACTTCACAGGGGTGTTCAACAAGCTGTGAACTCCAAGTGCTGTAAGAATCTTCGAAAGTGATCAAGCCAATTTCCTGTTCTAGGTCGAAATAGCCATGTGGGTGCCAGAAATTGCCTTTATTTCTCTACTCATGATGTTTCTGTTCATATCTTGATGCTAGAATTTGATCTCAGGCTGAAACTTCGTGTGTGTGCTCAGTAGGGCCTCTTTTATATGTAGGAGAAATTTAGAAATCTGAACCATCATAGTATTCCTCTCTTTGAGCGTTAAAGTTCACCGTCTGATCCTATTATTACTAATTAAACCTGAACTTTGCTTCCTGAACATATTAGAGGTTCCTACAGACCTGTATGAGTGCCTATAGCGCCTTGTTGTAACCTAAAAAACCTACCCCTTTGAGTTAACAACCACAGCTAGCCATACGCTTCCTTGAGTAGACATATACAATCTTCACGATCATACCACAGCTAGAAGGTTCCGCCCTTCTCAAGAAACTCTCAACTCGACAAAGTGTCAAGATTTTCAAAAAGAGAAATGAGGAGGTCCATCTAGCAGAAATCTTGACAGAGTTTCACTTTGAGGATGAGGATTATGCAGTAGAGTTTGAAGATGAGGTTTACTACGATGGGAAGTAGGACGACAAGACGAGGTACGTGCTGATCGACTCCTTTGTTGGTATCTCTGTGCATATCGGAGGATGCCACAGATTTAGAAGGGGTGGATGTCATGTCGTGTACCGGCTCCTATCTGAAAATCTATTTTTAATACTTATTATTATCACTCCAAATACACTCATAGGAATAAAAATGAAGCTTTTTGCACAACTCCGGATCTTCACTTTCATTGCATCAATGGGTAAAGCTCGTTGTCAGCTTTCCATGGGCACTTCGTCTACTTCATTTGGACGCTTAGTGGTAGAGTTACGAGACTCAAAAGAAGAGAAAATCAATCTAGACCCTAGCTTACTTTTGCTGACCGGGTATTGGCGACTCTTGATGCTATACTAAGGACGCAAGGGGCCTGCTTGCTCATTATTTGGGAAATGTTCACGTACAACGACTGACGTATGGGGGCAGTTTAAAGAGTTAGTTTGTTTTTATGATCTGTCGATGGACGATTTGGAGAATTGGAAAGTCCAATGCGTGTGCGCAAGATGTCATTGGGTTCATATTTCTGTAGGCTACGTGTTGGTTAAGACGATTCATAAAGAGGCGGATCGAGGTGTGTGTTATGGAGAAAATTGAGACATAGAGAAGGTTTTTGGAGTGCTTTGGTGACCTCTGAAAGAGAGTTGGACCCTTCTGACCGTTCCTGAATCCAAGCTTGATGTCCTTGGGTCCATTGAGATCAGAACACCGAGTTCTTCAGCAAATTGAAGATGATATGATGTTTCATCAGACGATTTGGAACATGTGAAGAAAATTGACTCATAGGCAAGCGCTTAGGTCAGTTTTTCGTCACCTACGACTTGGGTTTGGATTGTTCTTCGTGATCATTGAGCCAAGCTCTTAGTTCTTGGTGCATACGCGACCAGGGAGTCTTTCATTTACGCATAGGAGAAGATCATGTGTGGATTGGATTGTTGGTTTGGGTGTGGTAAGCAAGTTTGAGCCGTAGGGAGTCGATTTATGTCAATTTTTTGCATCATATGACCAAATTTCTTGTATAATTTTGCGAAGAGAACTCCACACGGCTTGTTTGGAGTCTCATTGGGTTCAGGATAGCTAGATCTATCAATCAAAGAAGACGGATATCAGATCAGACGATCCGTTTGGACGGTGTGTGCAGTTTTAAGCCGTAAGGAGGAGTTTTTGAAAGTTCGGTCACCTAAATCAAAAATCTGTGATATCTCGGCTGTCGAGAGTTGGATCTGAAGGTTTCTTAGGCCATGGAGTTAGGGAAGAAGACCCTATCTAACATCTGAAGAAAGTGTGGCGAAAAGAAAGTTCTCATATAGGTCTTTTCGGCTTCTTCGTTACGGTTTTTACTCTTTTTGAGTTCCTTAGAGAGCTAGTAGGTTATGTACAGCTTGTGGTAGCTAGCTTTAGCTAAGGACTTGTACGTGGACGTTGTTTGGACTTGGGTTTGAATCGTGTGATGTTGGTGAGAATTCATCAAATTTCTATTTTGGTCTTTGTCGCACGGTGCTCGCGCGAAGGTATCGAAATTCTACCTCATTTTGTGAATCGACTACATGAAGCTTTACATGTTTGTTTTGAGCCTCCGGTTGAAGCAGACGCAGAAAGGGACGGATAGGAAGCAGGAGATGGTATCGGATCTTCGCCGTTTTCTCCTTGTAGACTATCTTCTTGCTCATCATGCCGATCTTTCTAGGTAGGTAGTACATAGCGAGAGGAAGCGGGTGACACTCGCAAGAAGAATAAATGACAGTCGCATCAGAGACTATATTTGGTATTCCCACGTTGCTTTTGAAACGGGCAGGAGATGAGACAAAACGAGACATGGTCATGGTCCTTCTTGGCCGCCGTGGGTAAGGGTGCGGTGTCATTCGTACTGAATTTCCTGCTTCTAATTGTAAACTGACTGAATTTCTGTTCTGCTCTCTGCCGCAAGCTGTCATGTTGTACGTGGGCATGTACGGTGAAAATTAGTTGCAAAGCGATTTTTTCTCTTGTTGTGTAAAAGAAGCTGCCTTGTAGCTTATCAAGCTGGGCAAGAGCTAAGCTGGGGTGATGCTTGACAAGCTGCCCCCTAGCTTGAATTGAAATATCACCCTGAAGGAGAACGACTTCATGCTTCCGGTTTCATCAGAAAGTGTTCTATGTAATAGTTAGTATATGTTTTAGGCTGTGAAAGATGCAAAAGAGAGAAATCTGTCGATTCCAGCTCGTGACTCATACTTATGATATGACAGCTTGGGTGTGTAGGTGTTCGCGAGTACTATAGTTTTGACTCGTTATTCACTAAAAATGGAGTTGTACAGAGAAGTTAGTGTAGGAAAAGCTAGTAAAGACTTTACAAAACAATTTCTTCAAGAATAGGAATATGTATAGACTTTCTAACCTTTTAGAACGGAAACAGAGACCATCTCAGTGATAGGACGCCTGCTTAGGAAGAAAGTGGTCTCCGGATCAATTCCTCTTGACCTCTAGTTCCTATTCCGGCATGTTGACCTCCTGGAAGGGAGTCTATGTTGGATATGCAACCACATCTTGCATATCTAGGGGAGAGAGACCAGTATCTCTCTTAATCGTGAGCTTCATAGTCTAAGCCTCTACTTGCCACCGTGAATATATCATGGGAGATACATGGTGCGCATATGGGAGGGATGTAAGTCCTATGGGGCAGCTCATAAGTGTTGGGACTTCGGCTTACATTGGATGGCTTGTGGTATATTCAGGGTGGCGTCAAGATGACATCAAGAGCCCGAGAAACTTTTGTTAATCCAGCTGAGTAATCAAGGAGTCAGCTTAGCAAAGGAAGTTGTAAAACCTTTATTAATGAAGGTGTCTGGCCTAGCAAAGGAAGTTGTGAAACCTTTATTAAAAAAGGGGGCCAGCTTAGCAAACAAGGTTGTGTACGCATAAAGACAGTAGGAGCAACTTAGTTAGGGGGCTGCTTCTGATAAGTAGTTGTACTTATAAGATAGTAGGGGGCAGCTTAGCTGGGGGCTTATCTTTTAGGTTAATTAACCAGCGACGGATTTGGACGGGGACTTTACAAAGAACTGGTAGAGAAGAAAGAAGACGTGCACATGAGAGAGAAGGGAGATTTTTGATGATTGAAGATTTTGATGGTGGGATCGGCACTGGAATAAAGATTATTGAGCCTTGAAGGAGCTATGTGTGTGTATCTGGGTGTTTGATTTCTATTTGATGAACGCAAGAGGCAGAATTAAGAGTTCTCATTGTTTGTAGCAATCTGTTTTCTTTTGATCTTTCTCCTGATCGATCACAGTCAGGAGGTCCGCCCTCCCCAAGGAAGACTCTTGCCATGACAACGCTGCTCGCATGAAGCTACGAGATCATGCAGATATTGCCGTCTATGCTACATACAAGGAAGCTTCCAACCTCTTTAATTCTCTTTATTTTTGGTTTTTTCTTCCTATCTTTCGTTTTTGAAATGTCCAAGGCTCGAGAGTCTACAACTATTCTATTCCAGAAAGAAGACACTGAAGAGATCGAAGCTATCTTGTCCGATAATCTTGTGAAATCTGTTCATGCAATCCCGTCTCATAACCCCACGCGTGATAACGTCTGTGACGATTCCATCCTAGAGGAGAGGTTCCCCTTCGATTGTTTTGAAGCATCTTGTTCTGATGACCATCATTTTCAATGCCAAGTTGATCGGTTTCGTAGACCTCGAACTTTACCGTCATATCAACTTTATCGTGGTACATTTTGTATGTGTGGAGATGTCGAACTTTATAGACTTAGATCTTATACTTATATCAATTTTGAGTTATGTAGTGTCTCATCTGAATTTCTCATCCCAGGGTTGGACTTTGTACTGATCTACAAATCATTTTTCATTGCCATTTCTTGTCTTCAGACTGTGATCGATCTTTTCCATTACATCAACTGTAAAGGAAGCTGGTTGATTCTACGTTACTCCAAGTCTTTCGTTTTCTACTATCTTAAATTTATGCAGTCTCTAGTGGATTCTCATCTTCTCAAGCCAACTGTACATGTTATATATCGTCTAAACTGCATCCATTGTGTTTGCGAGGACGTAGAATCGTATTTTTTATTATTTGGATGTAAACACTTTCCTTACCCATCTGATGTTGTTGCGAAGAGCAGCTAGAGCTAAACGTCTTGCCGCTCCACAACATGCGGTCGATACATGAAGAGTTAATAGTTCCCAAACTGCTGGAAATGTCGATAACAGTCAATTGCACGGGAGGAGGCATAGAGATGTGTTACTAACCACCCTTGTGTTAATTTCTACAGAATGACTGCACCAGTGGGTTGCTATCTATTGAGAGGGGGAGAACTTTGTTGCATTTATATGTACAAGGTGTGGTTTGTTTTCAGGCTATCAGCACGGTACAAATAAAACAACGACTCTTGATCATTTTGGGATGGAAAGATATTCACATACCAACTACTGGGAAGTTTGCATGAAGCTGCTCACTAATAGAGGACTCCGTGTCTTCGTTGGAATAATCGTATACTGTATGAAGGACAAAAGTAAACTGCATCACCAATCCACCATGAAAAATATCTCGAATGTGATGCTGGAGGACGGACAAAATTTATTTACTTTGCTAGGTGCTACAAATATGAAGAACCGAGTAGAGCTCAACTATATGAATATCTTCCAACATGCCCTGCAATTTAATAAGTATCGTAGCACACATCCGTTGGGTACAACTCTTCAAAACATGTTTGAGATATATGATATGCTCTAGTAAATGGTTGATGACTTGCGATATACAAAAGACGCGTGGTGACTCTATGTGAAAAGCTATGATTCGATCAGAAACTATTAGGATTGCAAATATAGATACTGTTTTATTTGCTCAGACATGCGCACGCTATTTCACTATCGAGCAAGCAGATGCTGATATTCTCCAAGAGGAAGAATACATACTTGGAACTTCTCCCACGATTCAACGCAATAAAACTGTGTCTAATTTCCAAGACGTGAATGTCATTTCAGAGTATATGTTTATATGTAGCACCTTCGACATGAACTTGGCAGCCACTAGAGCATTTCAAGATAACATGATTTTCTTCTGTATGTCATTCTTCTCTTTCTTCTCTCATAATGTAATCGTACTGTGCAACTGCTAACAATGCTTCTTGGTTGGTCTTCTAGGTACCGCAGGGTCCAGACAAAATACCGACGACCATAGGGTCACTCCAAGTGCTAGAGCCAGTCCTACTGTCTCATAGACACAAATTTTCACTTGCCTTCCTTCATTTTTTTCTCAATGTCTTCAAGTTTAGTTTTCTACAAATAGCGAGCATACCGATAAGATAGCGAGCAGCAGATTGTTCGAGTGTCATCACAGCGGTGACATACTCTCGCATGTAATTTATCTGAGAAAAGATTAAAGTTATTGCAGGCTCCATGTAGTCTTTTATCCACGAACGCCGTTTTATTCATTCCTTTGCAATTTGTGCCGCTGCGCAGCCGCCGGTTTTTGTTCCTTGCTGGCACCCTGCTGCTGTGCGATATATATTGCTCAAGTCGCAGAAAATCGAATAAGTCAAAAATTCCCTTTTATTCAATTACGAAAATCATACCTGACTGGTACAAGAACTAAAAGAATAAAACTCCCCAGCGCGCACGGACCATATGAGAATAACACTAAAAATATGAAGACTCTCCGAACGATAAAACGCAAAGCTGAAGTGTACAAAGGGTAAATAACCTCACTTCGCATGAACATGTAGTCCATGCAAATGCATGGAAAGAATCCGGATGTGCCACTGATATGGAAATTACTCTAAAGGTTTCTCTTCAAGAGATGCGGAAGCGGGTTCGGAATTTCGGAATTACGGCAATGGTAGCCATCCTTTCCGGAAATAAGAATAGGGGGAATGCAGCCGTAGTTGGGACTCACACAAGTACGACTGCAGTTTGGAAAATTGGCACCTGCTGCAGTCGTGGTAGGTGGCGTGCTGTGGTCGGCTGGAGGAGATCGAAACCCTAATAGAGCCCTAAACAGCTTCTTCTCTGTCGTCCGGGCCAATCTCGGTCTTTTCTCGACTCTCGCACATTGAGTTCGGTCGTTTCAGGTGTGGAGCGTCGTGTATACCAGGGTGTAGAAGAATTCCGCAGGGTCTGTCAATTCGGCAACCATGAAGGTGATACTGGCGACTCAGACTATGGACATTCCGGAGAATGTCAAATTCGAGATTAAGGCGAAGCAGATTCGCGTAAAAGGTCCGCGCGGGGTTCTGACGAGGGATTTCAAGCATCTGAACCTGGACTTTCAGATGATTGAGGACGGAAAGAAGCTGAAAGTTGATGCTTGGTTTGGGTCCAGGAAGACCATTGCGGCCATTAGAACGGCCGTTTCCCACATTAACAACCTCATTACCGGTGTGACCAAGGGTTACCGATACAAAATGAGATTTGTATATGCTCATTTTCCCATCAACGCCAGTATCTCAAACGAGAAGGACAGTATCGAGATTCGAAACTTTTTGGGAGAGAAGAAGGTATGGTTCTTTGCCGTAATGGGTGTCGTATTTGGCGACTAGCGTAACGCTCAAACGCGTTGCAGCTCTCGAGTAGAGTTAGGCAGTCTTCTTATCTTCCAGTGTTCCAATGTTTCACAGGTCAGGAGAGTCGAGATGTTGGAGAACGTTACAGTAACCCGATCGGAGAAAGTTAAAGATGAGTTGGTTTTAGAAGGAAACGACATCGAGCTCGTCTCTCGGTCCTGTGCGCTCATCAACCAGGTCTGTGTTCTCTGATTCACGTGTGTTACGGCCGTGACTTGGTTGGTTTTGTCGTGATAATTAACTGTGGACTCTCTCGTGATGCAGAAATGTCATGTCAAGAAGAAAGATATCAGGAAGTTTCTGGATGGAATATATGTAAGCGAGAAAGGAAGCATTGCGGTTGAGGAATGATAGTTTCTCGTCCTGTCTAGAATGTCACACGATTTAACAACATTTACGTGACATTCCTGAGTTGGAGCTTCTATAGTTGGCGTTGTAATCAGTGGAGAAGTGAGTAGCTCGTGAGCCCTTTTGATTTCAGGGCAATCGGGGGAGAATTTTCATGGGCAGAGCTTCTCACGAGATATGACAGCTCTCCCGTGGATTTTTTGTCGGAATACTGTGCGTTTGTGCCATAAGATTAATTTGAATCAGTTACCTCACTTTCGCAGCCTCTTTTTGGATGTATCGGAGCTGGTGCTTAGCTTGCCGCAGTTTCTCGCAGCTAAAGTACTTGTCTCAAGTTCTCACGAGTCCCGTTGCTATTCCATGATTATACTGTGTACAATGGGAAACGCCCACGGTACGATGTCTCCACCTTTTTCTCCCATCAAGGGACGGACGTTCTGGATATGGCAGTGTTGGGAGCAAACATAGTAACCAACTGTGTAGAGTGGGACCCAAAGTCCTCGCTATGGACGATGTCGAATCAGTACTTGCGCTGTAACAGGTTCCACAAATGTGTTTTCCCTAAGCGAAGCATTTGGTTATCCAGTTGTGCTTGTTCCTTCAGTTGGGCGGTGGAACCCAGATACTGCTCTTCAGCCCAACGCTCTGCGATAGGGAATTAAGGAGAAGCTTTCAGGAGTCGGCCACATAGATTTGAAACCTTCACATTTGAACTATCAGATGTAACCGACATCTTTCAATGTGGTTTATTTTTTGAGATGATCACACCATAATCAGGCTTGATACATGGAGTCATTGTCAGCCGATAAGTGAAGTTTCTTTGCCGCTCCCAAGTGGTCCAGTGGTTTTTGGTTGAGATAATCACATCATAGTTAGGCTTGATATGTGGAGTCAGTGCCAGTTGTTAAGTGAAAGTTCCTCTGCCTCATGGTGTACTGCCCCGTACTTTTTGAGAGTTGACAGTCGGTAATAGGACAGTAATTGAGAGTCGGTAATAGGACTGTAATCATAGTGTGTCCAGTTTTTGATTTTTCAGCCGGTCCCCCGGCCCTCTCCAGAGTTTACAGAATAATCTCCGCGAACCTCTTATCAGTTACCCCTCGATTAGCAGGTTTCTGGGCTCGACTCTAGGACCCAAGAGGAGACTTCGGGGCGATGTAACTACACGCCCTTAAACTGCTTCGGGAGCATCAGATTTTTAGGAGAAATCTCCAAAGCTAAACTCTAAAAGCCCGGTGCGGTTAAGGGTTCAAGCGGTCAAGTAACAGGGATGAATGTAGCGAACGAAGATCCTTCGTATACAAGTCGAGCAGGGAGGGCCTGTTACCAGTGTGACAATCTAGTTTCTTTGTGTCTCCAGTATCAAATATAATGAGCGACAACGATGCGACCACCTGGGAGTATTCTATTTTCTTCAGGTTGACAAAATCTGCTAAGACCGGGCGGGTTCAGTTTGATATATTCCAAGAGTTTCAGAACCTCTTGGACTCAAACCAGGAGGAACTTGTAGCGAACTAATTGTTTATAAATTTCGAATATTAGAACTGCACAAATGGGAAACGGGGAAGATCTTGCGCAACAATGAATGACCTTCCAAAATGCGAAATTCCCGCTCTATGATTGTTGAAGTTTAACATTACCATTCTCTTGGCGAAGGAAAGATGCAGAGAGAATACATATATCCTTCTGTGCTCCAAGTTACATATTCTCAACCGGTAATTCATATTTGTTTTTCTCATATATGCCGATTGTGGAAAATGGGAAGGAAGAGGGGATTTTTTTGTCGTGTAGAAAAAGGACAGATAAATCCTTGTGAAAACCAGGAAGAAAAATGAAGGAGCGGAAACGTACGGATGGATTCCTTGTGAAAACCGGATAGAGAAAGCGGATAGATCCGGAAATTCGCGAACACTTAGCTCCTTGTTAAAGGGGAGGGACGCTTTCAAACCAGAGCGCGCAGCGTAGATTTCGAGCTCTATCCGCAAGCACTATTTTTTATCCTAAACTTTTGTCACTGTTCACATCACGTTTCACATCATCCTTAAAGTCCGCTCATAAAAGAGTTGGTAGATGAAGATGACCCTAAACTCTATCAATGCAATTTGTAGTGTAAATTACGACTTTTCAAGTTACGTTCGATACTCGATTCCTAACCCGATAGTGATTTTATGCATTTGGCCTTTAGTAAAGAAGAACCATAGGCAGACGGTATGACTGCGTTCTCGCGTGCGCAAGGCACGGAGTTAGCTGCAGGCAAGGTATGCTTTCCCGAAAACGACTCCGATTCGCCATAACAGCACCTCATCTCATTACTCACGGACTATTTCAAAAGAACAAAAACCAAGAAGCTCCGCTTCATTGGACCAAAAATTTCGCTACACGACAAAAAATATCCTTTTCCTTTCAGGTCTTCACAATCACGCATAGCAAAAATGGAACGGAGTCAAGTGTATCTCCTCTTTAACAATTCCTTGTGTAGAAGTGGTCAACTCTTCCTATCACCGAGTCCTTACCGCCAAAACAGAGCAGGAGGCTGACCATCCCCTATCCTACAAAACGAACCTTCCTCTCCTGCAGAAGCTAGGTGAGGTTGTCCGCAGATCGTTCGCTGTTCACAAGCGACAAATCATACTTACTAGCAATTGTTGGAGTCCATGACCAATCTTTCACCGATCCGAGCTTAGAATTCTTGCCACGTGGGGCTTAACACCATCTGACTGGGAAAATCACGTCGACATTGGTGGTCTCTACAGCAGTGGAAGCAAAGAACCTGAAAGGAGACATCAAGCACCAGCCATGCAACAACCAACAGGCTTGAGAAAACGTGGGTAGCACTCATAGTGGTTGAGCAAGATAACAGTAAGCAACTGAGTGGGCTGAGAACACTCTAGTTACGAGAAGAATCAGTTCTAGATGTAAAAGTCAAAAAAAGTTCATTTTTCCACAACCGCTGATTCTACACTCGGACCGAATCATGATCATCAAGAGATAATACCTCTGAATCACTGGAACAAAGTTCTCAGCTTTGAGGCTTCTTCAAACATCTCTTTGCGACTACGGTCTTTTCTCTCTTCGTCTAGATTCAAATGTTTTTCCTCCTCTTTCTTCGCTTCGTTGAGCTCCTTCTCCTTCTTATCCAGCTGATGAAGGATAAGAATTACGAGTTTCAGACTCGCGATTAACGCTCCTTCATGTCCGGGTACTATATGCGTTCACTATATGCGTTCAGAAAAGACTTCTTCACTGAAGGCGTCGACCATACTCTCCGACATGCACATTTTATATAACTAAAAACTAATGATAACCACGAAACGATAAACGATAAGTACAATAGTGGCAAATACGTATATCGAGGAGTTTACAGTTTGATGAATACCTCGTCATAAATCTCATCATTGTTTTCAAAGTCTCTCTTTTGCCTTGGCAGTATATGAACATGTATGTGTGGAACTGTTTGCCCTGCTTCAGGTCCATCCTAGGATGACACAAAATACATCTTTGAACAAACGATCACCGCAAAAAGACGACCAATTTCATATGCAAGAGACCGGACACAGATCCTTCAGTAAGTACCTGAATCGCCAGGGTCAGAGAAGTTGCCTTGAAAAACAGCTCCAGTTTCTTCCCGACCTTTTGCGCTGTGAGCCAAAGATCCGCTACTTCTTCTGGAGTAAGGTCCGTAAAACGTGGAACCAATTTCTTGGTGGCGACCAAGACATGTTTTGATAGTCAGGAATCACAAGAGTATTTGCTAAACTGAACACGCGTTCTGACCAGTTCATTACAACTTATTCATACACTATTTATAACAATCTTACCGACGCATGAGAAAAAGAAGAACTGAACGTTCAAGTAAGGATATGACCTGCAAAACACAACACAACTTCGTCACAAGTTTGATTGGGGTGGAAAACAATGTTCAAAGAAACGAAGACTGGTTCTTTTGAGACCCTTAAAACATCATACAGAAAAGCTAATATGTGACACTCTCGAGTACAGGGAAAACTTATGTTCCCTCATGCTAACATTGCTGACAGCATATCATAATGAATACTGTAAAAACATCCTTCCGTTTATTGAGTCACTTCTTTCTTCATATTAGGAAAGTTGTTAGGGAAAGTCTTCAAACATAAAGCAGCACATTGATGTCCCGATTAAAACCTACTGGGAGTCCAAGTGAAGTCCAGTTGAATGACAATACCAGGAACTACGGGCCTTAGGTTGACGAAGCAATAGCAGTGTTCTGTGGTCAGAAACACTTCTCTGGCATCTATCTTCCATGGACCGAAGAAATATTTCTCCGACTGCGATTAAAACATCAAGAACTTTAGATAGTTTATCTGACTCACGTACTCAAGGGTTTAACACCCGGATTCAGGAGCAGACAGATTAGGAAAAATTAAGGCTTAGTACAGAGGACAGAAAAACTCAAGTTGGTACACGATTTGAGAAAAATACTAGAAATTTTTTTTTCTCATACTCTCCTCTCGCTCATCAGAAAAGTCGCAGATACTATATATTGCTATACCCTCTAATGTAAGCTCCTTCACCCTTGAAGAATCAATTAGCCTTTATGGCTCAGAAACAGTTCACGAGAAGTCTGATGTAGCAGGTAAGGTAAACCCACATATGTCACAAAGATTTAAGCACGAAGTAAGAAAAAGATTCCAATAATTTGCAAATCAATAACTGCACAGACAGACTATACCAGGAATAGACTTCAGAAGTCTAAAATGAGATCCAACGGGGATGCCGGAGAACGTGCAGTTACCTTTTCCTCAAGTTTCTCTACCTCCTCAGACATCTTCCCCACAGCAGAAATCTGGGTCCTGCACTGCAGTCAATGTCCAGAGGCATTAGACACTAAAAACTACGCAACTCTACAGAAGATCCTCCGCTCTGCATAACGAGTAATAAACATGATCATTTACCTGATCTCTTAGCTCTGCGATTTCTGCCACGTGTCCAAAGTTATGTCCTGTAGAGAAGCAACGTCTCAACGTTGAACATTCGAACAACGTTGATTCGCTCGAATTTAGTCCACAACATGTCCTGACAGGTTGA
Source organism: Asterella californica (assembly GCA_036924285.1). Taxonomy (NCBI): domain Eukaryota; kingdom Viridiplantae; phylum Streptophyta; class Marchantiopsida; order Marchantiales; family Aytoniaceae; genus Asterella; species Asterella californica. Next base: position 93,807 of record JAYKYS010000022.1, on the reverse strand, counting down.
AACGTAGTAGCTTGAACTCTGTAAGAGCAAATTCTGAGCAACGCCACTTGCAGCTTCTTATGTATGATGCTTTGCATTCTAGTTCCAAGCCGAAAAACCTCCATTCGAATAAACCCTACACTCCGAGTGACAGGATCGATTTTTTCTCCCGTAGTTGTCACAAGTAAGACATCCGTACAAATTTTTAAGGACGGATCATGTCCAATCTGCAGTACTCTGGTGAACGTCAAACCTTTCTACTAAAGTGAGTTCGCCTTTGTCGATAATTCTCGCCAGGATGACTACTACAAGCAAAAATATACTCCGACTGGAAGTTCTGAGGGAGATAACTTACTTCTGAGTCAATCAGAGAATATGTCTGAACCATGTTCCGCATGTGCTTACACAGAGAACATGTCTGAACTCGTAGTTAAGACTGCGTGAAAGAAGCAATGGGCAGACTTTTCCGATAGATGACACATGGGAGGCATCACCTTAACCCTAAGATGATGTATCTCCTTGACAAGCGTTTACCCTGACGAACCTAGCTTAAGACCTACTTAGAAGGCCCTATCTTACGTACAATGTTTCAGTTTAAGCTTCGGCAGTTTGAAGATGGGGACGAGGATCCTGTGCATTATCCTTTCCTGTGTAAAGTATATTACTTTCAGAACAAACCTATTCAGTGAGATCAGAAAGCTGATACCACTGGAGCTGGTTTCAAGATTCAGTCGCCTTGGCGTCGAAACCCACAGTATCCTCCGGGTCATCACCAGACTCTGTAAGGAGTACGAACAAATGCGTCAGGAGAAGCAGCGAATAGCAAGGATAACTTCTCAACGTCGTTACACATGACACCTTCACAACTCTTCTGGATCAAGATAATACAAGTTCTCGCATTTGATGCTCAAGCTCGTAGAACTACCTGAGCTAACTTTTACCGCAGTAGTTGGTCTTCGGGCCCTTAGAGTCGATCTCGTTTCTGCTGAACAAGTGTTGACCTGAGTTTGCTTCACCGCAGCATCTTTAAGAAAGGTATAGCATTGGTGCGATTATGAAGCACGGCTTCATCTAACGGTGTGCGATCCCGTCTGTTCACAAAACCAAACACCACTCAGAATTAAGGCGTCTCCTTGAGGTGGCTAATTGCAGGGCGCGCGAGGCGGTTGTCTATCAAGAACTTGTCTGGCTCATGTAGGGCTGAGCAATTTCCTTTTCGCAGGGACACTACATCTGGAGCTAGACGAATTGTATTACTGGGCACGACACGCCCTGTGGAGCTGCTGCTTGGGATGCTAATACGAAGCAAAAGACCTGGGCTGGAGGCTATCCAGTGGAAAGCGCTCCGCTTATGATCGATACCGCTTCTAGTACTGCAATCCGTGGTGTAACAACTGGAAGCCGGAAGGGACATAGAGGGAGATTGCAACTTGAGCAACTGCACTCCAGCAGATTTTTATTTTTATTTTTATTTTTATTTTTTTTTCAAAGGGAAGGAGCGGCAGCACGCTCGCGATCAAACTTTATTCATAATCCAGTTGAGATTCCGGACCCCCAAACCAGGGTCCCAAGTTCTAAAGGTGCTACCGTGGTTAGCCGGGTCCCCAGACTTATACTGCGATAGGCTAACCACGTTAATGCTATCATCGCTATCCTCTAACCTAGTCAGGTTTTGTCTCGTAGGCGACTTGCTCCTAGTGACGTCTAAACTGGCGATGGTGGAGTCCTCGATCACTGCGCTCTCGATGCCCTCGTTTTGACGCTTGCTGCGAGAGCCATCGCTGTCTCTGGTCTTCGTAACGCTGCACTTCAGTCTAGATTGCTTCTTCTTCCTCGAGTATCTTTTGTCCGATCTCAAAGATCTCAGGGCTAACACCGGCAAGACTGCCGCCCTTCTTGACATCGCTTCTACCGCCCCGACGACGATTGTAGTCCGGGAGATTGACGGAGCCGCCTTTTTGCTTGCCCTTATCCTGCGTGATCGGCTTGATGCTAAGAGACGGAAGTTTTCTTCTCTGATCTGTGCTCTTGCTAACATTGAGACCTGCCACGTTCTCTTTGGTCTCGTTCGCCTTCGTCCTCGTGTCCTGCCTCTGCTGGTTTCGGCTCTTCCTGCTCTTATCAATGGCGTTCTCTTCCATTATGATGCTTTGATTGCTTTTCCGCATCTTTGTTGTCATCCACCTGCAAGGATCTATTCTGGAGATCCGAAGGGCGCATCCTGTCTGACTTTGTTGGCAGCTCTTCGCAGGGAGGTGGGCCCCTGCTTCCCGAGGTTGCCTTTGGTGTCGCCTTCGAACTTGTGGGTCCACAGGTTGTCAGCTTCAGGTTTGGCCATTGAAGCGAGTTCTCTTCTCTCTTGGACGTTCTCTTCGATTGTCGGTGGGATGGCGGGACCTCGCATTATTCCAATAGTCTAGTGTCGCCGTCACCTCCTCCTTCTCTGTTCGTCCTCTGGTTTAGGTGACCTTGAATATTTGCTATAGTTTGCATCGCTCTTCTCCAAGCTTGCTTTCTTCCTTCCCCAGCATCTTCTTTCAGGGTAGCCCACGCCAGTTTGACCACCTCTGCTACAATTCGCGCTGCCGGGCGATCCGACCTGATGCCCGTGAAGACGGCGTCTGCTCTTTCTGCCCACGCTGCCTGGGTGTGCTCTATAGTAAGGTACAGAAGGGCTGGGTTTACTGTGCGAATTTTTATCGCTTTATCGATGGTGCTTAGCAGCCCCTCTCCCACTTGATAGTCAATTCCACAATCGCTTCTGCTCATGTTAAGCCTGTTCCACCTTCGCTTAACTATGTAGCAGTCCCACAGTAAATGCTCAAGTGTCTCTTCCTCTCTCCTGCATCTAGGGCATGTTCCATCGCCTATCTTCATTTGGAGGGCCCTCTTGTTTGTGAAAAAACCTCTATTTAATACCCTCCACAGCCACAGATTAGTTCTGGGCGTATCTCCTTTGCCCCATACCCCTCTCCATCTTTTTATCCAGGTTTCTCTTGAATCTTCATTTCCCCACCTTCGACTAAGGGGGGTGCCTCCCGCTGTAGTCTTTGAGATTAGCTCCTTCCAAGTTCTAAAACTTTGAGTCCACCCTCTTTGTGTAGTATCTCTTACTGACCATCTCCAGTTTGGGCTCATCTCTACTCTCTTTGAGGTCAGTACCACCTCCCCTCCCCATCTTGCGAAAATCTGAAAGGCTGTTGTCGCGTTTTCAGCACTCAAGTTAGTACTTCCCCCTAGTCGGCAGTTCTCCAAGCTTTGTATGAGGTCGAAATTTTTGACACCCCTGATATTCGTTAGCCTCCTCTTCTTGGCTTCCTTCAGGGCTTCCCCTTTCTCCCGGTCACTAACTATGGTATTGCGTTTCCACAGTTCTACTGCTTTTTCAAGACTCATGTCTCCCCTTAGTTCGAGAGGGGATCCCGAAAGTGTGAGCTTCGCTTGAACCTGTTTCCATCCTTTTAGAAGTGAGTTTAAGGTTGGAAGTGTTTTGCAGAGCAGGTTGGACGTCATGAGGAGGCCTTCTTCGGGAGTCCACCCCAGGCGTTGTCTCTTGTGCGTTCCTGTAGCCAGGGCCTGTTGGATTCCCCACTTGGCGATACCTTTCCACTCTTGTTGTTCTCCCGACAATAGCTTGCCTATATATTTTAATTTTAGCGCCTGGGCTACCTCCGAGAAGGGGATTATTCCTAACCCTCCCTCTTCCTTAATGGTCGTTATCGTATCCCATGCCACCAAGGGAGATTTGTTTCGACCTTCTTCATTTCTCCCCCACAGGAAGGCGCGGCAGACTCCCTCCATCTTTTTGAAGCCTTCTGACGAGCAATTTAGACACGTGAGCTGGTAGGCGGGGATGCTTCTGAGAACATGTTGAAGCAGAATCACTCTGCTAGCCCAAGACAAAAGTCTATTTGTCCAATGTTGGAGCCTCTTCTGTAGTTTCTCCACTAAGGAGTCTACCACCTGACCTTCCGTCAATCCTATCCCGATCGACACTCCTAGGTACTTGAAGATTTGGCCTGGCCGAGCAATTACACAGCCAGTCTCCTCCAGCCAGGTCTGGACGGTTGTCATCCCTATAGGGATCACCAGTGATTTACTTAGGTTGAGGGTCGCACCAGAGACCTCTTCGTAACGTTTAATCACTTCTTGAGTTTCTGTAAAGCACTCTTCCGTACCTTTTATCATCAGGCCTGTATCGTCTGCGAATAATTGGTGGAGCAGGCTCTGATCTTCGCTGACTTGGATGCCTTGTACTTTCCCCAATCTCTGTGCCTCCTTGAACATGTTCATTAGGGGCTGTGATGCGATGGCGAACAGGTATGAGGCTACTGGACATCCTTGGCGAACTCCCCTGCTGAGCTGGAATCCTTTTGTGAAAGCTCCGTTAACGTGGATTTTGGAGGTACCTCCCAGCGTCAGTCCTCTTAACAGAGTAATGAAGTGACTGTCGAAATGCATGTGTGTCATCGTGTCCCACAGGTAATTGTGCGATATCCTGTCGTAGGCTTTCATGAAGTCTACTTTGAAAAAGAGCGCTTGCTGACTTGTGTTCTCTATCATTTCTTGACCCATCTTGAAGCTAAGGATGTTGTCAAAAATGCCTCGGCCTTGTATAAAGCCGGTCTGCTGTTCATCCACAACTGACCCCACCATCTTTTAAGTCGTTCTGCAAGTAGTTTGTTGAGAATTTTGTATGTGGCCGTGAAGGGTGATTGGTCTCCAGTTGCCTAGGTCCGCTCTGTTGCCTCCTTTTTTGATTAGCTTGACGACCCCTTGGAGAGTTCTCTCGTTGATTGTACCACTCGCCTAGAAGGCATTAACCATTTTTATGCAGTCAGCTTTGACAAAGGACCAGCACACTTGGAGCATTTCGTAGGTAACTCCGTCCACTCCTGGAGACTTTTCTTTCGGGAAGCTCATGATCACCTCCTCTGTTTCTTCCTCTGTTGGGACAGCTCTCAGGTGGGCATTCTCCTCTTCCGTTATGAACTTCGAGGTTAGGTTAAGTATCTTCTCCCTTTGTGCTGTGTTGGCCGTGGCTATTGTATCCTCCTTGTACAGCTCCGCATAGTATCTGTGGATTCGGTGCAGTATCTCTTCGTGTTCTTCTGTGACGTTCCCATCTTCTAGCATGACCGCCCTTAGTTCTTCTCTGCTGTGTTTACCTTTTAGTTGCGCGAAGAAGTATCTTGATGGAGCTTCCCCTTCTCTCAACCATCTAATCCTGCTTCTCTTTCTCCATAGGCAAGCGTCCTGGTGTTCTCTTTTTCTTAGGTAGCACTCTTTTTCTCTTAGTTCTAGTTGAAGAGCTGTGGAGCTGTCAGTCCTTGCTCTAGTTCTGAGGGCCGCTAGTTCTTCTTCCAGCTTAGCCCTCGGTTGTAATCTGCTTGCTCTTTCTTTTTTCTCCTTCATTAGTGTTCGACTCACCCTTCTCCAGGCTAGAGCCCATTTGGTCCTCGGGTCGCCTTGTCTTGGGGGGTGGTTCAGCCACGCTTTTCTGACTTCTTCAAGTACTCTTGGCTCTTTCAGGTAGTCAGCATCCATTTTGAAGTAAGTGGACCTTTTTATCGGAGCGTTGTTCCCTTCTTCTTTCAGCTTTAGTTCGATAACTACCGGTATGTGGTCCGATAATGTCTGCTTGTCGTCGTGTACCAGCTTTGTGATCGTGTGGCACCATTCTGCTCTGTCGTTCAGGTAAATCCTATCTAAACGGGCTTGGTCGAACCTGGCTCCTGTTTTGACTTGCCGAGTGTAGATTGGACCCTCCTTCGTGGCGGCACAAAAGTAAGCGTCTACAAGATCCGTCTGGAGTAGAGTACTCCGCCATAGCCGGAGTTCACTTCCGTGTAGCATAGCGGAGGGCCCTATACTATCATCTGGAAGTTCAACCATGTTCCAGTCTCCCATAAGTACCCACGAGCCGTTCCTTATTTTTGTTCCCAGCCATTCCCAAAGTTGCCTCCTTTTTTCTCTATTATTGGGAGCATACACTACCGCAACCCCTAGAGAACCTATCGCTGAGGAAACGATGGCCCATGCGACCGTGCCATCTCCTTTCGTTCCCACTTCCTCAACTTGGATGTGAGGTCTTACCAGTAGGGAGGCACCACCTTTCCCTTCTTCGTTATAGTCTGTAATTTTCGTGCCTCCTGGAAGAATGACATTTAAGTTGTATTCTAATCTTGTTTCCTCTGTTTTTAGTTCCTGCAGGGCAATGATGTCTACAGGTTCTCTTTCTCTACTCATCCAGCGGCGGATTATCGATGTTCTGTGAGGATCTCCTAGGCCTCTTATATTCCAGGTGGCCAGCTTGAGATTTGTTTGCATTGAGTGTATTATCTTTGGTTTAGATCAATCGTCTATTTGCTGCTGAGTCTCCTTTCGCACGTTGGAGTCGCGCTGGCTTCCTGATTTTTCCTCTGATTTCTATTGACTTGCCTCCAGCTCCCGTGAAACTTCCACTTGAGGTGATAGGAGCGAAGGGGAGACTGATCTTTTTGGAGGTTCTCTTTTTTGTCTGAGCGTTGAGATCTAATTCTCTCAGAGCCTCGCGTTCCAATCTCTGTAGCGGAGAGTTTAGAGGAAAGAGCTCCGTCATATCCTCCTTATCCATAAGGCTCTGCCTTTCCTGTGCGCTTATTTCGCCCCCCCAGCGGAATCTTATGTCGGGTCCTCATACCCGACACATCTGTTGTTGCTCATCGCATTCAGGTCAGGGATCCTTTCCTTCTCTTGATGTATCTGTCTAGGTTCTTCTGAATTTCGCCTTTGTCCGCTCTTTACCTTGTTTGCTTCCTGCAGAGGCGCATCGAGCGATGTTCCGGTGGATGGGGGAGAAGAGATACCCTTTCTGAGCCCTCCTTCCGTCTCCGTAGAATTCGAGGCATTGGTTCGAGCTTGCTGTGGTTCTTGACTCTCTGACTCGATGTTAAGTGCAGCGAAGCGGTTGGTCGTAGGTGTCACTTCCACCCATTTTCCGATCACCTTCCTTCCTCTTCTTTGCTTTCCTGTTACCTGAGTAAACCCATCTCCTCTGCTAGACTCTGTTCCCTGAAGCTCTTTGGATCCTCATGCTACTGCGCCCTGTTGCTGTCCTGGTGACGGCCTTGAGCCTTCGGCTGTCGGGGTCCTTACTGCTTTGCGGCTGTCAGGACAGTTTTTTGCGAAATGCCCTTTTTGTTTACAGACGAAACAGGAGTCAGGAAGAGATTGGTACGAGATCGGTTGAACTATGGGTTCCCCCACACCGATGCGAATGACAATGTGGTCTTTGAGTTCGGTATCCGGATCCATCAGTATGCACCCTCTGATGTGAGGGTATCCATTAGTTGATTTCATCGTTGTTCTGTAAAGAACTGGCCCTATTGCTCCCAGCAGCTGATTCAAACGTAAGATCAACTAAAGGTAAGTCTACCCATACTGCCATTGCTCTTGAGCTTTCTGCGTGCGTTTTGAAACCTGGTTTCCAAGGAGCAGCGAGAACAATTCGCTTGTTGTAAAACAGTGGGGATCTTTGTAAAATTCGTTTCTTTTGCTCTTCCCCTTTTAGAACTACAAAAAAATGCTTTCTGTTTAGCATTCTTAGTTGTATTAAGTTAACCCCTAGATTTGGTTCCAGGTACTTGGAAACCCAAAGTTCGAAGGCGTCCCCGGAAGGGCTGCAGTCGACTGTGGAAAGTACCACCGCTGATCTCTTCAGCTGCGCCAATCTGCTCGCAACTAGGTCCCTGTTCAGATCGACAGTTACTCCATTGATGCACTCTCCAAGCTGCTGGTTTTCTTTGATGTGGCACAGTGCTTCCAGCAACTCCTCGTCTGGCAGATTTTTGCCTTCTTTGAGGTCTAGCCCTTCGAGGTATGGATCTTCTCTCTCTTTATAGAGTGATTTTATCGGTTGAGCCCAGCAGTTAGTTTTGGGTTGCTCTCCTTCGCGTTCTTTCTCTTCTGGGCTTGAGACCTGTGTGTTTTACCGTTCTCTGAACACCTGGTTCCTCCCTTCTTTCTGTGACAGCTTTCTGCCCTGGGCTTACTTCATCAGTTGCAGCTTGTTCGTTGGGTAGTGCCTTAACTCCAAAGTTTCCCCTTGCGATTGATTCTACCGGTCTTGTGCTTTGCAGGTCTTCTTCCTGATCCTGTTCTCGGCTTTTTTTCGGGGTTGTCTCTTGCTCCACTGCGATTTGACGTTTCTTGGAGTTCTGAGCAGGAGTTCCTCCCGAGCCTACTTGCTCACCATTTCCACCTGGCTTAATCGCGCCATAGTTCTGTTGCTCTTGGGACTTGCTCCGCTTCTTATCAATTTCACTTTCTGTAGCAGAGGCGTCCTGGTTCTTATCTTCTTCTTTCATTTCATCGTCTCTATCTCCCTCCCGCTCTTGAAGGGCTCTTCCTTCCTCGCTTAACTGGCAATCGCGTTGCATCTTGATTGCGATTGTGCACTCAAAAGAAACAAAATTTTCAATAAAGGGCAAAAAGATTGCAAAAAAAGCAAAAAAAGTTTTCTAATTGCTCGCGATTTCCTCTCTATTCCCTCTCTGCTCCGTTCTGGTCACTTCATATCGCTTCACCTCGCTTTTCGGATCGAAGGATGGACAATTGGCTCTCGCTGCGTTAATGCACGCCTTCTCCGCGCTCGCGCCGCTCCCGCCATCGCTTCCCGCCCTTCCATGAGTTCCCCCGCCCGAAGAGTCGTCATTCCACAGCTGACTACGACGAAGGCATCAGCGTCAGCCTGAAGCATACGGTACGTTTACCGCCAGTCGTCCATGGATCTGCACTCCAGCAGATACCCAAGTGGTGTCAACAAGCACAAACGTGGACCAAGGTGCCAGTAATTTTGAGAGTGCATTTGTTCAAGTCATCGAGTAGCTGCACAAGGTCATAGTAAACCTTGTGGAGCTCCTCGATGCACAAGGTTTACTGAAGTCCATTTGAACCGTTCATTCCAGAGATGACTGCTTATAATGAGAGCATTAGGTACACGGCTGCACCCGAAGTTCTTCCTATACACGAAAGCTAACTAGAAACAGCTTTCAAATCTAACCCTAACTACCGCCTTAAGCCTACCAGCTCAAATATACCGTATCTACGTGTCGAACTTGATCGAGTGAGTACGAAAATCCATTTTACAAGTTCTTGTCCATAACAAACCACGGAATTTTTCAGCATTGCATCAACAGACGGAATGACGATCCAGTTTATGTTACGTGGAGAGCGTTAATGACAGGTACAATTCCCACAGAGGACATGATACCAGCAGCGAATACTTGGACAAATATTCATATTCTGCCTCCCAGGAATGTAAGTTCCGCAAACACTACGAACCCCGCAAAACTGATTACATTCAGAAGCAAAGCCTGGATTCAACCTGAGACACGCGTATCTTAAACAGTGCCCCGGAACTGTACACAAGCAGTGTCGGTGAGTGATCTCTTTTACCGCGTATTAAACACAAGACGTACATTCTTGGGACCTTGGATGAACTGACCGAAATTCTACCCTTTATACCCTAAACGCTGACTGAGGACGACAACCGTTGTGGTTGAGAAGCGTAGCCGTCCTCTTCATCACAGATTCACAATCATATCAGCAGCGAGTGCGAAGCCTGTCAGAAAGGAAGTCTCTCGGAGTCGGTCGCTCGTTCGCTCGATACACTTGGAGCGAAATGTTCGAATTCGTCCATTTCCGTTCAGTTTGTGCAGGCGCTGTCTTCCTCTTCCTTCGGGTGTAGCCCGAACCGATTCGTCACATGGCATCAAGTTATGTTAAGAGTTAATTTCTACTATTTGATCGGACAGGTATCTCCAAATTGGAACTTGTCCTATCGCCTCCAGTTATATTCTAGTTTGCTAGAAACCTCCATCTCAACTCTGTTTTATTTATTTATTTCAAATAAGACATCAATCCTTTAATCCTCTCTATGTTGGGTCTTCCCATCCGTTGGCTATTTATTGCTTCACATTTATATATCCTTTCCATCTATATCATGATTCATTTCAATATCGAGCAAATACCGCTCGATATCTAATACCGCTAGACTATAACTTTTCTGTGCATATATTGTCTTTGAAGTTATGCATGTAGATACAATATAGATTAGAAATAATATTATTCATCTACATTCATGCATGAACAAGACACTGGGCACAGAACTTAAAATGATCTTATTTTACAAGAGGTCGATGTCAATCAATTATTTATTCTCTATTTTCTCGACTAACAATATAATGCTTTTCTTGAAATCACGACGATGCATAATATATCTCATCCATCATCATTTGATCTATAAAGATCATATGAATCACAAATTACATACAACTCAAAAGAATTTTGTAACCAATACATACAATTGAAAAGAACTATGTAAAACAAGTTATAAGATTTTATAACAAGATTGTGAAGAGAACAAGTGCTATTCTAACCACCTCATTTCAACCAACGTGAGATCTTTACGAGAATCCATCACACATCAAATACAATTGATCATTATGGACGTTATCTTCACAAGGTTATTTATTCAAACCAAAAGTGATAAAACAAACCCTTTATCGAGGTAGTGTTGATTCACTTTACAATCAAAAACAATACTAGAGATGTACTTGTTCCATACCACCAATCCTCTTCATCTCTTTCTGAAACCACGAACTACCTAAACTACCAATAACCAAAAAGGAATAAAAGAGTAAAAAATGGAACTCATCCAGAAAAAGAGGATCAAGAACTCATCTTGATTCTCTGTTTGGATAATCTTATCCTTTTTTTGTTTGTCAGGGCAGAAACTTATCCATTCCCATCTAGCCAAGGCAATCTCCATTGTTTTCTACTTTCTCTCGCGTCTCCTAGAAGAACTCTATAGCTTTCACCCAAGAGCTTTGCTCGTTTCTTTTTCAGTAGCTTCGAGGACATTGGCTTTCACAGCAGTTGTTTATGGCTCAGATTAAGTAATTTGCTTAATCTTTCGAAGACTATGGCGATGACGGCCGTTGCATCTACATCTTGGGAGTGACCCGAGGTCACACCAAGAACACCATGCCTTTGAGGCAAAATGGAATGTTGGGGGCGCCCGTTGGACCAAAGTTTCTCAGAAAAATCCTAAGTCTGGCATGAGGTGATGGCTGGACCAGTACCAAGACGCGGTCCGGTCCAGACTTGGAGGTCTAGACTTAGGAACAACCCAAAGTCGGGGACAAGACTAAGGAACGAGACGGCCGATTAGACCACCATTTGAGAGACTGGATCCAGGTTGACATCATTGGCGGTTTGACCGCTAGGTGTGCTGGAGGCACCATTAAGGATCTTAGAATTTATGAGAAGTGCGCCCCAAGTCATGTTATGACTTGCTCATGTTTTGGGACTGCTTAGCCGGGTCTAGGTCGAGACGTAGAGAATGTTGAGCTTGAGAGTTAGAGAGACGGTCTGACTCTGATCCGGACCAAACGGGACAAAGATAAGTGGTGCAGGAACTCTAACGTGTGAATGTGATTTGTATGTTAGTGTAGTGACGAAGGATTTCTCCTTTTGCCCATTTAGTATACAAGATATCGTTCCCACAGAGGATTTGCACAAGTAACGCTGCTCTAAGTTCTAAGATCTGTTCAAACACACAAACACACAGGTTTTGTCTAGAAATCCCGTCTTCTCACAAAACCACACAAAACAACACGTCTTCCAGACACGCCAAATGGTGCTCTGGGCCCAAACAAACAACTAACAATTACAATACCACACAACTATTCACAGAGAAGCTCTGGAAGACGATCTTCCTGCTTCCAGATTGCTTCTTCCGGTCTTCTCGATACCGTCTTCCCGAAGCGATTCTCGTCTTCTGGAGATTCAACTCGTCTTCTCACACCTCCAGAAGGCTGTCCTGCTTCGCAGAAGTCGACTAGCAACGGTCGTTACACCTTATTCTCACACTCACAATTCAACGGGTTAGATCATTCACAGGGTGTATGCCCCCTGTAGCCTCCCAGGCTTCTGTCTATGGAAGTTGTCTTCCTGCAGCACTACAACGACATTCACCTCCACAGAAGCTCAATAGAAGTATCGGAAACTCACTAGAAGAAGGTAAGAAGATGGGGAAGATGGGAGAAGATGGGGAAGATGAGAAAAGCCAAACAAGAGAAAACAAGATGAAAAGAGTAAATTAAGATTCCGACAGGCTTCTAGTCCGGATCTTGACTAACAAGCCATCCCTGCTTGTAATAGTTTGGGGAGGAAGACAACAAACGTGAGTACTGTTGCACCGTCTTCTACTCGAGGATGTCGTCTTCTGTTGCGGGAAGAAGGCTTCTTTCTTCTTCACTTCGCTGCTCTGACTGCTCTGCCTTCTGAGATCTCTTACCCAGAAGACCGTCCGTACGTAGATCCCAAGTGCTATACTGAACGAGTCAAGCTACACTTCCACAACTGCTGACAGTCACCGCCACTCAAGAGAACACTTCCCATGCACAATTGGGAGCGAATTCAATGAACCCACCATCCAGAAGACATGGACAAAGCTTCTGCACTCAAATCCACAATCTATTCCCCGAGAAGAAGTCACAATGGCATTGGGAAGCTCACTCCCTCTACTTCCTGCGTCTACTCCTCGACACACCAGCCTAGCTAACAGGACTGCACGAGGATGCCGTTCCCTGTTCCTAGACTGTCCACTACTTCTATCTACATCTTCGACCCACTGCTGGTGCGAGTATGCAGACCCCTCCGGTATATTCCAAGACTATTCGTATGCTTCCAACGACGGGTGTAGTGCGCTAAGACTGTCTCTGCTCTAATGTGTCTCGCCTGCCTGCCTGTAGAATCGGTGTGTATGTTCAGTTACTACAGAATTCTACAGAACTAGCAGAACTGGCAGAGCCCTTTCTCCTACGCTGCTATCCTACTTATGTTGCTGCCATGAGAACCAGGGAAGGCGACCACCAGGGAGAGAGAGGCGCTGACAGGAGGTTGTCACCTCACATGCAAGCGGTTCCTCTGTCCGAATTGGTCATCCACCTTGTCCTTCCTACGCTACCTATGCTGCCACATGGTGTCCTAACTAATATTACATGAGAAAACTGCCATCCTTAAGATAGCATGTTCGATTCTACTATATTTGGAAATGGAGTTACTAACTACTCAGATTGCACGGAGGCAATCTCTACATGATCTGCTCCTATCGGAGCTCCTAATGCGGCTTCTGATAAGCTAGAAAGCCTTGCAGTTACCTCGGGTGTCACTGAGGTGGCTTCCTCTTCTTCGTCTCTTGCTGGCTCTGCTGTCGCTGCTGCTGCGTCTTCCTCGGCTTCGGCTTCTGCTTCGGAAGACAGAAGCGTCTTCTGGGAAGCGGAGTCGACCGGTGCTTCTTCCGTCTTCTGAGGCACGGGTGCGGGACTAGGGACCATGGGGACCTCATGGGGATCCGAAGAAGTCGCTTCCTCCACGCGGAATACCTGGGAAGACGGCTCGTCTTCCTGTCTTCCAGAAGACATCTTGTCTTCCGGGGCGTCTTCTGGAGTCTTCTCATCTTCCAACGCTGTCACCACCAAGTGCACAGCGAGATCGAACTCCTCCTTCTCCATTCCGGATCCAGTCGATGGTGCTGGAGCGTGGGAAGCTGCGGTTGCAGGTGTCGGAAGCGAGGGAAGACCATAAAGTGTCTTCACTCCTTCTATCTGTCTATCCAAGTACCTGAACATACTCTCCCGGTATTCCACCAACATCGCTCTGGACTCGCTGTCCCATCCTCTAGCTAAGGTATGTAACTTCCTACCCGCGGTGTAGTTGAACTTCTTCCGAAGCGCTTCCACCGACTGTGCCAACATCTTCTGCGCACGGGCCTCTGCTGCTTCCCTCTGCGTCGTCTCAGCTGCAGCTCGCGCTTCCGCGGCTTCTCGCTGCGTCTTCCATATGGTCTGCTCTTTTACGAGGGCGGTGATCTTCTCCCGCACTCGGGCGACTTCCTGATTGCACTGCTGTACCCGCGCTTGCAACTCCTGGTTGCTCTTCCGAAGCTGTACCAGCTCCTTGGCAGAAGCGGCTGCTTCCGCCTTGTACCTGGCTGCAAGCTTCTCCGTAGTGCGGAGGCTAGCTTCCAGCGACTCCGTCTTCTTCTGGTCCTCCCCCTGTCGCAGCAAGGTGCGCAGGCTGAATCCAGGTTGTAAGGGCTTCTCCTGTGCCCTCGCTCTCCTCTCTAGCAACTCCATAGCTGGCTGGATCTCCTTCTGGAAGTAGGCACTGAACTCCTCCAGTCGTCTTCCTGCGGAAGACAAGTTCATCTCCACCACTCGCTCCATGGTGTCGACTTCGTCTTCCAGAGGCAAGGAAGCCTCTTCCACTACTACGGCCTTCATCTTCTACGCACGAGAAGAAGCTACTCTTCTCATCTTCCGGGGTGGAAGACTCCTCATGGCAGGAGCGGCTCTCTTCTTTGCGCTTTCTCGCATCGCAGCAGGAGCGCCCATCCATCCTTCGTCTTCGGAAGTCTTCGGAAGACTTCCAGGCGTTGCAGAAGCAGTCTTCTGCTCCGATCGGGTACTCAGCAGGTCTTCTTCCGAGTTGGACTCCAATCCTGAGTGAATGAGGGAGATGGGTGTCCTCGGTACACTTCTGGGACCTGTCACACCACAAGTATCCCATTATTCGTGTGCGTGCTTATATAAATTTCATTAGGTATGACTATCTTATAGGTTACTCTAGTTCGAAGATCTAAATCTAGAGTGATTAAAAGTAGTCATGACTAGCGAAGATAGTTATAACTAAGTTGAGGAAACTATTAGAGGTTCCCCTAGGGCACTATGTGACAAGTGCGGAGCTCTAAATATGCTTCTCAAAAGTATGTAACTTTGTTGACCATCGCTGATTGGATGCATGATGGAAAGTCATGCACAAAGATCTAAAGATGCTCCTCAAAAGGCGTAATAGTTTGTTGTCGTCTTCCGATTGGATAGAGTGGAAAGTTAACACTTTACAAAAGCTAAAGTAGGAGAATCTCTTACTTTTGTAAAGTAGAACAAGTAATGTGTGTGCTATTCTTAAAGTGTTAGTAGCCTTTAGAAGTTTTACTATTTTGGATTGCGCACTTACCATGAGGTAACGTAACTTAGTGAAAGTTACCACGGTAAGAAATTGTAGAGTATATAAGGAGGAGTTGAGAGGGTGGAAGACACTCTCATTTTCCTGTCTGTAAGTAAAGTGAGCATTGGAGACCTTGGGAGTCCTTGAGTATTTTGCGATGTAATGTTGAGAGCGGGATTAGAACTTGTTTGCAGGAACGCTATTAGAGGGACCGATGTGACCATACGGGTCAGAGAGTTGAGTGAAGTGAGCATGGGCGTACTTAAATCTTTGTAATTAGGGTGCACTAGTAATCCTAGTCATCCGAGGTACCCCTGGGTGAGAGACAGGCCGGCTTACATTTTGGTTCCGTTGCCGGGACCTCGATACAAAGATTCGTATTTAGTCGTTAGTACAGTTCATGTCTGTTTTTGAGCATGAGTTCAGAACCTTTGTACATAGACCATGTTATAGAGGGCAAGATAAGCTTTCCAATAAGCTTGATATCTCCGAGAGATCAATTGTAAGGAGAGAGTTATGTCTTTCGGAAGTTAAGGAGGTTTTTCGGTATTAAATAGTGAGCTCTCGGGAAGGAGTTTACAGTCCTTTTCATATTTTCAGTTTTTAGAGTTAGACCTTGAAATCTTCCATGCTGATAGCTTGCAAGATAAGCTATCTAGGCACCCAAATCATGCGTGAATTGATCGAGTAGAACTGGAGTTATGGCATTCGAAGCGAAGGGGGGTCAAATCTGTTATATCGCTTGCTGAAGTAAAAGAGTGAAAGAATTTCAGAATTCTTGAGAGGGTTAGGTTCGATCTCTGAGGCTCAGGGTTGACAAGTTGAGCTTCTACTTAGTAATGTGAGAGATTGCTAAGCGAGAAGATAGTCGAGTGATCAAAAGTGTCAAACAAACTATAGAGCGAGAGAGATGTATGACGGATCATCGTCATGGAAGGACAGCAAGAGTGGAAATTGAGGTTGAGCAAGATCCCTCAAGGCTATGCGGTGATAGTTACCGCTGATCTGGCGAAAGGAGAATTTCGACTAGAATTTGAGGAAGAAGTAGAGAGTACTCGTAAGAATCTGGAGAAGAACTCGAGGTGCTTTTTGTGTGGAGAAGAAGGACATAAAGTGAGCAAGTGTCCTACGAAGAATAGACTTTTGCGTGAGCGAAGAGGGTTGGTCGACTTAAGCTTACACATAGGTCCTTCTTCCCCTAGACAAGCTGTCATTGACCCTACAACCTTTTGTCCTAGATGTGGAGTGGACGGGATTCCAGTTGAGCACGAGTGTAGCGCAGTGGTTGCTTTGCTAGAAACTGTAGCCCAAGGTCTGGAGAGAAGGTTGAGTGTAGAAACGGAACGAGTGAAGACCTCTAGCGAGGATGGAGATAGTCTATCACACGAGAGATAAGATGACCATGAGGGTCAAACTTACTCCAACCTTTGGAGAGGAGAGAGCTCAACGGGGAAATTGTGGATTGCGGTGAAGTGCGATCTTCACATCTGCAAGCAGTACCTCGAGTAAGAAGAAGAAAAGAAGAGAAGAATGGGGAAACTTCCGGTGTTTTACGGAAAGGATGGAGAAGACGTGGAAGGATTTGTGAGAGACTTCAAAAGAGCATGCATTGGCAATGGAGATCGAAAGAAGAGCGAGTGGGTAGGGTTGATACCTGAATTTCTTGAGAGTTCTGCATTGACATGGTATGAGGATAGGAAGAAGAGAAGAGTAGTGGGGACTCCAGATGATACTTGGGAAGTATTGACGGAGGCCTTAATTGAAACTTTTCTTCCTGATGAAAGTTACGAGAAGTTAATGGTGGAGGTAACTTACCTCAAACAAGGAGAGAAAGAGAAAGTAAGGACTTATGCCGAGAGGGTGGAGAAATTAGAACAGAAGTTTCGGGTGGTTTTACGAAAGAGTGGAGATGTAGTAGAACCAACGATGGTGGACATTGGAGCAATGCTCACAAAGAATTTTATTGGGGGATTGAGGCCGGAGATTCGAACACAAGTGCGGTATGAGAGACCAACTTCGAAGGCTGATGCAGTGAAGATCGCAACCAGGATGGAAGAGAGTCTGGATGGAGACGACTTGCAACCAATGACTGTTGGGGCAGCATGTGGAGATGTGCAAGGGCCGAGCATGCCAACTCTGAAACCTGCGAGTGTTCCGACTGTTCGATTTCAAAATCTGACTCCGATAGCTCCTACTAGTGCGGTTACAGTCACTGTACCATCTAGATCTGTTACTCCCGACTTTCGTGATGAGTTGAAAAGTTTGACAGATTCTCTGGCAGATTTGAAGATCAATATGGTGAATTTGTTGCAACACCGGAGTCCAAATGTTGGAGGGGGCTCACGAGGTTATGGAAACTATCAGTCCAGAGGTGGACCACCGCAAGGATCACCCAGTAACTACACGAGCCAAGGATGTTTTACGTGCGGAGGATCACACTTCCAACGTAATTGTCCGAGTCGTAATGGTGGAACGGCGGATGGAGCTTCAACTTCACAAAGTAAGGACAAGGGTGTAGCATGCATTGACATCTTGGAGCCGCGAGATGTACGAGAAGGTTTTCAGTCTGTAGAGCTGTTAGCTCAAGAGAGGAAGAGGATGAGGACGCATTTCGAGGAGGGAGAACCGGTCGTGATGGAAGATTCTCCAAGTCAAAATACTCGGAGTAGCAAATCTTCTTCAAAAACCAAAGAGCGACGGAAGAAATTGGGAAATACTGATTTCACAATTTCAATGGAGCAATCAAAATACAATGTGGTGGAAGACGTGGGAAAGCAACGAGCAAACATTACTGTGGGACAGTTGATTGCTCTGAATCCTTCGGTGAGGAAAGAACTTCGTAGCGGTCTAAGCTCCCGACGAGGTCGGAAGAAGAAGGTAAATCCTTCTACTGTCGGTGTGAGTGCTTTAGACGCTAGTGAAGGAGAGGTATGCAACAAGGCATCAAAAGTAGAGGCTCGTATCAATGGGAGAGATGTCTCTGATGTTCTTGTCGATGGAGGATCGGCAGTAAACGCCATCTCGGAACGACTCATGAGGAAGTTGGATCTAGTACCAACGCGTCCTTCTAGTATCACGGTTGGCATGGCTAACAGACAGCGAGTTAGGCCATTGGGAGTGCTGGAGAGAGTTTGCGTGTCAGTAATGGGAGTGCAAGTAAACATGACATTTCAAATCTTGAAGGAGTCAAGTTATGAAATGTTACTCGGAAGACCTTGGCTTCGAGCAGTACATGCAACGGATAACTGGCACAAAGGTTATTTACGCATCGGACCGAATCACCACCGGATCAAAGTTCCATTGCTCGGAGATCAAGTTGGGACGTCGGAATCGGATCGACCCACATCGGACTACTGGGAGTCAGAAGTTGTCGATACTACTTCTGATGTAGGTACCAATTCTTCAGATTCAGAATCTGAAAATACATCGTCAGAGGAGGAGAGAGAAGAACGAAATGTGGGTGTGAATGTAGTGGATCTTTTCCCTTCTCCGGAAGTGCAAAGAGATCGAGACAAAGAACCGTTGACTCCCGAGGAGGTGGAGAGAAGAATTGCCACCTTACGTTATGGATCGAAGGTTACTAAAGAGGAGAAGAGTTGTTTCGAAGAGATCTTTCGCAAATACATTCATGTATTTGCATTTAGTTACAAGGATCTGAGGGAGGTCACACTGGAGCAACACCGTATCGAGTTAGAGAAGGAAGTCAAACCGGTACGACAGAAGCAACGAAGGGTGAGTCCTCCAATTGCGGATCTGGTGAAAGAAGAGATCGAGAAGCTGCACACTGCTGGGTTCATTTACGAGGTGGAGCATTCTGAATGGGTATCACCCATTGTGATCGTAAGGAAGAAAAATGGCAAATTGAGGGTGTGTGTTGATTACAAGAAGCTCAATGCGGTCACAAAGAAGGATTATTATCCTCTACCTTTCATCGACGAGATCTTGGAAGAAGTGGCGGGGAACGAATGGTACAGCTTTGGAGACGGTTATAGCGGATATAACCAGATCAAAATTGCACCAGAACATCAACACCTGACCACTTTCACTACTCCGTGGGGTACGTTTGCATTTCGAGTCATGCCATTTGGTCTGTGTAATGCTCCTGCGACGTTTCAAAGGTTTATGAACAAAGTGTTCGAACCTTTCTTAGGAAAGTTTGTGAGAGATTTTATAGATGACTTTTGTGTCTACGGGAGTAAGGAGAAGCATTTTGAGCACCTTGTGAAGGTCTTAGAATGTTTAGATGTAGCAAATGCATCTCTCAATCCGGAGAAATGTATTTTTGGGTGTGAGGAAGGGTTACTCTTGGGTCATATCATATCCAAGGACGGCATTGCCGTTGATCCAGAGAAGGTGCAGAAGATCTTAGAGCTCCCTTTTCCTAGTACTCTCACTAAGCTACGACAGTTTTTAGGTATGGTGGGGTATTATCGAAGGTTTATACTCTCGTTCTCACATAAAGCATACGCTTTGACTGTATATCTGAAGAAGGGAGTAGATTACGTGTTGATTTTAGGAGATGAAGAAGCTCTAGCCGCCTTTGAGGAGCTGAAGAAAGCTCTTACTTCAGCTCCAATCTTGGTTAAGCCCGATTGGAATAAACAGTTTATTCTATATACGGATGCTTCAAATATAGCAGTAGGATGTACTCTAAGTCAGTATGATGTTGAAGGTAGAGATCATCCTATTGCATATGCTAGTCGGCAAATGGTCAAGGCAGAGAGAAATTATTCGGTGACAGAGAGAGAAGGATTAGCAGTGATCTATGCTCTGAGAAAATTTCGACATTATCTCATAGGAGGCAAGTTCACTATCGTTACAGATCATAAGGCATTGAAGTACATCTTCAATAAACCTATGGTCGAAGGACGATTAGCAAGGTGGAAGCTCTTATTGTCAGAGTACGACTATGAGATCTGCGATCGACCAGGAAAGAAACACGCGAATGCAGATTTGCTATCTAGAGCTTACGATGGGGATGGAGAGGAGCCGGTGGATGACACCTTTCCTGATGAAGATTTGATGGTCTTGATGAGCAACTCTATTATCCCAATAGAATATCAAGAAATTTGGGATTTCGTTACGGAAGGTGTCTATCCAGATGGGATGCGGACCAGAGAGAAGAAGGCGTTGGTGAAACGAAGTCAACCTTACTCGGTGGTGGAAGGTGTGTTATTTCGTGAAGGAGTTGATGGGGTCCTGAGAAGAGCTGCGAGCAAGGAGGAGTCTCTACGACTCATGGAAGAATTCCATGACGGTCCGGTATGTGGAGGACATTTCGCAGGCAAGTTGACGGCCCTCAAGATACTTGACGCAGGATACCATTGGAGGGGGATGTTTAGAGATTGCCTGACGTATTGTAAAACATGTGATGTTTGTCAAGCTTTCGCTATCAAATCTAGTGTTTTTACTCCTCTTAGATCTATTCCGGTTCTTGGACCTTTCGAGAAATGGGGAATAGATTTTGTTGGGCCTTTGAATCGCACCCCTCGCAACAATAAGTATATTGTTGTAGCCACAGATTATCTTACAAAGTGGGTAGAAGCCAGACCTCTTGTAACTATTGGAGAAGTTGAGGTGGGTAGATTTCTATACGAACGGATCATTACTAGGTTTGGATGTCCTTTGGAGTTAGTTTCAGATAGGGGTCGAGAATTTGTCAGTGGTATGACTACTGCCATGTGTACACACTTCTCCATTTCTCAGAGGGTTACTACTTCATATAAACCTAGTTCAAACGGTTTGGTAGAGAGGACAAACTTTACCTTGTGTCAAATGTTAGCAAAGGATGCTGACATGGAAGGGGCCAAACACAACTGGGACAAGCGTCTTCATGCGGTGCTATGGGAGTATCGTACAACAGTGAAGACGTCTACGGGATATTCACCTTTCAAGATGGTGTATGGGTTGGAATCCAAATTACCAATCCAGTTCGACCTAACCACCTTTCAGACCTTGCAAGCTGGATTGAAGAGAAAGGGTGGTCCAATAGCTCAGAAAGAGCGGAGAGAAACCTTGTTGGAGCTGGAAGAGAATAGAGACGATGCAGCTCAACGAATTGAGATGGCTCAGCTACAGCAGAAGAAGAGCTATGACAAGCGCTTGGCGAAGAACAAAACGAAGTTACAGCCATTTCAAAAGGGTGAGTGGGTGATGTTATGGGATGCTATTAGGCACAAGCGAGTTCAAAAGAAGTTCTTACGTCGATATTTTGGGCCTTTCATCATCTCCAAAGTGTGGAGTAATGACACCTATGATCTTCAAGAAAGGAGTGGTACGTACTTCGATCGAGTGAACCACGACAAGCTGAAGAAGTTTCATCAACGTGATACTTCACTCCGAGGACGGAGTGAAAATTAAGTCTGGGGGTAAATGTCACACCACAAGTATCCCATTATTCGTGTGCGTGCTTATATAAATTTCATTAGGTATGACTATCTTATAGGTTACTCTAGTTCGAAGATCTAAATCTAGAGTGATTAAAAGTAGTCATGACTAGCGAAGATAGTTATAACTAAGTTGAGGAAACTATTAGAGGTTCCCCTAGGGCACTATGTGACAAGTGCGGAGCTCTAAATATGCTTCTCAAAAGTATGTAACTTTGTTGACCATCGCTGATTGGATGCATGATGGAAAGTCATGCACAAAGATCTAAAGATGCTCCTCAAAAGGCGTAATAGTTTGTTGTCGTCTTCCGATTGGATAGAGTGGAAAGTTAACACTTTACAAAAGCTAAAGTAGGAGAATCTCTTACTTTTGTAAAGTAGAACAAGTAATGTGTGTGCTATTCTTAAAGTGTTAGTAGCCTTTAGAAGTTTTACTATTTTGGATTGCGCACTTACCATGAGGTAACGTAACTTAGTGAAAGTTACCACGGTAAGAAGTTGTAGAGTATATAAGGAGGAGTTGAGAGGGTGGAAGACACTCTCATTTTCCTGTCTGTAAGTAAAGTGAGCATTGGAGACCTTGGGAGTCCTTGAGTATTTTGCGATGTAATGTTGAGAGCGGGATTAGAACTTGTTTGCAGGAACGCTATTAGAGGGACCGATGTGACCATACGGGTCAGAGAGTTGAGTGAAGTGAGCATGGGCGTACTTAAATCTTTGTAATTAGGGTGCACTAGTAATCCTAGTCATCCGAGGTACCCCTGGGTGAGAGACAGGCCGGCTTACAGACCCATCTTCCTCAGTGGCGTGGCGTCTTCCGACCCACTAGACTCATCTTCCCTCACCACAAGCGTCTTCTGGTGAGAGCCTGGCCTCAGCTGGGGCATCAGAGTGGAAGGGGGCGTTGCTGCTGCCTCTCGGTCATCGTCTTCCGAGGTCTCCTCCTTCACCTCCTGTCGCTCCGTTGGCCCATACACTGCCAGCTGATCTTCCCTAAGATCCCCCATGGCTACATACAAGTAGTAGAGGAAGGGCGTCAGGTGTCCTCCCGCCGGGGTACCCAAGTATGCTAGATCCGTCTGTACGTAGTTGTGGATGTACGCGCCCCAGTAGTTGGGTACTCTGTCATCCCACACTGATTCCAGGAACTCCACGTCCTGATCGCCTAAGTACCTTGTCTTCTGCGCTTTCCCCTTGGGAAAGAGATGTAGAAATAACTTCGCCAGGAGGCGCTTCTTCGACTCCCGGTAAGATTCTATCTTCCAACCGTTCCTCCCCTGCCTGTCTTCCACGAAAAGGCAGGTGGTGCTCCCAGGTACATGTCATGAACTCACAATCCTAGGCAAGATCTTCTTCTTGTAGCAATATCCTCGGTTCTCGGACTCAGGCCTGTGAAACGTCTTACGCCACCAGTCTTCAGTCCAGGAAGACGGTCTTCCCCGAGCTACTCCTGCCTTCGCAGATACACGGTTACGCGGTGGTAACGCTGCCCACACTTCCTCCAGAAGCCCTTGATCTGCGAGGTTCCAATCCCACAGGAAGAAGTCGAGACCCAACTCCTTGAGGAAAGGAGTGACCTCGGCCAATTCTGCCGCTGGTAACACCAAGCCCCGCGGATGCATCGACATACCTGGAAGATCTGTTGCACTAAACCACAAGCACCTACTATGAGCTGAAGGCTCAGTCCTTCACGAATGCCCACAGTCTAGCTTCTACTTCTCAGAAGACGAAACTAGTCTTCCAGAAGACAGCTACTCCGTCTTCCGGGATTCTAACAGTACTTCCTAGATAGCTCTCGTCTTCCGAGCTATATCTAAACAATCCTATCTAAGCAAGGCCTCGCATGGATTACCAAGAAGACAACCCACCTTACATTACATCCTACTTCCTATCAGAAGATACAAGATATGCGAGAAGTAGAGTATAAGAAAGGTTCAGAAGATGGTAACGGGCTCCTGCGGTGACAGTGGCCTCTGGGAAGACACTCGGGACAACTTCCGATTAAATGTCTTTCTCGGAAGACTTCCCGAAGTCGGGCTTCCCTTCACTGGTCTCACCTGTCTTCGTCTTCTTACGCGCAATCTCTACTCACAACAGACTCAAGACAACTGCACTCTGTTCTTCTGACTTCTCACCTCTCATACGCACTCAGAAGAAGCTTGCTGCATGATGGGAAGACATGACACTCGACCATTCCCTCCAGATTCTGCCAGCAAGACTTCTCACAACTCTCTTCTAAGTTCGGGAAGAAGAAGGAACGGCTGCTATGGATCGGACAGAAGAGACCCGAATGGACCCTCGCGTCTTCTCGCTCATTTTGCCAGCCTTCCAGTCTTCTAGTCTCTCTAGGAAGATGGGGAGTTGAGAAGCTTGGAAGACCGGGAGGCACAGGCCTAGTTCCCGACTTCCAACTTCTCGAAATAACAAAACAACTCACCACACCTCTCAGGATTCTTACCAAGTCTCTCTAAACACAAAAGCAAAGCAAATCCACTCTTGATACGAATTGTGTTCCGTCGACTTCCGAAGACAGTCTTCCGAAGATGTTCCCATCTTCCGAATCGTCTTCTGTTCCAAGTTTCGGGGGTAGAGAGGTAGTAGGATAGGGAAATTGATAGTTGGGGTCTCCAATTTGAAGACTAGGAGTAGGGAAGCTCGAATTGAGCTTGGGAAGAAGCAAGGAGATGTCTTGACAGAATTTGGGCAGCTCTTCCGCGCCCAATGTCTCAAATAGAAAGAATGGGGGGTGGGGGTGATCAATCAGGCTGCCTGCACACAATCAAGGAAGCGCGGGGAGTACCATACAATGGCGAGAAGAGGTGGGAAGGGGAAAGAACAAGAGAAAGAACCTCTACAGTCTTCTTCGGCTCCCCGGATTGCCTTCGACCTCCGCGCGCTTCTGGCTCTTGTACTAGCTTCCAATGCGACTCCTCGACTGCGCCTGCTGTCAATTTCGGTCCACACCTTGATTTCCCCTTCGCTTCTACTCGCCACTCTCCACTGTCAACTTCTCGGAAGCTCCACAGAAACGCCTTCGCTCTCTCTGCTGTTTGTGCTCTAGCGATTCGATTTCACCCTTCGCCCAGCTGCCAACTTGTTCTCTCCTACCTCGATGTCTTACTCGATTCCTCTCTCAATGCTAGCTCGTGAAGCTCACTCTCTCAATCGATCTTCTCAAGCGCGCTGTGCTACGGGAAGTTGAATGCGTCTAATGTGCTTCCTCATGCATCTTCCCCGCAGATTAAGGGTTCTCGACCTTGGGTGTCTTCCTAACCTACCTACCTATTCGGTGCGCCTCAGTAGGTACACCTACTGTCTTACCCGAAAACTCGTGGTTGATCCTTCGCGGTCGCTGTCTTCTGGAAGACAGGTGTCTTCCGTCGTCTTCTCATCTTCCGAAGACGCAACTGAGAAGACGCTCTTCCGAAGACAGTCGTCTTCCGAAGAAGTCAACTTCTTATTACAAACAGCTCTTAAGATCATCTTCCTGTTAAGGAAGACGTAACCTTAAGTAACAACGCTTCTTCAGTTATACAAACAAGTTATTATTCTTAAAAATTTCAAAAATTCGTGCATCCTGTAATTTGTGGGCACCACATACGCCCACCCTCAAATGTTTGCGTCCCCGCAAACATCAGTGGTTTCTGCACTTTTGTCTACGTCCAGTACTTCTTGACGCGCCACCCATTAACACGAGTGGTCACCAGTGTACCGTCCAACTCTTCCAACTGCAAGGAGCCATTGTCGAAGACCTCTAAGACACGGTAAGGTCCCATCCAGCGAAGATGAAGTTTCCCGGGAAACTTAATATGGCGGTTGTCGTAGAGAAGCACCAAGTCCCCATCCACAACAGTCACCTTCCTCAACTTGCTATCGTAGTTTACCTTACGTTGCGCTTGCACCTTGTACGTCTTCTCCAAAGCTGCATTCCTGTCTTCTTCAAACTCTACGAAGTTCAGAAGACGCTGCTCCTGGCTCTCTTCTTCTCCCATGCGTTCGGATACGGCTAACCGGTATGTTGGGACCTCTAACTCAATGGGCACAATGGGTGTCATGCCGTAAGTTAGGTAGAAAGGCGTCTTCTGGGTAGTGACTTTAGGTGAAATTCTGAAAGCCCACAACACATATGGCAGTTTCGTGTCCCAGTCATACGCATGGTCAACAGTTACCTTGTTCAGGATGTTACACAGAAGACCGTTCGACTTCTTCGTCAGCCCATTCGCTTTTGGGTTGTATGGCGTCGTCTTCCGATGCTTAATCCTGAAGTATTGGGTCAGGAGGGAGATAGTCTCATTTAAGAAATGAGTACCCCTATCTGATACAAATTTCAGCGGACATCCGTACCTAGTAATGATGTTATGCCAAAGGAACCTTGCTACTACTGCGGCATCGTTCTTTCTTGTGGCCTCGCCTTCCACCATCTTGGTAGCATAGTCGGTAGCTATTAAGATGTACCTTGCTCGTGTTCTTCTCGCCACCGGGACGATAGGACCCACAAAGTCGATTCCTCACTTTTCGAACGGGGCACTGCGGAAGAATGGGGGTAAGAGGCCACCTTGTTGTAGCGGTCGGTCTTCCCACCCTCTGGCATGCGTCGCACTTCCTGATCTCCTGAAAAGTGTCTCGATACATAGTTGACCACCAGTATCCGGCGTCTAGCATCTTCTTCACTGTGGTTTTCAGCCCGTAGTGACCCCCAGCATCTTCATAGTGAAGACCTGTGATCACTGATTTTATCTCTGACGGCTCGAGACATCTTCTCAGCTTCTCGTCATGTCCCTTCCAAAACAGGATACCTTGGAAGATGGCGTAAGGTCCTGCCTTGTGTAAGAAGACAGCCTTCTGCTCCGCATCCAATCCCTCGGGATACTGTTGGTCTTCCAAGAACTTCCTCAAGTCCTTGAAGATCGATTCTTCTGTGAAAGTCGCAAAGACGGGATCAGAAGATCTAGTCTCGTCTTCTGGGAAGCAGGCTGTAGTGACGAAGGATTTCTCCTTTTGCCCATTTAGTATACAAGATATCGTTCCCACAGAGGATTTGCACAAGTAACGCTGCTCTAAGTTCTAAGATCTGTTCAAACACACAAACACACGGGTTTTGCTTAGAAATCCCGTCTTCTCACAAAACCACACAAAACAACACGTCTTCCAGACACGCCAAATGGTGCTCCGGAACTAGACAAACAACTACCAACTAAAATATCACACAATTATGCACAGAGAAGCTCGAGAAGACGATCTTCCTACTTCCAGGTTGCTTCTTCCGGTCTTCTCGATACCGTCTTCCCGAAACGATTCTCGTCTTCTGGGGGTTTAGCTCGTCTTCTCACACCTCCAGAAGCGTGTCCTGCTTCGCAGAAGTCGACTAGTAACAGTCGTTACACCTTATTCTCACACTCACATTCCAACGGATCAGATAAATCACAGGGTGTATGCCCCCTACAGCCTTCCCAGGCTTCTGCCTACGGAAGTTGTCTTCCTGCAGCACTACAACGACATTCACCTTCACGGAAGCTCAATAGAAGTATCGGAAGCTCACTAGAAGAAGGTAAGAAGATGGGGAAGATGAGGGAAGATGGGAAGAAGAAGAAATCCAAACAAGAGAAAACATGATGAAAAAGGGCAATTAAGATTCCGACAGGCTTCTAGTCCGGATCCTGACTAACAAGCCATCCCTGCTTGTAATAGTTTGGGGAGGAAGACAACAAACGTGAGTACTGTAGCACCGTCTTCTACTCGAGGATGTCGTCTTCTGTTGCGAGAAGAAGGCTTCTTTCTTCTTCACTTCGCTGCTCTGACTGCTCTGTCTTCTGGGATCCCTTACCCAGAAGACCGTTCGTACGTAGATCCCAAGTGCTCTACTGAACGAGTCAAGCTACACTCCACAACTGTTGACATTCACCGCCACTCAAGAAGAACACTTCCCATGCACAATTGGGAGCGAATTCAATGAACCCACCATCCAGAAGACATGGACAAAGCTTCTGCACTCAAATCCACAATCTATTCCCCGAGAAGAAGTCACAATGGCATTGGGAAGCTCACTCCCTCTACTTCCTGCGTCTACTCCTCGACACACCAGGCTAGCTAACAGGACTGCACGAGGATGCCGTTCCCTGTTCCTAGACTGTCCCTGCTCTAATGTGTCTCTCCTGCATGCCTGTAGAATCGGTGTGTATGTTCAGTTACTGCCGAATTCTACAGAACTGGCAGAGCTCTCAGAGAGCTTTTCTCCTACCTTGCTATCCTATTTAACCATCTACCTTGGGAGGCGACCACCAGGGAGAGAGAGAGAGACGCTGACAAGAGGTTGTCACCTCACATGCATGCGGTCCCTCTTCCCAATTAGCCCTCCACTGTATTACTCCTACGCTACCTATGCTGCCACATGGGGTCCTAACTATTTTTACATGGAAAACTGCCACCCTTAAGATAGCATGTCCAATCCTACTAAATCTGGAAGTGTCGATTAAGTTTGCTAACTACTCTAATTGCTCGGTGGCAATCTCCACATGATCTGCTCCTACCGGAGCTACTACCTCGACTTCTGATGGGCTGGGAAGCCCTGCACTTACCTCGGGTACCACTGAGGTAGCTTCCCTCTCCTCGCTCTTCGCTGGCCCTGCTATTTCTGCGGCTGCGTCTTCCTCGGCTTCGACTTCGGAAGATGGAATGGTCTTCTGGGAAGACGAGTCGAATGGTGCGTCTTCGGTCTTCTGAGGCACAGATGCAGTACTAGGGACCATGGCGATCTCATAGGGGTCCGGGGAAGTCGCTTCCTCCACGCGGAATACCTGGGAAGACGGCTCGTCTTCCTGTCTTCCAGAAGACATCATGTCTTCCGGGGCGTCTTCTGGAGTCTTCTCGTCTTCCAACGCTGTCACCACCAAGTGTACAGCGAGATCGAACTCCTCCTTCTCCATTCCGGATCCTGTCGAGGGTGCTGGGGCTTGGGAAGATGCGGTTGTAGGTGTCGGAAGTGAGGAAAGACCATAAAGTGTCTTCACTCCTTCTATCTGTCTATCCAGGTACCTGAACATGCTATCTCTGCATTCCACCAACCTCGTCTTGGACTCGCTGTCCCATTCCCTAGCTAAGGTAAGTAACTTCTTACCCGCGGTGAAGTTGAACTTCTTCCGACGCGCTTCTACCGATTGAGCTAGCATCTTCTGCGCACGGGCCTCCGCTGCTTCCCTCTGCGTCTTCTCTGTTGCAGCTCGCGCTTCTGCGGCTTCTCGCTGCCTCTTCCAAGTGGTCTGCTCTTCTTCAAGGGCAGTGATCTTCTCCCGTACTCGGAGAACATGACCCTCGACCATTCTCTCCAGATTCTGCCAGCAATACTTCTCACAACTCTCTTCTAAGTTCGGGAAGAAGAAGGAACGGCTGCTATGGATCTGACAGAAGAGACCCGAAATGGACCCTCACGTCTTCTCGCTCATTTTGCCAGCCTTTCAGTCTTCTAGTCTGTCTAGGAAGATGTGGAGTTGAGAAGCTTGGAAGATCGGGAGGCACAGGCCTAGTTCCCGAGTTCCAACTTCTCGAAATAACACAACAACTCACCACACCACTCAGACTTCGTATCAAGTCTCTCTAAACACAAAAGCAAAGCAAATCCACTCTTGATACGAATTGTGTTCAGTCGACTTCCGAAGACAGTCTTCCGAAGATGTCTTCCGAAGACAGTCAAGTTCAAGAAGCGTCTTCCGAGGATGTTCCCATCTTCCGAATCGTCTTCTATTTCAAGTTTGGGGGTAGAGAGGTAGTAGGGTAGAGAAATTGATAGTTGGGTTCGCCAATTTGAAGAGTAGGGGTAGGGAAGCTCGAATTGAGCTTGGGAAGAAGCAAGGAGATATCTTGACAGAAATTGGGCAGCGCTTCCGTGCCCAATGTTTCAATAGGAAAGATGGGGGGTGGGGTAATCGATCAGGCTGCCTGCACACAATCAAGGAAGCGCGGGGAGTACCAGGCAAATGGCGAGAAGAAGTGGGAAGGAGAAAGAACAAGGGAAAGAACCTCTAAAGTCTTCTTCGGCTCCCCGAGTTGCCTTCGACCTCCGCGCGCTTCTGGCTCTCGTCCTAGCTTCCAATGCGACTCAACACGACTGCGCCTGCTGTCAATTTCGGTCCACACCTCGATTCCACCTCTGCTTCTACTCGCCACTCTTCACTGTCAACTTCTCGGAAGCTCCACAAAAATGCCTTCGCTCTTTCTGCTGTTTGTGCTCCCGCAATCCGATTTCACCCTTCGCCTAGCTGCCAACGTACTCTCTACTACCTCGATGTCTTACTCGATTCCTCTCTCAATGCTAGCTCGAAGTTCACTCTCTCAATCGATCTTCTTCAGGCGCACTGTGCTGCGGGAAGTTGGAAGGTGGCTAATGTGCTTCCTCACGCATCTTCCCCGCAGATTAGGGGTTCTCGTCCTTGGTGTCTTCCTGACCTACCTACCTATTCGGTGCGCTACAGTAGGTACACCTACTTGTTTACCCGAAAACTCGTGGTCAGGCCTTCGTGATCGGTGTCTTCCGGAAGACAGGTGTCTTCCGCCGTCTTCTCATCTTCCGCCGCCTTCTTATCTTCCGAAGACGCAACTGAGAAGACGGTCGTCTTCTGAAGAAGTCAGCTTCTTATTACAAACAGCTCTTAAGATCATCTTCTTGTTAAGGAAGACGTAACCTTAAGTAACAACGCTTCTTCAGTTATATAAACAAGTCATTAATCTCAAAAATTTCAAAAATTCGTGAATACTGTAATTTGTGGACACCACACAACAGTACTCACGTTTGTTGTCTTCCTCCCCAAACTATTACAAGCAGGGATGGCTTGTTTGTCAGGATCCGGACTAGAAGCCTGTCGGAATCTTAATTTACTCTTTTCATCTTGTTTTCTCTTGTTTGGCTTTTCTCATCTTCCCCATCTTCTCCCATCTTCCCCATCTTCTTACCTTCTTCTAGTGAGTTTCCGATACTTCTATTGAGCTTCCGTGAAGGTGAATGTCGTTGTAGTGCTGCAGGAAGACAACTTCCGTAAGCAGAAGCCTGGGAAGGCTA
Organism: Asterella californica; assembly: GCA_036924285.1. NCBI lineage: Eukaryota > Viridiplantae > Streptophyta > Marchantiopsida > Marchantiales > Aytoniaceae > Asterella > Asterella californica. The sequence continues at coordinate 63,336 of JAYKYS010000022.1, read as the reverse complement.
CAGGGGGCATACACCCTGTGATTTATCTAATCCGTTGGAATGTGAGTGTGAGAATAAGGTGTAACGACCGTTGCTAGTCGACTTCTGCGAAGCAGGACAGCCTTCTGGAGGTGTGAGAAGACGAGTTGAACCCCCAGAAGACGAGAATCGCTTCGGGAAGACGATATCGAGAAGACCGGAAGAAGAAACTTGGAAGCAGGAAGGTCGTCATCCCGAGCTTCTCTGTGAATAGTTGTGTGATATTGTAATTGGTAGTTGTTTGTTTAGTTCCAGAGCACCATTTGGCGTGTCTGGAAGACGTGTAGTTTTGTGTGGTTTTGTGAGAAGACGGGATTTCTAGGCAAAACCCGTGTGTTTGTGTGTTTGAACAGATCTTAGAACTTAGAGCAGCGTTACTTGTGCAAATCCTCTGTGGGAACGATATCTTGTATACTAAATGGGCAAAAGGAGAAATCTTGCATCACTACACACAACACCTCCAACTAATACATCATAAGACTCTGCGGCTGTAACGATGGCCTTGGTCCTCACCATGGAGCCATCCGTGAGATGATCTGATCGAACTCTCACCGTCAACATCTCGTGTGTCATGTGTAGAGCTGTACCCCTTGATCCCCTTAGAGATGTCTGCAACTGGAATGGACATCTCTCCACCTCAGACTTCTTCAGATCCAAACCAATATACGCCGCTTTCTCCAACATCAACGGTTGGGCTCTAGAGTCTAACAAGACCTTCTATGGTCGATACATCTTCTCTGAAGGTGTCACCAAACAGAAGATACTACTTCTCTTATCCAACAACACCACACCTGGCGTCCAACCAGCACGGTCAATCGCCGACCTAGCTGGTAACTCATATAACCTGGCAATCGCCGCTTGCCAAGTACCACTAGTAGCTGTCCCGATCCTTGACTGTATGGACACATCTATCGTCTCTCGTTGAACCACCTCCGCACTAGAGATAATAACATCCTCGCCCTCATTGAGCTCGAACATGTCACTTCAAGAACATTCCGCCAAATTTCTGCAGCGCTTCCGCATGACTGAAAAATCTCTACTTGACCCCACAACAGCAATCAATCTGCGAACAGCAAGGTACCATGCGCCCACACACACCTCGATCATAGGTACAATCAATCAAGCACGAACCACAACGCCCGAAGATACTACCGGATGATTTCAGATCAGTGAGCTCTTACTGAACTCCGCCTCGATCAGCACTCAGTTCTTCTGAACAAAAAAATTATCATCTCCAACACTACAGCAAAGATTACTCACAAACGGTAAAGCCAAACCCACTCTAAGCACGAAGAGAATCCGGGTTACACTCAACTAGACTATCCACCATAGCTTGGAGCTTGAAGGCTCAACTTGAAGAACTAAGGCCTCCAAGCCCTACCTGCGAAGTATACCCCTAGTGGGCTCTCTCACCAACTCGCCCTAACGGCACTAACGGCCTTACCGAGAATCGTCATTCCGCACTCGGCCAACCTAGCCGAGGTGCCCAAACTGACATGACTGACTTCAGGCGAAGCCACCATGTTCCGAACTCTTCTTACAGTTGAACTTATTCTCTTCCACTTCACAATAACTAATATGTTCTCAGATTCTCAAAATGTCTTTCACTTAAATAGCCCGAAGATTCTCTTTGCCGAAGGTCAATTTCGGAGATCTGCATCAATCACATTTACTCCTACGACAGCAAACTACGTCCTTCGTAAGTAATTGCCTTCACATCAAAATATTCACACTCTCGCTCCACAATCTTGCGTAATCAAAAATTAACTAACAAAGACTAAAAACATGGAAAAGATAAAATGTTAGAGAATCGCATCACTTATATAGTCTCTCATCCGAAGATGACAGATCTCATTTCCTACAAAGAAAAGATTACATCTAGAACGTTAAATCACGACTCCTCACTTGGCGGAACCGAAGTTTCTACTCTACCTAACTGTAAAGTCTGACCTATACTCCATAATGAAAACGTAACTGTTTCCCTAAGTTCTTTCAAATCTCAAATAATCCTTTCGGTTATTCTAACTATCCTACTCTTAGCTGAAGGATCTGGCGCAATCGTCAGTTTTACCCGAAGTCACTGAAGAAGTTTCTTTTCTGTCGCGTCGAGTTCGGTGATGAAGTATGTAGTCGTAACCTCTTCCACCTTGACACGAAGCTCTTCGGTCTTTGTTTCTGCAATCTCCTTCGCCTTCTGAGCTTTCGCTAGCTCCTCATCCCTTGTAGCCAACTGTTCCAGGAAAACATCCTTCTCCGACTTCATATCATGAAAACATGAAGTCATGAGATTGAACTTCGCCTAAACCCTAAACCCTAAACCCTAAACCCTAAATCTTGTATCTCCTTAGAAGCCTTCACCTGATCTTCAGACCTTGCGAACACCAAAGTATCGTGCTCCGTTGTCAACTTCTTCACTTTGTCCGAAGAGACCTCTAACTTCTTCATCAAGGTGTCCTCTGCGAGCCATCCTTGTCGGCCGAAGTGCATTGCATTTAGAAGATCAATTACATTAAAGATACCTTCGTCTCGTTCTCATACACATGCCGTTGCATGTCAAATTGTGCGAGAATGGGTAACGCGGTATCGCTGAGAAACTCCAAGGTCTTCTCAAACATTCTCAACTCTTTTCTTATACTCGGATCTTGCTGTGCCAAAGTCGTGGCTTCATCAGGTCAGGACGAAGTCCGAAGAACTTCTCGAGGTTCTTCTCCTTGCAGTTCTGTCGCTCCTGAATGTACCCTCTTGAGAATAAATGTTTCTTGGTTCACATTGGTTTGATTTCCTCATGGAGCTGATTCTCCAACAATCTCAACCGAGGGACGACTTCGTAGGTGTCTGAACCTCTTTGGCGTCTCCGTTCGAAGTCTCTATTGTTGTTCTCCTCGCTTTCTTCTTCTTCCTCGAAGTTACACCACTTGGTGTTCCTTCATCTACCATCTTCCTCTGCGCCCTGGTACTAGACCCCACCGAAGTCACAGGAGTTGCCATCTCCTCTCGTTGAGGAGTCGACTCCACTAACAATTCATCTTCGGACGTCATTCTCTGTCTGAACTTCTCCTCTTCTTCCGGAGATAATAACTTCATTCCTCGATAAAAGACCACTGCGAAGTCCGCGAAGTACATAGATCCACCATCATCGAAGGTACTATATAACTTCTGGACATGATCATGAAAGATCTTCGTCCAATATGTCTTCTTCTCTGCGAAGATCTGTTCGATGAAATGTATCTGCCTGTTTGCTAAGTACGAAGTCCGGTACGGCTTGAAGATGGTATTTAGGACAATGGCAACATCTCTTCGGAACAACTCGATATAACTACGCACCTTGAAGCCATTCGACCCTACCGACATCACAGAGAATAGTTCACTGTACTTCGTCAACTCTTCTGAAGATGGCTTGCAGGTGCTGTCATAGAGAAGATCTCCCGGTCGTCCTGCATCATCAATCCCGAGAGAAAAACTCCAATGTGTCAGAGTCCAGTTCTGCGGTCTTCCTTGAAGATCGTCTAAGGGGTGTCCTCTACAGATCAGAATCTCGTGTACTAGATCCGAAGGTATAACGCCCCAATTCTGCATCAAGAACACCATACCCATCTCCTCCAATCGCTTTTGATACGGCTAGAAGTTTGGTCATTTCGTCGTGATGGTCTTCAGTTTAACCGACGGCTTCCTTGTAGTCTGCATTCCTCTCATTCTGTTCTAAGTTGAAGACCAAAGTCTTTCGTCTCTCTTTGTATGAAGTCCGTCTTCGCCTCTATGTCGCACTAAACCTTAGGAAGACTCTCTTCACCGAAGACACTCTTCGTCTCTCTCGTACCGATTGTTGCAAAGCGCTACGGTAAACTCGCAAGTGGAAATAATAAAAGTGATTTGCTTTTGACTCTCCTTATAGATTTTTCCTCTCGCTTCCCGACGTGCGAAGTTCCTCTTGTCTCTTGACCGCAAAGTTGCGTGAACTCCTGTGCTATTTTGGTCCTCCTTCCCAAGGTCATAACTTCGTCGTCCAACATCCGTTCTCAACAAATGAGGTATCTCTAGAAAGCTCTTCGTCTAAAGAACACAACTAGGTTATTATTCCAAAGATGTAGACTTCATAGGTTCTGTATTCTTGCTCAGCACTATTCTTCGGCTAAAAAACTCTATACTACAACTAAACTTATCCTATCTATCATCTATACTAACTAATCTACTGTGTCATCTAACAAAAATAAAAATTTTCTAACAAATTAGAAATCCAAGGCTTCACAAGTATGCATTAGGGCTTTGAAGATTGCAATCCAATTGAATGACCACTACGTCTTTGACGTATTGGTGGATGGAGGATCGGCTATAAATGCCATATCGGGAGGTTGATGAAGAGTTGGAGATGGAACCAACTCGTCCGTCTAGCATTGTCGTGAGGATGGCTAACAAGCAACGGGTAAGACCTCTAAGTGTGTTAGAGAAGGTGATCGTGTCTATGATACGAGTTCAAACATTGATGTCCTTTCAAGTGTTAAAGGACTCTAGTTATGATTTGCTCCTAGGTAGGCCTTGGTTGAGAGCTGTGCGTATCTTTGATAGGTGGCACAAAGGATATTTACGGATTGGATTTAGAGATCACAAAGTGATAGTACCTCTCTCGAATGTTGAAGTTGTGACTTCTGATTTTGATAGACCCACCAATGACTATTGTGAATCTGATATAAAGGATGATCATAGTGTTCTCAGAAATAGATACGGGAGATTTTTATGATCAAGAATCCTCGTCTGATGACGAAGGATTTGGTCAAGATGAATCATTACATCAGCTTAGTGCTATTGACTTGTTGTCTCGACCAACAGTAGAGAAAGATCATGACAAAGAAGAGTTGAGTCAAACAGAGATTGTGAGAAGACTCTCTACCTTGAAGTTTGCTATCAATGTCACTCAAGATGAGAAAAATATATTCTTAGATATATTTCAAATAAACTGTTTGCTTTCAGTTACAAGGATTTGAAGGAGGTGACTCTAGAGACTCATCGGATCGTATTGGAGGAGAACGCAATAACCAGTTCGATAGAAGTAGAGAAGAGTCAATCTTACCAAGTCAATGATGTTCAAGGAGGAGATAGACAAGTTGAAAGAGGCAAGTTTCATATACGAGGTAGAAAACTCAGAATGGGTTTCAACCATTGTGATTGTCAAGAAGAAGAATGGTAAGTTGCGAGTGTGCATAGATTATAAGAAGCTGAATGTAGTTACCAAGAAGGATTATTATCCTCTACCATTTATAGATGAGATTTAGAAGGAATTTGCTGATCATGAGTGGTACAACTTTGGTGATGGTTGTAGTGGGTATAACCAAATCAAGATAGTACAGTAGTACCAGCAGTTGACTACTTTCACTATTCCTTGGAGAACATTTGCATCCCGAGTGATGCCATTCGGACTGTTTAATGCTTCGGCCACGTTTCAGAAGTTCATGAACAAGGTGTTTGAACCATTCATAAGGAAGTTTGTTCGTGATTTCATTGACGATTTCTGTGTGTACGGAAGAAAGGAGGAGCACTTTGATCATGTGATCAAAGTTTTACAGCAGTTGGAGCAAGCCAACGCTTCTCTAAATCCAGAGAAGTGCATCTTTGGTTGCAAAGAAGGTATGTTGTTAGGACACATCATTTCCAAGAATAGGATTGCGGTAGATCATGAGAAGGTGAAGAAGATTGTAGATCTTTCATTTTTATCAACTTGACAAAGTTGAGACAGTTTCTTGGCGTGGTTGGATATTATCGTAGGTTTGTCTTTTCCTTCTCAAACAAAGCAATAGCTTTGACTATGTACATGAAGAAGAGAGTTGATTTTGACTTGATAGTGAATGATCATAAGCCAAAGGAAACATTTGAGGAGATGAAAAAGACATTGGTGATAACTCTTATACTTGTTAAACATGAGTGGAGTAAAACATTTATTCTGTATATGGATGTCTCCAATGTAGCAATCGGATGTACATTAAGTGAGTTAGATGGAGATGGACATGATCATCCTATAGCTTATGCTAGTAGGTAGATGGTTCCAGCGGAGAAGAATTACTCCGTGAGAACGAGAAGGATTAGCGATGATCTTTGGATTGAAGAAATTTCGACACTACTTGCTAGGAGAGAAATTCTCCATAGTCACATATCACAAGGCTTTAAAGTACATCTTTAATAAGCCTAATGCCGAAGGTCGTATTGCTCGTTGAAAGATTCTTCAAACAGAATATGATTACGTGGTCAAAGAAAGACCAGGGAAAAAAATGTGAATGTTGATCTTTTGTCGAGGGCTTATGATGATAAGAGAGAAAAACCGTTTGATGATTCATTTCCAGACGAGCATTTGATGACCATCATAAGCATTGAGGAGATACCAGACGAGTACAAGGAAATCTGGATTTTTCTTGCAGGTGGCTCTTTTCTAGAAGGTATGCATACCCGAGAACGTAACGCGTTGATCAAGAGATGCAAACCTTACACTTGTCAAGCATTTGCTCTGAAGTCTACTAGAACACCTCCGTTAAAATCAATTCCAGTGTTAAGACCATTTGAGAAGTGAGGTATTGACTTTATAAGTCCTCTTAATAAGACACCTCGGGGCAATAGATACATTGTAGTCGTCATTGACTATTGTACCAAGTGAGTAGAGGCTAGACTTTTGAAGGAGACTAATGAAACGGAAGTCGGTAGATTCCTATGAGAGAGGATCATCACAAGATTTGGATGTCTGTTAGAGTTGGTCTCAGATAGAGGAGGAGAGTTTGTAAGGAACATGACTACTGCTATGCTACAACACTTTTCTATCAAGCCACGAGTAACGATCTCATACAAATCAAATGTTAATGGTCTTGCGGAGAAGACCAATCTTACACTTTGTATGATGCTCGTCAAATATGCTAGTGTTGAGACTGCAAACATACTTGGGATAAGAGACTACATGTCATCTTATGAGAATATCGAATGACAACAAAGACTTCTACCCACCTCCTTTCTATTTTTTAGACAAGATGACAAGATAGTAGTGCTCACTCTTTAAGAAATATCTGAATTCTGCCAAAAGTACAGCTAAGTTTAACCATAACTAACTTTAGCTAGTCATGACTAACTTGATACGTCCTTAAAGTACTTGGGCAGCAAATAAACATTATCCACACTTAGTTATAACTAAACACCTTACTAATAGACAACTTCTTATGTGTAACAGAGGTCGTTACATTTTACCCACGGACTAAATTTTCACTCCGTCCTCGGAGTGAAGAGAGAACTCTTGTCGATGAAACAATTTCAACTTGCCGTGATTTACGCGATCGAATATCCTTCCTCTCAGCTCCTGAAGGTCTTATGTGAAGTTGCTCCACACCTTATCTACAACAAAAGGACCAAAATATATAGGAAGAAACTTCTTCCTAGCCCTCTTGAATCTGATCGCATCGTATAACATTACCCAATCTCGGACTTGAAAAGGTTTTACCTCTCTCTTGCCCAATCGTTTGTCGTAAGTCTTCTTTTGATACGCTTGAGCTCGTTCCATCCGGATCATTGCTACCGCTCGAATCTCTTCCAACTCCCCGACCTCTTCAACTTTCGTTGAATAGTTTGAAAAGTATCCAATTTGAATTGGATCGACAACTTATACTCCACACCATAAACCAGTCGAAATGGGGAGTATCCTTATCTCCTTTTTGACTTGATATTAGTGATGGATTTAAAGTTGTGGACTTTGTGGGCATTAAAAACAATAAGAGATTCCACTTGTTTTCTTTTTAGTGGGTTCTAGTGTAGAGGAGGGGTGGAAATTTGAGATTCCTTGAGAATATTCCAAAATCCTTCTAGAAAATGTTGACTTTGAAAGAATAACCCAATGTGAAAAGATAAGAAGTACATGTGATTAATACTTTTACCTTAAGTAATATCTTAGTAAAACCCGGTAAAAAAAGTTACGGCTGAGTTATCACAGGGTACCAAGATAAAAACCTAGAATGTATAAATAGAGGAGTAGAGAAGAGCTCCTCATCCTTGTTTTCACATCGTCGTAATGACAACTTGAGTAATATAGAGAGTGAGTGATATTTTAGCATGTGAGAACTTGGGAGACGTCGTTAGAATGAAAGATTTTAGTTGATGAGTTTATGGAAAATTTTTAGTTGATGAGTTTATAGATGAGTGAATGATTGAACTTAGCATTTTTCCCTTCAAGTTATAGTGTGCTTCCCTCAAAGTCATCAGAGGTGATCTCTGAGTGAGAGATTGACCTAACATGTTGCAGATTCATCGATGACTGTCGTGGAGGTTGAGAGATTAGGGGATAGTTGATCTATAAGACCGCGGAGGGTTTACAAATCAGAGTCCTCCAATAAATACTCGTCCATCAAGACACAAGCAAATGTCTCCTAATCCTTGTTAAAATGCTTTGTTAGCACTGTAACATGATCTCTAATCTCTAGAGTTACTACCAACTGAAACGACTCAATCATCTCATCTTCTAATACCAGATTCCACTCCTTCTCCTTCAAATAATGCCTCAGATATCTTGAGACATCTCTCTCACTAAATTGGTCAATCTTGCTGACCACCGCTTGAAACGTCTTTGTCGTCAAAGCTTCCTTCCGCTCATCAAACTGTTGCTACCGTAAGAACAATGTGAAAGCTTGAAACATCGATGCAATCACCGGATCCAACTGCACCTATCAACCCAAACCACTAGCTCCATTTCCATCACCGTTCTAGGCCTCATGATTATCAATCTCCTCTTCAAATTTTAAACACAAAAGAAATCTCCATCCCGGACTTTCACTTCGAGTTCACCACCTTATCGTGTCAGATTTTGCGTGACAATTGTCCAGGAAAATACAAGGTTCCTGGTTGTGGAGATGTACAGTATCAAACGAAGACAAGACAAGATAAACAACCACGAGGGCATACGTCGCAAGGTATACCAGCTCTTATATTTTATATACACTCCCGATTCTTTTTCTATAAGAATGCAAAACAGAGGAACAAGCCTGAGCGGTTTGTAATCTGCACCAACTCGAAACCGAGCCCATGAATCTCAACCTAGGCCCAAAATTGTCAAAGCGTAGCTCAAAGCAAGAGAAACATCCTTTTGTTAACAAAAAGAGCTGCACCAAGATCACGATTCAAACCAGAGTCCAAACAACATCCAAGTTGTCGAGTTGAGAGTTTTCCTGGGAAGGGCGGAACCTTCTGGCTGTGATTTAACTGTGAAGGCTATGTTGTGCCTAATCAGAGAAGCGTTGGGCTTCTGGTTGTGGTGGTTTACTCAAGGGATAGGCTTTTCAAGTTACAACAGAGCACTATGAACACTCATACAGGTTTGTATGAACCTCTAATTTACTCAGAAGGCAAAGTTCAGATCTAACTGATAGTAATAGGATCAAGCGGTGAACTTTAACACTCAAGAAGAGGAAAACTATGATGGTTCAGACATCTAAATTTCTCTTACATATAAAAGAGACCCCACTGAGCACACACACGAAGTTTCAGCTTGAGATCAAATTCTGACACCAAGATATGGACAGAAAAGTTCTAATCAAAGATATTGCAGCAGTTTCTGGTACTCAGACAGCTATTCCGACCTATAACAGCAAATTGGCTCGATCACTTTTCAAAGATTCTTACAGGATTTGGAGTCTATAGGATGTTGAACAACCTTGTGAAGTTGGGACTCCTGATTGTACAGAGAACTCCAGATCTCGCTCTCTGAAGTTGCTGCTCTAGATTTAGAGCTTTTCAGGCCCCCTCTGCTTCAGCGGCCGCCCTGAATTACTCAGTCACTCAAATCACATGAAACTTTTTGGGCAGTCATAGTCCTGGTGACAGAGAACGCAACCACGAAGTTTTGATCCAAATCGATCAAGAATTTGACTGAAATTGACTACCACGACGAGCTCTACTCTCATATGCTCTCAGATTTCGCAGTACCCTAACCAAATGCTCGAACTCCGCTTTGTACTTCTGTTTCTAAATTTAGAGTTTAACTAAAGATAAAAATAGACCAATGGGAGTTGATAGCTCCACTTGGTTGTCCTTTAGTACCCTAATCCACGTGGTAACTTAACTTCACTCATAGGCAACCATGTTAGCTCCCTTAAAATGCCTATGTAAAACTTAAACTACCTAAAACGACGTGCAGCCTTGTAGTGACGTAGGATTTCTCCTTTTGCCCATTTAGTATACAAGATATCGTTCCCACAGAGGATTTGCACAAGTAACGCTGCTCTAAGTTCTAAGATCTGTTCAAACACACAAACACACGGGTTTTGCTTAGAAATCCCGTCTTCTCACAAAACCACACAAAACAACACGTCTTCCAGACACGCCAAATGGTGCTCCGGAACTAGACAAACAACTACCAACTAAAATATCACACAATTATGCACAGAGAAGCTCGAGAAGACGATCTTCCTACTTCCAAGTTGCTTCTTCCGGTCTTCTCGATACCGTCTTCCCGAAACGATTCTCGTCTTCTGGGGGTTTAGCTCGTCTTCTCACACCTCCAGAAGGCTGTCCGGCTTCGCAGAAGTCGACTAGTAATAGTCGTTACACCTTACTCTCACACTCACATTCCAATTGGGTTGGATAAATCACAGGATGTATGCCCCCTGTAGTCTTCCCAGGCTTCTGCCTACGGAAGTTGTCTTCCTGCAGCACTACAGCGACATTCACCTTCACGGAAGCTCAATAGAAGTATCGGAAGCTCACTAGAAGAAGATAAGAAGATGGGGAAGATGAGAGAAGATGGGAAGAAGAAGAAATCCAAACAAGAGAAAACATGATGAAAAAGGGCAATTAAGATTCCGACAGGCTTCTAGTCCGGATCCTGACTAACAAGCCATCCTTGCTTGTAATAGTTTGGGGAGGAAGACAACAAACGTGAGTACTGTAGCACTGTCTTCTACTCGAGGATGTCGTCTTCTGTTGCGGGAAGAAGGCTTCTTTCTTCTTCACTTCGCTGCTCTGACTGCTCTGTCTTCTGGGATCCCTTACCCAGAAGACCGTTCGTACGTAGATCCCAAGTGCTCTACTGAACGAGTCAAGCTACACTCCACAACTGTTGACATTCACCGCCACTCAAGAAGAACACTTCCCATGCACAATTGGGAGCGAATTCAATACATTCCACCACCCAGAAGACATGAGCGAAGCTGCTGCACTCAAATCCACAATCTATTCCCCGAGAAGAAGTCACAATGGCATTGGGAAGCTCACTCCCGCTACTTCCTGTGTCTACTCCTCGACACACCAGCCTAGCTAACAGGACTGCACGAGGATGCCGTTCCCTGTTCCTAGACTGTCCACTACTTCTATCTACATCTTCGAATCCACTGCTGGTGCGAGTATGCAGACCCCTCCTGTATATTCCAAGACTATTCGTATGTTTCCAACGACGGATGTAGTGTGCTAAGACTGTCTCTGCTCTAATGTGTCTCGCCTGCGTGCCTGTAGAATCGATGTGTATGTTCAGTTACGACAGAATTCTACAGAACTGGCAGAACTGGCAGAGCTCCATTTCCTACCCTACGATCCTACTTAACCACCTGCCTCGAGAGTCAGGGGAGGCGACCACCAGGGAGAGAGAGAGAGGCGCTGACAAGAGGTTGTCACCTCACATGCATGCGGTCCCTCTTCCCAATTAGCCCTCCACTGTATTACTCCTACGCTACCGATGCTGCCACATGGGATCCTAACTATTTTTACATGGAAAACTGCCATCCTTAAGATAGCATGTCCGATCCTACTAAATCTGGAAGTGTCGATTAAGTTTGCTAACTACTCTGATTGCTCGGTGGCAATCTCTACATGATCTGCTCCTACCGGAGCTACTACCTCGACTTCTGATGGGCTGGGAAGCCCTGCACTTACCTCGGGTACCACTGAGGTAGCTTCCCTCTCCTCGCTCTTCGCTGGCCCTGCTGTTTCTGCGGCTGCGTCTTCCTCTGCTTCGACTTCGGAAGACGGAATGGTCTTCTAGGAAGAAGAGTCGAATGGTGCGTCTTCGGTCTTCTGAGGCACAGATGCAGTACTCGGGACCATGGCGACCTCATAGGGGTCCGGGGAAGTCGCTTCCTCCACGCGGAATACCTGGGAAGACGGCTCGTCTTCCTGTCTTCCAGAAGACATCATGTCTTCCGGGGCGTCTTCTGGAGTCTTCTCGTCTTCCAACGCTGTCACCACCAAGTGTACAGCGAGATCGAACTCCTCCTTCTCCATTCCGGATCCAGTCGAGGGTGCTGGGGCTTGGGAAGATGCGGTTGTAGGTGTCGGAAGTGAGGGAAGACCATAAAGTGTCTTCACTCCTTCTATCTGTCTATCCAGGTACCTGAACATGCTATCTCTGCATTCCACCAACCTCGTCTTGGACTCGCTGTCCCATTCCCTAGCTAAGGTAAGTAACTTCTTACCCGCGGTGAAGTTGAACTTCTTACCCGCGGTGAAGTTGAACTTCTTCTGAAGCGCTTCTACCGACAAAGCTAGCATCTTCTGCGCACGGGCCTCTGCTGCTTCCCTCTGCGTCTTCTCCACTGCAGCTCGTGCTTCTGCGGCTTCTCGCTGCATCTTCCAAGTGGTCTGCTCTTCTGCGAGGGCAGTGATCTTCTCCCGCACTCGGAGAACTTCCTGATCGCGCTGCTGTACTCGCGTCTGCAACTCCTAGTTGCTCTTCCGAAGTTGCATCGATTCTTTGGCAGAAGCGGCTGCTTCCGCCTTGTACCTGGCTGCAAGCTTCTCCGTAGTGCGGAGGCTAACTTCCAGCGACTCCGTCTTCTGCTGACTGTCTTCCTGTCGCAGCAAGGTGCGCAGGCCGAATCCAGGCTGTAAAGGCTTCTCCTGTGCCCTCGCTCTCCTTTCCAACAACTCCATAGCGGGCTGGATCTCCTTCTGGAAGTAGGCACTGAACTCCTCCAGTCGTCTTCTTGCGGAAGACAAGTTCATTTCCACCACTCGCTCCATGGTGTCGACTTCGTCTTCCAGAGGCAAGGAAGCCTCTTCCACCACTACGGCGTTCATCTTCTGCGCACGAGAAGAAGCTACTCTTCTCATCTTCCGGGGTGGAAGACTCCTCGTGGCAGGAGCGGCTCTCCTCTTTGCGCTTCCTCGCATCGCAGTAGGAGCGCCCATCCATCTTTCGTCTTCTAGAGTCTTCGGAAGACTCCCAGGTGTTCCAGAAGCTGTCTTCTGCTCCGATCGGGTACTCAGCAAGTCTTCCTCCGAGTCCGACTCCGATCCTGAATGAATGAGGGAGATGGGTGTCCTTGGTACACTTCTGTGACCCATCTTCCTCACTAGCGTGGCGTCTTCCGACCCACTAGACTCGTCTTCCCTCACTAGAAGCGTCTTCTGGTGAGAGCCGGGCCTCAGCTGTGGCATTAGAGTGGGAGGGGGCGTTGCTGCTGCCTCTCGGTCATCGTCTTCCGAGGTCTCCTCCTTCACCTCCTGTCGCTCCGTTGGCCCATACACTGCCAGCTGATCTTCCCTAAGATCCCCCATGGCTACATACAAGTAGCAGAAGAAGGGCGTCAGATGTCCTCCCGCCGGGGTACCCAAGTATGCTAGCTCCGTCTGTACATAGTTGTGGATGTACGCGCCCCAGTAGATTGGCACTTTGTCATCCCACACTGATTCCAAGAACTCCACGTCCTGATCTCCTAAGTACCTTGTCTTCTGCGCTTTTCCCTTGGGGAAAAGATGCAGAAACAACTTCGCCAGAAGTCGCTTCTTCGGCTCCCGGTAAGACTCTATCTTCCAACCGTTCCTCCCCTGCCTGTCTTCCACGAAAAGGCAGGTGGTACTCCCAGGCACATGCCATGAACTCACAATCCTAGGCAAGATCTTCTTCTCGTACCAATATCCTCGGTTCTCGGTCTCAGGTCTGTGAAACGCCTTACGCCACCAGGCTTCAGTCTAGGAAGACGGTCTTCCCCGAGCCACTCCTGCCTTCGCAGGTACACGGTTACGCGGTGGTAACGCGGCCCACACCTCCTCCAGAAGCCCTTGATCTGCGAGGTTCCAATCCCACAGGAAGAAGTCGAGACCCAACTCCTTGAGGAAAGGAGTGGCCTCGGCCAATTCTGCCGCTGGAAACACCAAACCTCGCGGATGCATCGACATACCTGGAAGATCTATTGCACTAAACCACAAGCACCTACTATGAGCTGAAGGCTCAGTTCTTCCCGAGTGCCCACAATCTAGCTTCTACTTCTCAGAAGACGAAACTAGTCTTCCAGAAGACAGCTACTCCGTCTTCCAGGATTCTAACAGTACTTCCTAGATAGCTCTCGTCTTCCGAGCTATATCTAAACAATCCTATCTACGCAAGGCCTCGCATGGATTACCAAAAAGACAACCCACCTTGCATTACATCCTACTTCCTATCAGAAGATACAAGATATGCGAGAAGTAGAGTATGAGAAAGGTTCAGAAGATGGTTGTGGGCTCCTGCGATGACAGTGGCCTCTGGGAAGACACTTGGGATAGCTTCCGATTCAATGTCGTTCTCGGAAGACTTCTCGAAGTCGGACTTCCCTTCACTGGTCTCACCTGTCTTCGTCTTCCTACACGCAATCTATCCTCACAGCAGACTCAAGACAACTGTACTCTGTTCTTCTGACTTCTCATCTCTCATACGCACTCAGAAGAAGCTTGCTGCATGATGGGAAGACATGACCCTCGACCATTCTCTCCAGATTCTGCCAGCAAGACTTCTCACAACTCTCTTCTAAGTTCGAGAAGAAGAAGGAACGGCTGCTATGGGTCGGACAGAAGAGACCCGAAATGGACCCTCACGTCTTCTCGCTCATTTTGCCAGCCTTCCAGTCTTCTAGTCTCTCTAGGAAGATGGGGAGTTGAGAAGCTTGGAAGACCGGGAGGCACAGGCCTAGTTCCCGACTTCCAACTTCTCGAAATAACAAAACAACTCACCAAGCCACTCAGGATTCGTACCAAGTCTCTCTAAACACAAAAGCAAAGCAAATCCACTCTTGATACGAATTGTGTTCAGTCGACTTCCGAAGACAGTCTTCCGAAGATGTCTTCCGAAGACAGTCAAGTTCAAGAAGTGTCTTCCGAAGATGTTCCCATCTTCCGAATCGTCTTCTGTTCCAAGTTCCGGGTAGAGTTTAGGGTAGGGAAATTGATAGTTGGGGTCTCCAATTTGAAGACTAGGAGTAGGGAAGCTCGAATTGAGCTTGGGAAGAAGCAAGGAGATGTCTTGACAGAATTTGGGCAACGCTTCCGCGCCCAATGTCTCAATAGAAAGAATGGGGGTGGGGTAATCGATCAGGCTGCTTGCACACAATCAAGGAAGCGCGGGGAGTACCAAGAAAAGGCGAGAAGAAGTGGGAGGGAAAAAGAACAGGGGGAAGAACCTCTACAGTCTTCTTTGGCTCCCCGAGTTGCCTTCGACCTCCGCGCGCTTCTGGCTCTTGTCCTAGTTCCAATGCGACTCCACACGACTGCACTGCTGTCAATTTCGGTCCACACCTCGATTCCACCTCTGCTTCTACTCGCCACTCTTCACTGTCAGCTTCTCGGAAGCTCCACAGAAACACCTTCGCTTTCTCTGCTGTTTGTGCTCCCGCAATTCAATCTCACCCTTCGCCTAGCTGCCAACTTACTCTCTCCTACCTCGATGTCTCAATTGATTCCTCTCTCAATGCTAGTTCGCGAAGCTCACTCTCTCAATCGATCTTCTTCAGGTGCGCTATGCTGCGGGAAGTTGGAAGGTGTCTAATGTGCTTCCTCACGCATCTTCCCCGCATATTAGGGGTTCTCGTCCTTGGTGTCTTCCTGACCTACCTCCCTATTCGGTGTGCTCCAGTAGGTACACCTACTGTCTTATCCGAAAACTCGTGGTTGGTCCTTCGCGGTCGCTGTCTTCTGGAAGCTAGGTGTCTTCCGCCGTCTTCCCATCTTCCGCCGTCTTCTCGTCTTCTGAAGACGCCACTGAGAAGACGATCTTCCGAAGACGGTCGTCTTTTGAAGAAGTCAACTTCTTATTACAAACAGCTCTTAAGATCATCTTCCTATTAAGGAAGACGTATCCTTAAGTAACAACGCTTCTTCAGTTATACAAACAAGTCATTATTCTTAAAAATTTCAAAAATTCGTGCCTCTTGTAATTTGTGGGCACCACAAGCCCTGAAAGTAAACTTAAACAAGCTAAAAAACGTGCATGGGCATCACGTAAGTACAACCCATGAGCTTAAACCCTATCAACATGATAAATCTAAGTTATGTATATTGAACATCATAGGCAAGTAAGAAGTCACCTACACAAGCGCACAAATGCTTGAACAAGATAACTAGCATACTATCAACCTACTAGGACTCAAAACGTATAATACCATCGAGAATCAACTTCTCTGAGGTCCTAACTTCACTCAGAGAGGCTAACTCCTGGCTAAGAGATGAATCATTTACTATGTGAATTGATTCACATCACGACATCCACCCCCTCCAAACCTGCACATCCTCCGGCATGTGCCAAATCCTTCAGTCTTCTGCTTGGTCTTCATCATCGTCACTCTCCTCTGCCTCATCCTCTTCGGTAATCGGGACGTCTTCATCTCTTGTTGTCCTCCGCTCTGACTCCAGAAAATTGTATAGCTCTATTGATCCTCCACGTCTTATGAAAGTTTCACACGTTTGCCAGCCACATATAGCTTCAAAGATTACCATCCAACTCACGTAAACTATAAGTGGCATTCTCATACACATCTAGCACAACATAAGGCCCAAACCATCTTCGAGAGAATTTACGAAGTGTAGAATGTTGATTCTCCAACATGTTATCATACACCAGAACCCAATCACCAACACGTATTGACTTTGGTCATAGTCGGTGAGTCTTGTCAAAACGTTATTTGTTTCTGACTCAAGCCACCTTCATCCTCTCTTGTGCTTCAGCACTAGACTGTGAGAACTTGGGAAGGACTGAGCCTTCGGCTCACAGTAAGTGCATGTGGCTTAGTGCAACAGAGATTCAAGTATGTCGATGCATCCTCGAGGGTTGGTGTTACCGGCAACGAAGTTGGCCGAGGCCAAACCCTTCATCAAGGAGTTGGCTCTCGACTTCTTCCTGTGGGATTGGAACCTCGCCGGCCAAGGTCTTCAGGAGGAGGCTTGGGCATCATTACCACCTCGCAACCTTGTACCTGCGAAGCCAAGAGTAGCTCATGGAAGACCATATTCCTGGACTGAGGAGTGGTGGTGCAAGGTCTTTCACAAGCCAAAATCTGAGAACCGAGGCCATGATCTTGAGGAAGTGGCATGTGCCTGGAAGCACAACTTGTCTCTTCTTGGAGGACAGGCAGGGAAGAAACGGATGGAAGCTTGAATCTTATCGGGAGCTGCAGAAGCGTCTTCTGGCGAAGCTGTTCCTTCACCTCTTTTCCAAGGGGAAGACGCAGAAGACGAGGTACCTTGGAGATCAAGACGTGGAGTTCTTGGAAGCAATGTGTGCCGGGGAGAATGTCAACTTGGGCGCGTTCTTCCACGCATATGTGCAGGCAGAGCTGGTGTACTAAGGCACCTTAGCAGGATGACATCTTACTCCGTTCTTCTGTTATCTGTACGTGGTCAAGGGGGACCTAACGGAAGATCAATTGGCAAGATATGGACCAACAAGGCAGCACGAGACGAAGGAAGAGACCTCGGGAGAAGATGACCGAGCAGCAACAATGACTCCTCCTCCCACTCTGATGCCGCAGATGAGGCCTGGTACTCATCAGAAGACGCTTCTGGTGAGAGAAGACGACTCCAGTGGGTCGAAAGACGCGACATCACCACCAGAGTCCGACTCACAAGAGGAGCCACTGAGTACTCGAGCTGCACATAAGACCGCTTTTGCAACACCAGGGAGTCTTCCGAAGACTCTAGAAGACGAAGGTTGGTTGGATTATTCCTACTGCGATGCGATGAAGCGCAGTAAAGAGGACCACTTTTGCCATGGGGAGGGATCTTCCACCCCAGAAGATGAGAAGAATAGCTTTTTCCCTGCAAAGTATCCCTCTCTAACTTCATATTGTGGAAACTTGAAGTTATTAAGTTTAACTTTGCCTGCAAGTCTTGGATGTCACACGAGGACTTCACTTGCTCTTCGGACTTCGCTTGCAATAAAGCATCGCGTTCCATTGTCATCTTTTTCACTTAGTCCGAAGAGGCTCTAAACTTCGTCATTAGCTGGTCCTTCTCCTCGAGCCATCCGTGCCGACCGAAGTGTACCGTGCTAAGAAGGTCAGACAACGTTAAGGGCAGCTTTGACTCCTCCTCGTAGATCTGCCGTTGCATGTCCAACTATGCGAGGATGGGTAGCGCTATATCACTTAGAAATTTCAATGTCTGCTCGAACATCCGCAACTCCTTCCTTATACTCGGATCTCTACTCGCCGAAGTCGTCGTTTCATCATGCTTCGACGAAGTACGATGTGTTTCTCGAGGACCTTCCTCCTGTATCTCAGTCGCTCTTGAGTTTACCCTTCTCAAGACAAACTCTTCTTGCTCCACAATAGCTCGACTTTCTCCTGGTCGTCCCTCTCCGACAATCTCAACTGAGGAAGATTTTGCAAGAGTTTGAAGATATTCGTCTCCTTCGTTTGAAGTATCGATAGTCGTTCTTCTTGCCTTCTTCTTCTTTCGTGAAGTCACTCTTCCTGACGTCCCTTCCTCGATCAATCTCCTCTTCGCCCGCGTACTTGATCCCGCCGAGGTCACTGGAGTTATCATCTCATCTCGTTGAGGAGTCGGCTCCAACATCAAGTCGTCTTCGGCTGAAGTCCTCGATCCATACTTATCCTCTTACGCCGGCGTTAGCAAGTGCATTCTCCGATAGAAGACAACGACGAAGGTTACGAAGTACATTGCTCCACCATCATCGAAGGTATCGTACAACTTCTGCACATGGTCGTGAAAGATCTTCGCCCAATATGCCTTCTTCTCTGTGATCAGTTGTTCGATGAAGTGAATCTACCAATTCGCCAAGTATGAAGTTCGATACGGTTTGAAGATTGTGTTTAAAGTGATCTCGATGTCTCTTCGAAACGGGTCGATATAGCTATGCACCTTGAACCTTTGGATCCTACTGGCATCATAGAGAAAAGCTCACTATACTTCGTCACTTCCTCCGAAGACGGTTTACAAGTACTATCATACATGAGGTCGCCCGGCCGTCCTGCATCGTCAATGCCAAGTGCGAAGCTCTAGTTTGCGAGGTTCCAGTTCCGTGGTCTTCTCCTTAAGTCATCCGAAAGGTGTCCTCGGTAGATGAGGATCTCTATCACCAACTCCAAAGACATGACGTCAAGAACGACGTCCCATTTCTTTTAGTCGGTTCAGATAGATATGGAAGTCTGACCACTTCGTCGCGATGGTCTTCAATTTAACCGTCGGCTTCCTCGAAGTCTGCATCTCTCTCATCTCTCCAACTGAGATAGCACGAAGTTCTTCGCCTCTTAAGTGCAAAGTTCTTCCTCACTAGTTTTTGTCACTCAAAAGCTGAGAAGTTGGACTTCCTCGAAGTCTCTCTTCGCATGTCTCTCAACGATAGTTCCGGAGTGCTACACTAAACCCTGCGAGTGAGGATAGTAAAAGTGAATTGCTTTTGACTCATTTTATACCTATTTTTCTCTCGCTCCTCACGTGCAAAGTTCTTCTTGTGCTTCGATCACGAAGTCGTGCTAACTTCCTTCATATTTTGGTTCTCCTTCTCAAGGTCATAACTTCGTCGTCCGACATCCATTCTCAACAAATGAGGTATTCCTTGAAAGCTCTTCGTATGTAGAATGCAGCCAGATTATCATCCCAAAGATATACACTTCCTAGTTCATGTATTTTCACTTAGCATCATTCTTTGGCTAAGAAACTCTATACTACAACTAAAATTATTCTATATCGTCATCTATACTAACTAATCTACTGTTTTACTAAACAAAATGAAATTTACAAACAAAATGAAAATCCAAAGTGGTCTTAAGCAAGCAAGATGTTCATGGTATCATAGGTTAGACATATACCCCGTGAGTCCAAGTTTTAACAAATCTATGGCAAATACATGTCACATATTGCTCCATATATCACATATACATCTCATTGTATGTGTAGATGATTTATTGATTGCTAGTAACAATATGCAACTAATATATAAGATCAAAGAGTTGTTATCGATTGAGTTCTAGATGACAGATTTGAAGACGGCTTGATGGTGGTTAAGAGTCCTGATATCTACAAATGATGAGACTAGAACTATTATCCTTGACGAAGAAAGATAAAGGTTATATTAGAATCAAGTATGGGTTAGAAAATTGGAATCCATGAGGAACATCATCCGATCCAAACTGAAGTTAATTCTAAAAAGGATTACAGATAATTTTGAACATACTCCGATTGATAGAAACTTGTAGCGGAGGGTCGTCATAATGCTGATGTATGTGATGCTAATTACGAGACCAGATACAACTCATGTAGAAAGTTACATTAGTCAATTTAGTTCTTCTTGCGCAAGCTCGTTGATCAATAATTCAACATATGTTTCATTACTTGGTAAGTAGAAAAGACCTTAGACTCACATGCCGAAGAAACCAATCTTCACTGATTGATTATGCCTATGCTGACTGAACAACGGATGTAGTGGACAGAAAGTCTACTAGTATGAGTTATGTAGTTTTGCTTGCAAACGGGGTTATCTCATGGAGTAGTAGAAAACAACCTACAATCGTCTCTCAACTACAAAGGTTGAGTACCAATCCATGTCTCAAGCTTCAAGAGAGGCTATATGGTTGCGGACTGAGTAACATGCAATGCAATGAATAGCTAACAGATGAAAAGACCTCATCGTACAAAAGAAAGAAGGACTTGAAGTGCCAAGCAACCATCTCCCCGAAGGGAGGAAAAAGAGCGGGGCTAAGCCTCGCTATTAGTAGCTCTAAGGTCACCAATTGTCTCTAAGATATCACACACGGGTAAGTCAAAACTCCTGCATACAACAGGTGCACATGAAATAGCATCGCCTACTACAATTGCACTCCTGTGGACCTCGCATGCTAAAGCTCTTTGTAGAGCGATGGAATCTCGCTGTCTAAAGAACATAGTGCAAAAAGATAGAGAAAGTGGTATCTTGGCACCTCTCATGGTAGGCTCTAGCACAATCTCGAAGAAAAGCGTTGAACTCCTAAGCTGTCGATCCGTATATCTCCAAGACTAGAAGGATGAAGCGATGTCTCACCTGCATACCCCTATACTTGATCACCTTCGCTGCTACCGCCACACTTGACGTCCATCATGGAGGATGAGTGATCACATGTGCCGCCATTGAGTCCTGTGTCAGATCCGTGACAACCACATCTGTCACTGAGACATGATCATCCTCATCATGTATAAGTCAACTCTCACTGATCCTCCCATCTGAAGACATACCGTCGCTCTCTCCACGTCATGTAATCGCTCTCCCGTGCTACGATAAACACGACATCCTTGATGACATCGTGGATAGCTAGTCGCTCTCTACCGTAAGGACTGCGAGCAAGGTGTCGAGTGAAATACCACACTGTCGTATATGGACAATGCAGAAGCAATAGGTTGGACCAAGCATAGACAAAACCTCATTGTTGTAGAGAAGATAGTCGGTGCGAGTTGAAACGCTCTAATCCAAGATCGTGCTATGAGTCAAGAGCCTACGTCCTTGTCCGAACAAGAGCGGAGTCGAGCTCTAGTATCTCATGAGATGGAAAGATCAACTAATAGCGCATGAAGAACTTGCTGGAAGTGGTGTCCCGTCAAAGAATATTGTAGTCCGCGAGATCCATCGGTAGCTAAGGTATCAAATCGAAGGTGTGTATGACGTGTCTCAAGAGTCAAACTATCTTTTATCTCACAAAGACACATCCGTAGTGAGGAAGAACCATCCTCCACCTCTGTCAAATAACTCTCCAGAATAAGTCTATCTCGCACGAGAAAACGACAACAGAGCCAAGGTGCTAGGAGGGTCCATCTACCCAAAAAGACTACTGGAGCAGTCTCCTCCATGGGTAATAAACCCAACCCACCACATGATATCGACAAAGATGTTTGTCTACGTACGAGTTCGTATCGCACGTGCTGATTCTTCTCGTAAAGCCGTCCAATCATCCAGACCGAATCTTCGAAGACGTATCGTCATCTCCCGATGTCCTCCTCTATCACCTCGAGTATAACGAAAGCAGCAACGAGGTAGTAGGAGGACAATAACCACACCATCTCATCCATGGTGTTCCGTGCCAACATGTCGAGAGGTAGACGGAATGTCTGCCCCATCTCGTCATGGAGAGCATGTGGTAGCCGATGGAATAAACGCGGACAAAGAAAACTCATCTCAAACAATCTTAGAATAGTGTCAGTGTGGACTCTCAATCACTCCCACGACTCAAAAAGAACTCCAAGAAGAAAAGCTAATGGTGTCATAATGACAACACGTGTAGACCTCCGCTCTCCGCTAACCTAGACATCTCATGTGGTCCAGTCATAGCTCTTGTGAATCTTTCCCACATGAGACTTTAGCCCTTGCGAGATAAATGATTGATCGTACACGAGACATAGTATGTCTCAGATCAATCTCGATCTCATGGAAGAGAAAGTACTGATAACTAGAAAAAGACAATATCCAACCAAAAGATACTCGTAATAGGAACATCTAAAAGATACCCACTCAAATAAAGAATAGTGAAATATAAAATCTGTAAATATAAAAACACACTATAAGTAACAAGAAGTCCTTCAAAAATATCTCAAAAATCTTAAATAAAAGACTATGTAACTCCAAAAACTTCAACAACCCAAAAAAAGAACCCAAAAGTATTTAACATTCACTCATTTTTCACAGAAGGCTATCAATTCTAAAATAAAAATAAAACAAAAAACAAAAACGAATATGGAAAAAAATCTGTATTACCCACCCAACACACTCTACCCTCTCCTATTAGGGCGTGTCAAAGGTCGCCCGTTTAGACGCACGGCATGGACCTGTAGTACCGTCGAACGGACGATAAGTGAGCGGGGTACCTCGCGAGGTCTCTTGTTCTCTCTATCCGGGTAAACTAGCTCTTCCAGTTCTTCCGGTTCTCAGTCGAACATTCAATGCTTCTGCCTCAGAAACCTAAACTCGTCTATCCAGGTTCTGATCAAAGCTGTGCACTTTTTCCATAACTAATGAACGGTAAAGTTATCCGGACTCGAAGTCTAATCCCGCTTTCAGAATTTCGGAAAATGCTTTGACACGCCCTATTTGACACTCCCTCCCTCTCCTCTCCCGCACGTCCCGCTCCGCTCCCCCGCTCGCTCGCTCACGAAGTTAAGACTGCAGAACTCGAGAAACATACTATGTTAAGCATGCAGGTTGCAGTGTCCTGCACTACTCCACCGCATCCATCCGCACTCGTTGCTAAAGTTATTGAGAAAGAACCTGTTTTGAAAGACCGATGCCCTGAAACTGTTTCAAGAAGCTTGATTTGTGCGTGAGCACATATTGAGTGACACATAAACAACTCCAAGGTATCACTTTCGGCGTTGAAATCGTTGAAAGCTGGAAGACGCTGTATTGGGACCACCAAAGTACTCTGTTTCGGGCCTTTCTTGCACTCGTGGTCGAGCTGTGGAGAAGCACGTAGTAGTTGAGAGTAGTAGCACGCTTACGTGGTTCGAATACAGCGCAGCTGATCATAATCGTGACTGAAGTGGAAGTGAGCTTCAAATTGAGGACCATATGTTGTCGATAGTCTGCAAGAACTCTTCGGCAGTTCTCGAGCAGAGGACCATTGGCGCATCGTCGCATGGCTTATCTCTCATTTCAGACTCAAAAATTGAGAAATGATGGCTGATAACGTTGCAAGTGCGTTGTTTCTAATGGGATGCACGGGGATCCGATCAGAGGAGTCGAAATGCTGTTAAATCGTTGAATATCTGAAGCGGAGCCTGTAAAACACAAGTTGCCTGCTGCAAGGTTTCCTAATTGAGGAGATCCTTCAAGAGTTGGCAGTCAATATGACTACTGATGTACGTGATAGTGGACATTGGGCAGTGGAAATTTTAGGCCCGAACTTGTCAATCCTCTCTGATCCTCAGGTACTACTCTGTACACTCTGTGTCCTTATAACTGGGAAGATTCATCTTTATAGAAGCCTATGGTACGGCCTTGTCATCATTCTGCTCAAATAGAGCAG
Organism: Asterella californica; assembly: GCA_036924285.1. NCBI lineage: Eukaryota > Viridiplantae > Streptophyta > Marchantiopsida > Marchantiales > Aytoniaceae > Asterella > Asterella californica. The sequence continues at coordinate 39,121 of JAYKYS010000022.1, read as the reverse complement.
AAGGCTAATGCTCAACCAATTTTCACAGTCGAATCATGAAAGTCTAATCACTTTGGTGATGTATGGTGCAGACAAAATTGGCACGCATGTTAGTGGAGGAAGGACAGGCCCATCTGTTTGTAAATTGGCCAGCACCTGGTATTAGGGACGCTGAGAAGCTTCGCTTCTTTGACCAAGTCAGTACTTCCATCAAGAACGTCGGGTTTGCTCGTAAACGGAATATGATTTGTTTTCGTGTTTTCAGGCAACAGCTACTATCCATTTGCCCGGTTTGCAGTGTTATGAGCACGCAGCCGGGTTTTACTAGCATCAAACTCCTCTTTGGCTTACTCCTTAATAAAGGTTTGCGTTTAGGTTCCATCAACTTGTAGGAGCCTTGAGAGTTTTTCTGTCTGAACCCAGGTGACAAAGTTGGACTCAAATTATCCAGGTGGATTACCAGCTTACATACGTAATGCCCGAAAACTACTTGCCGATTCAAAGGCTGGCAAGAATCCCTTCTCTGGCTATGTTCCGTCGGTAAGTTGGCTTCATCTTGGAACCAAGTGATGAGAAAGGATCCTAGCAGGACGGCTTGCTTCTGCTGATGTGTAGTTGTGACGAATCGTAGTGTATCTAGTGTAGGCTTAGAATGGTGCCAGTGTACAAGCGCGATAATGTACTAGTTCGCTAGCATATACAATTTCTTTTTCTACGCAGTAATTCCTCAGTCGAGAATGTATCAGTTTGCTCCATGTTAATGTTATAGGAACAAGTGTAGATCTTCTACTGTAGCCGGTTGATGCAGCATTAGAAATCGGCATTTTCGCCGCAGGCATCACCTAGCCAGAACATACATTTGTTGGAAAATCTAATTGTGCAGATCGGGTGATGTCCTTCGATCGATGGTGGCAGGTTCCAGAAGGTGAAAGGCTCGTCCTTGGCGACGAGAAGTTTATGCAGTATGAAGAGGCAGGTGTGAGTGAAGCCAAACACAGTGCGTTTGTCCTGGTTGCTGGTGGACTGGGGGAACGCCTCGGATACAGTGGAATAAAGGTTATGGAGTGTTTTTTACATCTCGTGAACATCTGCATACTCTAGTAGTTTCATTTCTTAGTGTATTGGTGGTTTGAATTCTGTTTGCTTAATTCAACCTAGTTTTGTTCGACAGTTCTTGTGACAAGATGTTGCTCGTCAGGTTGCCCTACCTGCTGAAACAACAACCGAGATCTCATTCCTACAGCTTTACATTCGAGCAATTTTGGCTTTACAAGACGCCAGCAACAGAGGTAATGGTTATTTTAGAGGCCGAACTCAGACAATCCTATATCAAGTTCTCCCAGTGTAGGAGAAGCCACAAATTTGTTTACGTGAAGTTTTAAGGTCTACCCATTCAGAAGTTCCAGTGGAAGGAAAGCTATGTGATCAAGGTAGGTGAAACATGAAAGATACTTTTGAATCTCCCTATGTGCTTCGATTACAAACATTGGCTAACTCCAGACTTCAAGTTAGCGCACATTTTTGCCTTGTTTGCTACTTACTATGTACTTCGCTGGGTTCTTGCGGGCTACCTAACTGCGTGCGCGTGATTCTCGATTTTATCTGCCATTCTCCTGTACAACATACGTTGCTAAACCCTACACAGCCAACTAGGTCATATGCTGTGTGCAGGCAAAACTGCGAAGCCGATTCCGTTTGTGATCATGACATCTGATGATACACATCACCAGACACGTGAGCTCCTAGAGACAAACAAAAACTTTGGGATGCTGCCTGATCAGATTCTGCTTCTGAAGCAGGTGTGCCTTTCTCGGATTTCCCTTCTGTGGTTTAGCCTCTGAGGAAACTTGAAGAGAACATCTAGTTTGCTTGCAGTAAACATATTGCGTTTGGACAAGCGCGAACTTTCCGGAACGCAACATATTTATTTATGAGCTACGGTGGCGAGCTGCTGACTAAGATTGTTCGATGCCACCTTGTAGCGAACACAGTAATTCCATTAGCTCAGACAAAACTATGATACGGTACGGTGCTTGCGGTAGATTAACTGTGTAAGGAATCTTGTTCATATTGTGACTTCCTTTTCCATATTGCTGCACACCACACATATGCAGGAAAAGGTTGCGTGCTTAAGTGATAATAATGCATCACTTGCTGTGGATCCTTCCAACAGCTTTCTGATCCAGGTAAGGTGGATATTCATGCATGTAGTTGAATCTCGTCTTGAAGGTTATTGCCTACCTGTTTACGGTCTGAAAGTACAAGTAGTACATCCAGTCAGAGGAACAGCTTGCCAGGATAACGGCGCAAATGCTCTAATAATAGGAGCTTGAAAAGTCAGTTGCTTTATCAGGTGGTCTTTTATCTCTGTTTAACTGGTAATGTGCAAGCAGACAGTGCGTCGTCGTTTGTTCGCTACTCGATGTCTGTGTCCTAAGCGCGTATTTGTTTCACTTCCGTTCAGACCAAGCCTCATGGTCACGGGGATGTCCACAACGTTCTCTATACTAGTGGGCTTCTCTCAAAATGGTTTGTCACCTCACCTGTGTACTTGCACCATAGGAAAGGAGTGCTGCTTTTGCATGACAAAGAAAGGGAGCATTGGAATAATGAGATGAACTGAAAGTATTTGCACTGGACTTTGCTCGAGGCTGGTATCATGATTGAAAACCAGTATATTAAGTATAGTAAGAGACTTATTTGAGCTCCACCTATCAGACTCGAAGTAGGTAGTCTGATAGGTGGAGAGCTAATTTTAAGCCCGCTTCATGATCTATACCATTAACCGCTTCTAAGCTGTAAGTTTTATTCTTTGCTTATCTTACTGGCTCCTTCGTTTCCGAACTGACGCCTCGTATGGCAATCCTCATGTCGTCGAGGAACTACACAGGACATACATATCACGATTCAGTTTAGGCACCGCTTTACCTTCAGTCTGCTTCTGCGAATCATTTTATTCCTTTACTCCGTTTTCTTACACTAGTTACGGTCTCTCTAGTCCACACTTCACTTCACAACCTTCGTTATGCGATCGTTCTTTTTAGTAGGAGAGTCCTCTGTTCCTGCTTCTTCCTTCCAGCTTCTTATTTCCTTTTTTACTCCATCTTTAGTTGCTAGGTTGGATTGTCACCTCAGTTTTCAGCTGCTATGTTGGATCCTATATTTCTGCTGGTTAACTTCGAAGTTAACCAGAGGGGAGGGATGCGTAGCCTCCGACTATAGGGAGAGGGCCATTCCTACATTTGCTATATGGATCCCTACTTATATGGGTTCAAAACTATTTGGAGTTTACCTAAGTCTGCTGGGAAAGTTACTGTTTTCTCCGGGAACTGCTTTACCCGTGTACCATGATATATTGGATCCCTACTTATGTAACCCCTTTTGCAATTTCTCCGGACAAGCTCACTGATCTACACAAAAAACTGGTGTTTGCTCTCAGATGTCTCGGAAATGAGCAGAAACCCCTGGGCCGACAAGGCCCTTTTGAGTTGGAAAAGTCCTCAACTTCATTTGATCACTTTTCTTACTCATCTATAGCTTAACCCTCTCTGCTGAAGTCATGGAGCAGGTTGAGGTGCATACGGCGGAGGAGTGTTCTGCTGCATGCTCCGCGTGTATCTTGTCGTAGTTTGGTTCTTGAGTGTGACCCTGGTTCAGAGGATTGCCTCTAACGTTCGTCATGGTTGACAATCTGGTTGTGCGAATACTGGTTCTATTAATCTCGGGGGCTAAATGATTGCTTCTTTTTAATGGTTTTCATTCCCTAGATAACTCGCTCTTCATGCACTTCACACTTTGCCTTGCACTTACATCGGTAGGCAGCGCATACTATACTTGCCATCTCTTCCTGCACTCCCATACCTGGGAGTACCATCTCTGGAAATGTGCTTCGCCCCACACATTTCCAGTGGTTCGATCTTGGTTATATACATTATTACCTTCTTACACCTAGTTAGCGCACATGTACACCACTCTTTGTTACTTACTTACCTCTTACTTCCTTACCTTGTACTTCCTGGGTTCAGAACTCTTTGGGGGTTACCTGTTGCGTGGAAGAAGTAGCTGCTTTCTCTGGAAACTGCTTTTTCTATATCAAGATCTATTAAGTTTGTCTAGCGTCATACTCTCGTTTGGTACTCAGGCAGCAAGATGGTATAAAGTGGGTGCTTTTCTTCCAAGATACGAACGGATTACTCTTCAAGGTCAGTATAGTTGTTCCTGCAAGGACTTGCGTGCAGATTCCAGAACTGCGTCAAACTTGATCCTCCCTTCTTCATTTGGGATCGTAGCCTGCTATTTTATGGAGGAGAGGACTTCTTGTTAATTATATCTGTGACTGGTACCTTAAGTGTGCGGGGGAAGTCACTGTTTTCACCAAGAACTGCTTTACCCGTGTGATTCTATGACTGGTACTACTTGGAACTTCTGATTTAGTACATCCCATTGACAAAAGTAGGGGATACCAGCGTCGTTGGGTGTAAGTGCGTTGAAGGACCTGGATGTGAACTCGCTTGCTGTTAACCGAAAAGCCAAGGAGGCCATCGGTGGAATTACAAAACTCACCCATGAAAACGGTAAGGAACCAGACTGGGTCTTGCTTTGTTACTGTTTCATGTGGCTTGGAAGGTCACTGGTCTAGTGCTTGCGGCGCTTTACCGACAGTTCAGTTCATATTTTGGTCTAGATTGCTATCTATACAGCCATACTGTTTTGCTAGTTTTCATTTTGTGATCTTTCCTCAAATCGTTGAACTGCTGATCATCGCTATTCAGCCATTCTTCTCGTAATATTTCTTTGTTAATGGTTACTTTGACATTTCGTAGTCGTACGGAGGTGCTTTCCGCAAATGCAATCAGCTTAGGGCATATTGTACTATCTATATAGGTCTTTTTTGTGTGGATCTCTTCACGAATTACGCGCTAAATGAATTGCCCAACATAGAAATCTTTTTATTTGATCGAGGAATGTTTGCAGGCTCTGAAATGGTTATTAACGTTGAGTACAATCAGTTGGATCCGCTGCTGCGTGCGGCGGGTCACGCCGAAGGAGATTGCAACGATGAAACTGGCTTCTCCCCATTTCCGGGTAACATCAACCAGGTATCGTCACAGGCTCCATAACTTTGAGAGTCGGGAGTATTCTGCAAACACGTGAGGAAGCATACAATAATATAGCTTCATGTGTGTAGCTGGTTTTGAAGCTGAGTTCCTACATTGAGGAGCTATCTAAAACAAATGGAGCAATTGTCGAGTTTGTAAATCCCAAGTAAGTACATGACTTAGATGTGCTTTAAGTCTTCATTTAGAAGACGGTGGCATAATTTCCAATCTCATCAAAGTTTCTGCTTTAAGTATTTTCGTTCTTGAAAGGACCAGGATGTGCACCGTCTATAGTCGAGTTTGTAAATCCCAAGAAAGTACATGACTTACTCGTGCTTTAAGTCTTTATTAGAAGACGGTAGCATAATTTCCAGTCTCATTAAAGTTTCTGCTTTAAGTATTTGTCCTTGAAAGGACCAGGATGTGCACCGTCTACTGTTATTCAGTGGAGCGTGTGTCCATCTTAGACGGAGAATGTAGGCAGTGAATATCGTATGGTTGATGCTCTACACTGCTGGTCGCAGGTACAAGGATGCAAGTAAAACGTCATTCAAATCGTCCACAAGATTGGAGTGCATGATGCAAGACTATCCAAGAACACTATCTTCTTCAGCGAAGGTTGGGTTTACGGTAAAGTCGTACGCGAGGATAACCCATTTCGCTGTAGTATTATTCGTTGATTTCAGTTTCCCCCACCCAGTGTATTTCGTTGACCAAGCAGCTCGTGCTGGCCTTAGTTGCTGGATCATGGACGTCTTTTTATTCTAAAACGAATGCGATTTTGTTGCATTGTGTGCATATTATGGTTGAGTCTTGCAGTATAGAACAGGCAGTGTATTCTAAGTCAAGTTCATCTTATGGCGGTTATGCAGGTGCTGGAGACCTGGTTAGCGTATGCTCCAGTTAAAAACAACCCAGAAGATGCTGCAAAAGTGTGTATCGTGAGCATGGCGTCGTTTTCATCATGCATTCACTGGATTGGAGTATGAACCATCAATGATAAAAGAATCAGTACTATCGCTCGCATTTGAAGTACTCGGCTCTGACTTGAACTTCTCGGAACAGGTGCCACGAGGCAATCCTACCCACAGTGCAACCGCTGGCGAAATGGCCATCTATAGAGCCAATTGCTTGATACTCCAAAAGGTAACCCTTGATGCAATCAGTAGACACATCGGTTCTCCTTAGTCCGCTTGCTGCTTATCAGCCGCCAGCTTTGGATATACTTTTGCTATTTACGTGACTAGCAACTACGAAACAAGGGGTCGCTGAAGTGACCCTCTGAACAGAAAGCTAATAGTGTTAATGAATACTTTGTTCTTTTAAGCCACTGGATTCATGCTTTTATTCTGCGAAACACAGGCCGGTGTCCACATCGAAGGCCCGAAGATAGAGACTTATAATGGCCTAGAGGTGGAGATATGGCCTCGGATTGTCTGGAGCCCAAAATGGGGCTTGAAATTTTCTGATGTGAAACGAAAGGTCAAAGGCCTTTGTCAGGTTTCTCAAAGATCAACTTTAGTACTGGATGGTGAAAATGTGACCATAGGCAATCTTGTACTTGATGGCGCTCTCATCATACGTGCTGCTGTCGGTACCGAGGTAAGTTACTTTCCGCTTAAAATTGTTGCGTGTGCACAGTATATTTTTCGTAGAATTATAGTGGGATGAAAGGTAATAGATCCCATGCTGAGGACCCCATGAGGGACGAAGAGCGGCGCAAGTCATAAGTTGGATGTGTGGATAACTGCAGGTGAATATCGAATCGTTGCGTGTATCCAACGATGGCTGGGAAATCACCCCTGTAGACTTCACCGACAAATCTTTTCGTGAGGAAATCAGGATAAGGGGCTTTGAGTTTGAACGCCTTGGTCAACAGACCTTGTCTTTCGATCAGCCGGGAGAATGTTGCATTAGCAATGTATCTATGTGATTAATTACATTAGTATATTAGTTACGGGTATTGCCAAGGTTAGCATGCATGGAAGTTAGTTAGTTTGTACTTGGAAGATGTCCGACATGCAACATATGCTGCTTATGAGCATGCCGTTCGGCGTGTTCGGAAAGCTGGGGTTACCTTGTTGTAAGCTGCGCTTAGGCTGCGCCTAAGCGCTGTCGGGGCTGTAAGTTGTAGGGGCTGCTTCCCTATCAGTTTAGTTATGTTGCATGAACCTCTAACCTATGTACAGACATATTCGATATTCGTCTTATCTATCGTGAGGGTTGACAGTGTTCAGTATCAGTGTACTTCTGTTGACTATCAGTCTGTGAGCTAGGTACATAAGACGACCAAAATTCATCTTTAGTTTCAGTTATTCATTATTTACTCAGCAGTCTTTGTATACGAGGCGACCGATATGCGTCTATACTTTGAGTTAGAACCGACGGATATACACTGACTTACTGCCGGTTTACTTTGAGTTCAACTTTTTTAAGTCAGCTGTACGTCGTTTCGACCGATATAACAGTCACTTACTTTCAATTCACTTTAAGTTCAACTTGTTTATATCGACCGATATAACAGTCACTTACTTTCAGTTTACTTTAAGTTCAACTTGTTTATATCGGCTGTACGCCGTTTCGAATGAAAGAACTCAGTTTGCACGTCGAAACGTTTCTGCTTGTCTTACAGTTGGATGGAATCGTTTGCCGTTCCTAGCCCACGCGAAATATTATCGACAAGTGAAACAAAAAAACACGTGATAAAAAAAAAACCAACAACTAGTCGCTTGCAGTCGCGGTGAAGATTAATAGTGGAAACGTCGCCGAAAAAAGGGGACATCGCCAGCTTCTCGTTTCCAAGCAGTAGAGCCGAAAAGAAATGAAAATAACAGTACAATACGAGGAGAAGAAGAAAAAGCAGTCAAGGCTAAGAATTAAAAAAAGCCCCTTCACCTAATAGATCCTTAAATAATCGCACCCACAATGCGTCATGATATCTTCTTTACAGAAGAGGTGAATATACATCCAGAAGTATATGGATGGCTTTGAGTCAATAATATACATACAAAGTGTACATCTCGCGGGGGAAGGGAAAAGGACAAGCGGGAAAGCGCGAAGAGGCGGGCAAGGTCGCGGGGGAGGCGCAGCGAGAATTTGAGAATAATTAATAATTTGCTATTTCTATTTTCTATTTTTATTTTTAAACATACCTAAAAAGACGGGGAGCGTAAGGGATAACCCATAATCGTTGGCTCCAGTGCCGCGCTTCAAAACGTTTAAGTCCGGGACACAGTGATCGATTAGGTATTAAATTAAACCCGTGCTTATTTGCCTCCTCCATCGGAAGATGGAGGAGGTGAATATGCATAGAAGTTGCACTTCCGGCAAAAAGAGGGAAAACGACAAATATCTAAATAAAGTAGAATATTTTCACACTGGATTGGTTGGAAACTGATTATAATATATATTAAAAAAAATCATCAATAGTACCTGCACGTAAAGTATAGCAAAGAAAACATCGATCGTATTTCTGAGTTCGGAGAGAACACATGAGGAGTCTGGAGAGAGTCAAAGCAGGTTAAATTTACTTGACTAAATTTAAACAATTAAATTTAGATTTTACATGAAATGATAACAAGTGTCACTGTACTCTGAAAACCCATAAATGAGACGCTGAGGCTGAACCTTTGTTCGATACTAAAGCAGAAGAATACCCGACTACCTAGATATTCAGTTTTCCAGCTTTTAATTTATAGCCTAACCCTTCCAAGAGGAAGAGTTAGGAGATAAATTAACTGTCTTTGCATTATTCCCTGCTTCCGAACTTGGAAGCAGTGAATAAGCAAGGAAGTCATACAACTATGAGCACGGAATAGACACTTTTTTGCTTGGCTTTTTTGGATGGCTTTGAGTCATTAAACCACAAACATGGTATAAAGGAGAAAACAAATATTTTTCTTTAGTTTGCTATGTATTTTCACAAAGGAGATGCTTTCTATCTCCTAGAAACAACCAAATTTGAACTCGATGGTTCTCTGTAGATATTAACCTGATTGGTTAGTAACAAAACACATAACATAAAGCTTTCACTTCGATCCTCACCTGTCCAGTTTCATTACCAGATGAGAAGCACACGAGGAGAACAGTTTCCAATCGCAAAATAAGGACTCAGGGAGGTCAGGAGCCTTTCTACTCTTCTACTCTTGTTTGTGCTTTAAGAATTTGTCGCATGGCAGGTCTTCACACTCCTGACTGCACGACAAAAGGAGGGCTGAGTCTGGGTATTCGACACCAATGGCCATAAACACGATTTTTCTCACAGACCTCTCGACGGTATAGATATAGCGGGCACTTGCAGCTTGTTAGTCGATGTTGTTATAAAGTGAGCACCCGTGAATATATATTATTCATGTATATTCACCTCTTTCAAAGTTCGGAAGAATAGTTTAATTTATTAATTTATTTTTAGATAATAGATTATTTGATTATTTGAGTTGAACAAATATATGTCGTCCAAGATGCATTTGGATTTTTTGCACTTTTGGCTTGAAGTCTGGAGTTAAATTTGGTTCTTTTTGCACTAAGTGGTCCAGTTAGTATATAATATATAATAAATATTAATTTTTGATTGATTAAACGAGTAAAAGTTCCTGAGAAGTTCATCTAGCATGCATATTTATATTGTTATAATGCATATGCGGATGGAGGAAAGAACAAATCGAAAATTTGAAAAGAAAACGAAAAGTATTCCTAGTGCTGGAACAAAACGTTTAAAATAAGAAGAAGAAGACGGAGTCGCTGGAATCTAGTCTCCGCACCACGGAGAAGCTTGCAGCCGGGTACAAGACGGAAGCAGCCGCTTCTGCCAAGGAGCTGGTGCAGCTTCGGAAGAGCAACCAAGAGTTGCAGGCGCGGGTACAGCAGCGTGATCAGGAAGTCCTCCGAGTGCGAGAGAAGATCACCACCCTCGCAGAAGAGCAGACCACATGGAAGACGCAGCGAGAAGCCGCAGAAGCGCGAGCTGCAGTTGAGAAGACGCAGCGGGAAGCAGCGGAGGCTCGTGCACTGAAGATGCTGGCACAGTCGGTGGAAGCGCTTCGGAAGAAGTTCAACTACACCGCGGGTAGGAAGTTACTTAGCTTAGCTAGAGGATGGGACAGCGGGTCCAAAGCAATGTTGGTGGAATGTCGGGAGAGCATGTTCAGGTACTTGGATCGACAGATAGAAGGAGTGAAGACACTTTATGGTCTTCCCTCGCTTCCGACACCTGCAACCGCATCTTCCCAAGCTCCAGCACCCTCGACTGGATCCGGAATGGAGAAGGAGGAGTTCGATCTTGTTGTGCACTTGGTGGTTATAGCGTTCGAAGCCGAGAAGACTCCAGGAAGACAAGATGTCTTCTGGAAGACAGGAAGACGAGCCGTCTTCCCAGGTATTCCGCATGGAGGAAGTGACTTCCCCGGATCTCTATGAGGTCCCCATGGTCCCTAGTACCGCACCCGTGCCTCAGAAGACGGAAGAAGCACCGGTCGATTAAGTATATATATATCAAAAGATAACAATTCTAACAATGACTTAGGCTACTCTTTACTGGGCGATCTCAACTGAGGAGCTCATACACTGCTGAACCTTACAACCTTACAAATATAAAAGTGAACTGTTGAAAGTCTTACAGGTCTTTCAACATACATGCTGAAAAGAGTGCCTTACACACCTTTCTACATACATGAAGTGAAGGACATGCTAGATGAAAGTTTGGAGCAAAGTTTGGAAGCAAACATTTTTACATACACCTAACGACAATCAAGGTGAAGCCAAATTATATAGACGAGGTGAATGAGAGCTCTTGCTGAGTGAGCAGAACTGAAATTCAAGGACAACTATATGGCACCCTACGAGCAAATGTTCTTACAAAAACTAAAGGACAACAAGGATTGAACTTGCCGAATTGAAATTGGTATACACTATATAGTTACAGACAACTGAATGGTATGCTTACAGACTGAAGCGAGATTCAAGGACATGTGGGCCAAAGGAGCAAAGTCTGGAAGCTAAGGACATGGACCGAACTACATAGAGAAAGTGAATCGAGACCGTTGTACAATAATACATACGAGCTTGAAAGATAGAGCACCTATAAGTACAACGTCCTAGAAGTTGCTGCAAAGTTCGTCCAAGTATATATCTTATGGGCTCGTCTCCTAAGGAGTGAGCTCGACGGGTTGAAAGTCCATTTGGGAATCTTGGACTTGATCGATGTACATGCTTTCCACTACATCGGTGACCTAGAACTGACATGCGCACATTGTGACACAATGAACACAATGAGCTAAATGTAAAAGTGTTTTTGCATACACAAAAGTATCATAGTACCTTCGGTCGTACGTCTAGCGGTGGTGTCTCAAAGCAAAGTAGTACAGAGCAGAAGTAGTCGAACAATGCTTATACAGCTTTGAATAGAAGAAATGAAATGTCCATCATAGCTGACAGTAGATTCAATGGTCTTTCCTCGTCTTTTGATGTGCTGAAATAACATCTTTGATCTTGACGGTTAGAAAAAAGATGATATCAATGTCTCTCATGGTGATCATCTCTAGTGGACGATGGATTTCCAAAGCGCCTCGCTCCTTGCTAGCTATATATCATTATCCATCAACCACTTGCAAGATGAGAAGTACTTCTATGATCTAACCATGGACCGTAGACAAGTTCATAAAATGCTGTCCAGCGGATATCGACTCTTATACTTGTGCAACGGGCGCTGCAATATGACATATTGCAGCGCCCCTTGCAGTACGATGTTGCTGTTCAATTCGATCATGTTTTTTATCAGCTGCTCCAAAGAGTATAATCCTCATCTACGAGTAAGGGGTCAGTGATGTTTTTCATGCAAGTACGGTGATGAACCTCAGACTTATCTTGCAATAATGCCAACAAAGATATGAAGGCCCATGTTGTGGAGCTTTTTGACACATACTTCCCCTCTTAAAGATCTGTTATCACCTTTTCATCCTAGCACAGTGATTAACTTGACATCTATAGTGTTTGTGGCCTGTAGACAAAGAACCTCTTGGACGTGGAAATGCAACAGTACTCCTCCTGTTTCCACAAACATTAAACCACATTCACAATCCTGCTGCAGAAAAATGCACATTGTGCCACAACAACCTAAGTCAAGATCACCACCTGTCTGACAGATTGTAACAGAAACATCAAGAATTTAAACCAATGTTTTTTCCAAGCGAGAAACAGGTGGGTTGCTCGTATGCTTCGTGCGTGCAACTTGATGCATCGACATCGGAGGGATACGGTAGATGCTTGCAACCTATCCTATAGACTCTTGGGTTGAGAGCTTGTAGATGCACTGTATTATTTTCTGCTTATATACGGACGCAACGACAGGTTTTAAAAGCTTCTCGCTCTCCTCACAGCGAAAGAATTTGGGATAGGAGAAGTAAGTAGAGCACGAATCCATTAAGAAAAGGCACAACTCTTCGGACTTAATATAAAAAAGTCTATATAAACATAACTTCTGATGAAGTACTCTGATTCAGAGAAGGAGAGCAAAGGAGTAAGCATCAAGAGATATGACAGAGGAATCGAAGAAAGAGTGAAACGATCCACTTGACACTGGTATTCTTCGATACCGTGCTTACAAAAGAGTTCGATAGAGTTCAAAATAGACACTCAAAAGCTAGATGACACTACTAACGGCCTCCCTACAAGGCTAGAAGGCAAGACAATAGGTTTGTCATCATTGGTTCCATCTTGACGTTTAGAAATAGTGGACATTGCAAGTAGTGCACTGACACATCGTTCAAAATGAAAAATAACACCCAGGAACGAACTTGTGAATGATGTGGAAGCAAAGGTCTACAAGAAATTAAACCAAGCTGGTGTCGATAGAGATAAAACGAGGAATGGAATCAAAACCAATGCATGACGAATTGAAATTGAGAGGTGTACTGTAGCATGTTTGGTAGTATACGTTGTCATGGCTTGCCATTCAGGAAAAATTCCTAGTAGTAGTTTCAACAATGAAAGCTTGAAGAAAGTTATGACAAACAGTTACACGGGTGCACCAACACATCATGACTGCAAGTAGAGATAGCGAACAAGTGCGACGATCAGAAGAAAGGAGCGAGCGAGAGTCGGCGATGGTTGAGAACGAAGGAGCAAGAAAGCTAGTTCCTGGCTACAAGCAAGCGGGAGCGCTTGTCTCCAACTGCAAGAAACAAGTGGAAGCGGCAGTCCCCATCGGTAAGAAATAACCTTATTTCCTAGATGAAAGAAAAAACTTGGAGCGTCTGTCCGCAATGAAGAAACCACATCTAGCTGCAGAAAGCAGCAGCAGCGGCAAGAAGCAAGCAAGCTGCACGCAATGGTCAAACAAGAAAGTCCCACCCGCAGTGAAGATAAAGAATGTATAACGACTATCTCTTATTGAACAAAACTTTTCTATGGTTGACAAAACTAATACTTGAGAGCACAACCAAGCAAAAATTATGGTAACACGAGCTGCTCCAACCTACCCTAAAAGACATGCATCCAACGACCAGCAAAAATTTTAGCGTCCTCGAGTCCGTCAGTATTCTCTCCTTTGGGAGTGGTTATTAACATGATCATTTTGAAGTTACAAGTAGCATAATTTATCATAACAGTTTACTCTTTAAACATAGATTTATTGTGTTATTTAGAACTTAGTAAGTTCTTTTCTAATCATAATAAATGGTGTCATTCAGTAGAATCGATACAAGCTCCATGCATTATCAATATGCATGAATTTTAATTTATGTTCTATTTTTTTTGGAGAGGTTAGGTCATAAATTAAAACTTTTCAAATAGAATTTCATGATTCATTGATTGAACATTTTATGATAACATGAGGGTGCTTGTGGATATTGCATTATGGGTTTTCCTCTTTCCCGTTACATATGTGGTACTACATGTAACAGAAAAATGTGTTTAGATATTTAAATTCAGAAACTTCATTTTTAGGTTGGTGATATGTTTGTTCTAAAATCTGCATTTAGCTTCAGTTTTTAGTTTGTTTTAAAATATGCATTTTATTCTACTAATGTAGTTTTCAGTAAACACTAACCCAGTTGCTAGTCGATGGTTTATGATAATTTTCTGAGCTATGTTAGCTTTTATCTTTTTGCTCTTCCGTGCCAAAAGTGAAGTTTGCATGCATAATCACCTCTTCATGAAGATACCATGACTCATTTTGTGTGCGATTATTTAACGATCTACTAGGCGGAGGGGCTTCTTTTAATTCTTGGCCTTGACTGCTTTTTCTTCTTCTCCTTGTACTGTACTGTTACTTTCATTTCTTTTCGGCTCTACTGCTTGGAAGCGAGGAAAAAAAGTTCTCGCGGTGTGTCCTTTTTTCGGTGGCGTTCAACTATTCATCTTCACCACGACTGCAAGCGACTAGTTGTTGAGTTTTTTTCCACGTTTTTTTGTTTCACTAGCCGACAATATTTCACGTGGGTTAGGAACGACAAACGATTCCGTCAACTGTAAGACAAGCAGAAACGTTCGACGTGCAAACTGAGTTCTTTTATTCGAAACGGCGTACAGCCGATATAAACAAGTTGAACTCAAAGTAAACTGAAAGTAAGTGACTTTAATATCGGTCGAAATGACATACAGCGGATCTAAAAAAGTTGAACTCAAAGTAAACTGACAGTAAGTGAGTGTAATATCGGTCGGTTCTGACTGAAAGTAAAGACGCATATCGGTTAGCTCGTATACAAAGACTGCTGAGAAATAATGAGTAACGGAAACTAAAGATGAATTTCGGTCGCCTTATGTACATAGCTCACAGGGCTGATAGGCTAAAAAAATACACTGATACTGAATACTATCAGCCCTTACGATAGTCAAGATGAATATCGAATATGTCTGTACATAGGTTAGAGGTTCATACAAACATAACTAAACTGATAGGGCAGCAGCCTCTACAGCTTACAGCCCATAGTCTGTGACTGCCATAAGGACGAGTAATAGTAAGTAGAGCACCGCTACGCTGCTGTACAGGCCAATACAGAGCCGATGTGATTCTGCATTGCTTGACCAACTGCTTGTACTGATTGCCTCAGTGTGTATTGTGGTACACAACAACTTCCGATACGACGACATGTATACACATAATGGCCGTCCACAATGTCCTTGTAAGTGGACGATAAGCTGGTCGGAGTAGTTACTCGCTGCGCTCGTGGTCGGCTGACGCGGCTCTAGGCTCCGTGCTGACTTCTGGATACATCCATACGGAATACTGAGACAAATCAAACAGAACTGAAAACTGTATGCTTCGTTGCGGATGCGTACATTATCTTCAGCAGCACGTGTGACGAACGTCTCTTGATATAAAGCTAAACATAGCGGCATATACTGAGGAAGGCTCGGACAGCTTCAAAGGACTAGATCATCGTTGTCTAGTCTGGGCGAAGATAAACTGAGAAGACGTTCTTTCTCTTCAGCAGGAATAGGTGAGAAGTATCTCCTCCTGTCTTGATGAGTGGAGAAGAAGATTATATTTATATCCCTGATGATGACAGTTTCTGGAAAGACGATGGACTTTCATAACGATTCATTACGAGCTCGATGTAAACCGTTCCCCATAAGACACTTAGAAGATGAGGAATACTTCCCTGATCAAACCATGGACCTCAGCGAAGTTCGCAGTGTGCTGCCTAGTGGATGACGGCTCTTATATTTGTTGTATTGCAATGCCCGTTGCAGTATGTTGTTCGCAGTGAGCTCCATCCTGTTCTTAGTATCTGCAGCGCCCAACATGGTGAATAGTTCATGTCCATCATCGGGCATAACATCAGTAATATTTTTCATGGAGCAGCGATGGTGTATCTCAGATTGGTCCTTCATGCAGTAGCCAATCATACCACCGAAAGTATGAAGACCACGATTGTTCAACTTCTTGACGCATACTTCATCTCTCAGGGGTCTGTTAGGGCCTTTCCAACCTAGCACTAATATCAACCGGTTTTTCACATCTATAGTGCTACTCGTTTGCAAAGAAAGCACTCCCTTAACATAGATATGTAACAATGCACCCCATCTCTCAACAAAGATAAGACCACTGTGACAGTCTTGCTGTAGAAACCTATATAAGGAGCCCCAACAAGCCAGGTCAAGGTCTCCCCCGGTTTGAGCAACAGTTAAGGAGACTTTAAGTGTTTTCAACGGGTTGGATTTCTTGGAGCGAGGAACAAGCTATTCTATAAAGTCGTGTGTTGAATCCACTACAGACGCACTTCATTTTCTTTAGTCTATATGCAGACGATACCATCGGCTTAATAAGCTAAGTGTGGTAATGGAAATATTCGGGATAACAAAAGATGGAAGATCGACTATCTCTGAGGATCAGACACAAGTCGTTGGATTCTATATACAAGTAAGGGTATTTGATGCATTGATAGCATTGGTTACGTCTTGAGAAAGCATAATCGATTTTGACGTAATCGAGGTCAAGGAGGAGAAAATCTGGAGGTTTGCGACGATAGCGGAAGTTGATATAAATGTAACTTCTAATCATGTACAATTCGGTTTCGGAGAAAGAAAGCAGTTTAGAAGATAAGAGTGGATAAGGAGGTGCAATGGTTGGAAGAGCGAACCGGTCCAGTTGGCAACTGTGGGGACAAAATGTCTCCATTCTCTCTAGAAGGATGGAGGAGGCCGGGAGCAAGGGAGTGGAAGGTGAGTGGACGGAGAGAGATGTCAAAATTTGAGGATTGGATGGCAGGACCAGAGGGCTGCATTTCGAGAGCACGGGACTGAGAGGGGACTAGACGGAGGGGGATGAAGAAATCTGAGGACTGGATGGCACGACAAGAGGGTTGGAGGGTACAACTATAAGGCTACAGGGAGTCAATATGTCAATGCACTCGAACTTCTCATCATCGGTCGGAGCGAGGTCAGAATCAGTAGGCATTGCACATATTTCAAAGAAGAGGAAGGTATTGATGAAGGTGTACCTGAATGATGACCCGTGAAGAACGTAGAAGAAGAAGTACGTACAGAGAGACGACAGACATGGACGAAGCATTAGGCTTACTTCCATGGTGGCAAAACACGAGTATAGAGGATAGATGCAGGGTACTTGCTCCAAATTTGGAGCAAAACAACATCAAAAAGTGGTTGTCTCGACGTCTCTCTCGTCGTGTCATGACTCTGGCACCATAAGCATCCCTGGTCCCACTTACGAAGAAAGACCTCCTGCAGACTAACGCAGCAGCGACACCGACAAAATATCTCTCGTTGACGATGACGACAGACGGCAAGAAAACTATGAGGCCGACCTGAAAAACACAAAAATATAGTTGCCGACCTGAAAAACACGGAAGTTAACACAGCAGCAGCAGCGAGACAAATTGCAAACATGTCTCGTCGACGATGACAAAAGATGGCAAGAAAGACATCAGCGACGTGAAAAGCAAACAACTACAGCAAGCGAGTACTCGTCTCATCTCAGCAGTGGTCCCACATCGTCAGCCACCAACTCTTCTTTGGAAGAAGTGGTGGCTCATGAATGGGATGAAATGTGCCGACTGATCCCGCTCCCACTTCCGAAACAGGTAGCTGTCGAGAAGAAACGACGTTGCAGGATCCCGATGAGAAAAACAGCCATCCAGAGAACCGTCGAGAAAACACGAGAAAAATAACCATCCCGACAACCGACAAAAAAAGATGAGAAAAATAGCCATCCCGACACAACGGCCCCCGCTAGCAGAGCGCCAAATCTTGCTAACCTAATCGAGGAACATGCAGCAAAGGAAACCAAGAAATATGCATGCCGTCAAGTACACATGGAATTGAAATCGAAGAACGTCAAATCGGTCGGTAATTCGTCCAGACAACAAGAAGTATAAACAATATCGAAACGGATGCCTCCCTCCCGCTTCCATTGACAGGCGAGACCAAGCAACATCGATGAGAAGCGGTCCCACGTCTTGAGTGAAACAAACGAACATCGAACACGAGGTCCGACTTTTTGTCATAAACAATACCCCCGGTCTCACCCGTCAGGCGAAATCGTGTACCGAGCGAGCGAGAAGGTAAGCGAACGAGCATCGAGCGAGAAGCGAGGTCGCAATGAAAAGATAAGTGAACAAGTGCAAAGGCAAGCAGTGACAAAAGCCGCCGTTGGTAACCGAAGCCATCCGTCAACCGTAGCGACAAAAAGCTGAGTAGAAGTTCGTGTCACCTCGCAGTTTAAATCACGTTTAAGTCATCTGCTTACGATAGCGAGGAAAGTTTGGTGGCAAAGCGAGGTCGAGTTTGTTCACTACGCTAACCTAAGAGAAATGACGTTTCTGCGAACGGTATCAAGAAAAAAAGTTTCTACAACTTGGCGAGACTCCCGCCGCACCCCTAGTTGGTTTCTTTAATCTTCGGCTACAAACATGGCACCCAATCCCATTTTTCAGAACTTCTTGAAGTTGGCCGTTTCGCGTTGGAGTTGATGATTCAGTATACTCCATACAAGCTTTCTATCAATATCTGACTTGCTGTCAGAAATGGAGAAATGAGAAAGATATTAACATATACAACTTTCTGATTATTTCAAGATTTCTCTGAAATGAACTTCGAGACATGACTGGACAATGGAGTACTTCTGGTCTACTATAGTATTTGTAACAGGACTAGAGGTTAATACTGAAAAATATAGTATTTTAAACTTAGGAACTTCAACACTATATGTCTAACGTTTATTGGAAGCTCTTGAGCTAAAGAATTTTGTAATGGTCTCTCAAGCAAAATTGAGAAGATCAGATTAACATAGGATAAATGAATACATCTTATTAAGTAAAAGTTACAAATACTTGTGGTAATATTAAACTTTCAAGTTGATTAGGAATACTACTTCATTGAGATTATTTATCACATTGAGATCATACTATAAAATTTTACATACTTTTATGTATGCATAGGATTTACCTGCAAGCTAAACATTATGTGGTCGAACAAGTCATGTTTAGTAACGTTGAGTGGCACTCATGGTTAACAGAGTTCATAAACCAATTTGGTTTCAATCTCGGTCCAAAAATTCAGAGCAGTTCAACGAAATGAGGGAAATTTCTTGGCTACGCCAAAACTTGCCAAAACTGTCATACAGACTCATACACTATGCAACTATTCGGCTGATTGGCAACTTCTCAAGGGCTGGTGTGTGGGTGTGGGCGATGCCGGCAGGGCTTATTCTTGGCGAGGCGGGACAACTGAATCCGTCCTTACCAACTCAACTAGCGTGGCCTTGGAACCCGTATCTACACGTCCACCACCGGCGGAGAAGTTTCAGGCGCACTCCTAACTTGGAGATATTCCAGTGTTGAATTAGTTCCGATATGAAGTTATGTGAGTTATGAGTGTAAGGGGAGTCGAGGGAATTCATGAGATAGGCGCGATTGTGCGACATTGCCACATTGATTTGGACCTGGAAATCAGTGCATCGGACGTGATGTATGGGAAGGAGTCACTACCTCAAGTACAAGAGAGCGACAGATCTGTATTTTTGACATCGTAATCACTACGAGTGATTGGCTGGAGCTGTGCACGATAATTGTAGCTTCAGCTGAAAATGGGAATGAGGAGGCAGTCTGGAGCTTAGAATTGCAAATGTGTGACACGACCTTGATTTGTCATGGAGAAGGTATACCTTACATAACTGGTTTTGCACGATTTCGGGATATTTCAGGGGGCTGTATGCGTGTCTGGTTAGACAGCGAGTTAGTGTAGGGCAATGCACTTGGGAACGAAGTGGTGTAGGTGGTCGGGCCTGACGATGGGAATGTGGTGCTGAATTAAAAAGAATGCGTACGGATTGACAGGTTGTGGAAGATCACAAGTTGCAGTTAGAGTCGGACTGATGATTTCGTTCTTTTTGGCTTCACTGCATTGCGGCAAGACACCACCCACTAGTTAACTTCTTCAGAAACATGTAGACTTGGCGCGGGAGTGAGCTTGTGTCGTACCCGGTTTGGAGCTTCAGGGAAGGGAGTCCAGAGCCAGGTGTACCGGCTGCTTTATTGTGCACTGGAGCGAGATGCCAGTATTAGTGGACTTTAATGTTATGGCTAACGGATTTGAAGGCAGGTGTAGGGATTATGCATGCTGACACGTGAAGGTTCACTGGATTCCTTAGGTTGATAGGGATGAACATTCTTCTCCTCGAGCTGAATCGTGTTGAAGACCTTGACATTTTCTCTATTACGTGCCTTGGTGGACGTCGGGTGCTATGTACTTTTATAAGTTTTGGCGGGGATATCTCATGGCCGGTCTTATTTCTTGGACTCTAGAAAAGCTTAATGGGGATGGAGTAGGAAAGATGTTTCCGTAGTGTACAAGTTTGCTGAGTGAATCGGCGTAGTCCAACTCAGGTTACAGTGTATCACTGCTTTCAGGAAGCAATGCAGACCCCCGCGACCATGAGTCCGCGGGCGGACACCATCTTGGAGTGGCTAGAGCAGGAAATGGGTTACAGGTTACCCCCATCAGCCGACGCTATTACCAAGATATGTCGTGGAAATATGCTCCCCGTCTGGAAATTCTTTCTGGAGAGGGTAAAATCTGAGAAAACAGTGGACAAAATTCGGCGTAATATTCATGTTCATGGAAACAACATAGGTACTTTTTCAGGTAAAGATTTAAACGCAGAAGAAAATCAGTTGAAAAGAAACGAGTCTGTCAAGTCGGAGAAACGGGGATTTAGCGTTGAAGAGGAATCCACAAAGCAAATGGAGAGGGAACGAAGGAGGCCAGAAGGAAAGCTGAAGAACAGTGCAAGCTCTAGAAGTGTCAAGGTCAAGGAGTTCCGTGAGAAAGAAAGTTCAAACGGTGAGAGAGGGTCAGATACCGGGGATCAGCGAGAGAAGGCATTGCAGGAGAGAGAAGATGCTGCGAAAGAGGTAGCTAGACTGAGACATATGATTGAACGATCGTCGAAAGAGATGAAAGGGAGAATGTCGGATCTTTCAACTGAAGAAGGAGAGCGTCAGCGAGTTCTGGATGAGAAGGCGAATTCCAGGTGTGTGGTGCTGTTTGACTTTTACTGTGCTTATGTAGTACTTCGGATGTTTGAGAATGGAAAAGCTTTTCTGGGATGAAATTACCTGATTGTTGGGATTTGGGTGATGAACAGACATAAGCAAGTGCTCCTAGAGGCATATGATCAACGGTGCGAGCAGGCTATTCGCATACTCACAGAGTATTGGCGGCGTCTACATACTTATGTGGAGCAGGCAAGAGAGTCTCAGAGAGGGGGATGGTCAAATGGTACAAACGACCGTTTTAGAAGAGAACCTTCCATGTACGCCACAGCAGTTAGAGGCGAGAGGCTCTCAGATGAAAATATTTTCATAGAAACTGCGGAGGAGAGGAGCATTAGGGTCACTTGTGAGATGATCTCGGGTAACCTAGTTGAAAAGATCAGGGGTGTGTTCCACGCTTATGATGGTGATACTGCCAGGAGCGAAAATCACATCGAGGAGACAAAGTTGGGGTTTGTCGTCGATGGAGGAGATGGTATTCCGGAACAAGTCAAAGAGACAGCTTTGAGCTTGTTGAGAAGCCCTCCTCACCTGCTTCAAGCCATGATTGGTTACACCTCCCGTATAGTTGCTAATATCATTAAGGAGACAGAGAGGATTGACATCAGAGCGGATGCGGAGCGACTCAGGTAGAATGTTCTTTACTCTTCTTTTTAGTAATCGCTCCCTTTTGAGCTCCTCGGAGTCACACCGTGTAGATGTTACAAGGCACCCCAAAGTTTGGCAGATATCATGTTTCACTCGAAGAGGTGGTCCCGACACTTTTAGCTTTTACAAGCTAAAAGAGTTTCTATACGAGACACCATGGACCCGACAGAAACCAGTACATGAGTGTACACCTACTCATTACCTACAGTGCGTCAGGGTTTAGCACTAAATTGTTCGTTTATTCTTCTGATTGATTGGTCTTTTCATTCTTGTCCGTCACTTCCGACGACTTCTACTGATTGTTCTTGAACTTTTGTACACTAACTCTTTCTCTGCGGTTTAATTGGGGCTAATTGCGTGTTACCTCTATACTAGATAGTGGTCCTTGGGAACATCTGCCGTTCTCGACGTATAGATATAACTTTCTCTGCGGCTTCTGTGATCCATACTTTATTCGCCATTGAAGCTCTTCACTGATTTCACTCTTATTGTATTTTTAGCCCAGGTTTTCAGTTCTGCATTGGGTTTTTTGATTCCGTCTCGATCAGCTTGCAGTGCATACTGTACATCACTACTTTGCACTTCCATACCTTGGGGAACCATCTTAGCTAATGTGGGCCGCACTTCACATACCCATTGGTCAGTCCCCTTAGGTTACAGAGTCACGCTAACTTGACGCTCCAAGATAGCACACAGGCTACCTTTCTTTTCTGGAACTTTCTAGGTACTTCACTGGGTTATTCTACTGGGTGTTACCTCGGTCTTTGAGCGTGGCTTGCACTTAGCGGAGCTGCCATTCTCCCGATCGAGTGACACGCCCCCAACACGGTATCACTATGTTGTAAACTGAATAGAAACCCTTATTGACCAGGACATGTTGAACTAGAAATGTGTCTAACTTCGGCTGCCACCGTCCCTTGTCATCTATTTCCTGAGCCCTGAGCCTCCATGGACTATAGCTTCTTGCTTGCTCTGTGATCCCATCTGTTATAGCTGAGATGCACTCCCCCTTCCTACATATCATTAACGTGTTATTCAGTTTACTTCATTGCGGTCAATATATACTTCTGTTTTACTTTTCGCCGCTTGTTTACTTACTGTTCCTAACTGCACACGTATTAACCCGCAACCTGGATGGAATCGATGCACGGCATCATAAGAGTTTCTAATGCATTTCTATTCTGGTGTTACAAGTATTCGGTAAATTCGGTTCCTTCCACCTCTGAATAGAGTATTCACCCTCTGTTCTTGCATGCTTGCTTGGTTTGGTAATGTGCTGTTGCTACTTATTCCGAACTTTAGAATTTCGCTAAAGAACTGCACAGTGTTAGTGTACATATTCAGTCCTTCATTCTTCTTGCTATGTACTTGCATTAGAGGCATGCAACTTTTTATGAGCACATTTTCTCTGGGTTCATTCATGGGTAGTTCTGCATTGCGTTACTATCCACGTAGACCGAAATGTACTAGACACCACCTGCCCAGGTTAATTCAAGTGAGGTGTATTAACCATGACAGTTGTGAGGTTTTCTGTGTTTTAGGTACAGGTATGAGAATAATAGGATCACGGAAGACGGCACTCAAGGGAATACAGTCGCTGCCGGCCATCCTCTAGTTCAAGAAACGAGCAAAAGTTGTTGGGATCTAACTAACAGAGGCATATTCAAGCAGTTACGAGAACGACAGGTAAGCGTTCCGTATTGTGTATGCTTTTGCTTTTCGGGTTCCTTCTTCTCGAAGGTATGGGTTTATATGTGTTGATCATACGATATCTGTAACTAGAGTTTATGCTGACGAGACAAAACTATGTCTGCAGACAACACACGTTCAACAGTTTATGGCAACCGAGGATATGTTGAATCTTGCTGCAGAAGCTAAAACCACTACCGAAGAGATTGTTAAGCGGTTGTCTGGTATCGCAAATGGTGTCGAACCTGCGTACATGAATGGGAATCAAAGCGCAGGAGGATTACGGCAGATCGAGGTGTGCTTTTGAGTGCTGAATCTTAGACTGTTCCTTCAAATCTGTGCTAATTTTATCTTAAATGTTGATTCTTTGTGGTGTAGAATGAATTGGTTGAAGTCCAAGTATTACAACAGCTATGAAAGAGATTCAGATTTGCCTGATAGCACAAAATGTAACTCAAGTCCGTGCTCTTGTTGTAGAGGAGCTGACTCCCGCTAAATTTTAGATGGGAGTTTT
Source organism: Asterella californica (assembly GCA_036924285.1). Lineage (NCBI taxonomy): Eukaryota > Viridiplantae > Streptophyta > Marchantiopsida > Marchantiales > Aytoniaceae > Asterella > Asterella californica. The sequence goes on along the minus strand of JAYKYS010000022.1, from coordinate 15,182 downwards.
GATACTTCTCGTCAAGGCTATTTGAAACATAATCCTTCAGGAAATCCTTACGTTCATAAATTTTCAAGATGAAATTGGTCAAAGATTTAGTCTACTTGTCGCGCAGTTGGAGGTCTGGGGAAAGGAGCGGGAGCTTGCAGGACTCAAGGCCAGTTTGGACACTTTGACTGGAGAAGTACAACGTCTGACAGTGATGTGCGAGGAAAGAAAGCAGGCCAAAGAAGATCTCAGACGGAAGTGGAAGAAGATCGAGGAATTCAATGCCCGTCGAATGGAGTTGGAGTCGGTCTATGGTGCACTTATTCATGCTAACAGGGTAAGAATCTGTATATCATAGTCTGCCTTGTCATAACAGTCAGTGGGAAGTGTGTTTTACCTGCATGTTCTGAGTTGATCGGTGATAGTTGGGTATCCAAGTGTACACCTACTCATTACCTACAGCTGCGTTAGTTACCTTGTTCAGAGAATTAACTTTTTCATGGTTGATCACCTGGCTGCTTGATTGCTTGTTTGATTACTTCCGGATGCTTACTGATTGCTTCTTCGAATGATGCATAGTGCCTCATTCTTCTTGTTTTCGTCGTTTGTTTAGATAAATCTGTTAGCTCTTTATGCACTTTACTTATTGTTCTTCTGTTCTGCATTAGAATCGTCATACACTTATATTGTCTGCAGCGCCTATTGTACATGCCATCTTTTCTGCACTTTCATACTTAGGGAAATGATCTCTGGAAATGTGCTTCGTCCTACAGATTTCCATCGGTCCGAGCCCTGGTTATACACATTCGCTAATTACTCAATCCAATCACTATTGTGATAATTAGTTTCTTGGGTGTACACCTACTCAGTACCTAAGTGCATCTGTGATGGACGGGCAAATACAGACTCTTCTTTACTACCTCTGTCTGCCTTCTCCTCTATTCACTCGCTAGATCCGTGCTCCTCCGCTCCTGCATTAGATTCTATGGTTATCGCTATCTACGTTCTGCTTGGATAGCCCCTTCGTTTCTTGCAATGGATTCTATGGTTCGGCGGTATCTACGTTTTGATTCATAACCTTCGCTTACGTTCTGCTTGGATAGCCTTCGTTTCTTGCAATGGATTCTATGGTTCGGCGGTATCTACGTTTTGATTTCATAACCTTCGCTTCTTTCAACATTGCAGTAGACAGATCTAGTTCGTCTTGATTTCTGCATTGGGGTTTGCATTTAGCCTTTGAAGCATACTGCATTTGTTCTCTTGTCATTGTCTACTCGAATTCGACTACATACCGAGGGGAGCCTATTCTGGAAATGTGCTTCGCACCACACATTTCCATCGGCACGCCCTCAGGTTATATAACAATTCTCTAACTCCGCTCGGCATTGTTAGCGCACATTCGGCCCCTAATTGCTTCTCACTGTGTACTTGGCTGGGCTATTGCGTCATACCCCTATACTAGATAGTGGTCCTTGAGCATATCTGCCATTCTCGACGTATGAACATAACTACTCAATCCAAGTTGGCCTGCCTCTACGCCCGTCTTTGTTACTTACCTTGTACTTCCCTGGGTTCAGAACTGATTGGGGGTTATCTAAGTGCGTGAGGGAAGTTACCGTTTCTCCGGAAACTGCTTTTCTCATGATACTGAACTCTTCCGGAAGGTTGCCACTCCCCTTGCAGGATGTGTATCCTGCAATCCTTCTTCCCCAGTAGGCGTTCTCCGAGAAACAGAACACGTAAACACCTTTACGGACCAAGAGCCCTCTTCGCTCATCTTCTTAGTGCTTCTTCACCCACCCCATCCACTTTCCCTCACTACTGCACCTTGCAGTGCTGTGACTAATGGAGTTTTTGGTTCTAGAGATTGTGGCCAGAGAATACTCTTCCTTCCTCAGTTACTGGACCTCAACAAACTCACTGACTCGTTTTTCTCTAAATACTACTCTCTCATTTTACTTTATAATATGTCGTATCTCTTGTCTGACAGAAAATCTCCGTGACTAACGACGGGTTTGTGTTAGAAGACAGCATTTGTTGATTTCGGTTTTTTTGTTTCTCGGATCTGGACTTAGCAGACCTTCCTCAACTTCTACATTAACCCGTTATCTTAGAATGCATCCCTCCAGCCTTGAGGAAAGCTGGTCCCTTGGTCGCATGGAAATAGACTGGTCTGAAGTATTTTGCCTACAGATCTTTGGTAGGATACTTAGTCCCCCTGCTATACCGAATACTCTTTCTTCTCCTTGTCGCTGTCACAAGTTTCTTCTTTTATTGACAGTGATCGTAAGCATCTCATCACTGCTGATATACAATTTCTACCTTCTGGAACCCTCCGCGAACTCTTTTACAAAGGTACTAAATTCCGCCCGCCCGCATGGGATCCTTACATACATATGTCCTTACGCAATTCTTCTGCCAAGCTCACTGGTCTACCACTACACAAAGCGGGAGTTACCCGAGATGTACCGGACCAGACCTGGACTGATGAGACCCTGCTGAGTTGGAAATATGTTCAATTCCGATTGACCACCTGGCCGACTCATCAAACGTATTTCGTTGGGCCCTCTTGGAATTGGGCGTTACCTTAAGTGCGTGCACGTGTCTGATTCGTTCTGCTGTACTCATGTGCCAAGATATATTCAGAGTTTCAAGAAATAAGCCTCAGTTTCAGCAAGATCACTATGCTTTTGACCATGTGCAGACCGCAGCTATGTCTTGGGAGCAGCACATGACTGCAGCTAGAGAACTTTCAAACACCACCATTGTTCCTGTATGTACAACGCTACAAAATGATGTGAATTACGCCTCTGATTTGATCGAGAGAGAGGTTGGAGCTTTTATGAGGAGCCCTGACAACCGGTTGTATCTCTTGCCAGCATTCACACAGGTATATTCCGAAGTGCTTGGAAACGGTGGTGTTTAACTGCCTTCCTTACCTCTGAATCTCTATTGTAATTCCCTCCAAATATTGTAGGAGTTCCTCGGCAACTGTCTTCGAGGCCCTTCTCGTCTCATTGGAGGCGGACTGTCCACACCCTATGTTACTTTGTCTAATCAGTACGTTGACTGCATACTAGGGTGTCCTTACTATCAAGTTTATTAAGCTTTCCCGTCCTGCTATACAGGGTCTGTTGGACGCGATGGGAGCAAGCAATGCTTCAGGACCGGAAGCAGTGGCAGCAGTTCACAGGAACGCAGATCTTTTGACAGCAAGAGCTGGTGCGGGGGATCCATCAGCGATCTCATCAATGAACCGCATTAATGCGGCTCTGCAGAGCCTCTCCGGTAAGAAGGATTTCGATGTAAGATGATGTCGTCAAGTGTTCAATGTCCTCTCTTTCTTATCCTATGAAGTACCGTGGGGACTTGGCGACTGTTATCGCGCTGTGATTCTGTAGTCTAGGTCTGCCTGTAACAGAACGTGCATGCAGCAAGTTTATTCATCTCTTCGTTATGCACATGCTGTACCTTGGGCAACGTACGCCGTGTGTTGCGACAAACCACGGCAGATCTCATGTCACCAATGTATGTACGCTCAGGTGTCACAGGGGAAGGGGCAGACGCCGGATTAGTAGCTGTTGTGGAGTCTCTGCAGGGTTTTTTCCGCCACAAGGTGTCTTCAGCAAATCTTTTGGAAGATCTCGCGAGATCTGTCAACCAGATGCAACTGCTGAGAGATTTAGTTGCAAGTGGTCGTATGTTGCTGGCTGCTGCTAATTCTTCGAGACCAGAATACGAGAGGTATATCAGCACTGTTCCTCAGATCTAGGGTACTCGGTAACCAATCGCGTAATATACTTCCCAGATAGCCTAGGAGAAGTCGTTTTTGCAGAGTTTGGACTCATAGTTGCTCTTTTGGGCTGGCGAAACGTAAATGCTGCAGATGTAAATTTATGTACGAGGGTAGAACCACACTTACCGCCGAATGGCAGGTGCTCGATACGGAACCCAGGTCTGTAAAGTCAGATACTTTGGTGGGTTTATTCCTGACTTTCTGGTGATGGTGGAGAGGCTTTTGGGCAGAAGGGCACCAATTCTCTGATTTCGACCTTTGCATCATAGAAGTAGATAGAAGAGGGAGGGACTTTCCGAGTCATTTATCCTGATTGCATACTGGACCTGGCTTCCACATAGGGTCTGTCGTTACTGGCCCTCTGACTTTCAGTGCTCATTGGCTGTGGCAACCAGTAGCGCTCCTCCCCGCATCCTTTTTTCTCCCAAAGTTCTACATCCTGAAGACCTGGATGTTTGAGCATTAATCCCTGATCCATTGGATCTTCCAACTCCTTGAACTTATGACTAAGATGGTATGTTGTAAATATGTCACCCGTTCTCCCCTCCCTTCACCCGTTCTCCCCTCCCCTCCCCGCTCTTCCCCACCCGCAAACCCCACCCCCGCTCGTGCGTCAAACTTAGGCCCTCACCACAGGACCTGAGCGTGTGGTCTTCTGAAATTGGTGAACATTTTTAGTGGCTGAATGTTTCACTGCCCACTGCAGCCATGTGTGGAAGCTCGAGTCTGGATGAGATATGCAATCAGAAGAATTATGTGGTTACACAGTGTGATCAAAGTTTGCGGCAGATTCTGTTTGACCCGATGTTAGCGGTAATAATTACGCTGGTGTGGCTTTCAAAGGATTGTTTCGTAAGCTCCGAGCGAACCCGGGTTTCACAGTCCGAGCATTAATGATTCGGGTACCTGTACTCAAGTGAGACCTATAAGGTAGCTACGTAGTTTTTCTCGGTCCGAGAACTGACATGAGTCTGTCGTTGAGTACTTTTGTGCAGGAACGCAGCAGCATGTGCTGCAACAGCAGCTGAACAAGAAAAAGTAGCGCTTGAACAATGGCTGCCTGAACTCAAGGCTGCAGTGCAAGAAGCTCAAAAATGTCTAGAGTACAGCAAGCATGTTCGAGGACTAGTAAGTGACGGATTCCTTCTCTCGTTGATCTTGATCGACGAATTGTTCCTGTCGAAACCTTCTAAACGAAAATTGAAACTGTGTAGGTCGACGAGTGGTGGGAACAACCTGCTTCCACGGCTGTTGATTGGATCACTGTGGATGGTCAAAACGTGGCAGCTTGGCTTGCACATGTAAAGCAATTGCAGCTTGCCTTCTATGAGAAGCAGCTTTTGTAGCATACTTATGTGTGTGTGTAAATCAGTTATCACTTGAGGCATCTTGCCTCGTCGGTGTCTCACCAGCATTATACTTGTGAAGCAGTGCATTCGTAGGAGGAAAGGAGGCTAGTCAGGTACAGGTGCTTCGGAATGGTCTGTTTGTACCATGAGTTGTAGTTTACCAGTGTAGAAGCGTCTACATTAATCTTGTCATCGTTGCTGATCAAGTTGCGGGCCATCTAGCGTCTCGTATGTATATAGAAAGGGGAAAGGTCTTCCGTGTAGCAATCCCAGCTCAAGTTAAGATTAACTGGAGCCAATCCGGTCAAGAGGGACCCATCCCTCTCTGGAAGCAATGCCCGAGATCCGCGGTAACTTTTATACAACTGATATATACCTTCAGAAGGAATCAAAGTCATCGCCTTCTTGGCCAGCAAGTCTTGTAGATACATCCCTGACTGCGATGCTTACAGGAATTGAATGAAATATTTTCGAATTGTTCAGCCTAGCAACTTGCGTGTACTACGCAGCTCCGAGTGTGCAACTCGGCTGTTGCTCGAATCTTCTGGTGCCGGCCTTAGTATGTGATGAATGTTTTTCGCCCCATCACACTTGGGGGATTGCAGCTGGACCTCCACAACCGTCTCATTACGATTACACGTCTCTCGGAGAATCCATTCACACCGTAAAACATGGATCTCGACCCGTTTTCTCGTCCCTTGTCAGTGTCATCTTCACCTGCCAAACCACATGAACAGGTGAGAGTGCTTTGGCTTCGGCTTTGTCGGCCTTCTTAGTTCCATTTGATGCTGCCGTAGTGGACTCTCCCAAGCAGAAGGTTTCACTTCAAAGGGAAGGCGAAGACACTGAGGAAAAGGATAGTTTCACTAGTGAGGAACAAGCACCTCTTGTTGACATTGAGTGCTTTTCGCTTGGTTTAGAGGATGAAAGGAAACAGGCCGGAACAGAAGTCTTTATGCAGGGTTATGAACCAATCCCAGTCTCGGCCGAGTAGGACTCTTCAGATGTGAATCTGGGTGAACTTAGTCAGGAGGATGTTTTCTGGCACTCGGAGTTTGAAGGACCTGACAAGCGGAGCAGTATTCATGCAGATTCTGATAGAAGGGTAGGAAAGAACCCGACCACTTCGGGACCTATCCCACACATTCTTCTCGGCACTTCGGATGTTCTGCGTATGATGAGTTGACAACCTACGACCTGTTTCCTACTGATTTTGAGAGGATTCTCTTTTTTGAGCCGAGGACAGAGCCAAACAGTTGGAAAGCGGTACGAGGTATTAGAGCACGAAAGGTTACCAAATCTCTTTGTGCAGGAGCTGTCGTTTGTAGGTGATGGAGATCTGCTTGTTCGTGAGGATCCATGGTGTGAAGACTAGAACGACAAGAAGCTGGAACGTGGAGATAATGAGGCATTAGAGCACGAAAGGTTACCAAATCCCTTTGTGCATGAGCTGTCGTTTGTAGGTGATGGAGATCTGCTTGCTCGTGAGGATCCATGGTGTGAAGACTAGAACGACAAGAAGCTAGAACGTGGAGATAATGTGACAGTGACGTATATGACTGAGGGGTTTCTCTAAGCCACTTGATCCTCAGAAAGAGATGCGGTTCCAACAGGAGATGTAGAAAGAGATGCGGCTCCAACAGGAGATGTTTCAAGAAGATTGGAACTGGTTCACTTCGGACGTTCTTCCAACCTCTGTCACTACAAACACAAGCGGTATGAATTAAGGGAATTTTTAGTCGATATCAGATTGGATGTTTTTGTATCCTCGGCATCCTTGTTGAGGGGATCTAGACCATACTCGTCGGCTTTTTTATCTTCTTCGACAACACCTGCTCCTGCTCCTTTCATGTACTTACAAGTACCTACAATTATATTGTCTGTATTTGTGTCAATCGCACCAGAAGAATAACATTTTGAACCTTATATTTCGAAAAAGTGAAATATGTGCTTATGAAATCACACATGAACTTTGATTTCACTTCGAGCCGGAAAGAATGCAATCAGATGCAAATGGGTGTACAAACTGATATGATATGTTGAAAGATACATCACTCGGTCAAGACACAATTGGTGGCACATGGAGATTTTTAACGATATGGAGTATATTGTTTCGAGATATTTTTGTATTAGAGCTTTAGGTATCAACATCAAAGTATCAGACGTATCCGAGAAACAGTGAAGAGAATTGGAAAGAAATCATACATGAACTGATGCTCATCTAGTAAGAATGCAATCGGATGCAAATGCGTGTACAAACTGAAATGAGATGTTGAAAGGAATATCACTTGCGTCAAAGAGTGATTGGTGGCACGCGAAGATTTCCAATGATATGGAATAAATTACTTCGAGATGTTTGCATCAATAATCAGTTCTCACTATTTATACATTCTTTGTTGTGTTTGCACGAGAAAGCATTCTCATCGAGCAATTAGACGTCGTTGCAACATCCTTGAATGGGACGGTGTTTGAAGAAATCTACATGCAAATTTCACCTGACCGCAAGGTCACAAGTAGAGAAGAGTTTGCATCCTCGATGATATGCAAGTTTCAAAAAGGTTTGTACGGTCTTAAGCAAGCAAGAAGTTCATGGTACCATAGGTTAGACATGTACCTCATGAGTTCAAGTTTTATCGAATCTATGGCACATATATGTCTGTACATCTATTGCTCAACAAATCATATACTACATCTCATTATATAATGAGATGTAGTATATGAAAAAGAAAAACACCCGCGGACATTTCTTGCTCGCCATTTGCCCTTGATTTTCATTTCATATCAAAATGAAATACAGAGTGTGTAATTTCAGATTTTTGTAGTCTTCAAAATTTACGTCCTAACGGAAATTCAACAAACAAGGTTCTATGAGGTGCACAACTATACACAAATTCAATGTCCCCATTGCACAATTAGACTTTATTCTCTCTCCAATTTACTTTTTAGCTTGGACACCCCCTAACATTACGTACGTAGCACGTTGTCTGAGGAGGGAACCAAACTCGACCGGCAGCTCCAAACGAAAGTGAAACCATGTTTGGAGCTGCCGGTCGAGCTCCTTGATTACCATATTGGTAACTCTATTTGTTCACGCGTATATAATTGCACATTACTTTTTCCATATGTTTTTGGATTATGAAATGATTTTTTAATTATCAAATAAAACAAAACCTATATAGAATAGTAGTTAAAAATTAATTTTTCAATAATACATTAAAGATTTCAATGAGATGCAGTTTGTGAAAAATTGAGAGTTGAGATTGATTAGTGGAAAACTCTATAGCTTCTCGTAGAGAGTTATCAGTTTTTATACCGATGGAAAGCCTTAAACATGAGTCTTAAGCGAACAAGGTCCCAAAAATTCAGTGAGAGATTTCTTAAATGACCTAGTTGACTTCACATAATCTATCACTATGAGAAGCTAAATTTACTTCTGTACGTTACTTCGCTTGTGCCAAAATTCTATTCTTGTTCCTTATTTTCAACAATTTTCTCATGCAGCGTGTGGACTGGTCCACGACACATGAGCATCGATGTCAAGAACAAGGGAGTCGGATCAAGCGCTTACTTGTGTCGGTATCGTGATACGCCTCTTGAACAGCAGACGCTATTCAGCGGCCGCGAACGAAAATGAATCAAGCTATGTTGCTTTCTACTGATCCATGAGATAGCTATGTCTGCAAGCTAAAATACATAACCCGTACTAGTAGACTTTCTGTCCACTACATCCGTGGTCCAACCAGCATAGGCATAACCAATAAGTGAAGATTGGTTTCTTTGGTATGTGAGTCTAAGATCTTTCGTACTTGTCAAATAGTGAAAAATATGTTAAATTGTTTATCAGTGAGCTTGCTGACAAATAGTGAAAAATATGTTAAATTGTTTATCAATGAGCTTGCACACGAGAAGAAGTAAATTGACTGATGTAACTGACCACATGAGCTATATCTGGTCTCGTAATTAGCATCACATACATCAGCATTATGACCATCCTCTGATACATGTTCTTATCAACCAGAGTAGGTTCAAAACTGTCTTTAATCCTCTTTAGAATTAACTTCAGTTTGGATCCCATGACGTTCCTCTTGGATTACGGTTTTCTAACCCGGACTTGATTATAATAGAATCTTTCTACCCTTCTTCATCAAGGAGAATAATTCTAGTCTACCACCTGTCTAGACTCTTAGCCACCATGGGACTGTCTTCAAATCTATCATCCGAAACTCTATTGACAACAACTTTTGATCTTATCTATTCGGTGCTTATTGTTACCAGCAATCAGTAAATCATTGTTTTCTTCCACCGTGTCCGGAACTGACGTCCACGGAGGATGGAATAATCCTCGCGGGGCCTAAGTTTAACACTCATACAAAGCATAACGAGGTATCGAGGTACATCATGTGAGCACTTGTTTTTTTGTATGATGAAATGTTGGTTAGAACCACGACTCCATTATGTTTTATCTATTTTTTGTCATGGGGCTTTCTGCAGCCGAATGTTGCTGTTCTTGCAAGGACTGAGCTCTCCCGGCAGGAAGACTCTACTCCACGTCTCCCGGCTATGGGTGGATGGAGCTACCATGAAGTTATCATAGTGACGGTCCTCTACATGCAAGGAGGTTGCACAAATACACGAACTGGTCATTTCGGGTTTTCACTCAGTGTTCTTTTCATCATTTCGAGTTTTCACTCTACGTTGACTATATCTCTTCAGTCTCTTTGACGGTATGTGCGTTGTCAGTTAAGGTTTTCAGTGGAAGTGCTTTGTTTCACCAGTTCGTGCAATAAAAAGTAATCTAATTCGTGCCTTCAATACCGCTCTGACACTTAACAAAAATTCACTAATCTCAGAAAAAGACATTGCTTTGGTTCGTGTAATGACCCAAAATACTTATTTATTGTGCATAAAGTGCTTAGCATCAAACTCCTCTTCGGCTTACTCTTTAATAAAGGTTTGTGTTTATGTTCCAAGAAGTTTTAGGAGCATTTGGGATTTTTCGGTCTGAACCCAAGTGACAAAGTTGGACTCAGATTATCCAGTGGATTACCAGCTTATATCCGTAATGCCCGAAAACTACTTGTCAGTTCAAAGGCTGACAAGAATCTCTTCTCGGGCTATGTTCCGTCGATAAGTTGGCTTCATCTTGGAAAGTGATCCTTCTCCACGGCCTTGTACAAAGAACGTTCAGCAAGAAAAATGTTTAATATCAGGACGCGAACTGAAGGATACCTTAAGGGCGTTTTGTAATACACGTGGTGTGTATTATATTTTAGCAAGTAGCAAGAAAGCAGCTGCTCGTTACGCAGCGACTATACGCGCGACAGCTAGCCAGGACAAACTGCGGACACGTGCGAGAGAAGAGCAGCTTTATTCACGGCTTTCTTCGTTTGGGGACTTTGCAACTTAGCTTCGTCATTTGTTCTTTGCAGCTCTCGTGGTTTGTCGTTCGCAGCTCTCGTTCTCTTCGTGGTTTCTCCTCGTGATCTCAGTGACAGGTTGTTGTCGTTCGCGCGGTTGAGAGCAAATCGACAGCCGATCTTGCCGTTAAAGCTCCAACTAGCTAACTCAAGCTCACCACATGTCTGATCGACCGTAATAGAAACCTCAAGAATTTTCAGAACTAATGTTTTTCCCATACGGTAACAGATGGGTTGCTCGTACGCTTCGTGAGTGCAGCTTGATGTATCTACATAAACCTAAACCCTAAATCCTAAACATAACCCTAAACCCTAAACCCTATACGGTAGATGCTTGCAACCTTTCCTATAGAATCTAGGGTTGGGAGCTTGGTAGACGTACTGTATAGTTTTCTGCTTAAATACGGACGCAACGACGAGTTTTTAGAGCTTCTCGCTCTCCTCGCAGCGAAGCAATTTGGAATAAGAGAAGTAAGTAGACATAACTCTTCGGACTTAATATATAGAAACAAACTTGTTATATATTTAAAACATTAAGTAGTTCTCGAGAAAGCATGACATATCTTTACATAAGCTAAGCCTGCAAAGAGAATTCACGAGATTTTAAATAGAATAGGAAGTCTATATAAACATAACTTCTGATGATGTACTTATTGTGTGCATACATATCGCTACACAACGTACATTGATGTCAAAAATACACCACTCAAACACATAACATATGGACGTATACACATACACAAGTGTATAACAATGATAAACGGTATATACTCACTCCACCATATGAACAGACACTAAACAATCATTAAAGTGGAGCCAAATCTACTATGTGCTCGTAGAGACTCCAGACTGCACTCACCAAGACTATCTATCATAGCTAGGAGCTTGAAGGCTCAACTTGAAGAACTAAGGCCTCCAAGGCCTACCTGCAAAGTATATCCCTAGTGGGTCATCCCAAGAACTCGTCTTAACGCCACTAACGGTCCTACCGGGATTAGTCACTCTGCACTCGGTCAACTTAGCCGAGGTGCTAAACTGACGCGACAGCTGTCGTGCGCATACACATCGGTACACAACATACATTGCTGTCTAAGGTACACCACACACACATAACACATGGACGATATCATACACATACACAAGTGTAGCACAATCGCCCCCCTAATTGATGGTTAGGTCCCTCTAAACTCCAGATAGTCCCATGTCCCAACTACGTGATATACACCTTCGTGAGTGCAAGGATCAGAAGACCGGGTGCTACATCAGCTCATTGTTAGTCGCATGTATGCAATTCATATCATGCAAAGATCTAATCGACTATCCCTGCTATATACATCGAGGCAAACCCACCTTCCAATAGGAACGACAGAGAGGTGGAGTCAAACATGAAATGTGCCAACCTCTCGAACAACCATCACACACCAATATACGGGCTGTTTCACCAGCAGACCCACACAACTTACACCTCAAGCCTGCACGTACAACTGCTAAACTTGGATCAATGGTCCCATCGATGTTGAGAAGATGACATGGCATGCAATTACGCACATGGTCCTTCTAAACAACATCATCACGGTCCTCTAACATGAATACTCCAGAAGATAACATCTCACGCACTCGTAAAATAGTGAGCCCTGCGGTCATATCCATGTGGTCGGTGCAATCTCCTGTAGATAGATATAATCGTCAGGATGAAACTTACGAATCGATGACTGATAACCTCTTCCTTGAATAATCACATATCGCAACGTGTCTCTATGCTGAGCAATTGCTAGGTTCTCAAAAGTCATAGACATAACTCTCTGAAATATCTCTGCTCGTTGAGAACATGCGTTCACTCACATATTCGGGTCATCAAGGTTCAGCACCTCAGTAGAATCACGACGAATGGTCAAAGATAGATATGGATCTCGATCATACAATAGAAAATACGACGAGAAGGAATCCAAAGACGCTTGTCGGCTAAAACGATAGTCCATAGCCAATCATGGTAATTGCACATCACAGTCTCCCAAGTGATCTTTCTGCAAGTCATACTTGTACAATCCTCTCTTCACCGTCTGAACTTGCCTCTCTGCCAAACCATCTGTCTCAAGATGATCAAGAGATGTAATCGATGATCAATCAACGTCTGAGAACACAAGATCTGAAACTTACCAAGGAACTCTATACCTTGATCTGTCAACACTTCAGCTGATGCTCCAAAGCGACTCAGCACTTGATCTAAGGACACATATGCCGTCTTTTCACTCGTCTTGTCCGATAATGCCATCAACTCAATCCACTTGGAGAAGTGCTCCACCATCATCAACATATATCGGTGGTGACGTACGATCAACGATAAGGGTCTTGCAAAATCCAAACTCTAAAAATAACCCAATCTCATAATTGGCAAGGGGGTAACTGTGGAGTAGGAGCATTAAACAATGCTCGTACTCGATCACAAACTACACATCGTGCGACAAATTGCTGCACATCGATATGTATATCACGCCACAAATACTATTCTTAGAGTAAACTGTGTGTACGCTTTACTCTAAAATATCTCAACTCCTCATGGGCATATCGTACTAACTATGTCATCTAAGAAGGATGTGACATTATCCGTATTCTTTCATCACTCACACTCGAAATAAATGTCGTCTTTCTCGTCGAAATCTCTTCGCTCGTTGAAGAACACAGTCTCGCTCCTTGACATTTATTGTGTCTATCACGCAAGTACATAGATACTCCATTACGATCACATCGTCGTGGATATCTCGTTGTTCTAGAACACCATCTCCATCCTCAAGATCTGGAGACTTATCATCTACTCTCTGACCAGAGAAAGATACGACCTGACCCATGTGCTTGCTTACTTTGATGCCTTTCCTCGGACAAAAGCCGCGGATTAGTGTGACTGTTGATGCTTTCACGCACGATATACGAACACGCTCCCCGTGCACTATGTGCCTCCATACTAGAGGCACATAGGTTTAGGGTTTAGAGTTAACGGTTTTTAGGGTTTATGGTTTAGGGGTTTGGGGTTTGGGGTTTAGGGTTAAGGGTTAAGGGTTAAGGGTTTAGGGTTTAGGGTTAAGGGTGGGTTTAGGGTTTAGGGTGTTTAGGGTGTTTAGGGTTTAGGGTTTAGGGTTTAGGGGTTAAGGGTTAAGGGTTAAGGGTTTAGGGTTAAGGGTTAAGGGTTAAGGGTTAAGGGTTTAGGGTTTAGGGTTTAGGGTTTAGGGTTTAGGGTTTTAGGGTTTAGGGTTTAGGGTTTAGGGTTTAGGGTTTAGGGTTTAGGGTTTTAGGGTTTAGGGTTTAGGGTTTAGGGTTTAGGGTTTAGGGTTTAGGGTTTAGGGTTTAGGGTTTTAGGGTTTAGGGTTTAGGGTTTAGGGTTTAGGGTTTAGGGTTTAGGGTTTAGGGTTTAGGGTTTAGGGTTTAGGGTTTAGGGTTTAGGGTTTAGGGTTCAGGGTTTAGGGTTTAGGGTTTAGGGTTTAGGGTTTAGGGTTTAGGGTTTAGGGTTTAGGGTTTAGGGTTTAGGGTTTAGGGTTTAGGGTTTAGGGTTTAGGGTTTAGGGTTTAGGGTTTAGGGTTTAGGGTTTAGGGTTTAGGGTTTAGGGTTTAGGGTTTAGGGTTTAGGGTTTAGGGTTTAGGGTTTAGGGTTTAGGGTTTAGGGTTTAGGGTTTAGGGTTTAGGGTTTAGGGTTTAGGGTTTAGGGTTTAGGGTTTAGGGTTTAGGGTTTAGGGTTTAGGGTTTAGGGTTTAGGGTTTAGGGTTTAGGGTTTAGGGTTTAGGGTTTAGGGTTTAGGGTTTAGGGTTTAGGGTTTAGGGTTTAGGGTTTAGGGTTTAGGGTTTAGGGTTTAGGGTTTAGGGTTTAGGGTTTAGGGTTTAGGGTTTAGGGTTTAGGGTTTAGGGTTTAGGGTTTAGGGTTTAGGGTTTAGGGTTTAGGGTTTAGGGTTTAGGGTTTAGGGTTTAGGGTTTAGGGTTTAGGGTTTAGGGTTTAGGGTTTAGGGTTTAGGGTTTAGGGTTTAGGGTTTAGGGTTTAGGGTTTAGGGTTTAGGGTTTAGGGTTTAGGGTTTAGGGTTTAGGGTTTAGGGTTTAGGGTTTAGGGTTTAGGGTTTAGGGTTTAGGGTTTAGGGTTTAGGGTTTAGGGTTTAGGGTTTAGGGTTTAGGGTTTAGGGTTTAGGGTTTAGGGTTTAGGGTTTAGGGTTTAGGGTTTAGGGTTTAGGGTTTAGGGTTTAGGGTTTAGGGTTTAGGGTTTAGGGTTTAGGGTTTAGGGTTTAGGGTTTAGGGTTTAGGGTTTAGGGTTTAGGGTTTAGGGTTTAGGGTTTAGGGTTTAGGGTTTAGGGTTTAGGGTTTAGGGTTTAGGGTTTAGGGTTTAGGGTTTAGGGTTTAGGGTTTAGGGTTTAGGGTTTAGGGTTTAGGGTTTAGGGTTTAGGGTTTAGGGTTTAGGGTTTAGGGTTTAGGGTTTAGGGTTTAGGGTTTAGGGTTTAGTAGGGTTTAGGGTTTAGGGTTTAGGGTTTAGGGTTTAGGGTTTAGGGTTTAGGGTTTAGGGTTTAGGGTTTAGGGTTTAGGGTTTAGGGTTTAGGGTTTAGGGTTTAGGGTTTAGGGTTTAGGGTTTAGGGTTTAGGGTTTAGGGTTTAGGGTTTAGGGTTTAGGGTTTA